>CM038006.1:3600000-4322500 GCA_021234005.1 Nephelium lappaceum | reverse complement strand
TTAAATAATTATTTATCCTGAAACTTATTTTTATCACTTTACAAGATAAACACAATCAAATGATCACTAGTTTAACAACTTTTTTTTTTTTTCAAATATTACAGTTAATCAAGGTTCAAGGAGGGTCACATGATTCAAAACCACAATTTTATGGTGTAGGTGTGAAAGATATACCAGTAAGTTAACTTCGTTTTACCTACATCCAATTGATGTTTATAACAATAGACCATTTAAATTAGTCTCAAAAGATATAAGGACTAAACTGGCAATGCACAAAGGAATTGGACACTAATATAATTAAAATTTAAAATATTGTAAACTATTTAAAACTAATAACAAAATTAAAAACTTGATTAATAATTGTTCAAAATTAATTACCTTTTATCTAACCATAAGAATGCATTGGGTTTCGAAAATTATACACATGATGTGATTAAGCGAAAGTAGTTAAAAGTCAAGTGACTCTATTTACAGCACCCGAGTGACCCGACACTTCGAAAATCATATATAGACGATGTAATTTAACCAAAAGTTTTATAGTAACATGTTAACATGCCACCTGACTCCGGTTCATCACACCAGACGTAGTTTTCACATTGAAAAGATTTTGGCTTCCCTTGATCATGCCAATGAACAAAAACACTGCTGTGAATGTGAATGTCTGATATGATTTGATACAACACAAAGATGAGATTGAGAGCCGTGATTGCATGGAAAAGTCTCCCGTGAAAGTGAAGTTAGTGGTACAACTACTGCGGGCCGGTAGGGTTCACATGGTGGTGGTATCACATAATGGAGCACTGGGGTCTGTCAGTCAATGTCACTCCACAGGCTTGTTTCTATTGCAATGTACACTGTCTCTAGATGACAAATTTGTACTCCATGACTCATCGTCGTTTACCTTCTTGTTTTATTTTTGCAAGTCTGGTTACGTTGTGGTTGTTGTTGTTGCCGTGAATGAAATGGTATGGACCACACCCACTGCATTATGCAGAATATACCTTAGCTAGCTTTGCTGTCTTTATTTTATTTTATTTTATTTTTTTTATTTATTTACATATTATAAATACAATTATCACTGTTGGCACCCTCCTATTTTGAACTCTAAGGTACATTCCGAAACTAGACTCTAAGAAACGGGAGGAAAAATTCACACAAAATGAGAAAATTATCAACAAACTCATGTAGGACTTATAACTCGAACCTCTGCGATCGATTACTTAAAAGGAGTACCGACCAAGAGAGAGACGTGGCTAGCTTTGCTGTGTCTTTTATACCAACACACTTTTATTATCTTTTACGGTGCGTTACTTGCAAATAATCGTAATAACTTGGAATCGGAATAATTTGAAATCGAAATAATATAAAATCGAAATAGTTTGGAATTGGAATGATGTATTGGAATCGGAATGATGTATTGGAATCTGAATAAATTATTTACTTCAATTATATAAATCGAAATCGGAATCAGTAATATTTTCATTGAGATGTTTGCTTTTGTTTTGGAATTGAAATATATTAATTACAAGTTACAAAAATGTTTTTAATAACTATTAAAATTGTTTTTTTCTTTTTCTTAATAAGTGGTACAAAAGACTTTAACTTGTAAAAAAGAATGAGAATGAGATTTTCAAATGGGATAAGAGGAATGGATTCTCATTTCACAATCTCAAATTCATGTGAGACCCACAATTTCATTTCCACTACGAATTGATTTTAGAGTAAATGAACACCAACAATTATTCTTATTCTCTATTCTTATTCGCTAATCCATCAAGTAAATACATCATTAATATTTTTATTTCTCTTAGTGAAAAAAATAGAGAGAGATTTTTCACAATTTCATTGAAACTTTACAAAGTTAATCATAGACTTTTATTATATATTTTTTTAAAAATAATTATAACTTAGTCTTACTCTAATAATTAGCTATCAATTTGAAATCTGTTAAGCTTAAATATTACATGTACAAAAACTCTTCACACATATTTGTAAAATATATATATTGTATATTTATAATTTAGAGACATTTAAGCATACCAAATGAAGAAAACTGTTAGATATACTTGTAAAACCTAATGATGGAGCTTGAACCATTGTTACTCAAATAGATGAGGCGGTGCACAACCATTCCATCAAGAAAAGAAGGGATAATATTAAAAAACCCCTAATTTTTGACAGATTATCCATTTTACTCATATAATTTTGTTTTTATCCAAAATAACACCCGACTTTAAATTAAACATTTAAAATACCCCCTGAAAGCATATGAAAGGACGATAATACCCCTAATGGTAATATATTCCGTTAGGTTGATAATATTGATCGTTTGACTCAAGAGGCAAAAAAGGAAATTCAATGAAAATATTAATAAAAATTAGATAAATAAAATAAATAATATTAAAATAAGATATTTTTACTTAAAAATAAAAATAATATATAAGAGTTTTTTTTTTCTCCATTTCTCTCTATCTCATTGGTTCTCTCGTTTTCTCTCTCTCTCTCATCTTTTCCTCTTTCTCTCTCTATCTTTGGTCGGATTTACATATGGGTTCGACAGAGATAGCATGGTTGGACCGTGATGACATGGTGAAGGCCTAGTTCGAGTCTCCATGGAGACCCAATTACTATCGAAGACCCAAAACTGGGTCTCTAATCGTGGAGACCAAGATAGGTCTCTACCGTTGAAGACCTGCGGAAACCCTGAATTGGGTCTCCGATCAGTGGAGACCCATCTGGGTCTCCACTATAGAAGACCTAGGTGGGTGGGTCTCCAACAGTGGAGATCAGTGGTTTTTTTTTTTTTTTTTTTTTTTTTTTTTTTTTTTTTTTTGTTTTATGGTGTTTGATGATGATTGTGGAAGGTTGATAATTATAGGAGATTGAATGATAAGAAATCTAAGTTTCCTAGCTTGGAAACCCAAAAATGGGGAGAAAAAGAGGATCCATTTTTTTTTTTTTCCTATTGATTGGTTTTTTTTTTTTTTTTTTTTCCATAGCTATAGAGATCCATATTTGATGGGCGGTGAAGATCCAATCTGGATCTCCATTTTTTTTTTTTTGTATTTTTTTAAGAGCAAGTTATAATTTAGCCTACTGGTATAAAGTTAAAATTTGCTGTTAATTATAATTTAGCCTATTGTCATTAGAAATTCTATTAGAATTAACCGTTAATAGGTAAAAAGACCAAAATGCCCTCACATTTTAATTATTTAAAAAATAAAAATAAAAAAAATTAAAATTTTATTTAATTAAAAAAATAAAAATAAAAATAAAATTCAATCTCCAGATTAAATCTCCATAACCCACAAAAAAATTTAAAAAAAAAAATTGGAAAAATCCTTTCAGCATTGTTGATCCACTTTTTCTTCTTCTTCCCCATCCAGGAAATCATCAACAAATCAATAAATCATCATCAACATTATCAACAACAAATCTATCATCAAAAATCCCCTGAAAACTATCATGAACCTCAAAAACCATCATCAACCTATCTAAAAATCAAACGAAAAATCAATCCAACATCAAATCAAACCAAAAACCAACAACAAATCATCATTAAATCGACCCAAATGAGATCTAGGTTATGAAACGAAGTCAGATGGAATCTGGGTTCATTCCAAACTAATCTAGATGAAATCTGGGTTTTGGAATGAACTTAGATCTCATCTAGGTTCGAACCCAGATGAGATCCGGGTTCATTTCCAATGAACCCAGAGAACTCAGATCTCATCTAAGTTCTTAGGTTCGATTTGAACTCAGATTGAAAAAAAGAAGAAGAGAATAGAAGAGAAAAAAGGAAAAAAAAAAAAAAAGAGAAGATGAGCAGAAGAGGAGAAGAGAAGACGGAGAAGAAGGTAAAGAGCAGATGAATTTAGGTTCGAAAGAAAAGAAGAAGAAGAAAAGAGAATAAGAAGAAGAAAAAGCACAAAAGAGAGATGATCTGGGTAGAAAAGGAAAGAAAGAGGATGTGGGTTTTTGTTTTGTTTTGTTTTATTTTGTTTTTTTTAAAGAAAATTAAAAATAATATCGAAAGACAATTTTACCTTTGTCTCAGTTAACCTTAACCAAGATTCTTCAACAGTAGTACGCTAAATTGTAATTAATAACAAACTTTGACTCCATTTGTAATTATTTTCAAATCAGTAGACTAAATTGTCATTTGCTCTTTTTTTAATTTAGTGTGTTTTTATTTTTCAAAAATCATATATGTCGGTTTTACTTTTCAGTTGATAGAGTGACAAAATGGAGGAAAATAGATAAAAATGAAACTACATGGGAAGAAATGGATGATGTATCAAAGGTCTGACGGTTTTTTAAGATTTTCCTAAAAAAGAAAGTATATGCTTCAGAAGTGCTTCTTAAGAAAATGACTCATGTGTTCTAAGTTATAGTGTCAATGGGTTTTGCCCATATATTATGAGGCCTAAAAGCCCGAAAAAGACTACTCATTGAGTCAAAAAAACATTCGGGCCTACTCTTTTAGGTTCTATGGGCCTGTGCATGTACAATGAGACCTGGGTACAGTTTCAAAAGAATAAAAAAAGACCTGAGTACATCCTGGTCGTTACAAATATTGAACGGCGATTTTTTTTTTTTTTTTTTAATTTCAAACTACGCCGTTTTAAGATCTATAACATCAACTTGACGGTGTCACCACTTACCTTTACACAGAGCCACCAACGGTTATCGAGTGTCCCCTATCGGAACCACGATTATGAGATCAATTTCAGATCGAAAATTTTATAAATCTAATGGAATGATATATGTATTATTGGATGCTACAAACCTACAATCCAATAGACTAGTTTTTTTGGGTTATGAAGCTATCTATTAATATATATACCATTACTAAAATATAAAAACCACATAAAAAGTTATAAGTGTGAAAATTTTATACGGTATTCCTAATGGACTGAAACTGAAACCACATAAAAAGTTACAAGGGTGGAAATTTAATATCATATTAGAGTCTTGGACAAACAGCTGAACAGTCTGGAACTGAATTCTATCAAAAAAAGAAAAAAGCAACTAAAAAAAAAAGGATGAGTTATGTGAACAATAAAAAAAAAAAATGAAAGGTAAAGTTTAAAGTCAACCTTAACTCAAATGTAATAAACTTTAAAGTCAATCCAAACTCATATGTGAGGAAAAATGTTAGAAAGTTTCACATGTGAAACGAGAAAAATGTAATGAATCTTCTAATGAATAAAAGCAGATATATACCAATAGATGATGCAACCCAATAGACTAATTTTTTTGACCATGATGTGCACCATGTATAAAAAACGACACAAAAAGTCATCAGCATAAAAATTTAACGCCAACTAGCTTGTACCAGATTCCAGACAAAACCACATAAATCTCAAGAGTCAAATCTCGACAAGCTTTGATTTCTTGTTATATACGCAGCAAAAACCACTCAAGCAAATTAGAGAAAAATTACTTTAGATACAAAATGGCACCTGAAAGCCGAAATTTCCAAGTTTTAAATAGCCCCAAGCATAATTTTTTATTCTAGTTAACTCACCTGCTTATTCATATACAATCACTGCATCAATAATCACTACACTCAAACTAGATATCCAAAAGCTGCGTTGAACAAAAATTAACAATTGGATTCTATCTTGCAATGACCTGACGGGGCGATGATCCATCTTGAGAGATGTCGAAAAACATGTCATCACTCTTGGACAATGCATACGCAATATCAATCATGCTAGGCCTCTTTGAAGGATCCCTGTGCAGACAAGCAATGGCAATGGACATCACACTCATGACACTCTCCATTAAGCAAGAGTCCAGTAAAAGAACTGGATCCATCCACTCTTTCATTCTTCTCACTTTCCTCTCTTCACTTCCCTCTAGAATCCCATCAACACTTGCCCACAAAACCTTCCCCTCCTCTTCGTTAACAGCTTCTTTTCCTGTTATCAGCTCAAGCAACACCACCCCATACGAGAAGATGTCCATTTTGGTTGACACAACCCCATCTGCCAGGTACTCAGGGGCAATGTAGCCTTGAGTTCCTACAATGTGCATGGTTATGGCATTGCAGCCGGATTTGGCTAGACCAAAATTGGCAATCTTTGCTCTCATGTTTGAGTCCAAGAGAATGTTGCTGCTTTTGATGTCTTTATGTACAACTCGTGGACGAGTATGCTCATGGATGTATTGCAGGCAGTTTGCAACATCAACGGCAATCCTTAACCTTGTTCTCCAGTTCAATTTTCCATTCATGCTCTCATGTAACCATGAGTAAAGAGAGCCATTTTCCATGTACTCGTAGATCAGATAGCAATTTGCATCTTCAAGGTCTATGCAGAAACCCTCTAGCCTCACCAGGTTGCCATGATTTACCTTAAAAAAAATGATCATGATTTAGTTAAATAATTGATTTTTATTCATCTCCGGTGATATAAATAAAGATTTAAAGATCATCTTCTGTTAAACCAGTTCGGCTGGACCAAATTCTGGTAATTGTCACTTTCAATCTTCTTTAGATTATAAACCTTTTGCCGACATTTACACAATACTATCTCTATAAATTTATACTTCATAAATTCATAATTTTTTCTTTATACATTAAATTTTGTTGACCTGACTTGGATCAGAGGGATAAATTCATAATGTCTATTAAATTCTAAAATATTATAATTATGAAATTTCTTATAAGAACATATAGTTCTACTGGGCATGATGAGTACATTACAATTCAAAATGGGACAGAGACACACCACTAATTTTGAGCTTATATATTTTAAAAATATTTCAAACATAAGCATACCATAATTTAAACCTTCTGACCCCAAAACATATAATTTAAAACCTAAAAACAATTATACATGTCACTTCACCTAACCAACATTTTATTACTAGTAAAATAATTGATGATTTGCAACTAATTTATCAGTTTTCATAATGGGATTTTTCCGCAGCTGTCTTTATCTATAGGCATATTCTGATTTATCAGTTTTTATAATGGGATAAACAAACTAATTTATCAGTTTCTATGTAGTCCCATGCATTTACAATCGTATTCCTCTATGTCCATCTGATATTTACATAATTGACCATTATAGTACCGTGCCATCAAATTCATCAAATGAAATTCCTGTGAACAATCTTTGCTTTTCTTCCTGTACTGGCAGATGAAGTATGGCGAATGTTAACCAAACTCCAGAATATAGGACTCACAATTCTGGATGTCATTTCTCCATTATTTCATGAGACTTACTGAATTTAATTTTGTTGTGACATGGCACTAATTGGGGTGTCAGAATTATGTGCAAGCTTAAAAGAATGTAATTGTTCTAAGCCCATGAAAGTATAGTGTGTCCTGCTCTATTTGGGAACCTAACTACAACGAAGTCTTAATGTATGTGAAAAAAAATCAAAAAATCAAAAATCAAATACCTTATGTAACATCTTCAACTCCTCGCAGGCATTCCATTTCATCATCTTGATAGCATATACCTCTCCATTGATGGAACCTTTATAAACAGATCCATTAATCAAGCAATCCTCACTGAACCCATCAGTGGCCTGCCTCAGTTCTTCAATCCTGAACAGTCTGTACTTGTCCAAACAATCTGAAATATCTGCCATCATCGACCCCTTTCCTGCCTTGTTATAGTGCAGCTTCTGCGTCTCGTAAGCGGCCTCCATCTCTCTCCTCTTCTTCTTCAATGATGACTCTCTGCAAACCAACAGCCCAACACTGAAAAACAATAACACCCCACAAATAGCCAACCCAATTGCCAATCCTGTGATGACTCCTTTTCTCTCAGTCCTCACGGGACTAACAGGAGGAGACAAAGGAGGCACAGAAGGAGCAACGGCAGGCTGTGTTAGTAGTGGAAGTTGAGTGACTGGTACAAATATGGTATCAAAAGGCTGCTTGTCATTGCCATTCACATCTATTATAGCCTGAGTTTGTACTCCAAACGTTGAAGCAACTGATGATAAGTTATCAGAAGGTTGAAGCACATAAGAAACAAGATACTTCTCTTGGTTCTGCAACTGGGTTTGATTTGGACACTTACAAAAGATTGGAAAGTATATAATATCACCAATCTCTAGTTTGGTGGGGACAAAAGTTGGATTGACAACCTGAACAGATTGATAAGTGGTCAGGTTCTGGAAATATCTAGTGGACACACGGATAAAAGTGTCTCCTAACTTGATTCTGACAGAGAGGTTGGCAAAGGAAATGGTACTAGAATCATTTAAAGTGTTGCAACCACATGATATAGGGACAAAGAGAGGCTGGTCTTGGATGAGAGAAGAATTAGAGGTTATATTACTAGGTTCTGCAATCATGCGGCGGCTCACTGAAAAAAGATCACCTATGGAAGCAAGGTCAAGGAAGTCAGGAGCCGTGGCTCTGTAGAAAGCATAGGTTTGGCATGGATAGGTGGTCTGGTTGGAGGAGCAAGGGTAGCCTGTGGTGTTCGGTTGAGCCTCTACTGATTGATAGCAAATGAAGAAGAGGCAGATAGTAGAGAAGGATAGGTACTGGAATTTGCTTCTCATTTTGGCTTCTGTTCTGGGTTTTCTCTTCTGCTGCTGAATTTGTTCAGGACAGAGTTGTTTATATAGACTGGAAAGTGAAAAGGATACTGTCTTGGGATTTTTGGACCATTTGGTCAAAAATCAAACGTAAGATGGGTCTGTTTTTCTTCGGTTTTCATTCATTGGAGTTGGGTCCTACCACCTGGCGGCCGGTTAGCTTTCAAAGTCACTTTAAATTTATCTTCTATATAAAATTGACACAACCGGTGGACTATGTGATCAATGAATGTGTTTGTTGTGGAAAACAACAAAGATGATGCAAAATTGATCGTCGTATGATCTGATTTTACAGTGCAGCAGGGCACATGTGAACTTCAAGTGATCCGAGTCTGCTGAAATTAATGTATCTACTAGTTATTTAGACGCTAGGCAGTTGAATAAATACCTTCATTGGAGCCTTGATTTCCAAAGTGACCATGACTTTTCTACATTAATGTTTAATATAGAGGCGGGAGGGTGGTTGTCGAGTTGTCGTGTTTATTACATCAAAATCTTGCGTGTTTTTAAGTTTTGATGATAGAGTTAGCACCAAAAAATCTCGGGTGTTTTTGAGTTTTGATAATAAAGTTAGCACCAAATTTTCCAAGTACATTCCACCCACCTTTCCCACTTTATTGTCCGGATATCATAGTGTAATGCATACTAGGGTGGCCATATATATAGGCTGATTTTATTTGGTTTTAACTATAACCAAACCAAATTACATATTAAACTAAATCTTATAAGCTACAACCAAACTGAGCCAAGCCAACAAGACGATTTAGTTTGGTTGGGTGACAGCTTAGGATTAAGCTTAAAATAGTTTAATTTTGGTTTTATTTTTTTACTTTATTATTTTTCTTAAGTTGTTCCAAACAAATTATAAAGTATAAGCATATGTAATTATATTTATATAAGTAGATAAACTTCCAATTATAAATTATAATACTAATGATGTGTTTACTTGCATATAATTGAAATGGTCTAAAAACGGAGTGATTTGGAATTTGATTGATGGATCGGAATTAGAATAAATTGTTTACTTTAATTGTAGAAATTGTAATTGGAGTCAATAGTATTTCCACTTAAATGTTTACATTAATTGGGATTTGGGATGGATTGTTTGCAAATTACAAAAATATGCTTGATTTAAAATTATGTATTCCATTAACATTTTTTAATGAAAATTATGTATTTTTTTGTCATAAAAAATATGTATTTTTATTATAATAATATTATGCTAATTCGACTAGTTTTAATAATAATAACATTTTTTAATAATTTTTTAATATCATCTATAAAATAGGCTTTTTTCACATTTCTTTAATTTCTAATTAATTTTGCCTTTTTTGTTTTTAAATAGGGATATAAAAGACTTTTTAATAATTAAAAAGATAATGAGATTGAGAATCTTAAGAGAGAGAGATTGGGCATTAGCATCCTATTCTACAATCCTAAATTTGTGTAGGACCCATTTTTTTTTTATTCCTATTACTAATTAATTTAAAACAAACAAACACATACAATCATACCCATTTCTTATTTTCATTATCTAATCCCACTTGTAAACACATCATAAGTTCAATGTATGAGGATTGAAGAATGAGGGGATAAAAGAGAAAATGATAAAAGGTTGGAACTGGGAAGATGGTAACATGGAAAACAAAATATAATACAAAATTAATTGATGCAATATATATATGCGCGTGTGTTCACGCGCGCATGCGGATGTGTATTAAAAGTATATTGACAATTTGAGTTGTATTATTTGGTTTGATAAAACACAATTCACAAACCAACTTAGACCGATAAAGTTTGCTTTAGAGCAATTTTAAGAAACCAATCCAACCCCAATGGTGGATTAATTAGTTTAACAGTTTAGCTGCTCATCGTAAATGCAGAAAAGTCATTGATAAGAAAACTTACTACAAACTTGTTTAATGAACAGTTAAGTCAATAGTTGATTATAAGAAAACCTTCTACAAACTTGTTTAATGAATAGTTCAGTCAATAGTTGATAAAATTTGACCTCTGACCACTTTTACAAGGTATGCTAAATAGAAAAGCATGGTCCAACTTCAAACTTATAAGCGATTGTGGTAAAACCATAAAAGATCAAACAATTATGTCATTTTCCAACTTGAATATTTGACTTTTGTAAGATCAATAGAACTTTCAATTTATCTACAGGGAAATTGCACAAATATCCTCTAAAGTTGGATGAAATTGTACCAATATGACAAGTTGGCCATACTTATAGCAACTGCCCTTGAACTTTTAATAGTGAAACATAAACACCCTTTGCCATTAGCTAGCTGTTAATAGGCCACCACATCATCGAGGACAGAATCGTTTTTACACACAAATACTAAATATATTATATATTTTTATAAAAAAATCATGTTTTAAATTAAAAAAAATGAAAAAAATGAAAAAAAAAAAGTCTTCGTCGTCAAAAACTACTGGTCTTCGACAATGAAGACCTCTAGATCTCCACCAGTGTGGAGGAGACCCATTTGGGTCTTTATCCCGCTAGTGGAGACCCATTTGGTCTTCATCGAAAACCCAATGATCTCTAATGGATATCATCCTGGTCTCATCGGCCATGGAGACCTAAATGGGTCTCCACCGGCGAAGACTAGAAGTCTCCAATGGTGGAGATATTAATAAATTTCAAAATAATTCAAAATTAGAATTAAAAGGTATTGTGATATGTTGGAATTAAATGATATTTTGGTCATTTTATACCTTTGACCGTTTTAATATGAAGTTTAGCTATGGTTATTTGTGTCTTACTTTTGAAAGTTCAATGAAAGTTCCTGTATTATGGCCAAACTTGGAGGAAATTTCAATTTCGACCCTATGTGTTAGGAAACCTTTATTTTTTTTTTAAATGCGAATTGGTTTTTGATCTCATTATCCCTAAATTATCAATAAATTTATCAATTTAGTCTCCACTGTCAATCAAACATTGGTCAAAATTAACAGATCCAAGGTCATTTTCATCATTTCAATTAACAAAATTTAATTTTAATTAAAATAAAATAAAAAATAAAAAATAAAAAAAGAAGATAGATTTCCATTGTCCATCTTAGAGATGGACTATGGAGATTAAATTTGTTAAATTAAATCATTATTAAAAATTTTAGAAAAGAAAGAAACTGCTCGAATCAGTCGATCGTTAATACGGATCTAGTTTGAACTAGTGGGTATAACCACAAGATCATCATTCAACTATCTAATATATGGAACCAAATAATGATATGGGTTTCAAACCCATATCATTGATCTAAGTTCAAGGCGCAACGAAATCTACCATTGGTTGGCAATTTGGAGATTTTTAAGTTTTCATCTGGTGAAGATCCACCAGAATTTCACTATTTTTTAATCTTTTTGAAATTATCCATCGTTGATGGATCTTAGTTAGATCTATCAACGGTGGAGATGGTTTTTTTTTTTTTTTTTGAAATTATTCATTTTTATTTGTTCATTTTTTTAAAACAATTATTTAATTTCTTTTTATTAATTATATATTTTAATTTATATATTGGTGATATGTCTTGGATTTTAATTGGCTGTAAATTTTTAATTTTAAATTTGTAAGACACGTGTCATACTCCTCTTGGTTTATACTAAAAGTTAAATTGTTAAATTTTAAATGGTTTGAAGGCTAAGTGGTAATTTTAGTGTCTTTATATAATAGTAAGGGAAAAATCATCAATCTATAATTTTTATTATGTTTGATCGTTAAAATTTGGTCAGACGGACAAAACTGACGAATTTTTTAAAATTTTAGAGATGATGGGTTCATAAACCACTTCGTATTTTAAAAAACGAAGATTCCTAAAATATAGGGACGAAATTAAACTTTCTCTCCAAACTTTCCATATTCGTGCAATTTCATCTAACTACAAGGCTCTTTGTGCAAGTTTCCCTTTCATCTAAATCAAAATGACTTTACTGCGTTGACCAATTCTTCCTGAAGTCATTCAGATGTAGTTGCACCCACAAATCTTAAAACATACTTCCCAAATTGACTGCAATTCACACCTGCTACAACTGTAACTAATTCACTTTTTTGTGCAGACAAAACCAGCTTCCAGTCAACCAAGATCACACTAAACAAGATTCAAGTGTCAACAAGCTTCAATTTCCTCCTATACATAACAAACAAACTCAAGCACATCAGACAAAAATTACTACAGATAAAAAATGGCACTTGAAAGCCGAAATTTTTAAGTTATAATAGCCTGGCTTTTGGTTCTAATTAACTCATCTGCTCATTCATATATAAACACAGCATCACTTGCGGCACTAAAACAAGATATCGAAAAGCTACGTTCGACAAAAACCAACAATCTGATTCTATCTGGCATTGACCTGACGGGGGGATAATGTATCATCAGAAATGTCGAAAAACATGTCATCACTCTTGGACAATGCATACACAATATCAACCATGCTAGGCCTCTTCGAAGGATCCTTGTGCACACAAGCAATGGCAATGGACATTACACTCATGACGCTCTCCATTGAGCATAAGTCCGGCAAAAGAACTGGATCCATCCACTCCTTAATTCTTCTCACTTTCCTCTCTTCACTTCCCTCTAGAATCCCATCAACACTTGCCCATAAAACCTTGCCGTCCTCTTCGTTAATGGCTTCTTTTCCTGATACCAGCTCAAGTAACACCACCCCAAATGAGAAAATGTCCATCTTTGTTGACACAACCCCATCTGCCAGGTACTCAGGGGCAATGTAGCCTTGAGTTCCTACAATGTGCATAGTTATGGCATTGCAGCCAGATTTGGCTAGACCAAAATTGGCAATCTTTGCTCTCATGCTTGAGTCCAAGAGAATGTTGCTGCTTTTGATGTCTTTATGTACAACTCGTGGACGAGTATGCTCATGGATGTATTGCAAGCCGTTTGCAACATCAACAGCAATCCTTAATCTTGTCTTCCAGTTCAATTTTCCATTCATGCTCTCATGTAACCATGAGTAAAGAGAGCCATTCTCAACGTACTCGTAAATCAGATAGCAGTTTGCATCTTCAGGGTCTATGCAGAATCCCTCTAGCCTCACCAGATTGCCATGATTTACCTTCAAGAAAAGATCATGATTTAATTAAATAACTGTATTAAATTGTCTCCTTTGATATAAAGATCTAGATCTTCTGTCAAACCCAAGGCTGGACCAAAGTCTTGGTACATTTATATCTTATAAATACATTATCTCATTATTATTTGAAGTTTTTTCATTTTTAAATATGATTCCATTATCATAATCTGTTGTCTTCATTCTGATTTCCAGAGCCTTCAACAACTTGTGAACTTAATAGGACAATTTCATTTCAGTGGTTACTCAATAGCTTTATTCAGAATATAAAGACACGAAAATACTGGCTATGATGAGTACATTACAATCCAAATTGGTACAAGGACACACCAAAATTTTGAGGTTATGTATTTAATATATTAAACAAACATAAGAATTCAATAATTTAAGCCTTCTGACCATAAAGCCTATAATTTAAAAACCTTAAAACAAACAATCATGCATGTCACTTCACCTAACCAACATTATAAAACAAGTAAAAGACTAGATTATTTGATCCTAATTAGCAGTTTTTATAATAGGAATTTCCCACAAGTGTCTTTATCTACTGGAATATTCCAATTTTCAGCCGTCCAATTTTGTATATTTTGTTGAATTCCCATCCATTTAGATTATATTCGTTTATGTCCTTATGCAATATACTAAATTGACCATTAAACTGTATCATCTAATCCATCAAATGAAATTCCTGTGAACAATTCATGTACTTCCAGCTGTAGTATGGCAAATGTTAACCAAACTCCTGAATATAGGATTCACACTTCTGCCATTCTGGATGTAATTTTCTCCATTTTTCATCAGGCTTACTGGATTTAATATAGTCTAGACTAATTGGGGTGTCAGAATTATGTGCAAGCATAAGAGAATGTATTGTTCCAAGCTCACAAAACTATAGACTATAGTATGTCCTGATCTATCTAGGAAACTAACTACAATAAAGGTTGTGATGTATGTGAGAAAAATAAAGGGAAGAAAAAATCAAATACCTTCTGTAAGATTTTCAACTCCTCACAGGCATTCCATTTCATCATCTTGATTGCATATACCTCTCCCTTGATGGAACCTTTATAAACAGACCCTTGAATCAAGCAATCTTCACTGAACCCATCAGTGGCCTGCCTCAGATCTTCAATCTTGAACAATCTGTACTTGTCCAAACAATCTGAAACATCTGCCATCAAATTCTCTTCCATGTCCATCAAGTTCTTTCCTCCTTTGTTATACTGCAGCTTCTGTTTCTCGTAATCGGTCTCCATCTCTCTGCTCTTCTTCTTCAATGATGACTCTCTGTAAACCAAAAGCCCAACAATGAAAAACAATAACACCCCACAAATAGCCAACCCAATTGCCAATCCTGTGATGACTCCTTTTCTCTCAGTCGTCACGGGACTAACAGGAGGAGACACAGGAGGCACAGTAGGAGCAACAGCAGGCTGTGTTAGTATTGGAAGTTGAGTGACTGGTACAAATATGGTATCAAAAGGCCGCTTGTCATTGCCATTCACATCTATTATATGTTGAGTTTGTACCCCAAACGTTGAAGCAACTGATGATAAGTTATCAGAAGGTCGAAGCACATAAGAGACAAGATATTTCACTTGGTTCTGCAACTGGGTTTGATTTGGACACTTACAAAAGATTGGAAAGTAAACAATATCACCAATCTCTAGTTGGGTGGGGACAAGAGTTGGATTGACAACCTCAACAGATTGGAAAGTGGTCAAGTTCTCGAAATATTCAGTGGACACTTTGTAGAAAGTGTCTCCTGACTTGATTCGGACGGAGAGGTTGGCAAAGGAAATGGTACTAGAATCATTTAAAGTATTGCAACCACATGTTATAGGGACAAAGAGAGGCTGGTCTTGGATGAGAGAAGAATTAGAGGTTATATTACTAGGTTCTGCAATCATGCGGCGGCTCACTGAAAAAAGATCACCTATGGAAGCAAGGTCAAGGAAGTCAGGAGCCATGGCTCTGTAGAAAGCATAGGTTTGGCATGGATATTTGGTCTGGTTGGATGAGCAAGGATAGCCTGTGGTGTTTGGTTGAGCCTCTACTGATTGATAGCAAATGAAGAAAAGGAAGATAGTAGAGAAAGATAGGTACTGGAATTTGCTTCTCATTTTGGCTTCTGTTCTGGATTTTCTCTTCTTTCTCTTCTGCTCCTGAATTTGTTCAGGACGGATTTGTTTATAGATTAGACAGTGAAATTGGACACTGTTTTGGACTTGGTCAATATAGTACGCGAAATGGCTCGGTTTTTCTACATTTCTCATTTCATTTATAGGAGTTGGTCCTACCACTTGTTTTGGACCCTTATCTTTCTGAGTCAACTTGATTGAACAACAGATAAAGCCATTAGTCAGTATTCATCTTCGATATTAAAAGTGCATTGTCCTTTACAATATGCTTAGTTGTCACATCTGTTGGACTATTTGATGTTGATCAATGCATGCGTCGGCTGTGCTCATCAAGTGTACAGTATATGAGGAAGAATCAAAGATGATGCAAATTGATTGTGGAACGACCTGATTTTCCATTGAAGCAGGGCACATGTGAGCTTAAAGTGACCCGAGGATGCTGAAATTCTTGTACCCACTCGCCATTGTGAGTTAGGCTGTAAAACAAACAGCTCCACTGGAGCCTTGAATTCCAAAGCGACCGTGACTTTTCTGCTCTGATGTTGAATATAGAGGCAAAGTGGTCCTTGTCGTATGAGCTATGTCATCAAAAAAAGTCTTGCTGTCAAAGAGTTTTTTCTTTCTTTTTTTAATAGCGTGTTAAACAGTTTTGAAAATAAATTTAGCACCAAATTTTCAGGTAAGTTTGTAGTTGGCAGCTGGCGCCGGCCCGTTGGTTTATGTGCCAACTGCCCCATGTCAAATCCTTTAGCCTGGTTCTATACAGAGAGAATCAAATTAATTAACTTCCCCATCTTTACGTACGGATTATCTCTCATCTTCGTATAGGTCATTTCTCTATCTCTATATAAATAGATCTCTTTCATACGAAAATGATTTCTCGAACCATATCAATATTTTTATTTTAATTCATTCTAATAGTTTTTTAGATCAATCTCAAATCCTAAAATAAAAAAAGAAAAAATAAATTCAGGTAAATTCCGTTTACCTTTCCCACTTTATTGATTGTATATCGTATCAGTTACGCAGACAATTGCTTGAGAGTTATTGTTGGACAGTTCAATCAAAAGTGATAATAAAATTTGACCTCTAAACAGTGGTAAAAGTTATGCAAAACAGAAAAGCATGGACCAATTCCTACATATTAAACTGCGTGGGAAAACTGAAGAAGATCAAACAATGATGTCATTTCCAACTTGAATATTTGATTCTTATAAAATCAATACAAGTTTCAATTCATCTTATCAAAATGAATTTTCTGCATTGACATTCTTCAGCAAGTAATTTGGATGTAGTCCCGGACACATATCCCAAATTGACCGCAGTTAACACCTGTTAGAAGTTGACCTTGAAGATAACAAATGATATATTTATACACTTACCATTCTGACGGTCACGTTTCAACCACCGCCAATCGATATGACTCAGACAATGACTGAAAATTTCTACAACTTTCTCAAGTAACCGTCACAAAAATGTTATAACTGATGTTTAAATTTAAGACCTTAATACACCAAATCCCTTTGAGGATAAGTTAAATACAGGTGCATAAGCATTTTCGATTTTATAACATCATAACCCCCAACTAACGGTTAAATGCTTAAAGTTAACGGTTGATCTGGAAATAATATATAATGACAAAAATGCCCGTGAAAAAGGACAAAAATTTATATTAAAAATTTAAAAATAATTTTAAAATATAAAAATGTAAATTTTAAAAAAAAAAATTTGAATCTCCACCGTCTACCATTCTTGATAGACAGTGGAGACTATTATTTAAAAAAATAAAAAAGTTTAATATATTTTATAAATTTTAATGAATAAAAAAATTTCCACCATCAATGGGATCTAAGAATTAAAAATAAAAATAAAAAATAAAACAAAAAAATTATTTTTTTTCCTTTTTCTTCCTTCTCCCACCGTCTCTCTCTCTCTCTACCTTCTTCTTCAACCCCTTCTCTCGTTTTCTCTCACCTCATATCTCCAACACCTTTCATCATCAACACCATTCATTATCAACAACCAACCTAATAGTTGTTGTCCTCTTCATCTTCATCTTTCCTCTCCATCCACCCACCACCACCATAAACCAATCTAAACAACCAACATCATTTGGGTCCGACAAACCCAAATAATGTTCCATTGACGCTGGTTTAATGTTCCATTGATGCTAATTTGAGGTTTTTCAAGTTTTTTTAATTATCAGTTGAAATTAATTTATTTTGATGAAATAGATCTGGGTATATGCAAATTTAGATATATATTTTTTTTCAATTTTGTTTTCTTAGTTTGTTGTCGATGATGGTGATGATGGGATGTTGATGGTAATGAATAGGTTGATGTTGAATTGAGGATGATGGCTTGTCGGTTGATGTCGATGTCGATGATGGCTGTTGACTGGAAACCCAATTCCTAGGTCTCCATTTGAATGGAAATCCATAAATTTTTAGGTTTTTGGTTGAATGGAAATCCAAAATTTGGGCTTCAATTCGATTGGAAACCCAAAATCTGAGTTTCTAGTCGATTGAAAACCTATAAATTTTTTTCTAAATCTGGGTTTCCAGTCAAATGGAAACCCATAAATTTTTTCCTTTCAGGGTTAATGGAAACCCATAAATTTTTTCCAGTTTTTCATTGAAGTGAATACTGTTCATTGAATATGAACACTGTTCATTTAAGATGAATAGATGAATAAATTTTTTTCTAGTTTTTTTTTTTTTTTTTTTTTTTTTTCCGTATTTCATCTTTATGGAGATTAACCTTTTTTTTAATTATTTTTTTTTTAAATTTTTTTTAATGATGTCCACCGTCCATCATGTTGATGGACGGTGGACATCATTTTAATTTTTTTTAAAGAAAATTATCAATTTTTTATGTTTTTTATTTTATTCTTTTTCAATTGATTTCCACTGTCTATTTTAAGATGAATAGTGGAGATCTAATTAAAAAAATTATTAAATTTATTTTCAATTTTAAAATTTATTTAAAAAAAATAAAAATTATAAAGTTGAAGGTATTTTGATCATTCCACTAAATATAACTTGTCAAACTTTACTTTTAACATTGATTGACTGTTCACTGGAGGTATAGTGTTACAAAAACGAAAATGTTCACACACCTATATTTAACTTAACCTCATAGGGGTTTTGTGTGTTTAACTTTAAATTTACCTTGCTTTACATTACATGTACAAGTACTCAGTCAATTTAGGTGGTGTTTGACACTGTTTTTGAAAACTATTTTTATTTTTAAAAACGAACGCTCGAAAATATGTTGGTCAATCGTTTTCAAAAACATGTTTTTAGAAATGAAAAACATGTTTTCAAAAATGTATAGTAAAATTTGAGGTAAAAGTAAAAAATGATTTTTTTTTTCTATTATTTTCAAAAATTATTTTCTTTTGGACAATAAAACTCAAAAAAGTAAAAACACTTATTTCTAATAATCACATCATCATTTTTTAAAACAGTTTTTCATCCAAACATATTTTTAGTTTTTACCTATTTTTTAAAAATAATACTAAACAACTTTTTATCATTTTTTGTTTTCAAAATGTATTTTCAAAAATGTTACCAAACACATTATCATTTTTGAAAACATCATTTTCAAAACATGTTTTCGTTTTTTAAAATACTTTCAAAAAACGTCATTTTAAAAACGCATCCAAACGCACCCTTAATATTTTAAAAGCATACTAGCTTCTTCGCAGTTATAAAGACTTATACGACTACAAATGTTATCACTTTGATCATCAAATGATAGCCTATGTAATTTTCATGTAAAGAGAAAACAATTACACCGGGACAAGATAACATACCATTCTTGAACATAATCCAATTCCAGAGTATCATTGACAGACCCTTTTCCGTAGGTAGCCTGCCCGGCACCCCATAGTAGCCCTCCAGTGGATATCTGATCCTATTGGAAAGTTCTCATGAAGTTGAGTTGTTTTGTTTTTATTAAACTTTTCAAATCCTCTGTTTATTTCGAAAACGTGGGGAAATTTTTTTTATATTTTATTTCGCTCGATTTCAAAATAATTTTATAAAAATTCGAGCAGCATAATGACTATTTTTTCGAATATACTACCATGCGAAAGTTTACGAAATATAAACACTTCTAAACGTGATCAATTTCCCCAAACTTCTGAGTCTCCAGTCCTCCATTTTCAATTCACAACACAAACGCAACAAATTCAATCAAAACTGGAAATATATATATATATATAACATCATTGAAATCACATGACTTAAACACAGAATTATTTACAAAACATAAAGTAATTTATGCACAAGTGTCAATTTGCTTTCTTTACAACATATATTAATTCAACTTATATACATTCATAACTAAATGCATTCTGTCTTTTAATCCTGAGGAGGTGTCCCTACCCTTAATGTACTAATGTCTGCACATGGGGAGATTTATTTATAAAACACAAAATATATGATGAGCTAAACGAGCTCAGTGAATGTCAAGTATTTCTAATCAACTGAAATTTTTTAAAATAGCTTCTCTAAAAAAAATATGTTATGCTAAAATAATTTAAGGTTGTTATTTAAAATTCATGCTTTTAAAAATGAAATATATAATGCGAATCATAAAACTTTCAAATTCCTTTTTAGCTGAAACTAGAAACAGTGGTGACGTTATTTTCTGAAAACAATCTGTAAGCCGAAACAGCTAACCACTGATGGCCCAACCTGACAATACCCTTGATAGATACGGTAGAATAGAAATCCTACATTGCTCAGGCCGTATCGGGTGGTAGAACGAAATTCTTGCATTGCTCAAACCACCATACTGGTTTACGTAGCGGAATTCCCACATCACCATGTAAAAGTTAGCTCGCTAACTCAATATATACTCAAGATGTGTAGAGGGTGACACATTGGATTGACTAACGGATACATTCCGATCCTACCAAGCATGTTTAATGCAAAAGTTGCCCCCGACTTTGCCATGCATGTTAGGGTACTCTGACCGACAACATTCTGTATTACCTTAAGAGTGTATCATAGGCCTAAAACTTTAGATTTTTAAACCTACTGCTTATCATTTATAAACTGTATAAGATCATTTTCATAAACTAAAATCTTGAAAATAAAATTAAAGCAGCAATATAATCGATTCATATATTCAAATTCTGTATATCATATAAAACTCGTTTACTAAAATTTCATATATGAAATCACATGCATGAATTTAAAGTATAACATACAAAATCTATTTGATTAGAAATAAAACTTTCAAAAATAATTTTAAAAGACACTCATAATTGGTTTTATGATCGTCTGAGCACTAATTCGATTTCGCTGCTTCGATCTCACCTACACAATTTTGCATTTTAAATTTTAACGACTTTTCGACTAAACTAATTTCACACACATTTAATTCCTTTAGTATGCACTAGTATACATGCAATTTCAATTCATGGATTGTATCTTTCATTATTCCATCAATTTCTTCTCAAATAACACACTTAAAACACACCATATAATCATGGAACTCATCAAAGCACCAATTCAAACAATTTTACATCACATTTCTTCCTTTGGCCCTACACTACATACACCACCATCCATATACTAACTAAAATTTTTATTTCATAACCACATTCCTTCCTAACTATTTCTTGAATTGAATCCACACACAACCATTTTTTTTCATTATGGTAACTCATTCATTTCACTAACATATTATCAACTAAATAAATTACCATATTCATTTCCAATCTCATTCCATTAATTATTTTCATAACCAACTTCATCCAACTTTATTTATTTCCATTCCATTAGTTTCCATTCATTTTATTTCACATTCAAACCTCACATAACAACACCAATTCTCTTGAATTCAACTAAAAACACACTTACCCTTTCATACTAGAAAAATCTCAAGTCATGCATAATCAACATTTTCTTCAATTTTCTCTCCCAACTCAAAACCATTAAAATCATCACTCAAATTCAATAAACATAAAAAATTAATCACATCTCAACATATACCCCCCTTTTTGCCATCCACCGTAAAATCATACAAACCCATGCAATTCACTTTCTTCATTTTAATTACATCAAACATCACCACAACATCTCAACTAACATCTAACATAAAAAAAAAAATCAATTAACTTAAACTTATTTCCACAAATCATCAAAACCCTAACATCCTTACCTTATTAATAAACTTCAATCAAGTTTGCTTCAAGCTTTCTCCCACCTCTAAGCTTGGTTTGATGATGACTAGACTCTATTTAAACCAAAATCAACATCATATTTCATCAATTCTCAAAACCCATTTAAAACCACATCAAACTAATCTCAAAATTAATTAAATCACTCACCTATTTTTCTTCACTTGTTCCTTGTTCAATCTTGATGAATTTATAGGTGAGAGAGTGATGAAAAACCCCTTGAACATCAACCCCTCTTCTTCCTTCTTCTTCTTCTTCGGTTCTCTCTTTCTTTTTCTTTCTTTCTTTTCTTTTTCGGTTTTCTTCTTGCTTGATCGAATGCTTCTTGTTTTGATATTCATTTGGGCTTCAACTATATATACTAAGCTTCCTTAATGACCATTCTGCCCTTAAGATTCACCTAAAATGCCAAACATATCCTTTAGTCACACTAATCACAATTTCATTGGTCATTACTACATAATTATCCACCACACATATTTTAACCAATTTCTAATTTATCTTCGCAACATATTTAGTCAATCTAAGGACCATGAGATGTTAATCTATCATTGGTGCATCCATAATCACAAGGATTATGCTTCTTGAATGATTTTTATCTCATATAATTTCTATTAATACCATTAATTTTTATATTTAATCTCTTTCACTTTCAAATAAATTCCAAAAAATTCCATGGTCATCCAATTATCAAATTGACCATGCAATACTCTAATTGGGTGTCTTAACTCTCAATTCCAAGCTTTGAAAAAAAAAAAATCAATTGAATTTAAAATCATCCATAACCATTATTCCAATAAGGGTATTTTCGTCCGATTATCTTCGAAACTTTTAAAATTTACTTAAATGGACTCATTTTTACTCCGTTGTAGTTTCATTAGACTCCATTACTCATTCTACAAATTTTTTATTCTCTGAGATCTAACTCAAAAATTTACTATTCATTGAGTTACTATTCACTCGGAGCCACTATTTATCTGGAAACACTACAATTTATCTGTAACATATTATTTATCATGAAAATGAAAAATTAATCATCACCGCTGAATTTGCTAGTGAGATCTCCATATCAAAATGTTCCACTTGATTTGTATCCAAAGGCGACGAAAGTTGTTAAGATGCTATTGAAAACATCATAATTCTCAAGAGATTTCAAGGGCCATGGTAATGAACTAATATTATATTTATAGAATGTATATATATCAAAAGATTTCATCTTCAAGAGCATGATAACATCAAAATGAAAATGAGACAAAATTATGAACTGTACCCTTCATCCTAGTATTGTCGCCTATAAAGTAACATTACAATAGTTTTTCCTTAGAAGAAACTATTGATGCCTTAGGTATTTGTTCATCCTTCAAAGTGAAATCCCAGAGGTGTCCATACTTCTCATTAAACTCCCACTTGTTCATGGTATTGTAGTCATTGATCAACTTGTCACGAGCTCCCCTTTCCATATTGTATATCTCTGGCTCAAAGTGGTGGGGTTCGGCTGGTTTATCCAACTGAATTATGGTAAATACAGTAGCAAAAACAGCCGCTCCAATGAACAAATACTCCCCCTATGAGATTTCCAAATGATCAGACAAGTTTCTCAATCGGTACTTAAATTCACTAATGAATCCTTTTATAGATCACAATTCAGTTTTAAATTACCGGAACATCAAAGTACAATCCAGCAGCAACTGCTGGGAGGAAAAGCCAAGAAATCAACCCTGCAAAATAACAACATAATATCAATCAAATCAAAACAAATTCAACCTCACTGCCTATAATGTTAGCTGTTTTAAAAAGGCCCACAACAAGTATTGATACCTTGAAAACCTGAAGGGGGTTCTACTGCTTTTATATCATCAGCAATCGCTCCCCAGAATGTCCCTACACAAAAAAGATTCGAACTTTTCACTCCAATGCAAATTTAACTTCATACCCAGATAACAAAACCAACCCATTTAAACAAAACAACATCAAAATTCAATACTGAAAAGCACGAAGCAACTACCTCTATCATCGGTTTCGAAGTACGTATGGTGTCCATCATACTCTCCATATATAAAATCTTCCTGCACTCAACAAAACCAATCACGAAAAGTGGATGTAAACCGAAATTCAAAGAAGGGTAAAAGCGGTGACGTACCGAGCTGACACCATAGGTGGCCCAACGGTCAACAGGGTCTTCATTGAGATCAGGTTCGATCTCAGTCAGATCAGCATTCAACTTGGTGAACCCACTTCTAGAACTGGAATTCCCGTACAAGCCCAGATGAAGGGAAGTTGAGTTTCTATGATTGGAAAAGCAAACCCTAGTTTGAGAAGTGATTTTGGGGGCTGAATTGAGTGAGAGGACTGAGAGTGGTGATGAGCAAACTGCCATCCCTGCGTTTTATCTTGTTTTTTTTTGGCCAAGTGTTAATAAGCCTTTAAATGAATGACCCGCCTCTTTCAACGGTAAGATAGAGTGGTCAGTGACGGCTTTTGACGCCATGTTATTTGAAGGGCAAATAGCATTGAGCTACGTGTTCGGTGAGGTGTTGTAAGGTTAACGTGGCATTTTACAATTTGGGGGTTGTTTTATCTCTTTCGTCACCAGTCGAGTGTTGTACTCTTTTGGGTCTAATGCGATCATGCGACTATGGATGGAAAGGTTTTGTTCCTTATCCAGTTTCGCTTATTATATTATTACTTTATTGGTTTATTGACTTTTTTCTTTTTTTTTTTTTGAGAAATATTGGTTTATTTACTTTAAAAAAATGGCAAATTACACTAAAGTACCGGACCTATCGAATTATTACAGTTATGATGCGAGTTTTATCTAAATTACACATAAGTACGTTTGACCTGATTTGACTAACGATCAATTAACGGTAAAATTACCATCTCAAGGGTAAATTAGTCTTTTTATATATAAAATAATATTTGGAATGTTATTTAAACAAAATGTCTCTCTCTCTCTAAAAAACAAAATCTCTCTCTCTCTCTTTCTTTCTTCTTCTTCTTCTTGTTTTTTTCTTCTTCTTTTGCTCATCTTCTTCTTCTTCTTCTTATTCTTCTTTTTTCCGCTCTTCTTCTTCTCTGGGTTCAAATTCGAACCTAGTTGTGGGTTCCATTCGAACCCAGAACTGAATGGAACCCAGAACTGGGTTCCATTCTGGGTTTGATGGAACCCAGAAACTGAGTTCGATGGAACCCAGAAACTGGGTTCGAATTTGAACCCAGTTCTGGGTTCCATTCGAACCTAGAAACTGAGTTTCAATTTCTGTTCTTGTTTTTTTTCCCTTTTTTACGTGGTGGTGGTTGGTTGGTAATGGTTGGTTGCTGGTGGTGTGATAGTTGGCTGTTTGGGTGATATATTGATTTGAGGGTGGTTATGGTGGCAAGTCGATCGAGATGACTAGGTTTTTCAGGGATTTTAGGTTCAAAAAAATTGGGTTCGAAACTTTTATATTTTTGGTGATTATGTGGATGATGAGGAGGATGCGTGATTCAGGTTGATAGGGATTTCGTGATGGTTTGATGGATTCATGATTGTGAACCAGTCGAATCTGAGTTCAAACCCAGATGCCCAGAAGAAGATGATGATGAACAAGAAGAAGAAGAAGAAGAAGAAGAAGAGAAGAAGCAGAGGGAGAAGAGTGACGAACACGGAAACCCAGAATAAGAAGCAGAAGAGAAAGAAGGAGAACAGAGATGATTAGGGCACTTGTGTCATTTCATTCTAAAAATGTTGTCAAACTGTTAAGTTTGACTAAGTCAACTAACAGTAGGGTATTTATCTGTAATTAACGATAAACTCACATCATTGATGTAATAATATGATATGTTAAGGTACTTTAGTGTAATTTTCCCTTTGACAAGACACAACCATTTAATTAATATTTTTATTTTATTTTTTAAAAAATTAACTTGCGCTTCACATTACCTTCACGTTATATGTGCTGCCAACTAACTATTTGGTGGCGAGTTGTCAAATCTTAAACAGTAGAGGCTAAATATTCGGTAATTGTAATTGGAGCTATGGAAAGTTTTTTGTGGATATGTAGCTTGAGGATCAGTCAAATAGTATATTTTTTCTTTTACCTTTCTTATTGCTATTGTTTTTTTTATTCACCTTCGTTAATCCATCCCATTATATTAACTATAAAATGGTCTCATATAAATTTTGTTTCAGAAGTTTCGGCTCTTCCACGTGCTTTAAGACATGCAAGGGCTGTGGGCTTGTTTCTGGTTTGCTAATTCTGATTTCCTCTTTCAGTTATTTCTATGACTTCAGCTAAGAAACCTCAGTTATATGACGTTGTTTAATTATTCAAGATATTTTAGAGTTCATTAGTTCTTGTCCTATTTAAGCTGTATCTTTTATTGCAAGGCAGTTTAATAGAGTGGCTCATTCCTTAGCCACTCATGCTCAGATTAGTCGTTGGAGGATGTTCCACCGTGAATTCTTAAATTTCTATTGGAGGACATTTATCCTTCCCTTGTAATTCTCCTATATGGAATAAAATCATTTTCTTAAAAAAATATATATATATATATATGATGGTAATTAAGCTGCATGATATTTGAGCCATTCATTTCACATTGTCAAAATCATACACAGGGTTAGCTTTTAAAAGAGTTCCAATAGAATGGTTATTGTGGAGCACAAACAGCACAAGATATGGAAACAAGTGGTGTCTAGTGTATGGACGAAGAAGGTTCATGAACATGTTTAATGATGTATTGATACCACTGGTTCTGTACAATGAACAAAAGTTTTAGAAGTCTAAAGTATCACAACCATAATTAAAGGTGACTGGTGAATCTCTCTTACTACTACTAATTGTTTCATATTCTAGATAGACCAGTTATTATCAAATTTTAATGTTCATTTTAAGGAAAATGTGTCTGCAAAAGTGTTGCAATTCTTTTGCTCTCTATTTTGAGAATTTAGAAGGTTCAATTGTTTACTACTACATGTCTATAAATAATTTTATTAAAAGCAATTTATTAATAACAATTCATTATATTGTTGGAGTGATAATATAGCGGTAAAATACAGCCTGGTTCAGGCTCATAAAAAGGGGGTGGAAGCCCAAAGTGAAGGCCCAATACTCAGCCCAATCCAGGAGGCCCAAAACTAAGAAGCCGTGGCATTACAAGGGCTAGCTTATGATCTCTTAATGAAAGTTGACCGCATTTAAAAAAAAAAAAATCAAGTCATAACATTTGAATTCAATTGGGTCGATTGATGGAAAGAGGGAATCCCTCCATTAAACTCTGAAGCATGGATCAAAGGAATGAATCCCTTCATCCCCGCTGCCATAATGCATCCCCAACTACTCTCTTCCCACTTATAAAAGGGGGAAAACAACCAATGAGGGGGCATCCAATTTCTTCTCCATTATTGTTACTTTGCTAAAATACCTCTAGACTCCTATATTCTCAGGCACTTGTACTCTCAGATACCTACATCCTCAAATACCCACTTGGACCAACTTCTGCACTCCTTCAACTAGGATAATTGCACTTTCATAGACAGACAGCTACCCCCACACTCTGATGTGTTTGCATAGTCAATCTACTCTGCTATTAGTCATATGCCTTCCTCCTTGCTTTTAGATATTTTATTTTCTATTCTAACTTATCTTTGGTTGATATCATCCCAATATCAAGATCACACACACTTTGTTTATTCAACTTGTGCAAGTTCATATCACACTAGGTTAAAAAATCATGAGCAATAGAAACCACACCAGTAAAATGCAATTAAAATCAACATACATGAAGTAGCTATGACAAGACAGATAATTTGATTGGAATCAAATTCAGTGTTTGAACTTTGAATCTAATAACCCTTGAATAAATTACGCAAACACATCGCAACCGTGCGAGATATTATTGGACCAATCACATCTTGTCATCTCTCCACCTTTACCCCTGGATTTTCATTTAAATAATTAGCATTCACAACTCATATTCCCAACATAGTTCCTATTCTAGGGGACTAATTGTTATGCGTAAGCGTAACTAGTTTGTTCAGGCACAGAACAATAGTATGAATTCCTATATAAGAGTATTTCTAGTGACTAAAAACTGACAAAGTGTAGCATCAGCACCATTTAACTTGAACCCAAACAATTCAGACGATAAGTCGTCATATTTATAAGGAAAATAACATATTTCGGGGTGAGCATAAAGCCCCCGCAAAACTGGGTTTAAAAATATAAATTTCAAGAAGGTTAACATGATCAATAAGTATCAAACAGTGAATCGAGCAACACATTATGTTCTTTATTGAGAATCATTGTTGTACTTGTACAAGATAGACTGGGGCACTGAGAACCATAATCACCCCCATCAAGGTGAAGAAATTATCTAAAAAGTGAATTTGATAGGTTAAGGAGCTTTGACAATCAGGAAATCGTACTTTTTTAATCCTGCACACCCCATCAATAAGGCATCTATGATATAACAAGTTAAGTGCGTGCTCATTTGCAGTACTTCTTGAACCATAATCCAATATTGAGAAAGCTTTCAAAGTCAGATTGTGGTCTGCATAAATGGAAAATGAACCAGACATCAGCATCAAGTGCAGCATGAGCTTGAAAATGGCTATGGTTGTTATATTAAGAGGAAAATCAATATGAATAGTAGGGCACATGTTTACCTGTCAATTGGATGAATATCATTGGGAAACACAATGACTTTGGTTTCAACTCCTTTCTCCTTCAACGCTCGAGCATACTAGAAATTTCAAACATAGAATCATTTATCAAATCGTAATATGTTGCTCTGGTAATCATTCATGCTCAGAGAGTTGAGCAGGTTGTGTTATGTGTGGAAAAGGAAACAAAAGTGAAGAAAACTGTTCGTTGTGGATAATACTTAAACAAGGAATAAGGGATCTCACTTGTAAGCCGTTAGAAACAGGAACACGAAGATCCTGAGCACCTAAAAGAAAGAGGGTCGGTGTTTTCACCTGCAGAGATGATCAAAAAATGAAACTTAGCAACAAAGATCTATGCAAATAGCAGTCACATGATCAGCGGTTACAATTTACTAGATAATAGATAGTAATGTCCAAAAGGAAATGAAATTGCAATTTTGAACTTTTTCTTAAGAATGTTGGCCAATACAACAGCAACCAGAAATCTGAGGAATATGGCAAATAGACAGATACTTGACAGTAAGTGACATCTTGAACTAAATTAATGACTCAAATTTCCTTAACCTTGTTTTGCTTTTTTCAACTGAGGTTTTGCTTCAATTCTTGCCAAGAATAGAGCAAGCACGAGTTACTGGAAACAAATGCCAAGCAATCAGTGCTCCTGGCAGAACATACTTATGTATGGTTGCGAGTTTAGCATAAAAAACCCCTTCAATTTGTTCCAAGATAAATACAAAAAATTCTACATCAAGAGAACATACTTGGTAAATTCTTTTGATTGCTAGCAACACTGGAAGGGACCTCTAGCAGCGATGGTCTATTTGGAGATGGGTCATTGAATATAATTTAAGTTCCATTATAATGTGCTACAGTTAAAACCCCTAAATTAGTGAAAGACATCAGCAAGCATACCTTTGATAAGTGTGATATAGGAGACTTGCTGTGCAATAGAGTCAAATGCTCAGATGAAGGTGATTCTGTGAAGATATTTTTTCCCTTGCTTCCGTAAGACTCCACATAACACCAGTCAGGGATATCTGTCGTACCAACCATCAGTGCAAGGTTACAAACAGGATTCCTCGCAGCAGCTGCAACAAACTTATCTGGTGCCTGTATTTAGTTAATAAATATTAGTTTAGATACGAAGTACATTACTATTTAATTGAGAACGCATCCAAATACAGTTACATAACAAAACATTAGTCCAGTAAAGTACACTCAAACATCATTATGAATTATGACACATCAGCACAACAGAAATACTACCATACCTGGCCAATCAAGTGAGTAGTTAGAAAGCCACCATGAGAGCCGCCAAGCACAGTTAGCTTAGATGGGCTAGCAAGTCCCAAGTCAATAACATGATCTATAGCTGTCAGTACATCATTGACATCCTGTGCATTGTAAGCAAAGAAATTAGGAGCCACACCATACTACTAAACTGTCTGAACTGGCTAATCAAAGAAATGAACTGCCATAGTAATCAGAATAATACAGATTGAGAATAAGCACCTGGGACCCAACTTTCCCTGGAAGAGATTGCAAAGCTTCCTCACCAAATCCCAGTGAACCTCTGAAACCAGACCATGTTTTTATGAAAACCGATAGTTTAAGAAAATATTTACAAAATGCATTTTTTTTTAAAAAAAAAAAAAAGGGGTGAAAATAAAGGTTTCAAATTAATACGAACAAATATGGTGAGCAATCATTCATACTTCATCCCACACATAAGGAAAACCGGCTAAATTTATGTGAGAGAAACTTTGTTTCCCTTTGTTTCTTAATCAGATTTTCTGGAAGTTCTTTGAACTTTGCAGACATTGGCATAGATATGATTGAACCGAAAGCTGATCCTGTTTGAGCTCAACAAACCAATCAATGCACTCCATTTCTATCAAAGTTATCTAAAAAATCATATGTTTTTCCTTCACAAAAATCATAATAGTGCTTTTTTGGTTCCATCAAGAAACACCACATCAGAAGTGATGGAATCTCATGTCAGGGAAAAGAGTCATTTTAATGGATTAGTACTTTTTTTTTCCTTAAATTTTGTGCAGGATAGTTGCAAGCATGAGAGAAAGGGAAGCTATTCCATGAGTCACTCAGCCAAGCAGTTTCTGGATGCATAATTGAACATGAGTTTTGCATATATATATATATATACATGGATTAAGATTCAAACTGTGCTAAATTAAATGAAATAATAGTGTTTTCACTAACCTATAATTTACGATCAACAAGCTGAAACCAATTGAAGAGAGAAAAGCTGAAGACTTTGAAAAGCTTGATGTCGAGACAGCATGAGGGCCCCCATGAAGTAGTACAATGAGTGGATCACATGCACCATCTCTCTTCAACTTGGAAGAGACAAATATAGCTTCAAAAGGTTTCTTGGCACCTGAAATGAATTTGACACATGCATGAACTCAAGAGGATGTGTCATCGACAGTCCTTTAGCATTATCAAGGCAAATTAAAACTATGATGTAATACCTTTAGTCAGGTCAGCAGACACATCTTTTACTGGAATTTTCATGATACTGAATTGGAGAGATGAGAGCAACAATCTAACCTGTATCAAGAAGAGGCCATTTTAATAAGAATATTGAGCATTTAAAGGAAATCTCAAGTTCTTGCATCCATTCTCTTATATGTTAATGAAAGAAAGAAAGAAACCTTCTCAGAGCATCTGCCTATGGGGCTTGATACATTTAACCACCTCCATGTATCTTTTTCAACAAAATAACCATACTTGATTTGAGGAACATCTACTGGACTGCTATACACTTCAAATGAGAAAAAACCAAATAACAGATAATTAGATTTCAATTTTCTTCACTTTCAACTGGATGCACAACGGTTAAAGATCAGAACTTGGTATTACCAGCAATAATATTGTCCCCATCCAAAGTAAGAACATTCCACGAGAAGTTGGATTCAGTAGGGCTAATGCGTAATAACTCCCCACTGTAATTTGATAGTCATATGATGAGTTTCTTTATGACAAAGGGATGCTTGGACTAGAGATATATGATCATTATTTTACCTCAACACATTCACAGAAATTATTACTTGACTGCTGCACCAGATAGGAGACAAAATCATAGTGTGCCCATCAGAAAGCCATGGATTGCTAAGAATACTTGATTCATAAAGGCCTGGGAAGCAATCATCCTCTGCGCACTGCACAACTGGAATCTGCAAAGATTAAATAAAATGAAATGGTGTTAGGTATCTTGGAAAAGAAAAGGAAAAGGATAAAACTCAACCTAAATCTTTAGGAATTGTCTTCTTCCTTTCCTCCATGTTATTTAATTATTTATTTTTTTGTAGCTGACCATTCTATGTAACTGGAAACAGAGACTACAAATTTGAATCAACAATCCACCAACGGGACCAAACAGCCCTTCTAAAGTAGCTCCAGAGCTATACACAAGCAAAAATTATCTTTCAGAAATTGTCTTTGAGTTTACATCATCCACTAAAAAATAATTCAACATAAAAATCATCCCCAATATGTACGGTACAAATGTGACCCAAGGCCCCCCTCTAATTGAGAGGGATGAAGATGAAAGTGTCCTTAAACTCCTTTGTAACTATGGTCCACAATGACGCTAATAATTGAATTCTTTCCCACATCTCTTTACATCTCCTTCCTTACAACTGAAAAATGAGGTTATCTCTTTCTTGTCAAATCACAACCAAAAGAACCACAATTGCACACTTTCACAATACTTTAGCTTTTTGCCTTATACCAAAAGCAAAATTACTCTCAAGGAGTAGAGCACTAATGATTTCAGGACTGCCCATGAGATTTTGGTCTCCATGCATAATCAAACGCATAAAGAAGGAGCAAAATGACAATGAAGAAAGAGATGGTCAATGGTCTTTCTACTTCTTTATATTCCACCATCTTGGATGAATTCTCCTGTATTGATCTTTCCTAATGTTGTCGCCCAAGCAAACATATAGAATTTTAGAAGGAATGTTTCATTCCAAATCATCCTATGTTGAAGAAAAGATTTGACGGGCTATTTTCTAGGATCTTTAAGTAATAAGATATAATAGTATGATTTCCATTAGAATTAGAATGATCTAGATAAGTATGTTATTGCATGATTGTGTCACCAAAATAAGAAAGAAAAGCCCATATGCAAATCAAAATAATTAGTAATCCGATGTCCACTACTTAAGCTCATCCAAGTTAGTAATTTGAGAAGTGAGTGCTTATTCACATGTAAGCAAAAACAAAGTTCAAAACTCACACAGCATGCAAAAGAACCAAAGAATCGCTCAAAAATGAATAGGTCTCCATTAGTCAGTGAAATCAATTGTAAGTAAATATTTACATTTAGAAATAACTAACAAAAAATTGAAGTGCTCACCACATCAACAATTTTTTCAGATGGAGACAGCTTTCCATTGGTAGGCCAGTCAATTCTGTGCAGTGAATCTGTCGCGGAATGTGCTCCAGAGTCCACAGAAGATTTTGCAGATAAAAAGACAAGGAACTTTCCATCTGGACTGCAAAAAAAAAAAAAAAAAAGGTAAATTACATATAATCAGCAAACTCAAAGCTAGTTATCATATTTTCTGCAGAAGAATATTGTGGAAAGGTTGCCAACTTTCCAGCACTCTTCTGCATTAAAGAAGATCTTTAAACATTGCATACAAGCAACAATAACAACATTACAGTTTAAAGAAATTCCACTAACTTCTAGCAAATACAACCTTAACAGCAACTAGACTTGTACACACACTATACATAGAAGCAAACAATACACAATTTGAACCAAGAAACCTGAACTTACAAAACAAGACATTTTATAACAATATCTAACCAAGGTGTGGAAACTTGAGGAAATTCATTAACTTACAACAGCAAGAAAGAGAAAAAAGTGGGTGGAGTAACAATTTCATCATGGACATTGAAATATGGGAATAGCAGTAACATGTTTATCTGAAATTAACTGAAGATAAGTAGGTGGAGAGGAAATAAAATGTAAAAGCTCAATTTTACTCATTGAACTCCACTGTATGAAGGTATTGATTTCAATTTTGAACAGAAAAGCAGATGAGATCAACATGTAGACAATCAGGCTTTTTCAAGTACTTTTTCTGCTACAGAAAATTAATTACAATAGCCACAGATGTTTAAGAAAATTTCTCCTTAATTTGGGAAAGCTCTGCATAGTTTCACACTCTAAATTAGAATGGCAAACAAATAATGTTTATATAGCAAACAAATCCCAGTTCCAGATAGTGAAATAAATAGCATACCTGAAACGTGGAAAGAAGGCACTACTGATGCTTTGAGTCAGGTTAACCACTGGAGAATCTTCAAAAGAATTATCTCTAGAACATGACCAGAATTCAAAATTATAACACGTATCAGTTTCTTCAATGTGAAATTATTAACATAAGAAATGCATAAGCCAACACATTATATATATATATATATGAGCAGTTTAGTAAAGCAAGTAACCCACTTCAGTTCAAGTTCATTGGCTTCTGATTTATGAAGTAATACCCTGACTGCATATAATGCACATGGTCTATTGTAGCAGTATTTTATACCAAGCTTTCTTGTATGTGACGACCACCCAACAAAAACCAAGTACTGGTACAAGCCTTCAGCTAACGGCGCCCATACAACTTGCCCAACACTCAAAGACTTTGAAATTCCTTTGACAGCTTGCACCTCTCCACTAGGCAACATAGGAAAGTTTAGAGTAATACTTAAACAAAATCTCTCTTTTCATGTCACCAGATTAAACCAAACTAGAGATGACAGACCTATTAATGTTGATAACAAAGAGAGCAGGCTGCCTCTTTCCTGCATAGGTTTCCCCCCAATCCTCCTCCCAATCACCTAGGCCTTTCCAGGTATTACAATCCTTATCTGAGGAACCACCTTTCTTGTAGCTTGGACTAAAAGTGGGCCTTTGGGGAGACGGTTCCTCAGCAACATAAGCAATGAGATTTTCATCAGAGTTCCAAGAAATTCCCTCAAACCTGTAGCAATAAGAAAGAAATTAACTTTTTTATGAATGAAGCTAAAATGATTAAAAAAAAATCACCAACACCATGACCACTACAAACACTAAATAATTTACCAGCAGTACTACTAACATCTGAACTTCAATCAATAAAGACACTAACAAAGGTGGAAAATACGTTAGCTTCTCCTAGAATACTAAACAAGTTCATCATCAGAACTTGATTTCGCTAATTATTTACCATCCATCAACATATACTGAGCCATGAACAGTTTGAGGAATGTGAAACTCTTTTTCCAGTTGAGATTGACTCCATATTTCAAGTTGAGTTGGAGAGTCATTTTCAGGATTTCGAACTACAAGAAGCTTCGAACCTGATGGTGATGGAACTATTATAGGTGCAGCTGTCATCTCAACAGGAAATGGAGCCCACTGGAAGGTTATGGAATCTTTATTTTCTTTTGAAATAGCAGTGGACAGCATAAATTTTCTCTTTTTGTTTGCCAAAAGATTTGGTTGGCTAATTGAAAATATTGCCTGGCTGCCTACGCCTGCATCAAAAAATTTTATGTTCAAAATCTGGCAAGAGCTATGAGTATTATAGAGGAACAAACTTGCACAAAACAATTTCAAACATAGGTCAGTCATACTCTTACCATCTCCAGAATTAAAAGTCCATGCTTTGTCAATGTTAGAGATATTAATGAATTCTTGAAGTAGATTGGACTTGGAAGCATACTCTTCTTCAGTTGTTGCATCTAACCCTGCAGGCATTTCCTTTGGCAGACCGGCCTTAGAACCATCCATGACTAGGAAGGGAGGCAATTTTTTACTACATAGTGAATAGAAAAGGAAATCATAATGAGAAGATGACCAGTAGTAAACAAGGTAGTAAAATTGAGAACAAGTACACATTTATCAATGCAGGCTAAACACTATTCATTCATAAAATGCCAGGTCCAATACAATTATACAAGTGAGATTCAGTAGAATGACCTACAATCGATTCCAGGGACTACTACTAACTCTATCATATCTCCTCCTTCCCTCCCACATCAAGGAGATGACCGTTTCTTAACTATATGACATACACTGGCAAGGTATATACACCAAATTCATAATTTAGTGCAGATCAGAAAGAAATGTGTCACAAAACAAAGAAGAGAATGGTAAATGATGGAAGATTTGTGCATGTGAGCACACACTTGATAGAAAAAAAATTGCACTTCTACTTTATATATATATATATATATATATATGCGCGAGAATAGTGATCAAGCAAAATTGACAGAATTTTGGTATGAAACATAAGTTCATCAGCAAAAGTGACATTTTCAGGACTCAAGCATTTTTCTGGCTTTAACTGTAAGTTCTTAATTCCACAAATAAAGAACAGCAACCCAAAAGAATTAAAAGATCATCTACATATATGTAAGTTCCTAAATTGGAATTTTTAAATAAATATAGAAAAGGACATAAGGAAACCATGGAAAATCAAAAGAGTGTCTACACCTATAAAACAACCTTAAACGACACACAACCAAATCATCAAGAACTTTCAATGTCATCATTAGGATTCCAGCAGTTAGCCAATTTTCAGTTAGTACTACACAGACAGTAGGCAAAGGTCACTGCATACCCTGAATTCCATTACTCCTTTTTGTTACCAATAACAAGTATTCGGCAATCAAGAAAAATAGTACTCATTGAACTATCTAACACACACAGACTGATTTGGTGCGCCGAAAATCCAACAAACCCTTTTAGACTCTTAAGCTAACTATCCAATTCAACAGTCGCAAAAGTCACTCCCTTGAACAAAATACTAAAAGACCAGGCATAGCTAAATACCATAATACATAACTTAAAAACATTCAAATAAACTCAGTATAAAGAAATAAAACAAAAACCAAACTGAAACAAACCAGAATAAAACGAAAGAATACAAAACAAATAACAAAATAGTCAGCAGAAATTAGTTATAAGTACTTAAAAGCATCATAAGTATAACAACACAAAACCAGACAGTAACATACTGTAAATGAGAGAGAGAGAGAGAGAGAGAGATTACTGGTAGAGAAAACAGGGAGTGAAGTGAGTGTGAAGACGAAGATGTCGAGATAACGAGGGAGAAGAGATTCGAGGACAGAGCGAGTTGACGCAGCCAACTACAACACCACCAACCAATGCTCTCATTTGCTAATAATAACAATATACAATTTTATTTTATTTTTTTTTAATATTCCCAATCGACCCATTAAAATGGAAAATCGTTGTTGCACGTACATTGATTTGTTGAGGATGGCAAATGGCCCCAAGATTAATTGTCCTTGTATGGGAAAATCGAGAGATATTACTGTGTTTGATTACTCATTGTATATTTTACCATACACCACGTGATGACACATAGATGTTACACTCACTTGCAATGGACATACAAATTGCTTATAGTATAGGGAAAAATAAATTATTAGTGCTTTTCTCCTCATACTCACGTATTTTGCACTAATTTTAGGTTTAGTGTGCACAATAATATAATTCTTTTATATGTAATTTGATTTTAATATGTCAATATCTTTTTCTTTGTTTCTCTTAATTCTTCATATGTATTTTAAATATAGTCTATTTAAAAATTAATTTATAACTAAAATGAAAGAATATTGATTCGTATTTTCAAATAAAATAAGGTGTACTTAATAAGAAATATCAAGAAGTTGAATGCATCTCTCTCCTATCAAATGGTATTAGATAGGTAAATTAGTAATATTAATATATTGTTTTGAAATCATCCAATCCAAATAGCGTTAGTGGCAGGAGAGATGCCAGATTCCAAATAGCGTTAGTGGTAGGAGAGATGCCAGATTATAATCACACCTTTTTCTTTTCTTTTCTTTTTTTATTCTCTTTGGGAGGCACACCTTTTTCTACGAATATTAAAGTGTAATGTTACACTTTTTTTTTTTAAAGGGAAAAATTATACTAAAGTACCTTAACATATCATATTATTACATTAATAGTGTGAGTTTATCGTTAATTACAGGTAAATACCTTACCATTAGTTGACTTAGTCAAACTTAACAATTTGACAATATTTTTAGAATGAAATGACACAAGTGCCCTTATCATCTCTGTTCTCCTTCTTTCTCTTCTCTTCTTATTTTGGGTTTCCGTGTTCATCACTCTTCTCCCTCTGCTTCTTCTCTTCTTCTTCTTCTTTTTCTTGTTCATCATCATCTTCTTCTAGGCATCTGGGTTTGAACCCAGATTCGACTGGTTCACAGTCATGAACCCATTAAACTATCACGAAATCCCTATCACTCTGAATCACACATCATCCTCATCACCCATACAATCACCAAAAATACAAAAGTTTCGAACCCAGTTTTTTCGAACCCAAAATCCCTGAAAAACCTAGTCATCCCAATCGACCTGCCACCACAACCACTCTCAAATCAATATAGCACCCAAACAGTCAACTATCACACCACCAGCAACCAACTATTACCAACCAACCACCACCACGTAAAAAAGGGGAAAAAAAAAACAAGAACAGAAGTTGAAACCCAGTTTCTGGGTTCCATCGAACCCAATTCTGGGTTCCATTCCAACCCAGAAAAGAAGAAGAGCAGAAAAAGAAGAAGAAAAAAAAGAAGAAGACGAGCAGAAGAAGAAGAAGAAGATGAGCAAAAGAAGAAGAAAAAACAAGAAGAAGAAGAAGAATGAGAGAGAGAGAGATTTTGTTTTTTAGAGAGAGAGAGACATTTTGTTTAAATAATATTCCAAATATTATTTTATATATAAAAAGACCAATTTACCCTTGAGATGTTAATTTTATTGTTAATTGATCGTTAGTCAAATCAGGTCAAAGGTACTTATGTGTAATTTAGATAAAACTCGTATCATGACTGTAATAATTCGATAGGTCCGGATACTTTAGTGTAATTTGCCCCTTATCAAATTATAGGCGACATATTTAAATGAGTATAATCTTCCCTTTTAAAAGAAAAAAATAAAAAAGTTATTTTGAAAATAATTTTTTCAAAACATTAAGTGGGTATATTCTGTAATGGAGACAAAATTTAGAGCACAGAATTGGTATAATCTTGTAATGGAGAATCATTTAGAGCCTTAGTGGGTATAATCATGAAATGGAGAATAATTTTCTGCTTTTTTTTTAAAAAAAAAATATTCCAATGGAGAATAATTTTGAGGGTGTAATTGAGGGGGAATAATAATATATTGTACTGACAAGTGTATTATCGAAACAACCCCACTACCACCTCTTGTATGAGTTGGCATGTCAACATCACCTCCCCTTTGATCTCATTATCAGTCGCACACGGTCACTTCACACCCTTCAGACACATTTCTTTGATTGTCTTCTACGTAATCTCCTTCCCTCTCTTTATCATTTGCATTGTGTAACTTTGTATGTTGTTCCACTAATGTTAATATATGCTATGTACAGTTTATGTATAACTAGTGTCTGCCGACAGCATCATTTGATAGCTTGTTATTCATTTCCTACTAATTTGATTCAGTTTAGACTATCATAGTCTTATTATAGCTACACGTATGTAGATTTCAGTTGCATTTTACAGGTATGCTTTCAATTGCTCATGTGTTTTTATGCTTTTATTTTTTGTACTTGTTCTTTGGAGCAGCATAAGCATCCAAAATGGATTATTATTTTGTATCTATTATACTTTCAGTTTTGTTGGAACTTTTGCATTTTTTTTACTTGGATATCAATCTTGTTGAGAGGAACATTTACTACCAAGCTATATCGGCGACCAGTGCTGAAACTCATTTAATGTGTATAGACATGTGCATGTAATAAGTTGAACGATAGAACGATGTAATTTATTGAATCCTACTTGCATGGCTATGTCCTAGGTTAGAATCACGTCCTTTTGTTCTGGTTTAATGTTGGTCTTTTCCTCTATGTGATGGTCTTGTCAAATCGAAATGCAGTTAAAAGTTTGTTTATCCACCTTTTGAGCCATGGAGGGAACAAAAGAAGAAGAATATGGTTTCCTGTCTAAGTTACTGCAAGAGTTCACTAATATCTCTAACATTGAAAAGGCTTGGACTTTTAGTAATGGTGATGGTATGATCAACTATGTCTACAATTGTTTTCCCTCATTCCCTTCTTTGCTACCATGACTCATAAAATTTTGGACATGTTGATGCAGGAGTAGCCTCCCAGGCAATGTTTTCAATTAGCCAACCGGATTTTTTAACAAACAAGAGGAGGAAATTTATGCTTTCCTGTGATATTTCTAAGGAAAATAAAAGTTCTGTAACCTTCCAATGGGCTCCATTTCCTGTTGAGATGACTGGGTGCGTCTATTATAATTCCATCACCATCTGGTTCAAAGCTTCTGATAATCCGGAATCCGGAAAATGGCACTCCAACTCAGCTAGAAATCTGGAGTCAATCTCAGTTGGAAAAGGAATTTCATGTCCCTCGAACCATTCATGGCTCAGTATACTCCGATGGATGGTAACCAATTGGTTGCGTTTGATTTTCTTGATGACAACTATATTTAGCATGCCAAGTTACATAGCTAATATATTTTCCACTTTGTGTGTCTCTTAAATATTGATAGAAGTTGTTCAAATCCAAGTATTACATCTGGTAAATGAACTCATAGCGTACAGATTGTCATAACAATAGTGTTTTGCCAAATTATCATCAATGCCAAAAAAATAAAAGCACTGTTAATGATATAGGTTTGATGGAATTTCTTGGAACTCTGATGAAACACACATTGCTTATGTTGCTGAGGAGCCATCTCCCTCCAAACCAACATTTAGTCCTGCCTACAAAAGAGGTGGTTCCTTGGATAAGGATTGTGGTAGCTGGAAAGGTCAAGGTGATTGGGAGGAAACTTATCCAGGAAAGCAGGCTGCCTTCTCTATTTGTAATCAACATTAACAGGTCTGACATCTCTAGTTTCGTTTAGTCCAGTTAACTGAGAAGAGAGGTTGCATTTGAATGTTTAAATTTTAACTCAAAACTTACTTGTGTTGCCCAGTGGAGAGGTACAAGCTGTTAAAGGTGTTTCAAAATCTCTGAGTGTTGGGCAAGTTGTATGGGCACCATCAACCGACGGCTTGTATCAATATTTGGTTTTTGTGGGGTGGTCATGGTCATCAAATAAAAGAAAGATGCCTGGCTTCAATAGACCATCTGCATTATATGCAGTCAGGGTGTCACTTCACAGTTCAGAAAATGGACTTAATTTAAAGTGGGTTACTAGTTTTGCTGAATTTTTCGTCTTTTTTTTTTTTCTTTTTTCTTTTTTGGTCTGTTGAGTAATACATTTCTAATAATTTGAACTTTGAAGTTAATTTGTTTAGAGTCATAGGTGACTATGTTTTTGGATTTGTCATGTTCCTAGAGATACTTCTTTTGGAGATTTTCAAGTGGTTAACCTGACTCCAAGCATCAATAGTGCCTTCTTTCCACGTTTCAGGTATGCTACTTATTTCACTACCCGGAAGTGGCATTTATTTGCTATAGTATATAAGCATCATATGTTTGGCTCCTTAAGAGTGCTCTAGGCCATTTTAGAACTTTGTTGGCAACCTTTTCAAAATATCTTCTGTATAAACTATGAATAACTAGCTTTGAACCACCGGATTGTACTGTAAACACCTATTTCTTTTTTGCTTTTTGTCTCCAGCCTGGATGGGAAGTTCCTTGTGTTTCTATCTGGAAAATGTTCTGTAGACTCTGGAGTGCATAATGCAACTCGATCGCTGCACAGGATCGATTGGCTAACAGATGGAAAGCTGTCCCCATCTGAAAAAATTGTTACTGTGGTTAGTGATACATTTGTTGCTAATTATCATTATAATTTACTATTCCTGGAAATTTATTCATTGATTAATATAACCTACCGCATGCGTACAATATTTGGTTTGTTGTGGCATGACTGTGCGAGTTCTGAACTTTGAGTTTGCTTATGTGCTGATTAGCCTCACTTCTCTGATTGGTAACCTCGAGTGAACTCCAATGCTCAAAATGATAGTTCTAAATTTTTTTTGTCTGCATACGAGCTTTGCTGTTTTTTCGCTTATTTTGATGACAAAATCATGCAATATATACTTATTTAGATAATTCCATGAGGATGGGGCTGCATTGACTAAAATTTATAACTTCAACATTCAATTATTTATTTACAATTTTAAGTTCAAGTAGCCTTATCCATTCCAAAGTATACGAAACATGTGTTGAGATATGTTATTTAATCTTTGCAGATTCCAGTCGTACAGTGTGCAGAGGATGGTTGCTTCCCAGGGCTTTATACACCAAGCATCCTTAGTAATCCATGGCTTTCTGATGGGCGTACTATGATTTTGTCTTCCAGCTGGGGCAGCTGTCGAGTCATAATTTCAGTGGATGTGTTGAGGTAACTTGTTGATTACGTATCTATATTTCATGGAATCATTTTCCATATAGTAATTTCATAATATGATTATCAAATTGCAGTGGAGAGTTATTACGCATAAGTCCTACTAAATCAAACTTCTCGTGGGATTTACTTACTCTGGATCGGGACAATATTATCACTGGTAATACCATGTTCTGATCTTTAGCGATAATGCACCAGTTGAAGCGGAAAAAATTGAAATAAGATTGTTGTTCTTTCTACATATGAAGTGAGTAGCAGTCCAGTAGATGTTCCTCAAATCACATACGGTTATCTTGTTGAAAAAGATACTTGGAGTTGGTTAAATGTAGCAAGCCCCATATTCAGATGCTCCAAGAAGGTTAATTTTATATTCTTTCTTAGCATATTAGTTGAATGAATGACAGAAATCAAGATTATCCTTTAAATGCTTGTAGTTGTCTTAACATGGCCTATTCTTGGTGCAGGTTAAGTCTTTGCTTTCATCACTACAATTCAGCATCATAAAAATTCCTGTCAAGGATGCTTCTGCTGACCTGACAAGAGGTATGGCATGGTTTCTGTGTAAGGCTAACTGCCTATAAGTGATGCACCTATTGAGAGGAAAATTTTTTCTTGTGAGCATTTACCAACTGAATTAGTGCATTGATTAAGTATATCAGCCTGTTGGAAACTTTTGTAAAGGTAGACATTCAAGTGTGCAAGGTACAACTTGCATATACAGTTTAGAACTTTATTCAAGCAAACAGTATTTGATAATTGAAATAATCTAATGCAGTGATGACATGGAAATTAAATCTAGATGTTTTATCGACTGAGCAGTATTGATCGCGAAATTCAGGAATTGAAGCTTAGAGTATCTTAAATTATTTGATTCATTGATGCAAGCACTAGAATTTTTATAAAGCATCAATTCTAAATTTAGACCACTTCACCATTTGATACTTGATTTCTCTTACAATTTCCTCTTCCAGGCAATATCTGTTTAAACACACTTATGTTTATAAACGTTAAATTTGAGGCCCTGTGTGTGTTTAATTCATTTCAGATGCCAAGAAACCTTTTGAAGCCATATTTATCTCCTCCAAGTCTATGAGAGATGGTGCATGTGATCCACTGATTGTATTTCTTCATGGGGGTCCGCATTCTGTCTGGTCATCAAGCTTTTCAAGAACCTCAGCTTTTCTATGTTCAATTGGTTACAGCATGTTGATAGTGAATTACAGGTTACACACTCTGAAGCTTAAGCTATCTGTATATACTATCTTCTGCAAAAACCATGTTCAACTCTGCTTCCAGAAACTGCTTGACTAAACAGATTCCCTTGTTTTTGTCAAGAGTTTGAGTAAAATTTTATAAAAGAAAAACGATACAACGCGAAAAACTAGTCCACAATCCAGGATATTTGTGGAACAAATCATAGCTTATACAAGGTTAACTGAGCCAAAAACTCTCAATCAGGTGTATCTCTCTCTCTCTGCAAGGCTGTGCTATGAAAGAAGACGGGGAAATAAAGGTGTCATTAGATTTTGTTTTAGCTTCCCTTTTATGCTCTGAAGCATGCATGATTACATATCGCAGGCAGGCAGATTTGAGAAAATTTGTTTGTAACATTTAGGAATTTTTATATTACATTCTATGTAAAAATGTTCTTCAAAATGCTGTGTTTATAATCAACAAACGACTGGATCTGATTTTCAATCAAGCTTCTTCTAACACGGTAGTTGGTCGCAGAGGTTCATTGGGATTTGGAGAGGAAGCTTTGCAATCTCTACCAGGGAGAGCTGGATCCCAGGTGCTTGTTCTCGGTGCTGTTATGCATACTTTGATAGTTCATTCCTTTAATGATCAATAATATTCTCCTGAAATAGTTTGATAATTAGACGTGGGCCTATTTCTTGGCTTACTACACACAGGATGTTAATGATGTACTCACAGCTATAGATCATGTGATTGACATGGGACTAGCGAGCCCATCTAAACTAACTGCACTTGGCGGTTCCCATGGTGGCTTTCAAATTGCTCACTTGCTTGGCCAGGTGTGGTAGTTTTACTAATGTGCTAGCTTATGTGTCAACATGTCTGTGTGTAATCAGTACACTAATGTTGTGTTCTGTGATAGTCTTAATTGGACAGTGATCCACTTCGAAACTAAATTAATTTTTGTTATTAATTTAATTTAGGCACCAGATAAGTTTGTTGCAGCTGCTGTGAGAAATCCTGTTTGTAATCTTGCACTATTTGTTGGTACATCTGATATCCCTGACTGGGGTTATGTGGAGTCTTTTGGAAGCATAGGAAAAGATGAGTTTACCGAATCACCGTCTGCTGAGCATTTTAGTCTATTTTACAGCAAGTCTCCTATATCACACATATCAAAGGTGTGCTCATTAAAGTCCTTCACGCAGTTGATTCAGGTGTTTTTCGTAGCAGCAAGTTAAAGTAGAAAAAATTCTATTCAACAGTAGTAGAACATTATGATAGAAACGAAATTCTATTTGAAGTTTGACTCATCCCTTATCATTCGGATTTCAGGTGGCTGTTATATTGATCTCACATTCTTAAGAGAGAAATTATTAATATTGCCACTTATTTTCCTTTTAGACAACCCTATGTATATTCTGGAGAACTGTGACTATGATTTTGTGTCTTCTATTCTAATAGAATTCCATTGGTAAGTCTCGTATATTGATGATCTCTGCAGGCAAAAACACCAACACTCTTTCTTTTGGGTGCTTTGGATTCTTGCGTTCCATTTTGTAACGGTTTACAAGTAAAATCTTCTATTTCTATTTTAATTAAATTTATGTAAACAATTTATTTCCTTTTTCACACACAACAGAACTAAGCATGAGTACCTATAGGTTGATAACAAATAATTTTTTTCATGAACGATTCTATGTTTAAAATTTCCAGTATGCTCGGGGCTTAAAAGAGAAAGGAGTTGAGACCAAAGTCATCATGTTCCACAACGATGGTCATGCAATCGACAGGTAAACATGTGCATTGCATATATGCACTTAATATAACAAACAAAGTAGCCAGTTTCAAAGCCATTGTTAGACATGATGCTAATGTCTGGTTCATTTCCCATTATTGTAGGCCACAATGTGAGTTTGAAAGCCATCTTAACATTGGATTGTGGTTCAACAAATATTGCAAATGAGCAGGATTGGCCTCGTCTTGTGCATTGCTGATGGGGAGCAGGAGTTGAAGATATAAATCCTGATTTTCAAAGCCCTTCAAATACCAAATGCACTTTATAAACATATTTTCTACCTTGGTGTGGGCACAACCGGTTTACTATGCTCTATAGTCAAGCATGTAAAATAATCACTATTTGATACTTTTTGATCGTGTTACCTTTTCTTAATCGGAAATTAAAATTTTTGAAGCTTGTTGTATTGTATCAATGCAAGCTGTATGCATATCCACCAAAGTATGTTATTTTTCAATATCATTCTGCTTAAAACTTGTAAATAACATGTGTTATAGTTTCAAAAGTTCAATTCTTAATTGTACTTAAAGGATGAATTAAAATTTAATCATGTCATGACCACTGAATTATAAATTAAAAACTAAAAATTATCTGTGATGTATTAAAAATTTTAGAATATATTATCTTAATGAAATATAATAATATCGTGAAATAATTAAGTAAATTGATGAAGTTATGAAAAAAAATAAAAATAATCAATATAGGTTGTCTTTACTTTATAGTGATATTTAAAAAAGAATGAAATAATTAATATAAGAGAGAAAAAAACTTAATTGAAAGATGAATGTAAATAGGTTCTAATAATTTTTTCATTAAATAAACAGTTCAAAAACAAACAAAATAACTATAAATATTATAAAAATTAGATTACTTTTCAACTTCAGTACCTCGAAAATGTTATTTTGTTTATTTCTCTTCCCCTAAAAGGGCGGCATCAGCGTATTATACGGCTTAGCCAAAAACTCAAAAAGCCAATTTTATCAGCTTTTCAAACTCCTGTGAAATGAAACAAGAGTGATAAATAAACACTCACAATGCTCATGCTTCTTATAGTTTCGAAACTGTGATTTATAGTGTCAATATATATAGCAGTTGAAACATGTATGTGAAGTTGCAGCTAGACTCTGCTTGTTTCCATATCTTGTGTTCGACGAAAACCTCACCGCCCAACAACAACGTTGGAGCTTCTGTTTCAGTCACTCCACTTGATAAAAAATCAGACCCCATCTACAGACACAGAAACCAAACACTGCTTCAAAGTTGCAATGTGGGAGGACTCGAGAAGTTTAATGGAGTCCACAAACGTCACGGTTTTGACAAACCGGGTGTTGTGGAGTATGAACCTGAGTTGAAGAAACAAAGTTTGGAACAAAACTCAGATGGAGACAAGAGAGAAGACAAATTGGTTGGGTCCAGAATCTTGAATGAGAGAAGTTTTGGTGGAGTGGACGTGAGTGAGAAAGTGCATGCCAAGTGTTCGACGAAATGGGCCAATTATGGAGGTTGTGTTCCTTCGATGTTGCAGGCGTTGGATACGATTGAGAATTGGATGAGGCGTTGGAGCCGTGGGTGGAGACGCTTAGTAACAAAGAAAGGAGCATCATTTTGAAGGAGCAGTGGAGTTGGGAGAGGGCTTTGGAGATTTTTGAGTGGTTTAAGAGGAAAGGGTGTTATGAGTTGAATGTGATTCATTATAATATTATGCTTAGGATTTTAGGCAAAGCTAGGCAGTGGAGTTATGTTGAGAAGTTGTGGGATGAGATGGGGGTTAAAGGGATCGCGCCGATTAATTCTACTTATGGTACTTTGATTGATGTTTATAGTAAAGGTGGGAGAAAGGAGGAGGCGGTTTGTTGGCTTGAGAGAATGAAGGAACGGGGGATGGACCCCGATGAGGTGACAATGGGGATTGTTGTGCAAATGTATAAGAAAGCTGGAGAGTTTCGAAAGGCTGAGGAGTTTTTCAAGACATGGTCATCTAGAGAATGTTTGAGGTGTGAAGGTCGTAGTAAGCGGGTGATTGGTGAAGTAAAAGATGGATCACAAGCTCATGTTTGTTTGAGCTCGTATACATATAATACATTGATTGATACGTATGGGAAGGCAGGGCAGGTTAAAGAGGCGTCTGAAACCTTTGTACGGATGCTTAGAGAAGGGATTGTTCCAACTACAGTGACTTTTAATACGATGATACATATTTGTGGAAACCAAGACCAGCTTGGAGAAGCGGGTTTGTTGATGGAGAAGATGCAGGAGCTTAAATGCCCACCTGACACCAGAACATATAATATTCTTATATCCCTTCATGCTAAGCATGATGATATAGCCATGGCAGCAAGCTATTTTTCAGAGATGAAACAGGCCAGCCTTGAACCCGATCTAGTTAGTTACCGTACTCTTTTATATGCCTACTCAATAAGGCACATGGTTTCTGAAGCTGAAGAACTCATATCAGAGATGGATAGAAGGGGTCTTGAGATTGATGAATATACCCAGTCAGCTCTGACTAGGATGTACATTGAGGCCGGGATGTTGGAGAAATCATGGTTATGGTTCAGAAGGTTTCATCTTGCGGGGAATATGAGTTCTGAGGGCTATTCTGCAAATATTGATGCATATGGGGAGCGGGGCCATGTTTTGGAAGCTGAGAGAGCTTTCATTTGTTGTCAAGAAGCAAAGAAGTTGACTGTTCTTGAGTACAATGTGATGATAAAGGCGTATGGAATGGGAAAGAATTATAATAAGGCGTGTCAGTTGTTTGATAGCATGGAGAGTCACGGTGTAGTTCCTGACAAATGTAGCTATAATTCTCTCATACAAATTTTGGCTGGTGCGGACTTGCCGCACATGGCAAAACCCTATCTCAGAAAGATGCAGGAGGCAGAATTGGTCAGTGATTGCATCCCTTATTGTGCTGTGATCTCAAGTTTTGTGAAGCTAGGGCAATTGGAAATGGCAGAGGGACTACATCAGGAGATGATTCAATTTAATGTGGAGCCTGACGTCGTGGTATATGGTGTGTTGATTAATGCTTTTGCAGATGTTGGGAGTGTTAAAGAAGCTGTCACTTATTTTGATGCAATGAAATCCGCTGGATTGCCTGCAAATGTTGTTATATACAACTCCTTGATTAAGCTATATACCAAAGTTGGTTATTTTAAAGAAGCACAAGAAACTTACAAACTTCTTCAATCACTGGAGGTGCATCCTGATGTTTATAGTTCAAATTGCATGATTGATCTCTACAGTAAGCGATCAATGGTTAGACAAGCGGAAGAGCTTTTTGTAAACTTGAAGAGAAATGGGGATGCAAATGAATTTACATATGCGATGATGTTGATCATGTACAAGAGAAATGGTAGGTTTGAAGAGGCCACTCAGATTGCAAATCAGATGAGGGAATTGGGACTTATAACTGATTTATTGAGTTATAATAACGTGCTAGGGTTGTACGCAATGGATGGGAGATATAAGGAGGTGGTCAGAACTTTTAAGGAAATGGTCAACGCTGGCATTCAACCTGATGATTATACGTTCAAGTCACTTAGAGCTGTTCTCATGAAACGCGGAGTTCCAAAGCGGGCTGTTAAAAATCTGGAAATAACAAGAAAGAAGGATGCTCAGATTGGTTTGCAGGCATGGATGTTAACCCTCTCATCTGTAGTCGGAGTATATGATGATGACGATGATGATACATAGGCAATTGGATGTTTCAGTCTACAATCTCCAATTTTGTACGGCACTTTGTAGTTGGTCAATGAAGTTCAAACCACAAACTGGTATATGGTTTTCATTGGAACTCGGAACTCCTTATTTTTGCATAGCTGTAAGTAGTGTAATACTCTTCATCCATGACGCTGTCTTGTTATTACTTCAGTTGTACATTATGTATCCGTTTAAGAAAAAAACTAGAAAATGAGTCGGAACGAGAGCTGATTGCCATTTCAGTGGACCCTGACCCTGAGTTACCAAAATGTAAGCTTTGCTAAGTTGTAATGAGCATTTTTGTAAATCAATATGTGTCATTTCTCTTTATCATGTGAATGGCAAATAGGCTAATTCTTTCCCTTTAATTCAATTGTAGTATTTGTAGAATGTGTCCACTGCTCAATAATCACACACTATAATATCAATGCATGCACATCTGCACAGACACATATATCCGCATCCCCATCTGATTCATGAACACAAATTTGAATGAATAGCCCAAAATTGATGTGAGACGGATTGAATCTTAGATCATCACTCTACAACAAATGGTTTTAACATAATTTTTGAGTTTTCTGGCGTGTCATATTCAAAGGACTGGCGGCTATTTGCTGGCACCTCCATATTTTGTACTTCAGCCAAAATGGTTGCATTCATGTACCTGGCATGCTTCATTTTAGAATATACCAGCCTACACTCCTGGACCTGGTCAAGTGACACCGACTTGCAGATTGAGCCACAAATAATGGCTGCATGTAAAGTTATATGCAATGAATTTTGCTAAGGTTGAATTTTCATGACCTACTTCTTGGTCCAAGCTCACCACTATCACTTGGCACTTGCACAGAAGCTGCATGTAAAGTGAACCATTTCCTCTCGATTTCGCAAAATTGTATTTTTTCTCAAAGGGTAAGACTTGTTGTTTTCCCATTGATTAGCTGCCCTGTAGCTAGAAAATGAGCACTTCTAGATTCCAATTACTGTATAAATAGAAAAGGCTAGAAAAGCTTTTCAAGTGGGTGTGTTTGTTTTTTATTTTTATTAAAAAAAAATCTCAAACTTGTACGTTGCTTGCATACCCGAGATTAAATTTCTGATAGCATTCTCAAAGAAGCATGGCAGATGACATGAGCATCTTTCTAGCGGTTGGTTTGTACAGAAAACAAATAATGTTAACCCACCAGCCTGATTAATAATATAATATTACAAAACCTAATTCAACACCTAACAATTATTTTGTTAGCTATTTAAAAAAAGAAATGTTATTTTGTTAGCTTTTTCTAGGAACACTATCTTCATCTTCTGGAAGCATCTATATCTTATATGGAATAATCAGCATCTAGAGATGTTGGCCACAGGACTTTTATTCGTTTGGACCCATTAACAGAAACCAGAGGACATCCATGAGCCCTTCTTATTATTTATTTATTTATTATTATTATTATTTTGAAACAAGCCGCCCTTCTCATTATTTAATTTCCATTGTTAGACAAACATTTTGTTTTCATATGCCTCCTTTGCAACATAAAATATTTCAACACAACCAATCTTTTATAATGAACCTGAGGAAACAGGAAATTTTTTTTTTCTTTTTGAAATGGAGGAAACAGGAATTGGTTTATGAGCATAGAAATAACAGAAAAACAAACTGAAATTTCATTCAACTAAAATCACTAAACTAAAATTCCTCTCTGATTTACAAAATCAAACCCAACAAAGTCAGAAACCATAATTTTCCTATTTTACACTAATATAGAAAATTCTAATTCCATATACAATATCAGCCCATGAATCACTAAATATATTTCCTTCAAAATCCAATCATGATGATCAACATAAATTCATTTTCTTGGTTCACAAGACATGCACATCAGTAGTATGCCATGAAAGCACAATATCCTGAAGCCCCAGCTGCAAATTCTCCCAATGAAGCTCCTCAAATTCCACCCCACCACTACATGCAACCACCTTCAACTCCACAACCAACATGTCAGGAGCAATCTCAAGAATCTGAGCCAGCAACATCACCCTCCCAAGCTTGCCCAACCCAACAACACCTCCACACTTGCCTCTCTCCACTCTATAACCCATCTTCTCCCCAACCTCTCTCACTCTCTCTACCACTCTCTCCACCTTCTCCTTTGTAGTGAACCTCTTCTCCTTCCTCTTCTGAGCCTCAAACAGCCCTGACAAATCCAGCCCTGATGACAAAGATATTATATCAAACGCATTCATTGCACCGACCTTGCCTGAATCTTTGACCGTTTCGATGCTTTCTTGTTCTTGCTTCAACTGCAATGATTTCTTGAACCAAGAAAGATTCATCAGCGCTTCTATGCTCATTCTAGTCTTCGGGTTCGGATCAAGAAGCTGGAAAATAACGGATCTTGCCTGTCTAGAAATCCAAGGCGGGAACTGATACTCTCTTTTATGGATTTTCTTGTACATATTTACAATATTACCATCATCAAACGGTAGATAACCAGCTAATAGTACATATAGAATCACCCCACATGACCAGGCGTCGGCTTGCGCGCCGTCGTAGCCGCGCCGGCAGACCACCTCCGGAGCCGTGTAAGCCGGAGTCCCGCAAGCAGTGTGGAGAAGCCCGTTCTTGAGCTGCTCCGGGAGAGCTGACAAGCCGAAGTCCGAGACTTTCAAGTTGCCGTCTCTGTCGAGGAGGAGGTTCTGGGGTTTGACGTCGCGGTGGGCGACGCCGTTTTGGTGGCAGAAATGGAGGGCGGAGACTAGCTGTTGGAAGTAGCGACGGGCGGCGGACTCGGTGAGGCGGCCACGGCGGAGGACCTTGGCGAAGAGCTCGCCGCCGGAGGCGTATTCCATGACGAGGTAGATCTTGGACTTGGTGGCCATCACTTCTTGGATTTTGAGGACGTTCGGGTGGTGTTGAAGCCGACGCATGGCCGCAACTTCCCGTACTATTCTGGACTCCATTGCTGAGTCCAGACTCTTGTCCTTTTTATGATTTTGATCGCCACCATAGTCCCGTCGACGATAGACCGCGCTTGGTGGACCTTGGCGAAGCTGCCGCGGCCAAGAAGCCGACCCATTTCGTATTTATTGAGAAGGGTGTTATCGGCAGAGGTAGGCGGTGGCCGTGGCCGTGGCAGTGGAGATTGTGCCGCCCCTCGTTCCATGGCTGGTGGGTGAGAGTCGGTTGGAACCCAACTACAAACCACAACACAAACCAAAGAGACTGCACGGGACAGGAGCCCTATAGTTGGTGCTTTTTCGCTTTTATAGTAACTCATGTGTGTTGTTTCCGTCTGTCAGAGTTTCAATGTACGACGTTTCTTTATTTCTGAGTTTACTGTTTTGCCCTTCTTTTTTTTTTTTTTTTCCTTGGCCACAAGTAATTTATTTTACATAATTAGGTTGTTGCGTTGTGACGTCTCCTCATAGCTTATTATTTAGTGTTTTTGACTTATTTTTCCGACCAATTTTACATTTTATTTGGTTCATCCACCGTTTTGATTTCTATATTTATTGTAGCGTTTTGTTGTTTGTTTTTATAGATAATGATGATTTTGACTACATTTGTGTACAATATCTTGTTAGATTTGTTTTAAAGTATGATTGTGAAAATTGTAAATTATAAGAAGAGACTTAATCAAGAAAATAGCTACCAAGATTCACATAAAAAACACACAAATATTAGTTCCTTAATATGATTGATAAATTAATTAAAACATATTGTAGAAAATAATTCAAAACCGTTATATTGAATTTGAAACTTATTGAAGTTTGATGAAATTTTTTTTATGATAGATTTTTGTTGGAATTCATGAATTCTATGGATTTCATATTAATTTTGTTTAATTTCTTTATAAAATCCAATGAAATCTTTAAGAGAATGATAAGATCGGTTATAATAAGATCTGTTATAATTTTTTTAATAAAATTTACTTTAAAATTCATTCAAATCCATATAATTGTCTTTATAGGTACTAATTGTTTGTCTAATTAAATAACAATCTAACCATATCATTAATTATATTTTGATATTGCTTATTATGGGAGCTATAAAGAACAATATAAAGTATAAACTCAAAATAGAAAAGCGTAAAAAGTTTTTCAACAACTAATATTCAAGCTTAAGCTTTCCCTATTTTGATTCTCTCTGATTTGACTAGATATATGCATGCTCAAAATGTAATTTCAAAACCTCCATCAATTTGCACCGTTCTTACAGAAAAAAATCATTACCGTGTAGATATTTGGTTAACATGACAGCTATAATAAAAAAAGGATATTAATTTAATAAGATTCCATCTAGCTTCCACAGTTTGGGTCGAAATCGATTTGCTTTTTTCCTCAACTTGCATTTTTATGCATAATATGCAAAGCATCCACCCATCTATCAATCTTTATATTGAAAAGAAAGAATTAGACATGAAATACTACTGCTGTTGTGAAAAGCACTTCCACTAACAATTAATTAAGACTGTAATGCCAAAGATCTTTTTTCAAGTGCCGAGACATATCAAAAACATAAACAAGAATATATATACCACCTTATATTTTCGGAAGTCAAATTCAACGAATCAAAACTGACCCACGTATAATATTTGAAAGATTTTCCATCATTCTTTTTATAATCCCACTTAAAAGATACTTTTTTAAACCAATCCACCATGACGATCGAAACGGAATATGCAAAAGCATCTGATGAATTCGATTATATATATATATTCAATTTACTGGCTGCCACTACTCGAAACATATCTTGTCCTTTAATCAATATTCTTGATGTTTATCATGATCAATGATCTCTGCTTTCAGTCAAAAAGCTGGCAACTTCTAGCAATAATAGCTATTGCTTCATGTTTTCCCGAGAAACTTCAGTCTTCGCTCACGGGTTGGTTTGCAATTTGCATTTTCCAACTTGCACACATGCTTCACACCTTTGCACCCAGTCAATTTTCACGAGGTTAAATGGACGTATGAAGTAGGTAGTGAGTTTCCGGTGGGCAAACTCAAAATTTTATTTTGCCTTTCAATATATATTAAGTGATTAAAGTTCGTTATAAAATAAATAATCAGTGCATTATGAGAGTTGAGATCTTTTTTTTACCTTAATTTTTATCTTGAATTTTTATAAAAAAAATATTGGAATTTGAGTGATACATAATAGAGAAAAAATATATCAATTATGATCCATTCATTATCTTTTATATTGACATGCCATTTGATCATAAAAAATCTAGAAAAAAATTATTAGTTGAGGATCCGGTTAGCACTATGAAAATGTGAATTTCTTTAAAAGGAAATTTTGATATGCTTAACATAATTGACCACATTTGCAAATTATAATAAATAAGAGTGATTATATTAGCAAATTACTAAAATGTCTATTCATTTTAAAAATAGCATTTATTCTTAATTAAAATTAGGAAACAGAAAAAAAAAATTCTAAATATTTTAAAGATCCATAATTAAAATTTATTAAAGATGATAAAGACATTCTAAGATTCTAAGATTTATTATATTAGAGACTACTTCAACTTGAATTGTTCTCCTTTTTTCTTTAAAGTTTCATAAATCTGAAATATCTTCCTACTTTCGTTAATATACTCGAAGTTTTATAAAACTCTAAATTGAAGCAAAACAATTTACAATAAAAACAAATTTAAATAGTAGTTTTTGGTTATAGTTTTAAATTTGTAAACTTCAAGTTTTATTTATTTATAACCCCATAGGAATAAAAGAATTAAGTTTTAATTTGATAAAAATGGTAATTTTTTTAACGAAATGATTAAACGAAGTATTTTTAGAAAGTTTATAAATTTAATTAGTTAAGATAAGAATATTTCTAGTAAAACAGTTTGAGAATACAAAATACATTGTAAATTGAAAGTCAATCGATATAACAAATAATAACGACCGCTTTCCAAAAATAATAACAATAACAAAAACAACCAAATCATTAGAAGCAAAATCAGGGGCATTTAGGTAATTGAATTCACATCGAAGTCAGTTTGGTCCTGCGCCACCGGACCTGTCTTCTACTTGTTGGAGTTGTATTGGGGGACAGAAAGCGTGACCCACAATGTGTCCTCTCTCTCTCTCTCTCTCTCTCTTCTCTCGTCGTATGCTTTGGCGGTTGTTGCATCACAACTCACGAGTCGGATGAGTTGGACGGCCATGGACGAGCCACCTCCGCAAACGGGGGACCTGCATTTGAAAGTGGGACCCGCAAGAGAGACCGACGGACAAAACCAAACTAATTTGCGCAAGAAAACGATGACGCGTGTTCTAGCGCGTACTTTTTGAATTAATAATTGAGGACTGAGAAGGTGGTACCAGCAGAGGTAGGAGAGTTCGATTGAACTCGTGAATTGTGGTGACCGTTGAGTGAGTGCCCTTGGCATCAAGTACATGCCAATCATGGCCATATTAGTTTTGAGTTAATATTTATTTTAAACTATATTTTATTGCAAAATGGTCCCAATTCACTAAGTCGTCCACTGATTGGTTTTTGTTACATAGTACTTCTTGAATTGGTTTGATTTATGTTTGTATTTTATGTGACTCATTAATGGTGACAAATCGGTACTAGTCAATAAGCATGCACGTTTTATTTAAAAACTATTTGTATCTATTGGTGGAAAGTAAGTCCGCTCAATTGAGATTAATAGATTAAATATATGTATCGTACAATATAATTTAGTGATAGATAATGTTCATCCAATCAAATAATATTTTATGTTTAAATTATTGTATCACATATGGTATTTTAAAAACAAATGATTGATTAAATAGGATGTAAATATATGTATATATATTAAGATTTGATAAATTAAAACTCCATGACCATTAAAAAAAAAAAAAACAGTCAAGGTGGATCATTTTTTAATTTAATTTTAAAGCTTGATATTAACAATTTTCTAAAAGAGTATATATGCATCAAAATTTTAGCACGCTCGACAAAAGAGAAATATATGGGTAGCTCTATTACTATTCAAAAAATTTCTTGTAACGCCTATTTATTTTTTATATTCATATTACAATTTTAAAAACTTAGTTTTACTTTCAACACTATGTGAGATACCGAAATTATCTTTATTATTGATAATCTTCATCTTGTACTTTTTCTCCCTACATTTTTTTTTCTAGTTTTCACTTTAAAAAAAAAAAAAAAAAATTGGATGAATAAATCCAACCATGAAATGCAACAAATCAAAATTGCCTTCCAATCGTTGCATTTTTTTGCCGTCTCGCATGTTTTGAGCAATCAAACGTAGCAATCTGCTGCAATCAAATGTAACAAATTACAGCAATTTTACCGAACTTATAATGAACAAATGAATTTTATGTATTGTTTTTTCTAATTCTACTTAACATTAAACACTTAAACCTCTAAACTTTTTTACTTTCATAATCCACCAAATCAAATCATTATACCCTTTCTTTTCTCCAATAAAGTCTGTCTCATTTAATTAGGGACTTTTCTTTAAAAAAAAAGAAAATCTATTCCTTGGTACATACTAAAATTATATTTTCAAGTGGTGATTTGCAAGTTTGATTCCAAATATAGTATTAGGGATTGATGGTCGATTAACCGTATGTACATAGCATTCATGATCTGTGTACAAGATAAATTTAGTTTGATAATTACATAGATTTGTCCTTTCAGTAATTGTATACATGGACACTTTAATTAAATAAATATTCATAAAATCCATATGTGTGGTGAGAAAAGTTTTGGATGACAATAGAGTCACTTGAATATATATATATATGCGGTTGATATTCCTACTTCGTATCTCGATTAATTTGTATATTAACTTATAATATATTAATAAATGGATTGGCACATGTTATATGAGTTAAATTGTTATACAACAACTTAAGTTGTGAGTTTTATTTTTTATTTTTGTAATAAAGTCAAGTTGTGAGTTGAGATGTCTAGTATTAATTACATAAAAATTTGAGCAAAATATGTATGTATATATGTATATATGGAGAGAGAGATATGTAACCACATGTGCTAAGTGAAAATATGTGCGAAATTAAGATATAGTCGAGAAGTTATAATCAATGAGTTGAATTAATTTCTTATTGTTAAAATTGGATTATTTGAAATGTTACAATCGCATTTATCGTAACTTTTAATTATGGATGTACTATAGTTCTTCAATGAAGTTTCGCTATGTTATATCGTTAACAAAAACATCTCTTCAAACTATTGTATGGTTCAACGATTTCTGTATATGATATGGTGCTTCACATTTTGATTAAACGGATGCTTCATATTTTAATCAAAAGGTTCTCTTTTTCTATTTTTTTTAAAAAAAGTTCTCTTTTCTAATTACTTTTCTATTTTTTTTTCCCTTATATTTTCACCTTCGGTTTTCATTTCAAAGGAATAGTTGAAAGAAAAAAAACAACCTCTATAAAGGGCAAAGGTCGATTAAATTTAATATAGAACAAAAAATGTTTTCTCAGTGACAACATCCAGTAACTCTTTTGTGTAATGTTATATTATCTAAATTTTTAAATAAATTTATTATCCAAATGATAAGTTTATATGCATCTGTCATATTATTAATACATCATATTATAAATCATCTTATCATATTATTTTAACAAAAAATTTGGAATAGTTTTCAAGAAATGTAGCATTATATAATTATTTTTATTTATAAAATATATGTCCAAGAAACGCTCCAAATTAAATTACTTTTATGCAATATTTGCATTAATTGAGGCAATTAAATAAAGTGTAACTACAATTATCAACTAGATCCGACATGATTAGCACTCCCTTTGTCTTTTAATTAACAAAATCCATGAAAATCTTTTTTCTTATTTCGTGAAAGGTCCGTTTCAGACACTAACAATGGTGTTGAAATCATATGAAAGCAATTTTTTGCTTTGCTATTTAAGTATAATTTCTTAATTTACTCAACATTATTCTATCAAAATAGCGACCAACCCGGGCCTCCAAATTTTGGGGCTGCAAATTTTATAAATTTTTATTTATTTTTCTATAATTAATTTGTAAAATCAATATATAATTAATATTTTAAATAAAGGTTATTCCTTTACATTAGCCTTTATGGTTAAAGGTCTCATTATTCTTCTTGGAGTCCCGAGTTTGAGCCACTCGCACATGTTTTCCTTGTGGTTTGTTTTTCTCATTTTTTGGTAAAAAAAAAAAAAAAACATATAGTGGCTATCACTACCAAGTTTCAAACTTGGGATCGTGAGACATGTTTATCCAATTGGTAACCAGTAGTGCTGGTCTCTTATATTGATCAGGTTTCATTCAAAAACTAATCTAACATACCAAGGGGCCTAAAGCTAACATATTTTACCCATATATGAACTTATTTTATCATTTTCAATCCTAAATTACTTTTCTTTTTCACATTTTCGGCAACCAAACAAAATTAAACTCTAAATTATTGTCTTTTTTGGGAGGGGGGGATTAAAAGTTTTAAATTTCATTAAGAATCTAAAGTGAAGAAAGCAAAATTCTCAAAATTTGTTAATTTTTGAAGTAAAACTTATTTTTTTATATTCACTAGTATCGGGTTATGTCTTTTCATGATTTTTTTTAATGGTTATTCTTTTATCTTTTTTTTTATTATTATAAATTAAAAATGTTAAAATCTTATTTGCTATCAACTATGTCACAAAAAAAGTTAAATGAATTGGTAATTTTATGCATTAAAAAAGATTTATTGGAAAGAACTGAATTTAAAAATATTATTGATGAATTTGTTTATGAAAAATACTAGAAGAAAACTTTTTTTTTTTTGAAATGTAGAAGAAACATTTTAAATGATGCTTTATGTGTTCTTTGGTATGTATAGATAAATTTTATTTATAAGTTGTGTAATGAATTTTTTTATCATTACATAAATGTATTTGTCATATATGAATCTTGTCTTATGACATCAATTTTTTTTTTAATTTTTTCTTAATAAAGTTATTATGTTCACACCCAAAATAAAATAAAATAGGTTTTATATATACATAAATACACACATATATATATATATATATACCAATTTTAGTTTTTAGCACCAGGCCTTTAAAATGTCATGACCGGCCCTGTATCAAGAGACAAACACATGATTAAGACTTGTTATATTTAAGGCCCAAGGTTGAGTCAATGTCTCCAAAGAATAAAATCATACTAATCTTTTATTTACTTTAACCTTTTTCTTTTTCAACTATAATAACAATTTAAAATTTAAATCAAGGGACAATACCCAAACTTACGACTATAATGAATATACTATCAATCCAATATGATCTCATCTATTCACTTTTAGTTTTTTGTACATTACATAAACAAACATCGTCTTATAGTTTATTTAATTTTTTCTTTGGAGGAACTTCATTCATTTAATTTTGTTTTTGTTATTTTTAACTATAAAGTTCTCTTATTTATTTATTTTTATAGTCCATAATAAACGATAAATGTAAAACAAATCGTAGAACATATATACTCAAGTACACAAATTTAATGTATTACATGACAATTGGCATAGGTAATTTACATTATAAACTATAAATTTAAGTTACATTTGTTGTTTTATCTTAAAATTGAACAATACCGTATTTTACAAAATATCGAATAATGATTGAAAATTGAATATTAAATGTTATTTTAATTTTTCTTTTAATTGAAAACTGAATTATATAATTAGAAAATAAAACATTCAAATTTAATTCAGTTAAGTGAAAAGTGAAAAGTGAAAAGTGAAAAGTGAAAAATGAAAAATTTTCACTTTTTCAGTTTAGTAATTTTAAGAGTGATTTAAGTATTGTTATTACTACAAAAATCAAACAACATAACCAATGAGACTCCTTAAATATCATTAAAATGAAAAATCAAATAAATCCAGTTTTAACTATGAACTTTTGATTAATATTGTTCCATTGTATCCAGGTATTAATTATAATACAACATACATACATACATACATATATATATATAAGAGTTCAATTATATATCAGCCAAACATTGATTCCTATTCACTATAGACCAATAAGCTAGCTCTAGAAAGCAAATTAGATTAACAAATGTATAGAGGTTAAACGAATGATAAATCAAGTACTAATCTAGTTGGATGCATTAGTTTACTTTTTAAATAATTTAACGTTGACATGGTGTAAGAATTTAAATTAAAGTATCAAACAAGTTGCCATATCGGTACACTAAATAGTATAATAAGGAGCCTAGCCATTATCACCCCAATAGTTAAAGACTTATTCGGATGGCATTTTCCATGTGGACCAATGATAAGACATCATTAGATGCCAATATGCCTTGTTGGATCACTCAAACGAGAGCATTAGATTTGCACGTCATTATCATGGAAAGCATTAATTATAAAGCAACAACTTTCAATTGTAACTTTGTACACCACCCACTAATCAAATATAGTTTGATAAAGCCAAAACGATAGCGACTTCGCAACTTGGAACATATATATCAAGGCAGTCAGGTTGATGCAGCAGCGCGTGATTTGACTCTGATTAGGCACTACTCACTTACTTTTACAATGATTTAAGGTAGAGATATTGTCTGCAACTTGTCGTGTGTTAGACTAAATTATTCAGATGAGACTTGAGAACTGTTTGATTTGGTTTAATCAACATGTATCATTTATCTAATTTGAACCTGATAATATCTGTGCTTGTAGTTGCAGGCAGTTGATCATGTGGAGCAAACTGGCCTGGCTCTTGCGTTGCATGAAAGAACAGTTAATGCTTGAAGGTCAACTGATCTATATTTGATATCACTATGCTTTGCGCTGGGAAGGGACAATAAGAATCATACGGTCCGAATAGCTGTCTATAGAATCTGTGTACATAAATTTAACAATATATATGTAGTATGTTTAATATTATAGGCTATATAGATTATAGCATTTGAAAAACTTAAATATTTTCAAGACCGGGTGTTAGATTGATCAACTCAAAAATATTTTGCAACCCAAATAAGGCATTTGTAACATGCTTCTTGTAATATATGTTATTTCTCTCTCTGAACTCTTTGTTGTGTACTTTAGGTTGGTTGTTTATGTGTCTTTCATCGTCGTGAGAAAGCTTCAAGTGATCTTATAAATGTATTTATTTGGTAGTGTACAACTTACATCCCTTCCATGCATCTTGATGTGACGAAGATTTAAATTCTATATTTTTTGAAAAAAGAAAAAAAAAAGTGTAAAAATCACGTCTTTGGAAGAAATTATTTAAATTGAAATAACCCAATTTCAAAGAAAAAAAAAAAAACAAAAAGCTAACCACGTAACCCTAATTTTAAACCGGTGTCCATTCCAAACACAAATAACAAAAGAGTGAAAAGACCAAAAAAAAAAAAAAAATCTCATCTTATATGCAAGGTGTTGACACGCCAATGGGCCCTCTTTAAGAGGTTTCAGCCCAGCTTTAGATGCCACATTCAACCAACCTATTTGTCTTCAACATTGGTTCGGGTGTATTTGGCAGTGCTCTATATCATTCTAATACAGGCTAGCATTTGTGTTCGGTCATTAATTTAAAAACAGCCATATTTCCACCCCTCAAAAATGACATATACACCTCTTTTGTTTGCACATCTTACAAAAATTTAAAATTTTTCTAAATTGTTTCTGAACTTCCCTTAATACTAAGAGTATCATCTTCCCTTAATTTTATTGTACGTATATTTATAAGTACATCTCATCCATATCTACTTTATTATTTATCTAATTTTTATAAATACTAACTTTTATTTTAGTCTCTAAAGATTAAAAGCCATGACGAGTCCACTATTAAGCTGCCGAGCAATCTCATGAACTTCGCTACCATATTCCTTTTGGGTAGAATAGGTGGTCTGTGCAGAGACAAGATAATATATGATCAGCATAGGGCATTAGAAGATATATAATTCAAGCATTACAATAACCACCAAAACAGCAAGAAGGGCTGGTGCAATTGACAAGTTTTTGCCCTGTTCCTTTCCATGAAATAATGCTTGAATATTTTACAGTTGACAAGTTTTGGAGAAAGTTGTCATCAATTTGACACTGTGCACAACTTTCTCCAACAACAACGGGAGCTGGTGCAAGGAGAAGGGAGTTTCAAATTACAATCTAAACTAAAACTTATCATACAACAATAGAAATTCTTTATATATATTAATTTCAACAAATAAACATACATCCTTTTATACAATAAATAAAGATATCATTATTATATATATAAAAAAAAGATATTTAATATTAGTTTTAGAAGAAAAGTTAAGGTTTGTAGAGTAAAAGAGTTGCATGATACATGTGATATTTTAATTAATAATTTATGAATATAAATATAAAATATTTAATTTCTTAATAAATTTAGTCAGAGTAATATTAGATAGGCCAGCATTTTTAACCCAACGCAACAGACCGAATCCAATTCGGTCATTTCTGGCGGGATTGGGCCAGGGTTAAGCTAAAGAGGTGTGTGGGATCCGGTTGGTTCGGGTCCGATATTTGAGAAATCCAACCCGACACGGTATGGATGCAAAATTGAACAGGCCTAGCATCGGCCTCTTCTCGCTTCTCCTTCCTCGTTCCAGCCGCTTCACTCTTCTTCTCTCCATTCCAGCCTCTTTTCACCCTCTTCTCCGCGGTTCAACTCCACTTTTCTCTTCAACTCCGGCCTCCTTCACGCCGTTTTTGCTGTCAGTTGGCCGTTTTTCGTTTTTCATCCTCTCCTTCCACTTGCCGACGGTCCTCTCCAGCCTTCCAGGTATCTCTTATCTCTTTTTTCACTTGCTTTTCATATATTATACTTTGGATCTATGATGGTGTTTCTGATATGGGTTTTGAGGTTGTTGTAGCGTGGGTTGTTTTGTAAACACTTTGCTTTGGTTGTTAAGGTTGGTGACTTTCTGTGGGTTTTGTAAACAGTTGATTCAATCTGAACATATGGGATTATTTCCCTTATATATATATATATTTGTTGGATAATTGATTGTCGTTGTGTTTCGATCTTAATTTCGCGTTTGATTGATGTTCTGCGGTTGGGATTGATGTTATTTGTTAATTGGGTTTTTCTAAATTTTGCATATTAGTGGGTGTGTGTTGGTTTTGGATTCTGCATTTTTTGTTTGTTTGAATTAGTATAGGAGAATGAAATAGATCAAACAATGGGAAGAAATCAATTGGCGGTGTTCAATTTATGCTTTTGTTAGTTTAATTGGTGACTGGTTGTGGAGATGACTGATTGTAAATATGTATGTTCGTGCTTGTGGAGATGACTGTTTGTCTAACTTTCAGCTTGCCTTACCTGCTTGTACGCTGGAAATTTTGCCTTTTTCCCCTTTTGATTTTTAAGGCTGCTGAGATTTTAAAACAATGTAGCACGGTTTTCTAGTTCTGGGGTTTTTGTATTCTCTTTGGATCTCTCTGTATTTGTTTGCAATTTTGATTTTTTTTTTCTCAATAATTGATATGAAGTGTACATAGAATTTTTTTTTGTCAAAGGCTTTTATGTTTTGTCTTGGTTTAATGCGTGGATTCTTCTTTTAACGCACGCATTTTATAACCTCATAATTCATAATAGAAAGTCTTTACTTATTAATCTTTTTCCCCTTCCAAAGATCTAATTCAAAATCATCATTCAAGTTTCCATGCTATGCATCCATACTCGATTTATGTCATTGAATATATTGGTATGGTGACCATTGATGGGTCTAGTTATAAATATATGTAACCATGGTATTAAAAGGCGAGGCGAGGCAGCGCCTCAAGGCGACGCCTCGCCGCCTTGGTGGCTAAGGCGCACATATAAGGCGGAGCAGCTGGAAAAACCCGCCTCTGGAGGGTGAGGCGACCGCCTCACGTCGCCTGGAGGCGAGGCGACGTGAGGCGATCCAGAGGCGGTCCAGACCATCTATTACATAAAAAAACAAAAATGAAGCTAAGAACAAATTACCACACCCAAAAACACACAAACATACCAGTTTTAGAAGCAGTCAAGTACTGGTTTTAAGAGAGAGAGAGAGAGAGTAGAGAGAGTAAAGTTAAATGTGAGAAGAAACTAGAAAGATGAACTGTGGTGGGAGTGACAGTCGATGGTCGTGAGTTACAAACTGAGAGCCTGAGAGGCAAGTGAAGAGGGTGAGTGAATGTGAGTTGGGTCGGTGGTGGGACTTGGGAGTGAAGAGAGAAAAGAGTGGATGTGAGTAGACTTTAGGATGTTTTCGGGCTGTGTCACAGTGAGACAGTGCGTATATAATGACAAAAAATAAAAAATAAAAATAAAAATTAAGTTAGTGGGGTGAGATTTTTATAGTTTATATATATAAAATGATTAAAAAACTCAAAAGTAAGTTAGTGGGTGGGAGTTTCAAAAAAAGGTAATGACAAAAAGTAAAAAAAATATTAAAAACTAAGTTAGTGGGGTGAGATTTGTATAGTTTATGTATATAAAATGATAAAAAAAAATTAAAAAATAAGTTAGTGGGGTGAGAGTAGTTTTTTCAAAAATGGTATTTCAGAACAAAGAAAAGGTTAATAAGGTGAGGTTTGCAGTTTATATATATATATACACATATATATTTGAAAAAAAAAATATAAAAAATAAAATTTTCTTTTGAAATACATAAAAAATATATTAATAGGGTTGGATTTTATAGTTTATATGCATAATTATAAAAAATAAGAAATAAGTTAGTGGGATGAATTTTATAGTTTATATATATGTAATAATAAAAAATATTTTTTTTTTCCTCATTTGGATTGAGGCTGCCGCCTTGATCCGCCTCAAGGCGACCGCCTTGCCTCGCCGAGGTTTCATCGCCTCGCTTCGCCTTTCGCCTTTTAAAACATTGTATGTAACAAAGGTCGCTTTGATTCCATGCTAATATACTAGATGGACTAGATTGTAACTTAGTGGATATTTTAGAATGGATAGCTTTTTCAGTGCACATTCAAGACTCCATATAATATAATTGTTTCAGAATACATATGTAACCGAAGCGGGAAATTAGAATCTCATCAACCCTAATTTAATTAGCATTGGGTTTCTACACATTAAAGCACATACCCAATAGATATCTCTAGAGCCTAATTAATATATCACTTATCTGACTCTATTAAAATAGATAGTTTATAATATAATTGTCATTTAATATGTAAGCCCATAATAAGAAATTATTAAAATCCTAACAATATCTCCCGTGAGAATGATAGAGTCTTCCACAATCAAATCTTCTTAAGATGCTTTATGGTTTTTTTTTTTTTTTTAAATGGGGAAGGAGAAGAAGAGCAAATTTTTTGTGTATTTTGATTTGACTTGAGGACAATAATCCTTATAATGTCTCTTTATATACTAACTTAAATTAGAATCTCATTAACCCTAATTTAATTGGCATTGAGTTTCTATACATTAAAACTCATACCTAATAGATTTTCTAGAATTTAATTAATAGATTTTTTATCTAGACCAGTAGAAATAGGCATGTTTGAGATCACATTGCATGTAATTTGCATGTTGCGCATCTATACTCGATCTATGTCATTGAATATATTGGTATGACAACCATTAATGGGTCTGGTTACGAATATATGTAACAAAGATCACTTTGATCCCATATTAATATACTGGATGGACCGAATTGTAACTAAGGGGATATTTCAGAACTGATAGTTTTTCAATGCACACTCAAGACTATATATAATATAATTGTTTCAAGAAACATATGTAGCCCAAATGAGAGATGTTGCTAGGATTTTTATAACTTCTTATTATGGGCTTACATGTTAAATAACAATTATATTATAGATTATCTATTTTAATAGGGCCAGATAAGTGATCTATTAATCGAGCTCTAGAAATATTTACAAGGTATGAGCTTTAATGTGTAGAAGCCCCATGCTTATTACATTAGGGTTGATGGGATTCTAGTTTAAATTTGTATATGAAGGGACATTATAAAGCGAAATTTTTACGTTTTCTGATTTGATTTGGGGATCACAACCCTTATAAAGTCCCTTTATATATTAACTTAAATTAGAATCTCATTAACCTTAATTTAAATCCTTAAGATCTAAGGTTCAAACCCTCATGACACCTGCATGGTCAAAGACTATAGTTTACTGCTTCCCCAAAATTGTAGGGTTCAACAAGAGGCTCAGTTTTGAATTTGAATTCACTAAGCGGTTTCAAGGGATTTCTAGATTATAAAAAAATATACATACATACATACATATATATATATATATATTGGTTGTTCACTGTTGTTTGTTGTATGTATCTCTGATCTCTTCTATGCAATACTTCTTTTTTTGATTCCAAGCTATATAAGGTAATAAAAATATTCAGAGACTAGTATAGATAACACCTGCTTTAGATAGAGATGGATTTTTTTGGTAGGTTGATTTATATATAACTACGAGCAAAGTACAAAAACTCTAGGTTGATTTATGTATAACTACTTTAGATAGAGACGGTTTTGTGTAATGAAATCATGTGTTGGTTTTATTTGTTTTATGCTTGAACTTTTATTTGTTTTATTTTTTGTAAGGGTCAACCTGATCAACCCGAACCAACCCAACTTGATTATTATTGGGTTTGGTTGGATCGAGTTGAAGAATTTTTTAGATTGGGTTGAAAAATTGGTTGGATGAGTTGAAGAATGAAACCCAACCAACCCAACCCAACCCGAACCTGAAAACCCTCACCCTCAGCTCTAGCAATTAGAAGGGTTGATGACTCTTTATCCACAGATACTTTAACATTTGAGTCTCCAAGAAGAAGAGAATGTCGTCAGTGGGAACAGCGAAAGGGATTCTGGAGATCGCCAAGTTTGGGATATACGTGACCTGTACCAATCTTTCTCATGTACACTTTCGCCAACAACACCAAGAATCTCCAGAAATTCATGGGAAATGTAAGTCTCTACTATCCGAATCTGAGTAAGGAATATACTTAGTCCCAAATAGTGAAAGTAAATTAACTTGTTTTAGTTTGACTTGCAGCTTTAGTACATATTTCAATTGTTTCCACTTAGTGGAGTGAAGGAAGACGACTTGTTAATTGTATACTGCAAAATTTGCTATCTTTACATCTTAAATAATAGACAAAGCTATCATTATAAGTTTCTCCCAATCGGGCCATCTTCGCTTAACTTGTCTTGCTTTTGGAACTAACTGTAATTTAACTCAAATGGGTTAGAATCTGTTTGTTTCTTTTTTGCTTTAAACGAGCATCAGAGGTCAAGGTTGTTTACTCTGATTGTTTTGTATTTATATTTATGCATTTGGTAGTGAGGAGGGTAATGAAGAAAGCTTCCATCGAGAGGGATTCAATGCCCTTCTGTTGCTGTTTTCGTTCTGTAATATGTTTAGATGATTTTGTATCTGCTTTACGTTTTATTCATTAAATGATAAGGGCATTTATGTGTATTAGGTCTGGCTAATTTTGATATCAAAATGTTCGATTGAACTATTTAGCTATATGGGATATTCCAATTATCCACCTTCCCAGAATATCTACTCAGGTCATGACTGCATCACCTAATGAGCATTTAAATTTTTCTTTAGATATTCTGTGGAAGGTTATTGGGACAGAAGATAGGGTTCTCTGTACTCTGTACTAGGGTGTCTTATTAAAGTTTTTGTAGGGATTAACCTTAAGATCTGTGATAATACTAAAAAAAAAAAGAGATTTTTTTTGTTGTTGTTGTATTGGTAAAAGTTGCCAAATATGATGATTTACCTTAAGGATGCCAGAATGTTTATACTTTTTAATGCCTTTAATCCTTTCTTGATTATAGAATTGCTTAACTGGTTGACTAGGGTGCAGCAGTGTATTGTATCAGTACTGTTAAGTTATATTATACAGATTACAGACAAGTCATCTCTTCTGTTACGGTGTTGATTACTTCTTACATGTAATTTATATGGTTGAGGTGTTCTCTCTATTAACAATATTATGTTTGGAAGGTGCAGTTGTTACTGCTTCGTGAATAGAATTCATTTTTGAATGCCTGTAGATGTTTATTGGAATGTACATTTTTTATTCATAATTTGATGTATTGTCTTAACTCTAAATAACTTGTGCTCATTTTGTTTTGAAGCGATCTTACATTGTGTATCCCCCAGAGGGACCTAGGCCTCCATCACCAGAGGAATTAAGGGAGATGGCTCGAGAGCTAGCTCGCAAGAGAGACATTCAATAGATGGATGCTCCTTGTGGCTGTAAGATACCATTTACCTTTCGGTTGTACTGTCCACTACCTCTTGAAAAATCAGTATGTATGTAATATGCAGTGACGAGCATTGCGGATTTTATTTCAGAAGCCGAATAAATTTTTGGTTTGGATAATGTTAAGGACTTATGATGATTGGTTGCTTGGGAGATGCAGATCCTTTTATTGGTAAGAGGATGCTTTTCCCTGTTAAATATATGTAAATTTTAAAGAAAAAGGATCTCTTCAAATAAAATACTTGTTTTTGTTTGACACCCTGGCTTTCGAAAACCAACCATTGCATTGTTTGTGCCTTGTGTTGATGACTTAGAATCTGGTCATTGAGGAAGTTAATTGTGAAATGTGAACTATAAGAACACGAGTTTGCTCTTTGGTGAATTAATGTTGAAGTGGTCAATGCAGTTAGTGGTTATCTAGCATTTTCAGTTGACAATGGAGTGAGACATGGAGCTTATGTTGTATCCGACTGTCATTGATGGGAGTACTTCGAACAATGTTTGCCTGTTCAGAAAGGTAACTACTTGCAGAGTGAACCACCATGTCTGTTGCTGTATATAAGCTGTTTTAATTTAGTCTAAAATCAAATCGCTGTAGGTGGTGGTTTCAAAATCCAAGCTGACCTTCCATGGTAGGGGATCTTTAAAGTGAAATGTTCATTCCCAAACGCTTGAAACTAAGATGTTTAGGTTTTTATTTTCGTTTTCAAACTGGCCATGATGTCATATATCAAAACCTAAAGTTGCAAAGCACAAAATTACGTCCTAATATGTACAGTATTAACTTTAACATTGTGTACTTCTCCAACAACAAATTCAAGTGAACTGTATCTTGCTAAAAAAAATCAAGTAAAGTGTACGCCATACAGATCAAACTCGTTTAGCATTTGCTGTACAAGACATTGTCCTCAGCTCAACTAGGCCCAAAGCTTTAGACAATGCATTGATCGGCTATAGAAAGGCATTCCATTAGATTTCAAAACAAAGAAATGCATTCCGTGGGAGCATTCGAACCATGCTCCTTATTCATTGTCCTCTATTAAAATAACTAAGTGATGATATTTTTTATGCACTCAAATCACTTTTTGTATGGTTAGTTATTTTATAAAAATTGAACTATCCTCCTTAAATATCGAGAGCAAAAAGATCCTAATCAAATTCTCTATCTTATTATTTTAATATTTAATTTGAAATAAAGTAATTTAAAAATTTTTATTGAACAATCTCTTTTGTTATTTTAATATTAATGTTTAACTAAAATTTCACTCTTGTTATTTATTAATATTAATGTTGAGTTAAAAAAGATAGAACAGTTGGAGTGATTTGTTTGTTAAAATAGGTTTTTTAGTTAATTTAGTAAAAATTTAGATAAAATTTAGGGAGGATAGTGGGAGATGCTGATAATCCATAGATAACTGAAACATGTTTGACAGATAATAAATGGCTGGTCTTTACTCTGTCTAAGGCCCACCCGTCACCATTCAATTGGAAAATTTTCCTCCATTCTTCTATTTTATTTTTTTTGAAATATTTCCTCCAATCTTCTATGATGTAAAAGCTAAAAGTAATGGTCAATCAACAGTTCCTGCACATCTTATAAAATATACATAAAAACTAGCTGGTACCCATATATTTCCTGGAAAAATCAGACAGCGTTTAATTAGCTTAGAAGTTGATTGGATTGACTTGGTTTGACTTGTGAAATTTCGTGGGAACACCAATCAAACGGCTTCCACTGTCGCTGTGCAAACCATGTGAAAAGAGGGAGATTAAGTCAACGTTTCTCACCAGAAACCTTGACTTGGACGAAAGTCTTTTGTCTGTCTTCAACGGAGATTGCATTTGTACCACTCTTGTGTTCTACACTTGTCGTACGTACAACTGCCACGGTCTTTTCTCCGTATTTACCATGCTGGAAAAGTATTATAAAGAGGCACGTTAACAATAAGAACAAGAAGCATAAACAAGTCTTTGTTGCTGATGCTCTTCTCCTCTCTTTTTCTGGGTTCTCAGATCTCTTTCAAGTGGTAAAGATTTCATTTTTTTTCATTTTATTTATATTTGTTATCAGTGAGCAAATTTGTTGTGTAATTGTTAGTTTAGTTGATGGTGTGTTTTGATGTTTTTTGCTCTTAGATAACGAAGAATGGAGGAATTTGGAAAAACGGTATGTGTAAAATAAGTTTAAATCTTTTATGTGGACTTTTAATGGGTTCTTGGATGAGATTCTCCTTTGCATATGTTGTTGCCTCTTCATTGAATTATAGTATTGTCATTCTTTGTCATCTATTGTATCTTGAACATTGTAATGCAAACTCGCTCCTCTTCTAGTAAAAGAAGGGAGATGATCATGGGAGGACCGGGGACCCTAGTAGTTGTAGGTGTATCCAGGATTATGTCCTTTGCTTGTCATTTTTTTTTTTTTTTAATTTTGTTTTGTTCTGTCAAAGAAGTTTTTGGTTTTGCTTTGAACGGTGGACTTCTATAATAACAGAAGCAAACAAGGGCTAGGAACAAATTAGTGATCTTGTCTTCACACAAAACTTGATGATTGAATTATGCTTGGATTTCAGTTTCTTGGAAAAGGGAAATTAGGCTCAGTCAACTCAGAATGCGTATCATTAATATGGTTGATCATCTAAATTAGAAGATATATGAACTTGAGTGGAATAGAAGGGTCTATCCATTTTCCATTATTTGACCAGATAGCAAGAACCATTTCATTTGACATGTGTACTTTTATTTACGAATAATGTTAAATCTCTGTCTTTCAGGGAGGATCTTATACTACTAGCAATGCATGTATCCACAAAACTTCTTTCAACCCTTACTAGTGTTGTCTTTGGAAATCCTAGATGCAAGAGATGGATGGGCAAGAGCCTTTCCATTTTTTTTTTTTAATATCAAATTATATATATACCAAGATTAATGTTTATTTACTTTTGTTTTATTTACAGGGTAAGGCTTCTTCTATGTTCATGTGACAGAAAATTGTGATACTCAGGCAAAAGAGAGAAGCAGAGGACATTGCTTAAGGGGAGGAAATTATGAATTACAGACTCAAATAGTGGCTGTTCAGGGCCTCCAGACTATGGACCAAATCTGCCTTTCTATGTTTCATTAAGCATTTTGGCGTAGAACTATCAAAATGTCATTGGAGCTCATACCTATAGGTACTATCTTAGCTGTACTAACAAACCAGGTCATTAAAACAGCGCTAGCTGCCAAGGATATTATAATTGAGAAGGAAAGTTTCAAGGTCCTCTCAAAGCACCTGTTTGACATTGAATCTGTATTAAAGGAATTACAGCTTAAAGAATTGACGGATTCTACAGCTGTGAGGCTAGCTCTTGAAAGTCTTGAATCTGATGTTGAGAAGGCCAATAACTTGGTGGAGAAGTACAAGAACAGATCCCGTTTCTACTTACTGCTCAAGTGCAGGCACATTGTGGGCGAGGTACAAGAAGTCACAAGGAACATTGGAAGGTCTTTGGCTTCAGTATCCTTTGCTAGTACTGAAGTTCTCTCAGGGATATCTGACCAGGTGAACAGGCTACAGAATGAGATGCAAAGAGTGGAATTTGAGACTTCACATTCTCAGTGCGAAATTGTGGACAAGTTAAGCCAAGGTCTTAGAGATCAGAAACTTGACCAGGGGTTTGCAAATGACATGCTAGAAGAGATAGCAAAGGCTGTGGGGGTACCTGTCGAGCCCTCAGAGATCAGCAAGGAGCTAGCAAGCTTCAGAAAAGAAAAAGAAGAAGCAGCGAACCGGAAGGAAAGAGCTGAAGTTCTATTCTTGGAGCAGGTTATTGAGCTGCTCTCTCAGGCTGATGCTGCAAGAGACTATGAAGAAGTAAGAAAGCAGTATTTTCAACGGCTTCAGGTGGTAGAGCGCTATGATGCAGGGGAAGATTATATCCCTTCACTTAATTCATTTGTTTGTCCTATAACTAAGACTGTAATGAGTGATCCTGTCAGCCTTTGCACTGGTACAACCTGTGAGAGAGCTGCAATTGAAGCTTGGTTTGATGAGGGAAAAAGAGTCGACCCAGAAACCGGTGATGTGCTTGAGGACACTTCTTTGAGGTCTAACCTACCCCTAAGGCAGTCAATACAAGAATGGAGAGAGCTAAATTATTGCCTTAAAATCAGATGTTGTAGGGAAAAGTTGTTGTCAGGTGTGGATTCTGAAGATAAGGCTCTGACCCAAATGCAGGATCTTATGCGAGAAAGTTCTGTAAACAAGGACTGGATTTCCATAAGTGGACTCACTGATATTATCGTCTCTATCCTGGGTACTTCACACGACAAATATGTGAAGAGGAAGATTTTAGTTACCTTAAAACAACTCGTTGAAGGGCATGCAAGAAATAAGGTATGCTGCTTTTTGACATAACATGATATTAACGGGGCCAGGAGAGGAAAGGGGGTGGTGTAGTTAAAATAGGTAAATTCTGACTGCAACTGCAACGTGCCCCCCCACTCCCAACCTCCCTGTTTTCCCTTTTTAATTATTATGTTTTTCCCCTTGACTTGCATCTGTTGTGTCATATTCTCTAATTGTTGATACTCTTCAATGCTTCAGAGATGCAACAGATCATTTGGAGTTAATGTACATGATTTCTACAATTAGCTAAAGTTCTCCGTATGAAGTTGTTTCTTGAGAAAATGCCTGCATTGTTGATATTGGTTCTTATATTATTACTAGTGTTGCTATAACATTTGCTAGTGTGAATTGTATAGGTCTGAAATTATGCTTTCCTTTATTTTTATCTTTCTTATACTGGATCTTATTCTATACGTTAAAAACCATGTTTTGTTAGTAAAGCATACATTTTATTTACTGACCCCAGAAATCTTTCCCAGACATCTAATCTCAAGTTTTGTTCAGGGTCCAACTAATACATCATTTGCATAACTGGTTTATCTATTTATTTTGTGATTACTGAACAATAAACATTTGTATATATGTTAAATAAATAGTTTTTCAATACACTGAGTACATCATTTGGCTCATTTCATAGGAAAAGGTGATTGAGTATCAGGGGTGGGATAACATTGTTCCCTGCTTGGGACGTGATTCAAGTATCTCAAAGGCTGCAGTTGGATTGCTGTATGAATTATTGCAAGACAGTTTGGGTTGGAATGTTTCTGTTTGTAGAAAACTCTCTCAGCAATGTAGTGGCATCCTTTTCCTTGTAACCCTTTTAAAGGGTCCAGTGAGGGAGTCAGCAGAGTATGCAGAAAAAATACTGCAAAAGCTTTTTGATATTGATGAAGAGAACATATGTCGTGCTGCCAAGTCAGGCTGGTTTAAACCACTTGTCGATCGCATCATTCAAGGTTTATAAAACAATTTGCTCAGAAGATCTTATCTCTTCCTCGTTTGTCAATTACATGCTTATTGTCTTTTGTTTATATCAGAGAAAATTTTATTTTATAGTTTGAAATGATACACAAAGAGGTTATTTTCCTGCCGATTACCTTAGTACTTCACTTTTTCTTCTAGTAATAAAATTTTTTCTTCTTTCTGTATGTTTTCAGGACCAGAGTCTTCAAGGATATTGATGGTCAAGGCGCTAGTTAATATGGAACTGGTTGATTCAAATTTAGAACTCCTTGGCAAAGAAGGGATTATACCTCCCTTGCTTGACATGGTGAAATCTCGCAATTTACAATCAATGGAGCTGTCTTTGTCCGTCTTGGTTAAACTGTCCACTTGCTGTGCCAATAAAGAGCTTATTGCTGCTGCTGGTGGGATTTCACATGTTTTACAACTGATGTTTTCTACTTATGTCCGCCCGATTATAATGGTTAAATGCTCTGAAATTCTTGACAAACTTTCTTCTGACAATGATGGAATTAAATATCTTGTTGATGAAAAAGGGGATCAACTTGATTCAGAACAGATCATCAACAATTTGTTGGCTTTGCATCAGAATATCAATTCATCTCATAATGTTCGAAGGCCAGCTTTGCGTGCACTTCTTAGAATTTGCAAGTCTGAAGCTGGGTTGGTTAAGACTGCAGTCCTTAAAGCCGATGGTGTATCTATAGTCCTTCCTCTTCTTGATGACTCTGACCCAGAAATTCGTGAAACAGCCATAAATCTTCTCTTTCTCTTCTCCGATCACGAGCCAGAAGGAGTTGTAGAATATCTTCTTAAGCCAAAAAGGTTGGAGGCTTTAGTAGGGTTCCTTGAGAATGATGACAAGAGTGATGTCCAGATGGCTTCTGCTGGTTTATTAGCCAACCTCCCGAAATCTGAACTGGCACTAACTATGAAATTAATCGACATAAATGGACTTGATGCAATCATACACATTTTAAAATCAGGGACCATGGAAGCGAAAGAAAATGCTCTAAGTGCTCTCTTCAGGTTCACGGATCCAGCAAATCTAGAGTCACAACGGATTGTGGTTGAGAAAGGAGTATACCCTTTGCTTGTAAACTTTCTCAAGGTCGGTTCAGTTACAGCTAAAGCTAGAGCAGCAGCTCTCATTGGAACTCTTTCCGCAAGCACTCCACAGCTCACTGTTGTGTCAAAATCAGTTGGCTGCTGGTGTTTCCATCTATCTCGGGTTAATTTATGCTCAGCACACGGGGGCATATGCAGTGAAAGCACTACATTTTGTCTCTTGAAGGCAAATGCTTTGCCTGATTTGGTAAAACTCTTACATGGACGGGTTCATGCAACTGCTTATGAAGCAATTCAGACACTTAGCACACTGGTTGCACAAGGCCATCCTCAGAGAGGAGTGAATGTCTTACATGAGGCTGATGCCATAAAACCCATATTGGAGATTTTGAACTGGGGAACAGACTCTCTAAAGGAAGAGGCTTTGGGACTCTTGGACAAGGTTTTTATGTCCAGGGAAATGGTGGAAATCTATGGATCAACAACTAGATTACTTCTTGTTGGTATAACTGGCAGGAATGTTCATGAAGATGGTTCGCTTGGGAGTAAGGCTACAAGAGTCCTGTCGCTCATTGAACGTTATTCAAGATCATCAACGTCTCTTCTTCCAGGACTATTTGGGTAAAAAGAATCTAAAGATGTCTGTTTTCTAGATGAAACTTGTTTTTGTTGTCATACTACTATTTGTATGTGAAAATTTTGCATTACAAAATCTACTTATACAGCAAACATATATACCACTGTTAGTATAATACTTATCCTCGACCTTTATTGATGTGTTGTTAAGGACACTTGAGGATATAATTCTAACATCTACTTGTGTCTTAGTACGGATTGTCCCTGCCGAAAAATGTATGTAGAGAAATGATGATTATTTCCCAGTAGAAGTAAATTGGTTATAGTATTCATGATATCTTTACTATTTATTGTTCTTTGAAGAACACAAGAGTTAATATTGTTAATATACACGTTTGTATTAGTTTGCGCTCATGCACACAGGCCACAGCCCTGTCCATTCTCTTGAAATCGGTACTTCTGATGAGGAAACATTTCATTATATATATATGTGGATGTGCCCCTCTATGAGCTGCTTCTTAGTTCAGAAGCCTCAAGCCACTGAAGGGGATTGTTCCTTCTGTGCTCAAAAATTGTAATTTTCATGATCAAACAAAAAGTTAATTTAACCATATATACTTCAAAAAGTATGTGAATGATTCTTGTAATTCTGATTAGTATGATTAATTTGAACCATGATCCAGACTTGACATTCTTCAACAGCATTAAACATGTGTACAAAATTTGACAAAGAATTGGATGTGCAATGTAAGTTACTTGAGATTTGTGTCTACTGCCTAGTCCATGCCTCGGTTTTCTTTTCCTTTTCTTGCTGAACCAACAATCTTGAATTCAGGCTTTGTATATATAGCAATGGAGGTTACTGGAATTAGGTGACGCGATTGAATTTGATTTGAATGAGAACTCTCAGTTGCTACAACACGTCTGAGCGGCTGTGGCCTACGAGGGCTATTGAGTGTTAATCAATACGAAAACGAAGTCAAAAATCCAGAAAAGAAGAGTCGATTGTATTTAAAAATTCAGCCGGCAGGGACATTATTGGTAACCAAAAGTAGGATTGCCAACAACCATCCAACTCTCATTCAATAAAAATCTTCTTTGTCAGCTGGATATAATTTGGGTTCATTAAGTGATTGCACATCTGTAGCAATCATTTTTTTACTTTATGTTAGTAAGGCTCCTTTCTTTGACTTTTTCCAATGTTCACACCCATATGGGCTGAAATAATTTCAATCAGAGTACGTACACTGAATTTGTACTCCATTCCAACACGTTCCATATCTTGGTTACAAAACAAGATCTAACAAATATATATATATATATATATATCGTTCTCTCTAAAAAGTAGTATTGAAATCAAAATTAGTTTACACTCTTTACAAGTAAACTAAAGCACATAGCACTCTTTTACTTCTCAAATAGTAACATTGTAATCACATTTCTATTATTCTAACTTGGGTAAGGATTCTAAACAACAACGGTATAATCAAAATTAAAAAAAGAAAAACAATCTTATGATTTTCAAATTAGATAAATATCCCTATATTTTCTCTGATATTAATAAGCTTCCTTTAGTAAAAGGGTGTTGTTTTTTCAATTTTAATATTTAAAAAAATAAAAAGGATTTTCAAATCTTCAAAAAAAAAAACTTAACCCAACCTAAATATTCTTGGTATATAATATATATAGACCCAAGTTTCGTGTAAGCCTTATTTCTTGTCTAACCATTTCTAATATTAGACAAAGTAGCCCAATCTCAGGCCCATACTCAATCACAACAAAATCCATGCAAACCCACTCGCACCCAGAAAGAGTGCTGTATACGCGCCGAATGCAACTGAGTCTGAACAAACTGGTAGGAATTTGGTTGGACGTTAGGGCAATTAATGTCTGCGATTGGTTAAGTTTGTTGGGTGGAGTTATCAAATTTTACGCCTTGAAAACTTTGACACGCAATTTTCAAACATTTTGTTTGTGAGTGAGAGAGAGAGAGAGAGAGAGAGAGAGGTGACTTCTTTGGAGGTGACTTCCTTGGAAGGTCAATGCCTAGAGAGAAGTTTTAATGCGACCCATTATGTGACGTTCGTGACTGACGCACCACATAATTTCCATGGTCGAGTGCAATTTTTCTGACAGATTGTTTGTCAGAAAGAAGACTACGTAAAAACGTCAAAGGCATGAAAGAAGCTTCAAATCGATTGGATGGATTTTGGTTGTAAGTGACCGTCATAATACATAATATGTGTTTAATAACTAGATAAAATACGAATGAATATATAAGGCATTTCGCCAAATCCTGAAGGCAAGCTGCAAGATATATATATATATATATATATAAGCAAGCTATATCATTAGATTAGATAAGATTATTAATATTGAAAATAAATATAATTATGATGATAAGTGTGTTTTACATCACACGTCTGTCACCAGTTTTCTGCCACGGTCTCGTATTCATTACAATTGATTAATGTCTTACCATTCCCAAAATACCCTTTCTTTCTTCTTCTTGAACACAGAAATGCCCTACGCGGGCTAATGCACTGCATCGTTGGAGTCACCCATCTATGATTTTTTTCTCTTTTTTGGGAAGAACCAATTTATGATCTTTATTTGTTTAAAATGCAAGTGGATCTCCAAGTAATTGTCAAAAGTAGGGGTGGGTAAAGTCATGTTCAAAATCGACCCGAACAACGGAGAACCGAACATGGTTAATTAGAGAGCTGAAACCGATCTGAACCAAACACGATCCGTTTGATTCCGTTCTCTCAGTTTCTAGGCTCAAGTTTGGGTCTATTTTTGGGTCTCCCTTATGACATGTTTTATGGTTGAAAAATAAATAAATAAATAAATGGTGTAAAATCATTTAACAAAGACACTAGTGAGAAATTGAGAATAGTGGCAATCAATCAAACAATCAATCTGACGACCAACTAACCATATAACTTCTAAGCAATCTCATATATCAATACAAAACCACCAACTAATCACACTCCTCCTCAACAATCAATCTATCAAACAAAACCCATTAATCAAAACCTTCCAAAAACTTAAATTAAAAAAAAAAAAAAAAAAAAAATCCACAACAAAACCACACAAAAAACGAACAACAACAACAACCAAACAATTTGGACCCAAAAAAAAAAAAAAATCAAAAACAATGACAAGACGAAAAGCAAGGACCTTGAATGATTGCGACTAGCTGCGAATAAGAAGAAAAATAACAATTATGATGATAAGTGTGTTTTACATCACACGTCTGTCACCAGCTTTCTGTCACGGTCTCGTATTCATCACAATTGATTAATGTCTTACCATTCCCAAAATACCCTTCTTTATTCTTCTTGAACACAGAAATGCCCTACGCGGGCTAATGCACTGCATCGTTGGAGTCACTCATCTATGATTTTTTTCTCTTTTTTGGGAAGAACCAATTTATGATCTTTATTTGTTTAAATGCAAGTGGATCTCCAAGTAATTGTCAAAAGTAGGGGTGGGTAAAGTTATGTTCGAAATCGAACCGAACAATGGAGAACCGAACATGGTTAATTAGAAAGCTGAAACCGATCTGAACCAAACACGATCTGTTTGATTCCGTTCTCTCAGTTTCTAGGCTCAAGTTTGGGTCTATTTTGGGTCTCCCTTATGACATGTTTTATGGTTGAAAAATAAATAAATAAATAAATGGTGTAAAATCATTTAACAAAGACCCTAGTGAGAAATTGAGAATAGTGGCAATCAATCTAACGACCAACTAACCATATAACTTCTAGGCAATCTCATATATCAATACAAAACCACCAACTAATCACACTCCTCCTCAACAATCAATCTATCAAACCAAACTCATTAATCAAAACCTTCCAAAAACTTAAATTTAAAAAAAAAAAAAATCCACAACAAAACCACACAAAAAACGAACAACAACAACAACCAAACAATTTGGACCCAAAAAAAAAAAATCAAAAACAATGACAAGACGAAAAGCAAGGACCTTGAATGATTGCGACTAGCTGCGAATAAGAAGAAAAATAACAACAAAATAGGGTTTGTGAACGGTTCGACAAACGACAAACGTTGTGTGACTGGCTACGAAGAAGAAGAAGAAAATGGGGTTTTGAACTTTTGATTTAGGGTTAGGGCACATGTGAATTTACACATGTGCCCACCGAACTGAAAAACATTAAGTTTTGCATGTGCAAAATCGAGCACCCTTCCTCCTGGTCACATGACCCAAATCGAACACCCTTGGGTCAAGTCAGGTTGTTCGGTTTGGGTCATGTTTTTTTGCCCACCCCTGACTCAAAAGCCTTTTCCAAAAATTGTTTCTTCATGTCGAATAAGGATCAGCCTCCTTCGATGACTCTGATAGGCGTTAGAGGACACCATGATGATAGATGTCAGAATTGTGGCCATGACGACGGCCACAAATCTATTTATTTTATATTAATTATTTAATTAAAATAAAATTATTTAGTAAATAATGATAATAATTTATTTTGAATTTTGAATTTTCAGTTTTTAGTATATTATTATTAAAGTGGGGAACTATTGTTACTTTATTAAAATGAAATTAGCAACGTGGACATTTTATAGGTCAACACTCAACTTTTCCAATAATCAGCTTTTAACAAAAACAAACCCAACCAACTTCTCAAAATTTGATTATAAAATAAGCAGATCATGAAATAAATGGATTATGAAAAGTTTACCAAACATTTTATTGCTCAAAACTAATATAATAATAAGAGATTATTTCTTAAGCAACAACAATCCCAAACATATCATGAGTCTTAATATAATCCATTTCAAATTATTCTTCTTAACAAATGCCTCGCTAAAATTTGTTGAGCTCAATTTCGTGTTTAATTTAAGATTGTCGAACAGGCCCATTGGCAGCCAACGCCTTAGATAATCTCCTTTTCATGAAATTATACTAATCTAAAGTAGGAAAAAGAGGCTTAGATTTGGAGATTCTCCACTTGTAGTGAAATTACACCACAAACATAAGCCCCAATCACTGCCCCAAACTGTGTCTTTCAAGTTGTTTAATCTGATGTGATCTGTCATTAAAGAATCATGTCCTTGATAAATGTATAATAAATTAAATGTCAGTGAAATCACTATTAATCTCCTTAAGTCGGTAAGCATATTGCAGGAAAGGGCGCACGCCTGTATGAAAGTGTAGCTGTATCCTAACATATTCAAGATTTCCATTTATTTCACGACGAAGTTGCTTGCTGGTCTGTCTCTGCATCTAGCTGGTATTTAAACCAAAAAAGGTTGTGAACCAGTTGGACGAGAATTAATAATGTATCCACCAAGAAAGCTTTAAAGCTATACGTAACTTCGTTGAGACGCATATTTGACTGATTTAATCAGATTAAATCTCTACCAATTTAAATATGGATCTTCGTGGTGCTTGCAAATGAGAGTTGTAACATGCAATTTGTTTTTAATTTTTTGAAGAAAGGTCTCTCTATAGTAAAATGATATGCTCTATCCTTTCTTTTATATATAATTCTCTTATATGTTTTGCAATACATGTAGCCGAAGTAAATCAAATGTTAGGATTATAAAAATAACTGCAATGGTTTATAAATAGGTACTTAATAAGTTATCTTTAGGAAGAACTTTTAGAAAAAAAAAAAAAAAGTTCTTTTTAAGATAAGTTTTCAAATAAATGCCTCGCCAATATTTGTTGAACTCAATTTCATGATAAATTACACAGGCCCATTAACAGCCAACGCAATACACCTCAGAGAATCTCTACTTGTCATGAGATTATACTACCAAAAATAGGCAAGTTTATATCTTAAAAGAAAAAGGGGGAATTCAGGATGTGTTTTTAGTTTCATTTTTAAAATGATGTTATGTTTAAAAAATACAATGTGCTTGGTAGATTTTGTTAAAAACTATTTCTAAAAACTAAAAGTACTGTTAATGTGTTTGATATTGTTTTTGAAAATGAATAAAATAATTGTTTGACAGTAAAAGTAATTCTTTGTTTTGAAAATATGTTTTAAAAATGGTGAAAAATATCATTTCTAAAATGTTGTTTTCCATTTTCAAAAATACATTTTATAAAACAATTCACTAAACATATACAAACCTGTATTTTTATTAAAAAAAGATAAAAGAAAAATCATTTTAAAAACATCTAATTGGAAATTCTCTTTTCATTGGATTACACCATCAAACATAGGGGAAAAAAGATGCTCAAATACTGTAGGAAACCATATCACGTGTGAAGTTGGACGTGAATCGACACCTAATAAATCATACAACGTAATGTTATTATAAACAAATTGGACAAGTGGGCACATACCTAGAGGAAAGTAGCTCTATCTTAACAATTTCTAGAATTTCATTTAATTCACAAAGCTGCATACTGGCCGGTCTATGCATCTATCTTCAAATTGAAGTATGAGTTTTATTTAAGCGAGATAAGGTTGTGATTGTGAACCAATTGGGCTAGAAATAAAATCTCTAACAAGAAGGCTTCAAAGCTTTACATTTATTGAGATGCATGTTTGACCAATATGACAATTAATAACCCTCAATCTAGCTGTACCAGCTTGTGCCCTGAAGTGGTGAATTGAAATTGACATTTGAGACCCTCTATCTGATATGTTAACATGGGCGATCGGGGTGCTTTATGTCCTTGTATTGTAGGGCATGCAGATAAAATTTTGATGGGTCCATTTATACAGTCAAAAGGGCATCAATCATTAATTCCTTGAAAAAACACTACACTACCCAATGCCATGAATTTAATTTGGTACCTAAATTACTTTGCTGAGCTTTGAGACCGGCTGTGCTCTGCTTGTGTTACATGTGTTTATACATAGCAGAACCATCGACATTGATGAGACCAAATGTCATGCCTATATATCTTAAACTAATAAAATCAATAATTATCATAAACAAGAGAAGTAGGCTTGTGAAAGGATAATTAATTATGGAAAAACTGAGATTGACTTAATGACATTATAATCCACTAATGAAGCTATCGGTTTAAATCATATTGATCACCTCCTTTAATCTTTAAAGGGTTATGTTAATTTGTGTCTTAAGATACAGGTCAAAAGTACAATATGTAATGATACATATTAACTGAACCACTTATTAGCTGGTAGGAAAATTAACTGTAAACAAATTTTAAGTTATAGGCTTATATCTTTTTTGGCAATATATCATCTCCGGTTATCATACGTGAAGTAGTTAAATCATAAAAAATTAATTGTTTTTATATAGTTATTAATATGATTTTAGCTTACGCCTTACAAATAGAATATCTTCAAAGCAGTGTGATATTATCATAGTGACGGTATACTTTTCTTTTCTTTTTTTTTCTGGCGTGAAAGAGTTTATATAATCTGTTACGTAAAAGATGCCAATTTGCCAATTGCCTAATTTAAAAGATGTTTATCATGATAAAAGGTTTCATCAACTTTTCAAATCATCTAATCTAATAATTAATAATATTTCATGTTATTATTTAGTTAATGCTGAATCTAATAAATTAGACCCATAATAATAGACAACTAATAAGTGTCAATATCTAATTATATAATTTTGTTTGTATCTCTTTTTTCCGCATTTATGATGGGGTTCGAATCTTACGGTTATCTGGAATCAGCTCGCAGGGAAGAATTCAACTCAAATAATAAGTATTTTTAATTCTATGAGAGTGAGAGGGTTTCTTCTTGGTACTTATAGACGTTGATTTCTCATGGTTATATAGGACTACACATTTAAATAGTTCAGACAATATATAATCTAAATAGATTTTGATAGATTTTTAGTCTATTTATTAGTTTATAATTTGATTGAAAAGTATAAATAAATATGAATTTCACTCCTTTTAATATAGGAAAAATGATTGGTTAAAGTAATTCTATCTCCAAGACTCCAAATTCATTATCATTATTAGATAAAATGGTATATGTAAATTAGTTGGAATCCTTTCCTAATCTTCTTTTGATCGATCTTGATTTTTTAAAACAGAAATTAGAGTTTGCATTATACATAAGAGAAAAAAAGTAACAATTCAAACCCTTTATCATTTTTTATAATTATGTATCACTTAATTATACAAACTCTAGAAAAATAAATGCTACAAAAGGATTGTAGCTCATATGTAGCCATACTAAAATTCTCAGCCAAAAAAAAACAGAAAGAAAAAAGCGGCAGTTGCCAAATAAAACTCCTATTAATTTATATTCAACTGGTGAACAACCAAGTCCCAGCCATCCATCCCCACGACTAGCTTGCGGACGCGTGTACCAAACACCAAGCGTAGCATTCACGGGCCACAGGAGTGAGTGGCAAACTCGAAATTACTCAGACGAAAGAAGGCCAAAAACGTGCAAAAACAATAATACGAAAAGCCATACGCAAAATCCCTCTAATTTCCGGCTTGTCAAAATTGAATGCCACGGCGGGTTAACAATTAAAAGTTCGTTGGGGTGGTTGCATCCTCCCCCACTCTCCCTCTCTCTTCACACGCTTTAAATATTCCAACACTGCTCCCTCTTCTCCCCAACACATAATTTTTCTCTCCTACTATTTTCCACAAGCCAACTTCTTTTCTTTATCTACAACTCTAATTAAAGTCCCTCGTATTTCTTCATTTTCATAATCATATTCATTTTTTTTTTTTTCATTTGGGATTGTCTTTTTTTTTTTTTTTGTCCAAATAATCAAAATGTCTGAGAGTAGGAGCCAGAATCCGAATCCGGAACCTGAAAAGAGAGAAAGCAATAAGCTTCCGGATTTTCTTTTATCTGTTCGGTTGAAGTATGTGAAGCTTGGTTACCATTACTTGATCTCAAACGCTATGTATTTACTGCTTGTGCCACTACTAGTCATTGCCTCGGCTCATCTTTCGACTCTCACGATTCAAGACTTCGTCCAGCTATGGGACCACCTCAAGTTCAACCTTGTCTCGGTCACTTTGTGTTCGAGTGTCATGGTTTTCTTGGGCACGCTCTACTTCATGAGCCGTCCGAGAAAAGTCTTCTTGGTGGACTTTGCATGTTACAAGCCTGAACCGGAGCGTATCTGCACCAGAGAGATTTTCATGGATAGATCTAAAGACATAGGCTGTTTCTCGGAGGAGAACCTAGCGTTTCAAAAGAAAATCCTCGAACGGTCCGGTTTGGGCCAGAAGACGTACTTCCCTGAGGCTCTTTTGCGTATCCCACCAAACCCTTGCATGGCAGAGGCCAGGAAAGAGGCTGAGATGGTGATGTTTGGTGCTATCGACCAGCTCCTGGCGAAAACAGGAGTCAAGGCTAAAGATATAGGGATTCTGGTGGTCAATTGTAGTCTAGTTTAATCCAACACCATCTTTATCTGCCATGGTTGTCAACCACTACAAGCTTAGAGGGAACATTTTGAGTTACAATCTTGGTGGCATGGGTTGCAGTGCTGGGCTTATTTCAATTGACCTTGCCAAACAACTTTTACAGGTAACGTTTCTACTCACTACAAATATTCACTTTTTTAGTATTAATTGTAGGATTCTATGGTACTGGTGGTGGTTGTCTGTGTAGACAAATTTATTAGTGGTCAAATTGGAGGGATACGCTCCGAACCAACTTCTTCGAGGAAAATTAAGGTGACCCAACTTGTCTAGCTGGTTATTAGGTGAACTATATTAAAGGACCCATTTGGGCCGTTTTTTTGGTCAGTCACTTTTCAATGGAGATATAGATGCGACCAAGAAAGAAAAAAATGATATGCATGAAGTCATGCATGTTTTGTCCCACACTGTTATGAGCTGTACCTTAGGCAAACCATGAATTGACGGGGGGTAGAGGAGTACTGCTTGATGGTGTCAATTGCATGGTGTATACCAGATTAATTAACCGTATATATAGTAACAGTAATGCTACATAATTCAAGTCAGATTTACCCAGAAATAATTATAAGGGATGGGACAAGTGTTATGTAATTGCCACGTACGTACACATGACAAAATATATTGAGTAGCATATAACTTATGATAAGTTTCTTGGACAAAAAATTGGACTACACGTAATAGTACTGCTTTGATTTCATGTTTTCAAGGAAACTTATTGATTATGTCTGCTGCCCAAATTTTGGGCACATATATTAAATTGATAGTATGTACATGATAAATTATTTGTCAATTAAGATGATATGAGGTTGTGTAAAAGGTTTTATATTCAAATCTTACTCGCATAGGAAATTTCTTTTATGTTTATCATAAAATTAATAATTATAATACAATGTATGAATAGTTTTCTATAAATTTAATCATGTCGTATATGGATTCTAATTTAATTAAGTGAATAAACCTGTGGATTATCAACAGGTGAACCCCAACTCCTATGCGTTGGTTGTGAGCATGGAGAACATAACTCTCAATTGGTACTTCGGCAATGACCGATCAATGCTTGTGTCAAACTGCCTCTTCCGCATGGGTGGTGCTGCAATCCTCCTATCAAACCGTTCCTCCGATCGGCGGCGTTCCAAGTATCAACTCATCCACAGTGTGCGCACTCACAAAGGTGCCGACGATAAATGTTACAATTGCGTCTTCCAAAAGGAGGATGACAACAAGAAAATCGGAGTTTCCCTCTCAAAGGACCTCATGGCCGTAGCGGGCGAAGCCCTCAAAACTAACATCACCACGCTGGGTCCACTAGTCCTGCCAATGTCCGAGCAACTCCTCTTTTTTGCAACTTTGGTGGCCAAAAAGATCTTCAAAATGAAGATAAAGCCATACATTCCGGATTTCAAGTTGGCTTTCGAGCATTTTTGTATACACGCAGGAGGGAGAGCGGTGTTAGACGAGCTGGAGAAGAACTTGGAGCTGTCTGAGTGGCACATGGAGCCTTCAAGAATGACTTTGTACAGGTTTGGCAACACTTCTAGCAGCTCTCTGTGGTACGAACTGGCTTACTCCGAAGCCAAAGGAAGGATCCGAAAGGGTGACCGGACTTGGCAGATTGCATTCGGGTCAGGGTTCAAGTGTAACAGTGCTGTTTGGCGAGCATTGAGGACCATCAATCCTGCCACTGAGAAGAATCCTTGGATTGATGAGATCGATGAGTTTCCTGTTGAAGTCCCAAGAATTGCACCTGTTGCTTCCTCTTGAACTTTAATTTGTATTAAATGAGGAAGTATTATTTGTGATCTATTGTAATACAAAATTTATATATTTGTGACACTATTAGGCCTCCATTAATTTGCAAGATATGAAGCTTATTGATTATATGTGATTATTTTCATTATTTCTTTTTTCATTTTATTGTTAGGACAATTATATAATTATTTTTTTTAATTCTTTTTTCTCTTGTTTTAACAGTACCCTACACGCCCTAATCATTAATGGATCCCTTCAAACTTGATGTAAACAAAATTCAAACTCAAAATATCATACACAACTGTAAAGGACTTTATAATTAAGCTTATTTAATTGTCACTTATCGCCGACGGATACAACTAATGCACTTCACTTTTTTTTTTTTTGGAATAGTTCTTTGACCAAAATTATTTACCAAGACTGCAACGAAAACCCATATAAAATATAAAGGTGTCATTAACATATGCCATATATAGAGAAGCAATGGAATTCATGCAGTTTTTAAGGAGTTGTGAATTAAGGGCAAGCTTCGTCTAATGATGAAAATGCCTTGCAAAACAAGTTGGAGATTGGGTGCAAGTATTTGCAGTGGTTGTTAATGACATTTAAAGGAATGGCATTTTACACTCCATAATTACGGGACACTTGTCTTCACATAAATACAATTAAATTATTCTAAAAAATTTTAATAAAGATATATCTGCTACTGTAAGCATCCTCCGCATGAATTAATAAATGACGCATTCTACACTCCATAATTACGGGACACTTGTCTTTACCTAAATACAATTAAATTATTCTAAAAAATTTTGAGAGAAACCTACCGGGACTTTTTTTTTCCCTAAAAATAGTTGTCCACACGTGTGAGAACTAAAATTAGCTGACAACTATTTTGTTGCTTCTCATCTCTTTTGAGTGTTCGGGTCGAGATTCAGTTATATAAAATTAATATGACTACGAAAACATGTTTTGTTTGAAGGACATGAGTATATAATCGATGCTAAATGGTAAAAGTTTTCAATTCAAATGAAAAGATGAATCCTCTTAATCGTATATTTTTCGCAATTACACCATTAAAAGAGTAAGTTCAAGTCATTTTTCTTTATCTAAAATTTCAAATTAATTATAATAATTGGAATAAAAGAATTTAAAATGATATGACAATTGATATTTAAAAAAATTTTAAAGTTATTTCGAAAAGTGTTAAATATACTTGTGAGTGTACCACATTTTCATTCTGTTTTTTGATAAGTTTATATTTTGATGACTCTATATATTATAATATTTAGTTGATGTTTAAATGTGTCAACAAATTAAGTGAGGATTGGTACATTCATAGGGTGATCCTCATTTTTCTTTTAAAAAATAAAATTAGTCTTCTTGAAGTTAAGAGGACCGAATGGAATGCAAAATAATTGAAGTTGAATTTGGTGGGCCCTGTGCTAATACGCTGGGCTGTAAACAGAGTGGCCGTATTTGCACCCCACTAAAGCCGTATGTACATCCCTTCGCAAATGCACTCCCAGTGAACATTATTTAAAAAAATTATAATTGATTTAATGGGATGGACATAAAGGGGTGTACACTGTTGTAAAACAAAAGAAATAAACTGAAGTGGAAGCAAACATATCGGAGAGAGAGATATTGAATAGAAGAAAAGCAAATCATCCAATTGATTTTTGAACAAAGGTAATACGCATATTTATAGTAAAACAAGTACGTCATTATTGACTTTAGAAAAGTGACTAAGCAAGTAACAATTTTTTACTTGCCAACCACTTTGATTTTAACCAACTAATAAATAATAGAATCCACCGTTTTCAATACTCTTGATGATACCATTATATTTAAATTTTGCTAGTAAAAATTCAATGGAAAAAAAACCAAAGCAAAAGATTATTTATGATGTACAAGATCCAAAAAACATTAATCTTATGGATTCAATAATATTTGGACAAGCTTAAAAGGATTGTCTTTTTAAAAGCCTTGTCAGGAAAATCGAGTGGAACAAAACCCGATTGAAGGGAAAACAAGTGTAGTGCACATATGTCTATATTAGCTTAATATATTTCCCCTAATAAAAAAATATTTCATAATTATTCATATAACTTACATAATCGAGGCATTCCAATGTCAAGAGTCAATTTCTAGAATATTGATGTTGGTAATGTTTTGGTAAAAAAATCTACTAAATTATTTGTGGAGCGAACTTTTTAACATCAATCTGTTGGTTTTGTTGGAGCTCATGAGTATAAAAGAACTTTAGTAATATATGTTTAATTCTATCTCCCTTGATGACATGTATCCTCCTCTTATTTGAGTGATAGATGCAGCATTATCATCATATATGATTGTTAGGGAATTTGATGCAGCAATTAGTTCATATCTACTCTTAATATAATGAATGATAGATCTCAACTATATACATTCTCGACTTGCTTCATGAAATGCAAAAATTTCAAAATGATTAGATGATGTGACCACAAAATTTTGTTTTGTGGAGCGTCATAAACTTGTTGTATTATTATAAGTAAAAATATATCCAGTTTGTGAACAAGCTTTGTAAGGATTTGAAAGATATCCAGCATCAACATAAACAATCAAACCTACACCACTAGGATTTTTAAATAAAATAACCACAAATCTGTTGTTCAAGAAAGATAACGCAAAGTATGTTTGATATTGTTCCAATGACGCTATGTTGGTTCAGAGCTAAACCTGATCAATAGATTTACTGAAAAAATAATATCGGATTTAGTACATTGTGCTAAATATAAGAAAGCACTAATTGCACTCAAATATGGTACTTTTGGACCAAGTATATATTCATTATTTTCTTTAGGTCGGAATGAATATTTTTTTATGATCAAGAGACCGAACAACCATAGGAGTTCTCAAGGGATAAGCTTTATCTATATTGAAACATTTTAGGATTTTTTCAATACATGCTCTTTGATGGATAAGTACTTTATATGATTTATGCTTGATCTCCAGGCCAAGACAATATTTAGTTGCCCCAAGTCTTTCATCTCAAATTCTATTTTCAAATATTCAGCAGTTATTAGGAGCTCTTAAAGAGTTACAATTAAATTCAGCACTTATTAGAAACTCTTCAGGAGTTTCAATTAAATTCATGTCATTGACATATACTGCTACAATTGTAAATTCAAATTCTTATTTCTTTACGAACACACATGAGCATATAGGATTATTATTATATCATTCATTTATCAAGTATTCGCTAAGGTGATTATATCACATGCGCCTGAATTGTTTTAATCCATGCAAGAATTGTTGCAACTTAATTGAGTAAACATTGTTAGCTTTTGATTTATATGTTTCAGATATTTCAAATCCTTTAGTAATTTTCATAGAGATATCAATATCAAGTGACTCATATAAATATGTTATCACTATGTACATAAAATGCATTTGGAGCCCTTCTGAGACTGCCAAATTTATTAAAAATTAAAAGTAATTGTATCATTACAAGTAAATACGTCTCATCATAATCAATTCCTGGTCTTTGCGAGAAACATTGAGCAACAAGTCTTGCTTTATGTTTTACAATCTCATTGTTCTCATTGCATTTTCATATAAATACTCATTTATATCCAACAACTTTGATGTCTTCAGGTGTCTGGACTATAGGTCCAAATATTTTACGTTTGATTAAGGAACTAAATTCTGCTTGAATTACATCTTTTCATTTAGGCCAATCATATCTTTGTCTAAATTCATTAAGCATATGTGGTTCACAATCATCATTCATAATTTAAATAACTACTGCAAATTAAAATATATCATCAATGATTGTTTCATCACGATTCCATATATCTTTTGCACAATTCATTAAAGTTCTTCATTTTTAGAATTTTGTAGCCTTGCATGAGGTTTGTACCTTTTTGAGAGTTTCAATCTCTTCAAGGTACTGGTTACTCTTTTGGAGTTCATTTTTCAGAAAATATGGATTTTGTATCTTGACTGTTAATTTCAATAGAATCGTGATTTTTCACCCTTCGCTTTCAGAGAATACTATCTTTTGAGCCACTTGGTCTACCACAAATCTGACGTGCAATAGATGATTCATTTGTTGCATTCTGATTACATTATTCTACAGCAACAATTATTCTAGCTAATGCATTTGAAGTTGGTATATATGATTTGTTATTCTAGCAGCATCTGTAAATGCATTTGACAACTGGTTCGCAATCATCTGGAGATTAACTATCATTCGTACTTCATTTTCACATTGGGTGATATGAGGATCTAGATGAGATATTGTTGTCACATTTCATAATAGTTCATTTTTCTCTCCAATAGTGACCTTTTTCTCTTGTTTCTCTTCAGGAGAAATATTTTCTTCCCCTAATGGTGGGAAAGTTGTCTCATCAAAATGACAATCTACAAAACAGCTAATAAAAAGTTCATCTGTCAATGGCTCATGATATCTGATAATTGAAGATAAATTAAAGCCAACATATATTCCCAAATGAGGTTGAGGTCCCATTTTGGTTCATTAAGGACAAGCAATAAGAACTTGTACAGCACAACCAAAAGTGCATAAATGAGAAATATCGGGTTGGTGTCCAAGCACAAGTTGTGATGGAGAGTACTAGTGATAGGCTGCTGGCCTAAGGCGAATTGATATTTCTACTTGTAAAATAGTATGTCTCCAAGCAGAAATTGGTAATTTTGTTTGCAATAACAAAGTTCTTGCAATTACTTAGATGTGCTTGATGAATGATTTTGCTAGACCATTTTGGGTATGTCCATGTTGAAATAGATGTTCAACATCAATTCCAACCAATACGTAATAATCATCAAATGTTTTTTTTTTCTTATGTAAATTTGTCAGCATTATCTAGTCGTATGCTCTTAATTGGATAATCTGAAAATTATACTCGAAGTCTAATAATTTGAACAAATAATCTAGCAAAAGCAATATTATGACTAGACAATAAACATATGTGCGACCATCTTACTGGACGCATCAATTAATATCATGAAATAACAAAAAAGTCCATTTGGTGGATAAATAGGTCCACATATGTCTCACTGAATTATTTCTAAAAAAGATGGAGACTTAAAACCAAGCTTAGAATAAGATGGTTTAACCACTAATTTTCCTTGTCAACAAATAGTGCATATATTCTCATTGAATGATAGAATCTTCAAGTTTTTTAATGAGTGTCTATGAGAATTTTCAATAATTCTATGCATCATTGTAGATCTTGGATGATTAAGACAATCATGCTAAAGTTGAAACATTATTGGTTTTAAAAGCTTCTAGCTCAAAATTATATACATTTTAATTGATCTTATAATTGTATAATACAATCCATATGAGAAAGCTTTGAACTTCTCTAAAATAAGTTTTTGGCCTGAAATGATTTCAGTGATGCATAAGTATTCAATATTCTTCTAATTTGTAGTTTTAATATGATATCTATTACTACGTATATCTTTGAAACTGAGTAAATTTCTTCTAGATCTACTTAAATATAATGCACTATTTATACATAATCTGATACTATTTGTTAACAAGATAATGGCTCTTAAGAACCTTCTATTAAGTCTATAAAACCTGATATAATATTTACCTTAACTTTGGTCATTGACAAATTCGATAAATATTTTTTATTTTGAATAATAATGTGTTGTTGTACTGTTGACAATATATATATATCTACACGTTCTCTTTTGAAAATAGATAATTCATTAATATTTGTCTTTCATTAAAGAAACCATATGTTAATACATTATTGATAATAAAATAGAAAGCAAAAGGTTAATTTCCTTCTGGTAGGGTATAAAAGTGTATACTGACATAATTTCTAAGCAAAAAGAACACAAAAATGAACATGATAAGATTAAATAGGCAACTTCTTAATTGGTATGGATATTTCCATCACCAATTGAGTGATCCATTTTTCCGTTTGTATTTTCGAAGAAATTTGATACATCCAAACCTGTGATGTCTATGGGATCATTATTTTGATATGTAAAATTTGTATCCATTGTCTTTTCTTTCCCCTTTGCAGAGGTCTAATACAGATCAACTAGATGCTTAGTCGTATGATAGGTACATGATCAATGTCCAGATACACCACATCTGAAATAGACTTCTTCATAATTTTTGGGGGCCTTTTTCTCGACATTTTTGCTCTTGTCATGTTTGACGTTATAAACATTCCACTTCTAGGAGATGTTTTTCTAGTTTCGATAACCCAAAAATTTATGACCACCACATCCACATCCATGCCCTTTGCTTGTGCTAGCATTTGCTTTTGGAAGTACTACTACTCCAATTAGACAAAGTTCATGATTTTTCATCAGAAATTCATTATTATATTCTACTACTAAAAGACATGAGATTAGTTTAAATATTTTGTAACCCTGCGCTCTCTATATTGCTGTTGTAGTAGCACATTTTAGATATGAAAAGTAGTATATATCTTTTCCAATAGATCTGCATTAGTCAATGTTTCACCACACAAGTTCAGTTGTGACGTTATCTTAAACAGGACAAAATTGTAGTTAGCAACTAATTTGAAATCTTGTAGTCTCAAATGACTCTACTCATATCAGACTCTAGATGTTCATATCTGTCTTTCAGATTTTTCCACAGAGTTAGTGGATCTGTAAGGTATTAAGTGTTTAGGCTCTCATGTAAATGACAACGGATAACAATAATTACACTAGCTTTATTTTTTAGAGATGTTTTATTATTATCTCTAATAGTATCAACTAAGTCTTTAGATTGTAAGTATAACTCTTTATCAAGAATCTATGAAAGACAATTCTTTCCAGAAAAATCAAGTTAAGTAAATTCTAGTTTTGTAGTATTCGACATAGCTATATGCATAAAACAATACAATTAGTGATATGACCAAAGTAGTAAATATTATATTAGCATTATATTCAAAGAAAATTTGTATATAATAAATTTCTTTATAAATATATCTGGAACTTCAGGTTATCAAAAATTTCATATTTTTTAGAACTTCAAGTTTAAAACCATGATAACTTCAAGTTTTAATATTATAGATTTAGAACTTCATGTTTCAATAAATTAAACTCTAGAACTTCAAGTTCTTTAAATTGAAATCCAGAACTTCAAACTCTGATGATGTATAATAATAATAGTAATGAATAAAATCTGTTAAGTCACACTTATAATTTATAATAATAAATAATATTAGTATAATCATATGTATAGTTGGCAGAGTCATACATTTATGGAGTCAATGTGGCTAAACATGCAAAAATAATTATATATAAATAAATAAATAAAAACAGTAAATAAATAATTCACAATGACAATCCATTTACTTAACTAATTCGTGTTGATAAAGTATTGTAAAACTTAAGATATAAACCGAAATGAAAGCAAAAATATAAGAGAGAGAGAGAGAGAGAGAGAGAGAGACGCCGAATAGAATAAAAGCAAATTGCTTATGGTTTGATCCGATTGATTTTTGCACAAAGGTAATATTACACATATTTATAGTAAAACAAGTATGTCATTATTGACTTTAGAAAAGTGACTAAGCAAGTAATCATTATTTACTTGCTAACCAGTTTGATTTTAACCGACTAATAAATGCTGGAATCCACCGTTTTCAGCATACGCATGGTTTAAAAGGGCTGCAAATATCGATTCTCTTTAAACAGTGGAAAGGAAGTATCCAGACCCGCTTTTTGCCGACCCTATTTGAGGAAGAACAGTACTGTATACACCCCGATTTCCTTGGTTGCAATGTTTTGTACAATTTATTAAAAGTGATCATTACATCGGAGGCTTCTGAGAATATAAGTGGGGTACATGTAGAAAGCATTAACGCAATATGGTCGAATCTCCTCAAATTTAAGCCTAGCCCGTCCGTTATATTCACATAAGTAACGAATTGTATAGGAATCAATTAAAAATTTAATTTAACTCAAGCATAACCTTTTAACTTAATGGATTTGAAAATGAAAATTCAAACCCGTTCACTATTTTAATAGGTAACCCAAAATCTATCGATTTAACCTGTTGTCTTTTAGTAGTGGTATTAATAATTTATTATTAGTAACTTGATAATTTGATTTGATTGAAGACGAAATAAAAGAGAAAAAAAAAGAAAAAATGAATACCCAGATATAAACAAGCATATTTTACTAAACTATCTAAATTAAAATTAAATTGAGAACCTATTGTCTTTGGAAAAACTTTGACAATAAAAATGCCCAAAATTAACAAATAGTAGATTAGATTATAACAACAACAACAATAATAATGAACTTTAATAATATTTCCTCCTTCACCATATTGTAGACATGGATGGAGATCACCAAAATAATAATTTTCTATCACTAGCTAGAAGAGAAGAAATGGCTATCGCTTTATAGGTAGCCTTAATAGGTTCAAATTAACTAAGTTAAAAACTTTAGGGATTTAAAGGTGCAATTTAATAAGAAAATTAAAATATATTTTAATCTTGACAGTTCTAAAATCCATCATCCATTACGCCAATGATCATGTGAGAGATGAAAAGAATTAAGGTTTTGTACTTTAAATTTTGACAAAATCTCACTAATTGATTTAAATTTTAAATCATAAAAATATTGTGATTTTTATTTGATCACTTACTTCATTTATCTAAATATGATTAATAAGATAAATCACATGACATTAACAATATTATGCTCTAAGATATGTACCACATAAATGTTTCCTGAAAAATGCTCATCAAACTGAATAGGTATAATCTCAAAAATCTATTATAGTTTGTAAAAATGTCAATTTTACCATCTGTGATTTCATTTTTGTTCAAAATCTCCCTTTATGTTAATAAAATAATAGAAAATGTCTAATTTACCTCCCTAAACTTCATTATTAATTTGTGATCATAAGGGGTATTGTCGTCCTTTCGCATATCTCTAGAGGGTATTTTGAGTGTTTTTATTAACATCAAATGAAATTTTGAATAAAAATAAAACCATAGATGGTAAAATGAATACTTTAATAAATTATAATGAATTTTTCGAGATTATCCCAATTGAATATCTAGGTCATCCTATGCTGCCTAACACATTTTAAAAATTGGTATGGCAGTTGCTCAAAAAGCTCCCTTATCCTTCTTTATTTTCCCTAGCCACACAATTCACACTATCTTACCTCATCTTGTCAACCTCTAAAAGTCAGGCTCTCTCTTAATCGTTTTATGTCATTTGTACTTTGATAATCGTAAATGGGAGAGAGCAAAACTTACCAATCGATTCAACTTCAATTCAAAATAGTTTTGTCTAACATATGTGACGATTAAAATAAGGTGTCTCATAATTTCAAAAAATAAATAAAATAAGGTGTCCATAGGAGGCTTCTCATCTCTTATAAGAAAAAAAACAACAAAAAAAAAAAAAAAAAAAAACATTTTGTTTAAGTGACTAAACAATCCGAAATTTTCAATTCAAATAGTATGACATTCAATTTTTTGAAAAATTCTGAATTGTGAATGAGCAATTTTTCACTTTATTTGTTCAAACATTTATGTACTTTGATGACAATTATATAATAAGTTGACGTGTGACAACTGGCAACAAATAAAGTGAAGACTAATACATTAATATATAGTGTGATCGTCATTTCTCTTTTAAGAAATAAAATTACTCGTCATATATGAACAAGCTTGAAGTTTAAAAGAAAAATGAAACACAAACGATGATTTAACTTGGGCCCTGGGGTAAACGTACGGGTTTTGCACCAAAGACCACCCACGACTTTGTGAATTTTTTTATGATGGATCCATTGGATGCTTTTGAATACTTGGAAGTTTTGTTAAAAGTGGGATGCGCCTCATAGATCGCATCTAGATGGCTATATCACATTTCATTTACACCCACTTGCGATGTGCCAGCTGATTATATTGGACAGCCTGATCTTATTGTTAAATACCATTTTATATAAAAAGTTCACAAACGAAATAAATCTACCGTGCTGTTGTATATATTACAGTTGCAGTACTTTACTAGTTTCAAAGATTCGAATAAAAATAAGTAAAATCCAATACTGTGATTTATTGTTAATTTCTTGCAATTATGTCTAGTCTTAGAATGTTTAAAAGTAAAAATAAAAATAAAATGAAAGTGATAATGAGGGAAAGGAAGAACTGCGATTATTTTGTAAGGTACGTAAAGAACTGCTTAATTTAGCCACGACCCACGAGGTTATTACAACTTCAAACCAGCAGTCTCTCATCACATCAACTATATATAATATAATATATATAAATATACTAAAACATTAAACGACGATGGATTCACATTTTGGGACTTGAACGGGAAAATCATCAATTTCTTCAATCCAAGGATTCTTCTCTTGGGCAGGATTTATGGTCCTCAGTGCCCGCCACACAGCACTATTACACTTGAACCCTGACCCGAATGCAATCTGCCAAGTCCGGTCACCCTTTCGGATTCGTCCTTTGGCTTCAGAGTAAGCCAACTCGTACCACAGAGAACTGCTTGAAGTGTTGCCAAACCTGTACAAAGTCATTCTCGAAGGCTCCATATGCCACTCAGAGAGCTCCAGGTTCTTCTCCAGCTCGTCTAGCACTGCTCTCCCTCCTGCGTGTATGCAGAAATGCTCGAAAGCCAACTTGAAGTCTGGAATGTATGGCTTTATCTTCATTTTGAGGATCTTTTTCGCGACCAACGTTGCGAAAAACAGGAGTTGCTCGGACATTGGAAGGACTAATGGACCGAGTGTGATGATGTTAGTTTTGAGGGCTTCACCCGCTACTGCCATTAGGTCTTTCGAGAGGGAGACTCCAATCTCATTGGTGTCGTCCTCCTTTTGCATGACACAATTGTAACATTTATCATCGGCACCTTTGTGAGTACGGACGGTGTGGATGAGTTGATACTTCGAGCGGTGTCGATCAGACCGTCGATTGGATAGGAGGATGGCTGCGCCACCAACGCGAAATAAGCAGTTTGTGACAAGCATCGACTTTTCATTGCCTTCATACCAGTTCGCAGTGAGGTTCTCTGTGCTGACCACTAGCGCATAGGAGTTGGGTTGTTCCTGTTACATCCAAACGTTATACGAGATGAGTTGTCAACAACAAAATAATTGCAACTGCAAAAAAAAAGAAATACTGAAAGGAACCTCTAAAAGCTGTTTGGCGAGGTCAATAGAGATTATGCCAGCACTGCAACCCATACCACCGAGATTATAGCTCATAATATTCCCTCTAAACTTGTATCGATTTACAACCATGGCTGATAAAGACGGCGTCGGATTGAATAGGCTGCTATTCACCACTAGAATCCCGATCTCTCTAGGCTTCACTCCAGTTTTGGCTAAGAGCTCGTCAATTGCGCCAACTATCACTGATTCTGTCTCCTTCCTCGCATCTGCCATCGACTGTCTGCGAGGAATCTGCATCAAGCCTTCTGAGCCGTAAGTCATTTGCCCAATGCCTGATCTCTCCAGGATTTTCTTTTTAAATGCAGTACTCTCTTCAGTGAACGTCCCTGATTGTTTCACTAATTGTATGTACAGTTCTTTAGACACCATATGAACAGGTTCAGGCTTGTAACATGCAAAGTCGATTAGGTATACTTTCCTGGGATGACTCATCAAGTAAATGGTACATGTAAAAACAATGGAAACTAGACATAGAATTAACGTCACAAAATGGAACTTGAGACTTTCCAGTAATTGGACAAAATCATTGACTGTTAGTGTGGAGAGATGAGTTAAAACAACAACAAGGAGTGGTACGAGCATGAGATAGAAAGCATTGGAGATTAAATAATGGTAACCAAGCTTCACGTATTTGAGTCTAATGGAGAGGAAGAAGTTGGGAAGCTTAACCAAAGTTGGTTCTGTTTGCATGTTGTTGACCTTTTCATTGGCCATTTTTACAGTGCAAAAATACACGTAATATTGGTCACAGGCCCTTACGGAAATCACCCAAATAGCTAGCTCAAAGTATAGGATTTTCAGAGATTCTACTTTGCATAGAATGGTTTTGATGATAGAATTGAAGGAAACCCCAAACTGTTGCTATAGCTATACAAGAAGGTATAGCTATAGAAGAAAAGAAAGCTAAGGCAATCAAAGCAATAAATAATTAATGAAAGTCGTTGGAGATGATCAAGAGAAAACAGAAGCAAAAGCCATAAGCAGATTAAGACATTAAGTTGAAGAGAAGAAAAGAGTGAGTGACATGTTGCAATGAAAGGGAGAGATTGTGAAGGGGCTTTATATAGAATTAGAAAGGGAGGGACGGAGCAACCACCCAGCTGAGATTTTTAAATGTTTTTCTTTGAAGTATTTCAAACAGAGAAATATCAATCATTTACAGTCTCACTAATACTAGCACAACAGATTTACTATTAAATCACCATAACTTGTGGTCCAACGGAAATATTCAAATGTCAAGCGCAATGGAATGAACTGTCAAACTTTTTGTTGATTATTAATTATTTTAATTTTGTTGAAAATAATGTCTACAAATTGAAACAGGGCAGGAATCGATGAAGAAGAAGAGTAAGGCCAATTCCTAATATAGATTTATCTCCATCAAGTGTAGCACTAATAAGTAATGGTAGAGACAAAATTGCAAGAAAATGTGGAGGGACTACTCACATAATGGAGAGTGATGTTTATGTAATTTAATTATGATTTGTATAAGTTGTATTATATTAATGTTATGTTATGAGAATGCTCATGACATATAACTCTAATTTAGAATTTTTGAATTTGATAGTTTATATATATTTTTTCCCATCAAATGAAAATGGATGAAATATGATGTAAACCTGTTGTAATTTTTATAAATTGATTAAATGGTCTATATGGAACCAGTTATATTCAACTAATAGTTCCATATATTCAAGTAATTATAATATTACATGAAATGGTATAATTTATTTGGAATATATAAGAAGTTATAAATCCATTTAGATAAAAAATAAAATAACCTTTATAAAATGTATTTTTAAGATGAAAATGTGTAATTACACATATAACTTGTTACGTACCATCAGACCCACAAACCTAAGTTGATTCAAAACAACTCAATTATAATATTTAAAACTTGAAGTTGACACATGACACATCCTCCCATGCGTAATATGGACAAATAATATATATTGGACATATGGTAAACGCCTCCTACCGTTATAATATGTATAACAAGAATTCGAGATAAATGAGAGAGAAATAGTTTGAACCAGAAACCTTCAAACTTTGTATCATATTAGTTACTATTAAATCAAAAAGCTTAAATTAATAAAAAAAATGATCTAACTATAATATTTAAGACTTAAGATTGACACATGACATATGTGATTAATCAATAAAATAAATTATATATGTCGAAACTGTTTTAAAAATGGCTGCCTAGTGCATTTACTCGGTTTTTTATGTTTTCCGCTTTTGCTATTATACGCGCTTTTTCGATTCTCATTTTCATAATATTACTTTTCAGCATATGTTATTAGACGCATTTTTAGAATTTAAAAACAAAATAAAAGATACTGTTTTATTTTCTTTTTCTTTTTCAAAAAAAAGAATATTAAAAATGACTATCAGACCCACCCTTAATTACGAGCTTATTTTATGGTCAATGCCAAATATAGTCAGTCTTTTTCCCCGACATTTAGAACTGTGACTAAGATTTGGTCAGCTGATACCGTTGAGGGTTGAGTTATGTTGGATCACATGCGTTGCCCAGTTAAATAATTAAAAATAGTTCTTTCCTAGTATAAGACAAAATAATAGTAAAAAATTATCTCTAAAATTATATTTACTAGTTATTTTAATAGGAGTGGTGAAGCCAACTAATGAATTTAATGCTTCTTCTCCCACCCTAAAAAACTAATAATAAAAAGAAAAGTTGATTTATTCTTTTATAAATAGATAATGGTTTTTGTCTTATTGACATATCAAATATCATATAAAATTGAATAAAAAAATTCGATAAAAATTTTTAAAATTGGTTAAAGGTGTTGGATTTCTACTATTATCCTTTATAAATTAATAATCTCTTTTGAATCTCAAAAATTTTACATATTAATTTTTAATTTACTTTCTTATATCTCCTAAAGTCATTTTTAATTTTACTATTTTATATTTATATCGTATTAATTTAGTTTGCGTTGCTCAGTATTTGTGGCATCCAAGTTCTTAAATATGTGGGATCATGTGCGCTGCTCAGGGTTTATGGCATCCAAGTTATTAAATGATTAAAAACAGTTCTCTTCTAGGATAGGACCAACTGATGGTAAAAACTTATCTCTAAAATTATATTTACTAATCATTTTAGTGTAATTAATAACCATAAATATTTTTTAAAAATTATTATCATTTTTTTCTTAACAATTGATAAATCGTTATTTTTACCTTTGAAGATTTTAAACGGTCAAAAAAATTTCTGAAATTATATTCATTCAAATCAAAAGAAGAAGTAAAAGGATATTTCTTGAATCAATAAAGGAAAAATGATGATTCGTCAATCGTCGAGGGGAAAATGATAATAACTTAAAAAAAACAACGATACATATAACATAAAAAGCAAAGCTGATTTATTTTTTAAAAAATAGATAATGATTTTTGACACATCAGATGTCATATAAAGTTGAATGAAAAAATTGGATAAAAGTGTTTAAAATTGATCACAAGCGTTGGATGTCCACTATTATCCTTTATAAATTAATGTTCTTTTCTCATTTGTGAAAAATTTAAATATTAATTTTTAATTTACTTTCTTATATCTCAAAAAGTCCTTCTTTATTTTACTATTTTACATTTATATTGTATTCATTTAATATTTTAAATTATTTTTCATATTTAACATAATTATTAGAGCATCTCTAAGATGACTCTCTAAATATTAGCTAAAATAATAAGCAAACCATTTTAGCTAACAATTTTTTATTGATTCATTCCAACTATTATAATATGAAAATTCATGCAAGTTCATTTTTTCAAAAAGAAAATTGTTTGCTTTATCATAAATTAAGTATTAAAATAATAAAACAGAGAATTTGGATAATGCTTTCTTCTTTTTTTTAAAAAAAAAAATATTGGTTAAGACTTTCTTACTTATTATATTTGGTTAGGGTTATTAATTTTTTTTAATAATTAATAATATGAAGAGTGATTGAAGAAAAAAGAAAGAAGTTACGAGATTAGCTTTTTTGACCAAAAACAATTGATAGTCAATATGTTTTTTTTTTTTTTTAATTTAACTTGATGGTCAATATGGTTTTTGTTGTAAGGATTTGTGTGGGATTCTTTTAGCCTCCATCGTGTTTGAAAGGTATTTAGACAACATATATAAAAGACTTGAAATTTGGGGACGAGTTGGTCAGAAAGAGGACGGTTTTTGTCTTGTTTGTTTATCTAGAAATAATTTCGCGAACAAAAATACTTTACTCTTGACAGAGTATAAGACATATGTAACATGTACAATCAGATCATACGAAGTCGATTGAATGTACGAGTAAGATGAAATGACAGGACCAACAACAGACAACGCTAATAATTATGTAATTTTATTATTAATAATGTAAATGAGATAATTGCCCCATTTAAGATTTAATATTTTGTTCCACTTTACATTTTCAGACGAAGTCGGTTACATGTCTATCTTGTTTTCATATGGCTTTACAAATTGCTGCTCAATCTCTATTGTCCAATTTGTTTTTGCTGATAATGTGTAGATCACAATTGCATGCAACAGAACATTTTGAAATTTTCAGGCTACCAGGGGTTGTGTGCTAGCTTCACATTCTGCAAGCATGTGGGATGTTAAGAATATTATAACCTGGGAATCATAGTGTATTATCCAATATTATTATTTGAGAAGCTATCCAATATATATATATATATATATATATTTTTTTTTTATTTGAGCTATCCAATATTATTATTATTAATAAAGCAACCTCACCTTTATTATTAATTAGAAAGGTAGATAAATATTTTGTGGTAGATGGAAGATTTTCTTTTTGCCCTAGCATATTACTTATCTGCCTACAATGATGTTAAAAGCTAGACATGACCAATTCAGAAAGCTAGACATTCACATGCCCTAATCATGGTACTTATCTGCCCTACCCATAGTATTTTTTACCAAATATGATGTCAGATTGACTGTCTTTTAATTTATACAATTGTGGTCACAGGTCCGGTATGCTTAATAATCACAAGTCTTAGTAAAATCGAGAGTTCAAATTCAAATTCGCCTTCCCCTTTCCCTTCCCCCCCTCGCCGACCAAAAAAAAAAAAAACACTGAGTGGTGCTGTAGTTGAAAAGATTCCTAGATGGCCTAAACAACAATTTCTTAATTGATACACACTTATTTGGAACCTAATCATATGAAATTAAAATTAAATGAATGCTTGAATCCACATTGTTGTTTCTAAGCGATGCCACTTCAGCTCACGTGGGTATATATAATTTTATTTAATATTAAATTATAAATTTTTTTAATAAAAATTACTATGATACGCAGTACATATATGTTAGAAAAACATCTATGCCTAGACCTACATGTATAGAAGTTATTAGGAACTTGAGATATGTCTTTGCTAGAATCTTAATAATATAATTACACATAAGATATTTTTATGTTAGATTAAAATAATACTATTTAGATCTATAGCCAAGATGACTTAATGGTAGAGGGCACTTTGAGTTGCTATACCAAAAATATCCTAATACCATATATTTTCATTATCTCACACAAGGTTGGTGTAATGAAATTTTCTTTAATCGAGCAAAAATTTTATATGTTAACATAGCCAATGTTATGTTTTTATACCTTAAATATTGATTTTTGGCTGAGTAAAACACACCCATTTTCTTAATTATTTGTAGTAGAAGGTTAAAATCTGATCATACGTATTTAAAAACAAGTATGGATTTTTTTTTTTTTTTTCATATTGTAACAAAATAAATTTCACTATTTTTATCAAAAAAATATAAATTTCACTATTTATGAAAATAGCATTGGAACAACATATATAATGCATGATCTCCATAATACATCCCTCTTTTTTTTCATATTTATGATAGAGTGTTCAATTCTCATAATACAAACTTCAAAGCATGTATGGAAGCATTTGTTCTCTTTTGATCTTATTAACGTGCCCACGTCTCCTCGACCTCCTTCAAGTGCAAGGAGAAGGAAAGGAATTCCTCATAGGGCACCATTCGAGCTCCTAACTCAATCAATTAACTGCCCTTAAAAACAAACAAATCACTCTCATAATATAAATTTATAATATTTATGTAATTATGTTTAATATCATGTAATTTTTAATAATTTAATCACACATCAAGATAAAAATTTTTATATAAAAAATAATAAAAGATAAAGATTAATATTTTTTTTTATACATCATTTAAACTTAAAATATTTATTATAAAAATTTTAAAAAAAATGAAAAGCAAGCACAAAGGTTTTATTCTTTATTCTGGTTTGAGATGCTGTTAATAAACTTAGACTAGGGGAGACCTCAAGAGTCAAGATTGCGCCGGTTGAAGCATTAATCGCTGTCTGTGCATGTAACAGATGGGACTTGGCCCCATCTGCCGGATCAAAGATGACCAAGGTTTTGTCTTTATTGTAACATTTTAATGACAATTATTGAGATTAGTTGGCATTCAAAGCTGGATTATACGGTAGGTGTGTGGTTCTGAGAAACATCAAGCAAGCTGGATATTTGTATCAGAAAAAAGAAAGAAAAAGCAAGTTGGATATTGTTTATAATATTCGTCTAATCCTGCACAAACTTTTTAAGAATATAAACAAGTGACCCCATAATACTAATATAAACAGGTTTTGTCCAATTTTTTATAAAAAATTCTACTTTACTTCTTAATCTTTAGTGAAATATTACTTTTCTATTCACTAATACATTTGCAGTTCTCGTCACTCCTAATGTTTTAAAAATTCATCAATTAAATCATTCTGATAAAAAAAACCAACAGTCAAAGGTGTTGAAAGTTACAAAAAGATGAATTTGCATTTGTGATGTGTTAGGCTAACTAAGGATGACATTATTGCCCTTATTAATTTAACTAACTAAAATGACATTATTGCCCTCATTAATTTAATTATAAAATATACTTTTAAAATAAATTTTTTTGAAACCCTACAATAAAAAATTTTAAAAAATTGAAATGGACCATTTTCACAGCCTTTTTGATCCCAAAAACCAATATCTCCACTTGCCTTTATTAAATAAAATTATAAAAATTTTTATGAAATAAAATTAAATAAATAATAACAACACAGTGGAATGATTGGATCTTCATTGTTCATCATTGATGGACGGTAGAGATCCAATGGATATTTAATATGGAGATTGGATCTCCACTATACTATACTTGTTCTTCTTCAATGAAGAACAATGATTAACAGTGTTATTCATTCTTCGTCAACAAACACCACAACAGCAGTAGCAACAATAACAAATAATAAGATAGAAAAAAACTCATCAACAACAAGCAACAAATTCATCAACAACATAATCATGTCATTTGAGAAAAAATGGAAAGAGAGAGAGAGAGAGAGAGAGAGAGAGAGAGAGAGGGAAAACAATGTTGGGGTACCAACCAACCCCACCAAACCAGAAGTTGCAAAGAAAACATAAAAGACTTAAACCGACTGCCCGAACAAGTAGGAGTGATAAGGGGATAAACTTTGATTTGAGGCAACAAAGAGATAATTGTTTTCAAGGTAGCCTAGATTTGAACCCAAGTCGTTGACAATCTGGGTTTGAACTCAAGTCGTTGACAACCTAAACTCAAACTCATATCGTCGATAATCTGGGTTCCTAGATTGTCGAACCACAAATCTTGATACTCATATTGTGGTTTGATCTTCATGGTAGTTGTCGATCACCGGTCATGGAGATCTTTGAACTTAGATATGATATGGTTTTGGTGGGGATGATAAGAAATGAAGGGTTGGTGATGATTCTTATGAGGTGGAATTATGATCTCATGAGTGTAGATGTCTTCATTTTTTTAGCTCAAACTATGAAACTAGTTAATAAAACGAGTACAAAAGTTAATTTCATGAGTGAGTGAGTTGTTTCCATCCAAGCTAACCCAATTTTTTGGAAATTTTGTTATTTGAAAATTGTTTATTTGATCTTTGAGCTTCCATCCAAAGTAATATGACATTGGTTTTCAATTTTTCACTTCAATTTTTGTTTTGATACCGTTCAGATAGACGGTGGAAATTTATGTTTTTAATAGATTTTTGAAAGAAAAAATAAAATTTTACATTACATTAAAGTGACCAAACTATCCCCCCTATTAAAGTTGAAAAAATTTTGGCTAACAATAATAGACAAACCAATTTGATAAATTTTTAAAATGTTAAAGATGACGAGAACTAAAAACGCATTATTGAGCAACAAAAAAATAATAATATTTCACCAAAAGTTAGAGATTAAAATGAAATTCTTCCATTTTTTATATGTTAATGGTATTGAAATAGAAATTTAACTACCTTACTAATTAAATAAGATTAACTTATAAGTAATAATTTTTAAATATTATTCAATAATCATCCTTATAATCAATCCAATAGTTGTTATCAATGAATAACCTTATTTAACTAGTTAAGTAATCAAACCCTTAAAACGTCTAATAATTATTGAACTGCATTCATGTGATTATGCAATGTAAATAAATGATTTTTTATAATTATCCTACTTTGGTACCGATGACATAGTAAACTTATTATATCACCTTTTAACATAAGAAGTTATGCACCTCCCTATTCAACAATATTATGGGAGGTTGATTTTCATTAAACATATTTTATAAGTTTGTATAGATAGTTTTATCTATTATTATGAAGGTAATTGTCTTCCTATTATGGAAATAAATAATCAAACCGGATAACTAGTGGTTTGTCTATAAATTCTAACAATTTTCGGACACGTTTGAAGTTAGCTTTAAAAAATAAAAGATTGCAATACAATTCAAAAAGAAATAAATAAAAAAACAAAAAAAAAACAAAAAACAAACAAACGGAGCAAGACCTTTATAAACTTTTAAAGTTTGTGTTTGTTTTTCAGAGTAAACTAATGTTTCTGGTTTGTGAACCATCAGATTTATTCCGATTCCATTGAATCTAGGGTCAAGGATTTCATAGTAAGAAAATGAAAATAGCTACGTACATCGTGAAAATAGCGTCAAACAACACCAAAATTATTGGATCTTTTAGTAACTAAAATTGAATTATCAAAATAAGTGTCTTTTTCCACACCAAAGTACTCGAAGTTTCTGTTATGCCCTTTTGCACAGACACTAAAACCTCCCTACTTCTTTAAAAATTTTAATTCACGTTTAAGAAATTATTTTTTGGAAAAAAAATGCAGATTGAAAAAATAGCTTCCAAGAAAATTAACGGAGAGCTTTTAGCATCTCTAATGAAGATGTAATGGATGGGTCATATATTTTGATGTTAAAAAAAGTCGCATTAATATTTCTATGCTACTTAAAATAAAATTATATGTATTTTATTCGCTTTTTATATGCGCTGATTTGCTAGTGTGAATTGATTAAAAATTATTTTGAACCTGACTAAGTTGACATCTAAAAAAGATTATGTTGCTTATTTGTTTTGAATTATAACAATTAATTCAAAACTTTGGGATGAGGATACAGCTCAAATCCATAATTTTAGGGGCAAATTACAATTAAGGATATATTTAATTATGTCAAAAAAATTGTATAGTTAATTATATATATTTTTATGTCAAAAAAACTATTTTTTTTATTTAAACAAATTTTAATAAAAAAAATTATAAAACAATAAATACTTATAAAAATAAAATAAAATACCGGTGGGAGGAGCCTCCTCCAATGGAGATCAGATTTGACTCTACGTAGGGATCAATCTGATCTCCACCGATGGAGACAGATCTATAATGGGTCTATGGAGACTTAAAGTTCTCCATCAACCTTCTCAAGTGTCTCCTTGGATAGGTTTGTACCCAAATCTTAGGTCTCCATTAATGGTGACCTGTCAGGCCACCATTAATAGAGACTGGAAGGGCTCAGGTCTCCACTAATGCACTCCAGTAATAGAGACCCGCGTCTCCATTAATTAATCGAGAGTGGGTGTGCTTCCAGACATCCAAATTTAGAGAGAGCCGAACAATATTTTTTTTTTAATAAATATGTTTGATTTTTTTTTTTTTGGTGATTTTTTGATAAAAAAAGAGGATGATAAGTCTCTAACATGAGGATGATAATTGAATTTGGTGATTTTGTGTGATTTCTGAAAGTAGTTTTGGGAAAAAGAAGATGATGAGCATGTGCTAATACGCGTGGACGGTGTTGACAATCGTGGTTGATAATGACAGACATTTATTTACCTTGTATCAGCTTCACAGCAATTAAATCAATTGTTTGACTTGCTGGCCCAGGCAGTTTTATGTAATTATGGTTAACCTATGAAGTAGTTGCAATTTCAATAAAGACGGAATATTTTATTATAATTTATCAAAATTTTAGCGGTGCAGTTATGATTGTATACTTATGGACCAACTTCAGCGTGATTCTTTATTTTTAAAAGGCTCATTATATTAATTTGGGCTTTAAAAGGAGAGATATGATTTCGACGTATAATCTTAATAGTATAAGTGTAAGAATTCATGATCTCAATGAAGTTTACCGTCAAACTAACCTTATATCATCCAAATAATAGAAATTGAAAGTCCAAAGTTATATAGAAGTATATAAATTCAAATGTTTTTGAAAGTAATTCTCATATATCATGTGGAAAATGTTAGTAGCGATTTATTTGAACAAAATGTTAAACATTACTTTAAATTTTTAAAATAATTAAACAACCATTTTTTTTTTTTTTGCTTCAGTTTAACTTATTTAAGACAAAAAATATTTGTCAAAAATTGGAAAAAACAACTATAATTGAATGATATAATGAACTTTTGGCCATTTCAAGTGTGACGGTAATTTTTTTTTTTAATCTAACATTGAATGGGTCAAAAGTTTACGGGGACATATCAAGACAAATTATTATTTATATGACCTAAATATTCATTCTCATAATAAAAAGTAATTACTCCATATTAAAATTAAAAAAAAAAAAAAGAATACTCATACAAAGTTTATAAAATTCTACTATCACTAAGAAGGATGAGGAAGTGCGTAATTACCCATGTTGGGGGGAGACGGGGTGACAGTAAAATTAAAGAGTGGACACTCATGATTAGAAGTGAAAAATGAAACATTCATAGTTATAATTATCGAGCTCATTTAAGACATAATTTAGAGATCATATAATACATCATGGTTAGGTACATTTCTATTCACTAAGATGTTCAAGGATTACTTCTCATTAAGCTTATTTTAAAGTTTGTATCGGTAGTTTTATCTCATCATTGTGAGAATAATTGTCTCTTGTTTACGAGAATACATATCTATTATGCAAATTAGTGTTTGATTTCAACAAATCTCGATAGACGTTTGACTAGTTCGATGTCAAATTTCAAAAAAATAATTTAAAAAAAAAAGTTTTCTTCATACTAATTTAATGTTAATTATGGAGGAAAACAAATAGTCTTCTTTTCGTTTGAGATATTTTGTTACAATATACTTTTTTAAATCTCGTACTAACATATTTGGGACTATCAAAACATTCCAAAATTAAACATTATATGTATAGTTTACAAATTTATTCTGTCTATACTGAAAGGAAATCTATATGCATACTAATAAATACTCATATACAGTGTATTTGAACTCCTCAATAAATGTAGAAGATGAGGTATACATTAATGCACTAGAAGTGAACTAAAAAAAATGTTACATTAGAACTTAAGATACAGCTGGTCAATTAATATGATTAAATATTCAGGAACGAGGGACAAAGTTTAGTGTTGTATAGAATATAATCTCTTATATATTATTTAATTACATTATTTAAACTGTTGACCACATTGACCAGAAAAGATTTGTTGATGCATCATGCATGTGAAGAAAGATACATATAGATTGAAGATCTCTTGCTCTATTTGTTCGCGTGTCTTATATGTACTTAAATTATTGTAACTGTGTCTCAAATCGAATAATGTGTGTTTTAAATGGTGATATGCATCTAAGCGTCTTTCCTTTCATGTTCTTTTGGACACGAAGAGGTGGATCTTCATTTGTTTTTTCTGAAGAAAAGATATATATATATATATATATTTTTTTCTGATAGTGAGCCGCGGAATACAGCATTACTTTTGTCATCTTTACAATTTTTTTTTTTTTATTACAATAAATATAAACTAAATCTTCCTATTTTAGTGTAACTGGGATTTCAACCCAAAATCAAACCTCACTGGTCCTGATTCTTTTGGTTTTGGACACAAAGAGGTGGATCTTCATTTGTTTGTTCTGAAGAACAGAGATGTACATATGTATATATATATATATATATATATTCCTGATTGTAAGCCGGAATACAGCGTCACTTTTGTCATCTTAACAATTTTCTGTTAATTTTTTATTACAATAAATATAAACTAAATCTTCATTTTTTTAAAAAAAAAAATCTAAATCTTTCCTACTTTAGTCTCTCAAAAAAATTAAAAATATAAAAAAATCTTCCTATTTTAGTGTAAGTGGGATTTCAACCCACAAAACCAAACCTCACCGGTCCTCATTACTCGTTATGACAACGCAGCAGAGCTCTCACACCGCCCAATGCGCAATCTTTTGAATTAAATGCAACATGGGCAACAGTGAACTCCTACAAATATGCGGACAAGAATGCCTAGTTCCAAGAGCAAGGGTTGCATGATAAACGTCACTTCAAAACTGCCAAAAACATTAATATTACGGGAAAAGATCAGCACACCTTTTCTTTTAAAACCATTGCTGATTAGAAATTTCACCCAACCTCCATTCAAAAATTAACCATCTGACACCAAAAAAAAATGACAAAAGACTGAAATGCTCTTATTGGAATAAAAAAATATTTTTGTGTTTCTTTTTTTCCATCTTCAGTTTTTAAATTTTTATTTAAATCACTCCCTCATCATCACATCGTCCTTACCTTGATCATCATCATCATCGTCCATCTTCGTTTATTTATCGTTAATATCGTCTTTTTTTACATATCATTTATCAGTATAGTTGATGAAATATCTTTTTTCCTCACATAATGGTTAGAGATTCAAATCGTCGTAGTAACTGCTAGTAATATGAGTAGCCTTTTATCATGGTGAACTGAAACTAATTTATCTCTCATTTTGAGAATAATTACTCGAGCTTTTATCCCCTATTTTGGAAAGAGTTATTTGAGCTTTTTTAAAAATATATTAGTTATTTGAGCCTTTTTAATAATATGTTACGTGTTTGAATAACCCTTTATCTTGTTGAGTGTGAAAGTAATTTTTTTTTTGTTTTTGAAAGTAATTATTTGAGTGTTTTTTAGTATGTGACGGTAGTGTAGAGAATCCTCTCTTCTCTTGAGTATGAAAGTAATTTATTGGATGTAGAAATAGTTTACCGCTAGTTTTTTAAAATGGTTATTTGAGTCATTCGAACATCGTGTGACTTCATTGGATCTTGACCATTTCCTGATACCTAAGTGCGAGAGTAGTTCTAATAACGTGTGACCTCGGCGGTTATTAATTTGATCCGTATATGTCAGTTTAGCAGAGAAAAAAAACAAGCATCGTATCTCTTCGATCTTCATCTCCATTGACCCTCTTCAGCTTTCGTCATAAGTACTATCAATATACGCGACATTCATCATCCATCTTCTCACCCACCATCGTAACACCAAACTACTGTCAGATCCATCATCACCATTTTTATTTATCTGATATAAATATTGACCAGAGTATCACGTTGGCTCCATATACATTAAGAGCAATTTAATATTGTTTCTAATTTAAGTCTCTTTCTTTTATGTGTCTTTTTAATGGGCCATAACAACATTGGGTACGTAGTTGTTATGAAATTGATTAAAATTTAATGATTCAACGTAAATATATAATTTTTTTAAACTGAAATATTTTGATTAAATAGCACTCTTAATTGGGTAGGTTTCAATGTTGCCACCAAATCATAACTTTCAGTTTTGATTTGAAAAAAAACAGTTGCAGTAAGAGAAAAATATAAAAATGGGGATCAAAATATTTGAATTTGAAAGTGTGATTAAAATGAACTTTATTCTACTCGTTAAGATGATTATAACAATATATTATGGGATCATTTTTAATCTCAAAATTTTTTCAAAAATATTCAATTCAATTTAAAAAAATTAATCCCAAACAAAGGAATAAATAGATCCTGAACAAATGACCATAAATCCTAAACAAAGGACTATAGATCCTAAAAAATTACAATTTTAAACACAAAATAAAGTTTTTTCTTTTTATGTGGCTTTTTCGCCCTCCATTTTTATTCAATGTCAACACCTAAACTTATCAAACACAAATGCATGTTATTTTACAATTTCAAAACTCTAAGAAGCCCATGGTGTTATGAAAACTCAAAACAATAGTTGAGTGAGAATGGCAAAAGGGAATGAATAATGAGTGCTAGTTCCTCTCATTTTCTTTTTTCAAAAGTATTAATTTCCTCTCATTTTCACTTTGAAAAATTTGCAAATTCTCCACTTCAATTACAGTACACAAATTATGTATGATTCTACAACGTTTCTTATATGCCAAACCATTAAATGTTAGTGTAGTAATTATTTACAAACTAAACCAATTACAAAGTTAAACAAACTAAACCAAAACAATAAAAGTCCATTTAGTTTAATTCAATTCATAGGTTTAATTATTATTAAAAACTAAAAACAATAGAATAGTTACATATAGTGTTAAATTTTTTTTATTATCCCCTGAAGGATTAGTGTTGGGTTGCGTTTATTATATTTATTGAAGTCTGAATAGTGTTAAATTTTACTAAATATTGGATAATGACTGAAAATTAAATATTAAATATTATGTTTGTTTTTCTTTTAAATTGAAAATTGAATTACATAGATTAAAAAATAATTTGTCTATTTCTAATTCAATACTTTTGTGCTAAGAGGAAAGTGAATATTTTTCTTCTTCCCTTTTTAAATAAGTACGTGATTTTAAGAGTTATATAAATGATCACATAAATAGTCAAACAAAATAATTTACTAGAGCACGTTAAGTATTAAGGGAAAAATATCAAAATGGACACACTTAATGTTAGTAAATAGGCTACCAGCTACACACAGCCGGTTGTCACTTGTGGTTTTCAAAACAATTAATGACAACAGGGTGTTAGCAAAAGAGAGGTATAAGGGAGAGGTATGAGAAGCTAAGAGTGCCAATTGCAACTCAAAGAAAGTATATAAAGTATAAACTATAAATTATAAGATTTAATATATAGAGACAAGGATAGAGACTTTTTTCCGGAGGAATTGGTTAATGGGAACATATCATTCGCAATAGAACTATAATTGAAAATTCAAGTTTTGCCAAATTAATGATCATTTAGGGGATTTAATATATCAAATGAGCTTAGATAATAAGTGTGTTGAAATCCTTGTCAACTTTCATTAATTTCTCAAAGCCAGAACTAGCTAGAGTGTGCCGAATTATTGTCCAGACCAGTCTTAATATATGTACAATATATGCTTGAATTCGTGCAACATGCACCCAATCCTCTCCCAGCTCCATATTGCTCTTTGTACGACATATAAAAGAGATGGAAATTTATTTATTAGTTAAGGAATGGTCCAGTCCTCAATAAATCCATACCAGATTACTATATAAATATGAATTTTGTTTATCAATATTGTTGGTTGAGGCAAAAACGAAATCCTGAATGCAAATCTCAGTACTTTAACATCGATCACTTGTTCAGTTGATCTGGTTATAAAGAATTCTATAAACAAGTAGAAATCTCGAAGTGTAAATACTTGGAAGTTTAGTTAAAACAAGTGGCCCGGTTTGGACATCCTGATCTTATTGTTAAATTATTCTATCTTATAAGCTACCATTTTCCGACCACACAAGGATAAAGATGTAATAATGAAGATTTCAATAAAAAGATGAAAAGATGTAATGAATATATATATATATATATATAATAAGTTTAAGATCACAATTGATCAATCAACGTCGAAATTAAAATCAGAGTAAAAAAAAATCCTAATTTCTCCGATCCGGAGTTACAAGGCTATTACAACTTATTAAAATCACAACATCTAATTCTCTTCAAATAGATAGTGCTTCCACATAAAACTTTAAACATCAAATAGCAACTTGTTCAAATTTTGGGACATGAACAGGAAAATTATCAATTTCATCCATCCAAGGGTTCTTCTCTTGTGCAGGATTGATGGTCCTCAGTGCTCTCCAAACAGCACTGTTACATTTGAATCCTGACCCAAATGCAACCTGCCAAGTCCGATCACCCTTTCGGATCCTTCCTTTGGCTTCAAAGTAAGCAAGTTCGTACCACAAACAACTGCTTGAAGTGTTGCCAAACCTGTACAAAGTCATTCTTGAAGGCTCCAAGTGCCACTCGGACAGCTTCAGGTTCTCCTTCAGCTGGTCCAACACGGCTCTCCCTCCTGCGTGTAAGCAAAAATGCTCGAAAGCCAGCGTGAAATCAGGAATGTATGGCTTTATCTTCATTTTGAAGATCTTTCTCCCCACCAAAGTTGCCAAAAACAAGAGCTTCTCGGACATTGGAAGAACCAATGGTCCAAGCGTGGTGATGTTGGTTTTGAGGGATTCTCCAGCAACAACCAGGAGGTCTTTTGAGAGGGCGACTCCGATTTGATTAGTGTCATCCTCTCTTTGCATGACACAGTTGTAGCTTTTGTCATCCGCACCCGTGTGAGTGCGGACGGTGTGGATGAGTTGATACTTCGAGCGGCGTCGATCGGATGACCGGTTGGAGAGGAGAATGGCTGCGCCCCCAACGCGAAACAAGCAGTTTGTGACGAGCATCGACCGTTCATTACCTCCATACCAGTTGAAAGTGATGTTCTCTGTGCTGACTACTAACGCATAAGAGTTCGGGTGTATCTGTTACATATCAGAGACCACAACTAAATTAATTAAGTTCGTGACTGATGATCAATATATTATGTCTATTTGGACCAATTGTTAGTGAAGTTAGTAAAATTTACACACCATATATATGTTTTAAGTCTTGATGATAGTGACGACCCAGACCTTTTATTTTTTGAGCCTAATGATATATATGGTTAATATCACTAATGAATCTTGTTATGTACGTAATATAATAATTTTTTAAGATAATCCATTATAATTAATAGTTAAATGTAATCATATCTCTCGGTAAAACTAAAACTGTACAATCAAATCATATTAGAAAGAACCTGTAGAAGCCGTTTGGCAAGATCAATAGCGATAATTCCAGCACTGCAGCCCATACCGCCAAGATTGTAGCTCAAAATATTCCCTCGAAGCTTGTATCGATTCACAACCATGGCTGACAGAGACGGCGTTGGATTGAACAGACTGCTATTCACGACCAGAATCCCAATATCTCTAGGTTTCACTCCAGTTTTAGCTAAGAGCTCGTCGATTGCGCCAACGATAACAGCCTCTGTCTCCTTTCTCGCATCCGCCATGGACCGATTAAGCCGAAGCTGCAACAAGGATTCTGGTCCATAAGTCATCTGCCCTATACCCGATCTCTCCAGGATTTTCTTTTTAAATGTCAAACTCTCTTCAGTGAACTTCCCTGATTTTTTCGCTAACTGCAAGCTAGATTCTTTAGTGCACATACAAGCCGGATCAGGCTTGTAACATGCAAAGTCGACCAGGTAAACTTTCCTGGGACGACTCATGAAGTAAATGGTAGATGTAAAAGCAATGGAAACCGAACATAGGACTAATGTCACGAGATTGAACCTGAGATTTTCCCATAATTGGATAAAATCATCAATTGTTAGCTGCGTCGAGAGATGAGTTAAAATAACAACAAGGAGTGGTACGAGCAAGAAATAGAGAGCATTAGAGATCAAATAATGGTAACCAAGCTTAACGTATTTAAGTCTAACGGAGAGGAAAAAATTGGGAAGATCATTGCTCTCCCTTCCTTCAGGTTGAGCATGAATCAATGTTGGTCCGTTTTGCATGTTTTTTTTATCCTTTTCATTCACCATCGTTACCGTGCAAAAACACACAGTAATATCGATGACAGACACTTGTGGAAACCACACAAATTGCTAGCTCAAAGGTTGAAATACTTAGAGCAATATATATGTCTGATGATTCCACTTTGCATAGAATGAAAGGAGAATTTAATCGACTTTCAGGAAGCGCCAAAAGGGTGGCTAGATATACAAGAAGAGAAAAACCTAAAATAATCAAAGCAATAGAAAAAGCAAGGATTTCAAAAAAGTTGCTGGATCTATGTTTGAGAGGAAACAGAAGCAAAAGCTAGAAGAAAGCAAATAATTAAAGAGCGAGAAGGAAAGAATTCTTGTGTAATGTGGTGCAGAGGAAAGGGTGATTGCGAAGGGAATTTATAAGCAGAGGATAGAGCAACTACCCAACTTGAATGATTCTTCTTATAATTTTGACAACTAACGGCTAACTTGAATTATTATCCTGACGATTATTTAGAAACCTATGTCTCAATAATATCATGATCTAGAATTCTTAAAATCGATCAAAGTATAATTTATTGCTAATTTTTATAATTTAAGTGTTAGTTTTAAAATTTAAAACTAATTTTAATATTATTTATTATAATTTACTCATTTTCATTAAAAAGAAAATTACGATTGACAGCTACATGCTTACTTTATTGGCGATACAAGGGACAATAGTCATTTTTTTTTTATTTTTGTTTAAAACTCTGAAGTGTCTGACTGAGATTTGATGAGCTAGTAATGCAGAGGGTTGACTAATGTTTGATCATGTGCGTTGCTCACTGGTTCTCAGTGCTTATGGCATCCAAGTTGTAAATAATTAGAAGTAGTTTTTTCCTTCTCTTTTTTTTTTTTTTTTTCTAGGATAAGAAACGGGTGATAAATAAAATAAAGGCAAAAACTTTTCTCCAAAATTGTATTTTCTTGTCACCAGTGTAATTTATAACGACACATATAAATTTAATAAGGAAAACTCATTCACCAGGGTAATTTATAACGACACATATAAATTTAATAAGGAAAACTCATTCATTCTTTTATAAATTAATGCACTCTTTTTCTCAATCTTGAAAGATTTAATATTAATTTTAATTCACTTTCTTTTATCTCCTATGAGCCATTATTTATCTCACTATTTTATATTTGTATAGTATTTAATCTAACAATTTATTTATTTTGTGGTTGTTGGCAGGTGGCGTGCTATTGGTTAGCGCGCCAGCCGCCCCATGTTAAAGATTTGACATGGTTTTACACTTATATGAAAGTGAAAAATAAGATGTATGTTAAAGATTTGACATGGTTTTACACTTTTATGAAAGTAAAAAATAAGATGTTTTTCTATTTCTACGTGTGGATTGCCTCCTCTCCCCTCCCCTCCCCTCATTATCATGTGGATCAATTCTTTATTTTTGTGTGGATGAATCCTTTTTATACAGGAGTAACACCTCAAACCACGTATTAATATTTTTATCCTAATTGATTTTAATAGTTTTCTGAACTTAAAAAAAGAAGAAAGAAAAATTATTTATTTCATGCTCTAGTTGAAAATTAACAAACCTAATTAAACTAGGAGACGCTTGAAGCTTGCCGCCTGTTGAAGCATTAATGGTTGTCAGTGCATGTAATGGGACTTGGCCCCATCTGCCGTATGGTTCCCATCAAAGATGATTAAGGTTTGTCTTTTACTGTAACCTTATTTTGTTGACAATTACTAAGATTAGTTGGCATTCAATGGTGATATCCACATGGTAGGTGTGTGGTTCCAGTAAACATCAACAAATTGGATTTTGCTTATAATATTTGTCTTATCCTTCGTAAACCCTATCTATGCATAATATTAAAGTTTCCAAGAATATAAACAACCTATAACAATAATATAAACTGGTTTTATATAATTTATAAGTGGTTATATACCTTCATATTCAATAAAATTATGAAAATTCGATTTTTACTGAATACATTTTATAATTTTGTGTAGATAATTTTATTTTATATTGTAAAATAATTGTCTTTAAAGTATGGAATAAAAATTTGAATTATGTACGTAATAATGGATTTCAATAAATTTTTTAAAATCTTTAATATAAACTGGTTTTATGTAATTTATAAGTGTTATACACCTCCATATTTAATAAAATGATGAAAGTTCGATTTTTACTGAATGTATTTTATAATTTTATGTGGATATTATTATTATTATTATTATTTGTATTATTGAAGTAACTATCTTTTAAATATCGAATAAAAATTTGAATTATGTAAATAAGTTTTTGAAAATCTCTCGACTCTGTCTGATGTCACTTTCTCAAAAAACAAAAAAGGAAAAGAGCATCGCAGTCTATTCAAAACGAAAGAAAGCAAAAACAAACAAAAACCTATATAAGCTTCATAGTTTTTTTTTTTTCTTTTGGAAAAATATAAACTTCATAGTTAATGTTTGTTTGTCATACTAGACTAATGTGTCTGGTTTATACACTATTAGATTTATTTCGATTCCCTCGTGTTTTGGGTCAAGGATTTTCACAGTAAGAAACATTAAAATGGTTATATACGTTGTGAAAATGGTCGTAGCACCAAAATTATTAGAATTTTTGTATTTAAAACTGAATTATTAAAATAAGTTTCTTTTTTTAAAGGTTTTTAAACTACTAAAGTATGCAAACGGTTCTTTATAACTTTTATCAAAGACACTAAAAGTTCTTCACTTCTAAAGTTTTTTCTTTTATGCTTAGTGAATTATTTTATGAACACAAAAAACAGTATGCTAATAAAGAAAATATTTTATGAAAATAAAAAATTCATAAAAAAATAACCGGGTTTCGACTTCTTTATTGAAAAGCATAACGGAGTCCTCATATATATTGGCGTTGAAAAAACATAAGTTGATAATTCTGTGCTAGTTACTAAAAACTCAACAATTTAAATGTTATTTAAAAAAATAGAAATATATATATATTATTCACTTATTAGATGCATTATTGATTGGCTAGTATGAAGTGATTAAAAATTGTTGTAGAGCTCACTAATTTGGCAACTAAAAGTGATTACTGTTCATTTATTTTGAATAATTACTATTAATTCAAAATTTGGGATAAAAATGCAACCCAAACCTATAATTTTAGGGGCAAATTGCAATTAAGCGTGTGACCTTTACTGAAATTACAATAAAATTGTAGACTTCACTTAATTACAAAAACTATCTGTTGACCAAAAGGTCAAAGTGTCAACGGTTAGAGCTGACGGTCTACCAATAAAATTGTTTTAAACATCCTAATTACTCTTTGCGTCCTACTTTATGTATTATTAATAATAATTGTATATTTCAGGAACGTACTTCCATTTCATCCAAAAAAAATTGTGTCAAAAAAATTATATTGTTAATTAAATATATATTTTTATTGAAACAATTTTTAATAAAAAATTAATAAATAATAGATAATTATAAAATAATAATAATAATAAATTGGAGGAGCCTCCTCCGATGGATATCAGTTGATCTCCCTATGGGTGCATACTAAGCATGTTTATGAAGACTTGAAGATCTCCATTATGCATGGCCCGGTTGGAGTCAGATTATAACTCTCCATAAATGCAGACCTAAAACCTTCAAGTCTCCATGGACCGGTTTGGTCTCCATTAATGGAAGGTTGATGGAAACTTGAAGGTATGGAGAGCCATGTCTCCATTAATGGAGATTAGGAGTGTTTTAGATCTCTTCCAAATTGAGGAGAGCTGATTCGATTTTTTGTTATTTTGAATATATTGGATTTTTTTTTTTTTTGGATTTTGTGATAAAAAAGGGGAAAAAAATGAAGATGATGAATGGATTTGATGATTTTGTGTGATTTATGTAATTAATATTGGAAGAAGAAGATGATGCTGATGATGATATTATGATGAGGATGTGATGAAGAAGAAGATGGATCTGATATGCGTGGATGATGATGGTATGCAATTATGCATAGATGATGCATGTGAGGAAAGATACACATAGATTGAAGATCTCTTGCTCTATTTGTTCGCTCCTTGTATGTACTAAATTATTGTAATCGTCTCAATTGAGCGGTGCCCTCCCTCCCTTGCCTCACTTATCCGAGTAAATGCTTGATTTAAATTTCGTGAGGCCACCTTAAGAGTGACAATTTTCTTACTAATTATGGATAATTTTCTCTGTCATTAGAATAAATTTTTAGATTACTTACCAAATAGATCATATCTGTAAGTCCTGATAGATATATGATCAACTTATCAAAAGACCTATATAATTAATAATAATAAAAATAAATAATGTGTGTTTTAAGTGGTGATACTAATATGCATCTAAGCGTCTTCCCCTCTTAACTTTTTTTTTAAGAATAAATTTTTATAGCTTCTATGACATTAAATGGTCGTTTATTTTTTATACTTAATATTTAATGGTACTGAATCAGGCTAATTAAGTTATTTTTATATTTTTTTTTAATGGTCAAACTACTTAAAATCATCCAAAAATTATTGAAAATAAAAAGCTACATTTTCTAAGGGGTCGTTTGTTTTTTCGTTTCAAGACTGAACAATGCTGCTGAAAACTGAAGACTGAATAGTGACTGAAACCTGAAATCTAAATAACATATTTGTTTTTTTTTTTTTCCTTATATCTGAATATATAGTAATCTTTTTTGTTTTTTAAAGTTAAAATTGTCTGAAAATTAGTAATTTGACATTTATATCATTTTAATATTAGTTGTTATGTAAGTTTATTTAATATAATACAAACAATTATAATAAATTATTTAGCAAATACTAAAATACTTTTATGTATATATTAATAATATTTTTATTCATAATTAAAATATGATTAATTATTATAATAAAGTATTTTTTTTAAAAAAATTATATATACATAAATAAATTATTATAGTAAAGTAAATTAAATAAAAATAAATAAAATGATATTAAGTTGAATTACTATTGTTATATATTTAAATAAAAATAATATTCAAAGAAATATTATTAAAATCAATATGTATGATGTAAAATTAAGTTAAATTTGGAAATATGTTTGTTAAAGTATTAAAATAAATTTTTATAATGTAAAACTAGAACAAACTTGAAAATTTGTTATTTTTAGGAGGATAAAATTGGAATAATAAATTTATAAAATCATCAAATAATTTGGCATTCGGTGAAAAGTCAAAATATGTAGCTTTTTATTTTCAGTGGTTTTTGGATGGTTTTAAGTGATTTGACCACTTAAAAAAATAAAATAAGAATCACTTAATTGTCCTAATTCAGCACCATTAAATGTTAAGTATAAAAAACAAACGACTCCTAACTTTTCATCGAATACAAAGTCACTTGATGATTTTATAAATTTATTATATTAATTTTATCATCTCAAAATAATATATTTTTAAGTTTGTCCTAATTTTACATTATAAAAATTTCTTCTAATATTTTAACAAATATATTTTCAAATTTGTCCTAATTTTATATTATACAGATTAATTTTAATGATATTCCTTTTAATGTTATTTTTATTTGAATATATAACAATAATGATTCAACTTAATATTATTTTGTTTATTTTATCTAATTTACTTTACTATAATAATTATTTATGTATATATAATTTTCAAAAAAATATATATTTTACTATAATAATTAATTATATTTTAATTATGAATGAAAATATTATTAATATATATAAAAAAGTGTTTTTGTATTTGCTAAATAATTTATTATCATTGTTTGTATTATATTAAATGAAGTTACATAACAACTAATAGTAAAATGATATAAATATCAAATTATTAGTTTTTAAGACAATTTAATTTTAAAAAACAAATAAGATTATTATACATTTAAATATAAGGGGAAAAAAAACAAACATGTATTTAGATTTCAGGTTTCAATTATTATTCAATTTTCAAGTCTTTAGCAGTATTGTTAAGTTTTCTGACAAAAAAAAATAACTCCTAAGCCTGAATAGAGTATTATTTTTTTCATCTTTACATTTTTTTTTTCTTTTTAATAACAACAATGTAAACTAAATGGAACATGGTCAACATTTTAGGGCGCATTTGGTGGTGTTTTACACACACCGTTTATCCTTTTTAAAATTAGAAATTAGGATCAAACTAAACCGATTATTTTTATTCTCAATCTGGGGAACCAAATATGGAAAGTTTGAGGACTGAAATCAATCTAAACCGAACATGATCGATTCAATCATTATCAATTTTGGAAGCTTGGTTTGGCGACTAACAAACAAACTTTTCACACCGATCACAAACCAAATGTTGGTGATTTACTACTAGATGGCCATGGATTGAGATGATGACTGGTGAAAATTCATATTGGATCTCCACTATTCATCTAATTTGATGGATCTCTATATTTTTTTTTCTATTATTTATTTATTTATTATTTATTATTATTATTATTATTATTATTATTATTATTTTATATTTTGACTTTGTGGTTTAATCTCCATTGTCGATCTAGAGATGAACGGTGGATGGTGGAGATAAGTTTTTATTATTTTATAATTTTTTATTTGTTTTTAAATATTATTTTTATTAATTTTCTCTCCATGGTCCTTTTCTTTTTTATATAATTCTATTATAATTTTGTTATTTGTTATTTTATTTTATCTAAAATTATAAAAAATTATATTAGAATGACGAGAATACCCCGTTTCCGTTAAAGTTATCAACATTCAACTAATAGTATGGACTGAAATGATATTTTATTAAAATCCATATGATTACAAGAGTCCAAATCGAATTCATGTTTAAAAAATAGTGAACCTTCTAATAATAAGGGACCCAAATGAAATTCTCCCGGTCTTTATTATCCACATCATCGATTGTTGTTTCTTCATCATCATCATTAACATTCTCTCTTTGATTTCAAAACCATTAACTCTCTTCATCTCTCATCATCATTATCACCATCAGCAAGATCGTTATCACCATTCATCTTTTCACCCACCACTACAACACCAAACTTCTGTCGGAACCATCATTACCATTCATCCACTTAAATATCTCTCTTCGTTTTTCTCTTTCTTTTGTCACCAATATATCTTTTCCAATGACATCCGGTATTGACCTTTTTCGATGAGATCTAGCGTTGGATCTCGTCCACTAAGAGTGGTTTACATTACGTAATTCAATCATTTACATCATCATTTCGTAACGAGGAAATCCTAAAAAACAATACGATATATAAGAATATATCTATTTTATAATTTATTATTTTATATTTATCTAAAATATAACTTAGATATCAATATAAAATCCAAGATATCTCTTAGAAGTGTATGAAATAACGATAATATTTCTAATGATTATGGATTTCATTAGATTACTATTGTTGATCATTTGACTTTAAGAGTAAAAAGAAAAAACAATAAAAAATTTAACTTAAAATATAAAAATAAAATAAATAATATTAAATATAAAATCATTAAAAAATAAAATATTTTCATTTAAAAATAAATATGTAAAGATTTTTTTTTTACTCCCTACTCTCTCTCTCTCGCTCTCTCCCCTTTCTTCCTCGTCCTCTCTCTCTTTATCCAACCGGTTCCCTCTTTTCTCTTTCTCTATCTCCGACAAAAGATAATGGTGACGGAGATCAACGGCAACAATGGAGGTAGCAGTGGTAGCGACAACGATGTGGTCTCCACCATTATGGGATGGTGTTTGTTAATGGTATTCTGAATGGTTTTATGGTGTTTATGGGTGATAGATGGTGTTTGATGATGGTTTGCTATTGATGATTATGGTTGATGGATATTGTTCGATGATGTTGATGGTATTCTAACTAGTGTTTGCTGGTGCAGATTTAATATAGATGGACAGTGAAGATCTAATCTAGATATCCTCTGCCTTTTTTATATTTTATTAAAATTTTATTTTTTAATCTTTATTAAATTTTGTAAAATATATTTTTTAATAAAAATCTTAGGGCTAAAATAGTCTTTTTAACATTTATCAAATTTTGCAGTTAAATTACAACTTTTATAGTAAAATAGATAGAAACGGAATATTAGGTTGAAAATGGACATTGTTTCATATGTTAAATTGTTTTTTGGGATTTTCCCATTCGTAATTAATATAAGAAGTAATAACTTAAAATTTACATTATTTAAATATAAATCATTTCATAATTTATATAATAACTACAACTTATATTTTATATCATTTACATTTAAATTAAAAAAAAAGGGCAATCTATTATTATCCCACATATAGTAGTTTATTTATTAAATTTCGAAACCACATAATTATTTCTAATATGGGACATAAGATTTTTCATTTCAATTTGAATTCGATAAAGAAGGTTGTTTTCTAAAGAAAAATAAAAATGGGAACTCGTTAGTTCGTGAATTCTCCCCATGATGAAATGGAACCTTTCATTGTGGACTGAATACTTTCGGTTTGGCAATTTGGACCCTAAATGAAAAAGAAACTCGAACACTTTATTTTAATGAAGTGGTTAGCGACTAAGCACGTTGAGTGGGCTTCAAAAACATGTCTTTGGGCTTTTCCGACTGTTCTTCTCTGCCTCCGACTGTTTCCTAGTGAAGCTCTTTTGGTCATTAATGTTAGGTATAAGTTAGAAAGCTTAAAAACTTTATCCAAAATTCATACCCAAATAATTAGATATGTGAATTATTAACACTGTATAAATCATTAAGTGATGTCATGATTGATGTGTCAATGATAACTCATGTATCACATTATTTGAACAATAAGTTTGATCAAATTTTTTGGACTATTTAGCATTACTCTTAATGTTAACTAATTGTTCCTAATCATGGTTTCTTCTTCAGTCTTTGTACCGATCTGGTTATATCTGTTTTTAATTTAACGACATTTAAAACATGTGTTTAGATAGAGCAAGGATTCTACATTAATTTATTGTTTTTGCTAAGCCTTTTATGACAGAAATTTAAATTTAAGTGATATATGAGAAAAAAAAAATGTAACAATCTTAATCATCTATTATTTTTTATGTTGATGTGTTACTATATTATCAAAATAAGTCATGACACTATAACAGAAAAGGTTGTAACAAATTAAAGCTAGAAAATTATTACAAGAAACTGAAATTATAGCTTCAGTCAAAGTTATTTCACGTCTTTTATGTTGTGCACCTCATTTCGTAGTCATTGTCGATTGCGAGTAATGACCCATGAAGAGAAGATCCCACAGACAACAAGATGTATAGCAGAGAATAGCCCAAGCCTGGTGATTGCATGGCTTAGCTCAAATGACCCTATTGAATTTTTAAGATTTTTAATTATGTTTGTTTTACAATCCTAAGTTTTCTTGATACCAGTTAGATTGGTTGAGATGTAGAATTATTATTTAGATATGCAAAACCCACATAGAGGTCATAATAATTGATCCAGGGTGTAATTGGATTTTGTTGATTTATAGGAAGGGAAATTTTCACTTTTTGCCAAAAAAAAATGAAAAAAAATTGTTTTTACCCACTTTTTATAAAAGTTGTTTTTAGCCTCTTAAACAAACTATTTTCATCCTATATCTAAGTTTACCAAACTACTTTCAATATATAAAACGCACTTACTAATCGAGTTTTAACAAGATCGGTTTTTAAGTGGATCGGTTTGTAAGTCCAATTAAAAATCAATTCTACCTACTCATCATCTTGATGCTACATTTTACTGAAAATCTTCATTTTCAAGTTAAATCCAATCAAATCTAATTAAATCTAACTCAAAACATTAATGCCCAATATACAAAACACAAAAAAACTCGAAAAATCAGAAAAATACTTAATAATCAATTTTTAAATCCACTTAAAATCTACTTAGAAACTGATATCGATTTTTAAGTCCATTTAAAAATCGGTACAACCCAGTCGTTGTCTTCATCACCAAAAACCTCTATTTTCAAATCAAATCAAACCAAATTTAATCAAATCTAACCTTAAACATCAACACCCAAAAAAAAAAAAAAAAAAAAAAAAAAAAAAAAAAAAAAAACCCAACAAAACTCAAACAATTAATAAAGGAAGTCAAATATATCATATCATGAGCAATGAAGGAGGAGAAGAAGGTATGCATGGGTAATTTGGATATAGATTGTAATTAATTAATTAATTTGAGAAGTTAAAAACAAATTGTTTAAAAAAAGTGGGTAAAAACAATTTTTTTTTTTTTCCAGAATGGTCATTTTTTGTATTTTCCACTTTAATAGGAATTTAATTTCAATTTTATAGTGGACATGTACAATGTGAATATCTATGTAACTATAGAAGCCGAATTGTAATTTATCCGAATGAGGTGGGAATCATTTAATTGAGCGTCAGACAACCCCAGACCCAAAAGGCCATAAATTGAAGACCTGGGTCAGTTAAGTCTTTCTAGAGCCTTCTACGCCAGCCATCAGATTATATTACTCATTCACATACTCAAGAGTTTGAACTTTTTTTTTTTTTTACTCTTTTAGAGATGATTTCTTTATATCTATGTTCTATTACATTTGTATTCAGTATTGGAAAACACTAGTTAAGTGTGAAAAATATTTGTAAGGGTCGAAATTTAAATGTGAGAATTGACCTGATAGAGATTGGTATCTAATATCATAAATATCATAAATATTGATAGTGAAAAAATATCTAAGTTTGGTAGAAATTCGGAGAGTGGATGTAGGCAATGGTTGTGACTGTAGTAATATATATCTAGTATGGATTTTCTGTATCCCTTAATTCTTTGTTTATGTAATGGTTGTCAATATTATCAGTAAAAATCTTATTACTATTATAGTAATACCAATGTTGTGGAAATCATAGGCGTCAGGTAATCAATAGTCTAGCATCTAGGAGGATTAGACGCTGCCTAGGCAGTTTGACCCGTGGTCAACAAACCATCAGTCAAATCTAGTCAAAAATTACAAATAAGAACCGGCAAGAGCTTCACTAAAACGGAGAAAGAGAAAAATCAAAGAAGGTGAAGGATCTGTGACGGTCATTTGTTACGACACCATCTGATGTGGTGATTGTCGTTTGGTGCAACACCGTTTGAGAATTGAGAAGCTCTAGTGTGAAGTTTTCATTTTTATGTTTTCACCTAAATAGTTAGTGATCAAAATAGCATCATTTTAACTTCCAAAATGGCGTCGTTTTGACAAAAACTTTTTTTTTTGAAAAATAAAAAAAATGTGAACCGCCTAGGTGGTCCTAGGCAGTCAAGCATCTAGAACGTTGATTTTGTTGTAATTGGGTCGATCGGTGACCACCTAGCACCTAGGTAACCGTCTAGACCGATTTCTTAAACACGGAGTAATACTACACCCATATTTTTTAAAGAAATTTTATTAGAAATATATCCTTAAATAAAATAACAAATAAGGAAGAATCAAGTGAAGTAAAAACAATTTAAAATGCCCTCCACAGTCTGTACTCATTAGCCTATTATATAACCCTAGTTTTATTTGAAGCATCAAGTTTAAAGAATTAAAGTGTTATTGATAAAGCAAAGTACTGGAAAAACTGTCCTCTGATTCTCTCTTTTGTATTTCTCTTCTATCTTATTATTTTAGGTGTCTCACATATACATTTTGTGTTGTTTAAATTTCTCCAAAAATGATTTGGTACGTTTGTGTAGTCTAGAGCTTGTTTTGTCGATATAAAATAGAAAAACAGTTCACATTCCATCGCAGCACTTAATCGATCTTCATCCACGAGGAGATGAATCTTATGAAACAAAATCACTGCAAATATAGCTATTAAAATATAAAATTGAATTGGGATGAAGGTTCTACAAACTTAAATGGGATGTAGTAATGATTAGATGGGTGCCTTAATTATTGGAAACTAACTTATATAAGGTTATTATTAACATTAAATTAGGTTTTTGAGGTGATTCTGGTGAAAGTTAATTTTTAAAAGTTTAGATATGTATTTATAAATTGGGTATAAAAATAAGATTTATGGATGGTAATATCCATATCTCTATTTAATTAATTTATATTATTCATATGTGTATATTTGCAAACTGTTTTAGAATTGCATGTTGTGGCTAGAAGGGTGTTTTAATTGGATGAAAACCCAATCGAAACCTTTCCCCTTTTCCTTGAGTTGTCTTTCTGTTCAAAATTATCAATGTTTGTATCCAAATGAGGTCCAACTTTGGCATAAATAAAAAGGGTAAATTGCACAAACCTCACTTGAGGTTTGACGAAATTACACAAATATGACAATGTTTGGGTAACTTGTACTGATCTCCCCTTAGGTTCCAAAAACTCAGCACAAACCTCTCTTGCCATCGGTCAACCACGGTTAAATTCTCACGGTCAACGGTCAAAATTACAAAAAGACTAAAATACCCTTCAAATCTAATTTAAAGTCAATATTTTGTTTTTTAAATATATATTTATGTATTTTTAATTTAATATGTAAGAAAATGTTTTTAATTTAATTAAAAAATAAAATTAAAATTAAAAAGAATAATATACCTGGTCTCCATAGGAGACCAAGTCTTCGGCGATGGATTGGTCTCCATCGCCGGAGACGCAATGGCATCTCCATCGTGTCTCTGACGATGGAGACCGGTTAGTCTCTAGCGCTGGAGACCAACTGGTCTCCATCGTCGGATACGCGATGGGGATGCGATCTCCATCGCGGGAGACCAACTGGTCTCCATCGCCGGAGACTTGGTCTCTAGCGATGGCGGTGATGGAGACCAATATTGGTCTCCAGCGATGGAGACCAACACTGGTCTCAATCGTCTGGAGACCAGATCTGGTCTCCGACGATGGAGACTGTTGGAGATCCATCTCCAACATTTTTTTTTTAATTTGTATAAACTTTATTTTTTTTTTTATTTGGGAGATATTTGGTTTGATTTTGATGTTTAATTTGGGTGATGTTAGTTTGATAAAAATGATGGAGATAATGCTTTTAAATTTTAATGAATGTAGAAGATGAAATTGGAGATGAGGAAGAGGTGGGAGGTAGAAGATAAAGAGATTTTTTTTTTTTTTTTTAATATTATATGATTATTTTAGTAATTAAAAATATTATTTTTTAATTAAAATATTTATGAGCTGTGAATTGATCTTTTTACCCTTCATTGTTTGGATTTAACATTGGTTGACTAATGGTTGACTAATGGCAGGGAAGATTTGTGTTGAGTTTTTTTAACCTTAGGGGAGGTTAGTGTGAGTTACCCAAATATCATTATTTTTGTGTAATTTTATCAAACCTTAACGGGGTTGTGTAATTTGCCCTAAATAAAAAAAAAAATGAGGTCCCACTTAAAGGACACTAGGTAGCAAGTACGTAGAACGATGCCATGGTTTTTGTTATCCAAATTTATCAATGCGATGGTCCTTTAATGGAGTTGATTTTAATGGTGATGTGATTTTTTTTTATCCAAATTTGATCAATTTGATGGCTCTCTGACGTTTTACTGACGTCGAATTTGGTGGTGATATTTATATGTATGTGAGTATATCAAACTTGATGGTTTGCCACGTCAAATTACTACTTGATTACTGAGAAGAGCAATCATCCAAGTTTGCATCCGGATGAGCTCTCACTGTTTTTCTGGATGGCAGATGAGCTCTCACTTTATTGACAGTAATATGTGGACTGAAATGATTTAATAATTATTTTGTTTTGTCATACCAATGCGACAGTTTTGAGGTTGGCAATTTAATGCAAATGGTTTTGATGATAATGATTTTTTTTTATTACATTATATTATCGAGACTGATCTAAAAAATAATCGAAATTAAACGAGATCAAATACTAATAGTATGGTTAGAAGAACGACATCTATATGGGAGGACGTAATCCACGCATAAATAAGAAAAACATCAACTAACTGTTTCTAAGGGGTGTGGCAGCAATTCTTGACCAACAATATTGTTGCTCATTGATGATTTTGATGATGATTTAGATATTATAACAAAAACGGAATTTGAAAACAAATTTGCGTCCAACGAACTAAATGTTTGCCCACCACACATTCCATTAGATTGTAGAGATGAAAATGTATTCAAATGAGGCCTCACTTTAATTATGCACCAACAATGTGAAAAGTGAGAGACGATGTTGTAATTAATTTATATTTACATGCCTATGTAGTATATAATCGTCGTTAATACAACCTGATGCAAAGGTTGAAATTAAAATACTTAACATTCTCTTTGAAAAAATTAGTTAAAGACATGTAAAAATATATTCAGAGATAATACATGCATGACACATAAAATCAAACTAATGAAACCATGATAATAAGTGTCAATAGCTCTAGCAGTCTCTCTACCCTCATGATCAGCCAGTAGATTTATATATCTTGGAGAATCTCTTCAGACTTCTACGAAAGGGCATGCACCCTGCATTTTATGATTGCAAGTGAATGTAACGCATACCATCCACCTGTTTCTCTTCAAGGCCATTAATGTTGAACAACCAATTGTTCCCAACTCCTAGCCACCCATTAAAATTTGAAAACAAATTGATTTAGTAAGACCCCCTTACTTCCATGAGAAGAATTCCAACCGCGTGGGTTGCTAATGTGTAATATTATTTTAATTTTTATCTCTTCCGCAATGGATAATAATTTAGTAAATTGTAATTCTAATCCTTCTTTTTCTTTTTCTTTTTTTTTTTTCTTAGGCCAGTGCTACATTGTTAACTATATATATAAAGAGAGAGAGAAAGAGTTGGGAATTTATTGAGGCATCCTTTCAAGATTAAACAATATATATGTGGTCCAAAAATATAATTTTATAATACTTGAGAAATTTATTCTTACAATAAGCAGATAAAACTCTTCGCCGATATTATTGAATACACATGATAGGATTTGAACCTTGTATCACAAATGCAAAAAAAGAAAAAAAAAAAGGTTATATTAACTTGAATATTTATAAGTCGAGAATTGTACTAAGCAGATACAAAATATCATTTAACTAATAAAGAAAGTGAAAATTATTAAAAATGCCCCAAAAATAATGGAAATTCATTTTTGGCTTAGAAAAAGGCTGGTAGTTATTAACCCAAAACAAAACTTTATTCCCACTTTTAACCTTTTTTCATTCTCTCAAAACATCTCACGGAGGTGAATATTTCTATATAAGAAATGTTGAACTACGTGAAATGTTTCACAGGATGAAAGTGAACAAAAAAATAATTGAATTTTTGTTTAAGGCTAGCAAAAAATGTATTTTATTTTTATATAAAAAATCTTTCATTTTAAGCTAAAAATGATTTTTTTTTTTCGTTTGGGCAAAAGACGAATTTTTCCCTAAAAAAGAACGTGCTACGAATCCTAAGTTCATAAAACGCTAATTGTGAGTAAAATACTATGAATCACCTACACAACAAAATCAAGCCGCTAGTAGGGATGACAATTTCACTTGCGAATTTGTGGATCTTCACTTCCAATTGGCATTTGTCGATTTTACTAAATGGGTTTCTGGATCGGTGTGGATGTGAAATTTTACACCAGAAAACTGGTTTCGGGTGCAAAAAAAGATCCACACCCACACCCATGAACCCACAATATTAAAAATATATATAAATATATATATACATTTATTAATTTGTTGAGGATAACTAGGGATGGCATGTTGGCATCATGGCATAGAACTTGGAAGTGTGGATGGCTAGATCTTTTATACTTTTGTTAATTGTTATGTTGTTTGGAGAATTTGTTATGTATTTTTGCCAATGTTTTGGCATATTTTATGTTTCATTTGGATTTAAATTATATCATTTATTATAAATTTATCATGTTAAATGTTGATCTTTAAGTTGGATTATTAATTTTGATTTTATTTTATGATTGATAGCATTGCCAGGATTTGGAAATGATATCATTTGTGCGCTTATTAGATGTGCTTATTTAGGTAATATTATCGGAAAAAAACTTTATAAAACTTTGTATGATTTGTTTTTACTGAGCGCGAAACTTCGTGGGTGTTGGGGTAAAATTTCCTTGCGGCTTCGGGTGCAGCTTTCGACAAACTCGCCCGTACTCAATTTGTTGCCATTCCTAGTCGCTAGTTGTTATATACTATCGCTTGAATATAAATTGAACTATTTATTAGGGTATCTCTATCTATAAATACTATTAAAGAAAACGTATACCATCATTAGCTTAACTTCCCAAAACTTTAAAGTTGTGTTTGGTTGACCGGTTATCGGACCGGATTGGATACAAGAAGGGATTCAATATTCGAAACCGGCGTGTGCCAAAGCCGTTGTATTGGAGTCATTGAGCCGCACAGTGCTGTCAAATGCGGTTCGGACCGTTTAATGGAAACCCACTTGGAAGATTGGTGTCAGACAATACCAAACTTCTTGGTTCGACTTTAGACGAAGATGTTGCGTTATCAGATTTTTTTTAGTGTTTTATTATTATAAATTAATTTATTGATTGACGGCCAAATCTTTCCAATTTTGTGTTGAGTTTTGAGAATATTTTCCAAAATTTTTTAAATATTGTTATTCATTAAAATTTAATTATCATATTACAATAATTTATGTTTGCATTGACTTTTCAAAATGCTTTAGATTTTTAATTATTTTTAATTTATCGAAATTTGATTATTTTATTTACAAATATTAAATTAACTTAACATATTTTTTTTGACAGTATTTAGACCTAATTTTACTCTTACTATTACAATACTGCATACTTTATTGATATATAATTCAAAATATTTTCATATAAAATTATTGTAATATAATTTTATTTAACAAAAATAAAAAATATTTTGATCCTATTAAAAAATTATTAATGAAAATAATTTTTTAATTAATAAAAAATTTTAATGATTGGAATGCAACAAATCCAATCTTATCATATATCAAACATGAGATTTAATCTAATCCAATCCAATCCAGTCTAATATAATTCAATCTAATCTAATACGATATACCAAACGCATTTTATATGTTTTGCAGAATGAAGACCTTTGTGAGAATTCTTTGCTTTTATTAAAAAAAAAAAATGGAAAGGCATAGATAACATGTTTTTGAAGGAAAAAAAACTAATTTTAATTATTTGATATGTTAAACGCCATAAGCACGAAGCAAAGCACATGATAAAACTTATTGTTGCAGATTTGCACTACTAGCTCGAATGTTTCATATTTCTTTTAAACTTTAAGGGTATATTTGGTATATGATATTGGACTAGATTGGATTGGATTCAACTGAATGCAATACAATATTTTGTTTGACGCATGATTGGATTGGTTCTATATGATTTGATATATTAGATAAAAATATCTATTTCTTAAATTAATTAATTTATCAAATGTTATTATTTTATGAATTAATTTTTAAAATAATATTGTTCTTTTAATAATAAATTTAAAATATAATTTGTTTATAAACATTAAATTATTTTTGATATTTGTAAATAAGAAATTTAAGTTTATAATTCAATAACTTTAAAATAATATATACATAAAATAAATAATATTATAGAAGTAATGCTGAGATGATTATACTAAATTCACTCAAAAAAATTATGATAAATTAAAAAAAAAAAAAATCACTGTTTGGAGAAAAAGAAAAAAAAAAAAAGGGGTCATAATGACCGTTTACAACAAAACCCAGCTTGCAGCTGGTTTTGTTTAACCTGTTGGACGCCGGGTTTTGTTGTAAACTGTCATGGTTGGATATGGGTACACACTGCACTGTGCCGTGTACTCATATCCAATGCAGTGACTTAACCAAACAAGGTCGTGTATCTCCCACTCAAGCAATCCCTCTTTATGTCCAACCATCCAAGCGCACCCTGAATGCGACTTATGTAAGTAAATAAAAGAAAATAGGGAAAAAAAAAAAAAAAAAAAAGAGAGAGAAATGTCCCTTGCATTCCGCAATAAGATGGCACATAGTTTTCTATTGCTATTCTCAAGTACGAATATCTAAACTTTTATTTTAGATCAATAATTCAAATTGTGATGTCAATTACCTTGATTATACAACCGGACAAAACCCATTTAATTAGGATTTCTGTATTTCCCATTTCAGCATTAATTTCCATTAAGGTCATAAATCATCCATGAGGAAGAAAATCGGCTTTTATCATCCCATAATCCAAAGAGATTAAATGGTCGTTTGTTTTTTTATCTAAAAACTTAATAGTATTGCTGAAAACTGAAAACTGAAAACTGAATAGTGATTGAAACCTGAAATCTGAATAATATATTATTTATTTTTTCTTACCTCTGAATATATTGTAAACTTATTTGTTTTTTAAATTTAAAATTATCTGAAAATTAGTAAGTTGATATTTATATTATTTTTACTATTTATTGTTTTGTAATTTTAATTAATTTAATACAAACATTTAAAAATAAATAATTTAATAAATTTTAAAACATTTTTAAGTACATATTAGTAATATTTTATTCATAATTAAAACATGATTAAAAATATAGTAGTATCAACCATATTTATATATTTAAATATATTAATATATTTAAGAAAATAACTAGAAAAATGAATGTTTAGATTGTAAATTACAATATATTAGTTTAATTCCAAGAAAATTTAGGATGGGATGCATTTAGGTTTTCTTTTCAAATATATATATATATGTATATATTTTAAGTATCAAGGAAAAAAAAAAGAAAATTTGAGTAATGTAAAGTTAGGATAAATTTGAAATTGTTTTATTTTAGGGAGGATAAATTTGGAATAAAAACTTTTAAATGTCAATAAGTGATTTACAATTAAGTGAAAAATTAAAAATTTTTACTTAATTTTTTCAGTTGTATTTTGATAGTTTTAAGTGGTTTGATCATCTAAAAAAGAATAAACGAAAATAATTTAATAGATATAATTAAATCTAAAGTCCAAAAAACAAATGACACCTAAGTACATTTAAAACTTTTGGTTGGGTAGTTGCAAGTTGCCCTTGCATCCCTCTCGCTCTTTCTATAAATTCCATTCAAACTCCCTCTTATCTTTGCAACCCATTATGCTCATTCTTTCCTTAATTCTCTTCAACTTCAATAAGTGTTGTAGCTAGTTTCCATCTCTTTTTCAATAAGCTTTTGATTTTGTTTAATTAATTTCTCCCGACAAGTCACCTCCGACTCTTGACAAACCTTTACATTAATTAGTTATCTATAGCTCCCACTCCTTTTGCTCTCTGTCTCTCTCTCTCTCTCTCGGAATCTCCTTTCATTAAATTGGTAACCAAAATCATCACAGAGAAATACAAAGGCTCCAAACTTTGAGCTAGCCAGCTATCTGGGTGATTTTCTCAGTAGTGTCTTTAGTCCCTTGACCAAATATTACGCGTGTGTTTTGCACTGTAATAATGGCAAATGAAAACAATAATCTTCCCAATTTCTCCCTCTCCATTAAACTTAAATATGTTAAGCTTGGTTTCCATTACTTGATCTCCAATGCTCTGTATTTCTTGCTCATGCCATTTCTTGGCGTTGTTTTAACTCAACTCTCGACGATAACAGTCGACGATATCATTCAATTGAGGGAAAATCTCAGGTTCAATTTCCTGACAATAATTCTATGCTTAGGTACAATCATTTTTACATCAATCATTTACCTCATGAGTCGTCCCAGAAAAGTTTACCTGGTCGACTTTGCATGTTACAAGCCTGAACCGGCTCGTATGTGCACTAAAGAACATTACATGCAATTGGTGAAACAATCAGGGACCTTCACCGAAGAGAGTTTAGCTTTCAAAAAGAAAATCCTGGAGAGATCAGGGTTTGGTCAGATGACCTACGGGCCCGAAGGGTTGATGCAAGTTCCTCACAAACGGTCGATGGCTTATGCCAGGAAAGAGACCGAGGATGTGATAGTTGGCGTAATCGACGAGCTCTTGGCTAAAACTGGAGTGCAGCCCAGAGATATTGGGATTCTTGTGGTGAACAGCAGCCTGTTCAATCCGACACCCTCTTTATCGGCCATGATTGTGAATCGATACAAACTTAGAGGGAACATTTTAAGCTACAATCTTGGTGGTATGGGTTGCAGTGCTGGACTTATCTCTATTGACCTTGCCAAACAGCTTTTACAGGTCTACTATTACTGTTTCTCATATTCCTGTTATTATTTTTCTCGTCAGGTTACATGCTTGATCATGATTCATGAATATGTGCATTTATTTTCTAGTGTTGCAGTCTCGGATTCGATTATAAAAACATGTGGATCCTCTAATTGAAAAGTGCTGTTCCTTATATTATTTTGCTTAAATTTTCTTTATAAAAATTATCAGGTTAGATATTTTTTCATCAACTAAATAGACTTTATATAGAAGTTAATTCTCTGACATGGAGCAAAGGTCAGCATCATTCTGGAGTACGATACGAATTGTAAATGACTCCTATTTATGATAGGATGATAACCCATTCAAATCTGTGTTTTTTTTTTTTTTAATAATTTGACAAAGGGTTTATTTGAGGGGTCTTTAAACATGAAAATTCAGTTCTGTTAAAGATATGTGATTATCAACCAAATTATACCTAAAGCACAATAATCCATTTTAAATTTAATGGTATAATCTAGCTAAGTAAAATAGGTTTGAAGATTATCAGAATTAAACCATTGATTAGATAAACCACAACTCAGCTGGCATGCACTTAATTATTCCGATAATTTTTTTGGTATCAAATATACTAATATAGTATTCTTCTTAGCTTATAGATTTTGATCATTTTAAAAACTTCAATAATTAGAAAATAGAATCTCTCAAAAAAAAAATAGAAAATAGAAAAGGACAAGCTCAAAAGTGGGGAAAATACAAGTGAAAATTTATTTTCAGTCAAAAATAAATTTTCACTTTTTTTTAGACGAGTTTTAATATTTTTTACTATTTTTAATTAAGATTTGACATTGATTGAAGAATAAAGTACAAAAAATATTTGCATAAGAATAACACCTTTCCAAACAGCTGTTGAAGTTTTACTAATTTTAATATTTCATTTGCTATTTTTATTTTTATTTTTTTTGGGTAATTATTTCTGATAAAACATTTTCATTTGAAACTTTATATAGTTTAGAACGTTATATAAATTCATTATAAGTAAACCACTAATTAGACAAACATCAGGAAGGAATTCTGTTACTTAATCTATATGAATAAGTAGTAATGTTAAATCAACATATATATCATATTTTTTTAAATAAAAAATTTAAACAATTTTGCATTACTTATTATATATAATTAATTAATTAATTAATTGTTTCATTGGTTGGCTAACTAGTGCTTAAGGTACAGGTTTGAAGTCAAATATAACTGTAGTCTTCCTTTTACATTAAGTGTTTATAAGCTTAAACAATTAGAAAATAATTTGAGAAGTCGTGTGTGCTATTAATATAGATCACAAGGTGATCGGAAAAAATATATCCCATCATCCATTAAAATTACAGTTAGCTGTTGAGTTTCAAAAAAAATAAAAAATTGCATTTAGCTGTTATTGAAAAGGAATTGGAGTCTTGTAAATCATCAAGACTTTACACAAATATGGCATATATATATATATATATATATATATATTTGAAATCTACACAAATATGGTATTATGCACCTAAGTTTTATTATAAAATTGTATTATATTGAAAAGTATCATACCAATATACTCTATCAACATTGAAACAATCTCAACCAACCAATATAACTTCGTGATAAGAAATCCTCATTTAGTTTTGACAATCATTCAGATTCGATTGGTTATGGTATTAAGAAAAAAAACCACATTGAAAAAATTTATAGTATTTAAAAAAAAAATAAAAATAAAAATTGAAACAATCTCTGGATGTAACAGGTACAACCCAACTCCTATGCGCTCGTGGTTAGCACAGAGAACATCACTTTCAACTGGTATGAAGGCAATGAACGGTCGATGCTCGTCACAAACTGCTTATTTCGTGTCGGCGGCGCAGCCATCCTCCTATCCAACCGGTCGTCTGATCGTCGGCGGTCCAAGTATCAACTGGTGCACACCATTCGCACGCACAAAGGTGCCGATGACAAATGCTACAATTGTGTCATGCAAAAAGAGGACGACACTAATCAAATTGGAGTCTCCCTCTCAAAAGACCTCATGCTTGTCGCTGGCGATGCCCTCAAAACCAATATCACTACGCTGGGACCACTTGTCCTTCCACTGTCCGAGCAGCTCTTGTTTTTGGCAACATTGATGGCGAAAAAGATCTTCAAAATGAAGATAAAGCCCTACATTCCGGACTTCAAGTTGGCTTTTGAGCATTTCTGCATCCATGCAGGAGGGAGAGCAGTGTTAGACGAGCTCGAGAAGAACTTGGAGCTGTCTGAGTGGCACATGGAGCCTTCAAGAATGACTTTGTACAGGTTTGGCAACGTTTCTAGCAGTTCTTTGTGGTACGAATTGGCTTACTGTGAAGCAAAAGGAAGGATCCAAAAGGGTGATCGGACTTGGCAGATTGCATTTGGGTCAGGGTTCAAGTGTAACACTGCTGTTTGGCGTGCATTGAGGACCATCGATCCTGCCCAAGAGAAGAATCCGTGGATCGATGAGATTGATAATTTTCCTGCTCATGTTCCAAAAATTGCATCAATTGCCGTTTAATGTTTGATATAATATATTGTTTCAACAGATAAGACATCTCTATGGAAAGAGAATTAAACATTGTGGTTTTAGGTAATATAAATAACCTTTAGGCTCCATATATATATGGAGACAAGGAGGATATTTTTCTTTGTTTTAAATTTCATTTCAAAGTAGTTTCTACGCATGTTAATAGATCAAATGTGATATATGAGAAATAAGATCTGTTTACTGAAAATTAACCTCATGTACTTTTTCTTTTGCAATGGGTATTGGTTTTGGTTTAGTCAATCATTAAAGATCCTAATCAATAGTCTTAACTTCTCTCCGAGCATCATGTTTAGCTGAACATATCCCAAACATTTTATCTCAGTTCTCAATACCAATTTGTTTTTTAATTTTTCTCCATATTTAATTATGCAACGAGAAAGATTGAAAATATATATCACTTAAACAAATCTACTATACTTGAAAATATTGATCTTTTTATTTATTAATTATTCATTTTTTGAACCGTCTAAAATGAATCAAAATCATTCTATATGTCTATCCTAATTAACCATTCTATGACAAAACTGAAAAGGGCTAATTAACCATAAAATCAAATGATTAAAATATAGATCTATGTATTTTAGCCCATCCTCCAAAAGAGCATCCCAATTGTTTAGAATTCTTGCATTGGAAGCAAGAGGTCAAAACATCAATCCTGTGATAGTCAAGGAAATTATTTAATTTACCTATTCTTATATGTTCAAATGATATATTGAGATCTTTAATTTAACATACTTTCAAATACATTACTAGCTTTTGGGGTTTGGTCGAAACTGGACGCACGAAACCAAACATTTATAATTTTTATCATGAATAAAATAATTATGAAATTATATCATGACATATACGGCAAACCTTCGCTGTATTATTTATTGTTTAAAATATTTTTTTCATATGACTATGGTCTATGTCTTAAATGTGGGGCAGCTACCGTTCCACATTGCAATGAATGACACAAGGCATCAATATTCAACTATATTCTTATATTAATTTTAGACATCAAATCTTAGGCACCTTGTTGTGAATTATTAACTACTTTTTACCTTATTGAATTTTTAATATAATAATTACATTAAAATATATCTCAATCTAAAAAGACGCTTTTTTCATATCAAAATTAAAAGGAATTTGTCTCTCGATCAAATGATTTAGCCAAGTCAACAGAAAGTCCAAAATGATGCTAGAGTATTATTTTGGTAAAGATTAAAAACAATACAAGCAAGTAAACAATAATATATATCATATAATTTGTACTTTTCTGCGCATATTTATATTTTCTGTCATAGACTCATAGTAGAATTTTATTTCTCCTGGTTAAGGTTAAATTCTATCAGAAACTGGGCAAAGGTTTTTAGTCATAATAAGAATAGCCAAAAAAAAATTGAAGTTCATTACAATTGCAGAACACGGACATATCACCCAACAGCCCATTAAATTGCAGCAGGTAAAGAGATTTATTAGACCAGGTATATAAACGACATGTGAGGGGTGCAAATCTTCACAAATTCAAGTTTCCATGACAGGTCATTGGACATTACATACACAACAAAGAGGGAAGAGTCAAGATTTTGATTTTTGAAATAAAAACCGATGCAATAGACAACAGAAAACAAAACAATAATATACAAAATTTACGTGAAAAAATCTCAAATCAAAAAAAAAAAAAAAAATCATGGGTAGTTAAAGAGAAATTTATTAGATTGAAGATGAGTATAAAGGGGAGAATTTAGGACGGCTACAAAGCATCACTGCTCGCCCTAACATAATATATTATATATATATAATGATTTTACCATAAGTGTCTTTTAATTTTAAAAAGTTAAGATGAATCAATCAAACTATCTAATAATTTTACTATCAGTATTTCTAACTTTAAAAAGTTAGACGAATCAATTAAACTCATTTACTATATTATTTCTTTTAAAATAAATTTTTTTTCTTATTTAATTCAAATACAATGAATCAATATGATTGATTCGTCCTAACTTTTTAAAGTTATGAAATACTGACTATATATATATATGACATATTCTAATATACACTTGGGTATGCATACACTTAACAAAAAAATATGTGATTGTATTTTAAAATGTTTAATTGTAATTTGTTATATGTGATTACAACTAAACATATAGGATTACAATCAGTATATGTGATCATATTTAATGATTTACTGATTGTGATTATATTTACTGATTGTAATTAAATATGTTTAATTATAATCACATATAATAAATTACAATTACACATTTTAGAATGTAATCATACATTTTTCTTGTCAAGTGTATGCATATCCAAGTATACCCAAGAGGACCCTTAATATATATACATATAGAGAGAAATAATGATTTTACCATCAGTACCTCATAATTTTAAAAAGTTAGAACGGACTAATCAAACGTATCCATTGCATTTTCTCTCCTAAAATAAATTATCTCTCCTATTTAATTCAAATACAATGAATAAATTTGATTGATTTGTCCTAATTTTTTAGAGTTACGAGACACTGACTATATATATATATATAATCAGTGCCTCCTAACTCTAAAAAATTTGAACAAACTAATCAAATTCATTAATTGCATAATGCAATAAATAAATTTGATTTGTTCGTTTTAACTTTTTAAAGTTATGAGGTACTAACCATATAAGTTTTATATATCTCCTAACTCTAAAAAGTTTAAACGAATCAATCAAATTCATTCATTGCATTTAAAGTAAATAGAAGAGAGAATACAATAGATAAATTTGATTTGTTTATTCTAACTTTTTAAAATTATGAGATACTGACCATAGAAGTTATATATATATATATATATATATATATATATATGAGTACAAGAAACCCTAGACCCATAATACTTAGTAAACGAGCCAAAACAAAATAGGCCTCCCGATTCCTTCGCTATCACTATAGATCCCAAAAAAATTTCATATTTATCGTTTCATCACAATTGCATACCACAAGATATTTAGATTTGATCAAATAGATTTCGGGTCATTGAACTCTAACAGGGACCGAAAGAAAAGTTGAATTTTAAAGTAATTCAAATCAAATGTACTTATATTTAAAAATTAAGCTATTAAAATCAAACTTAAATATCTATTTTACTGATCTTAAAAATTAATGTATAAATAACATCAGTTTTATAAATCAAATAAAATAAAAAATATATACATCTATTCTTTTTCATAAATCAAAAAAAAAAAAAATCTATGTAAAGTATTTACTAAATTATCGGTTTAAAGACAATTTTGTTCTATATTGACCAAAATGATTCGGCCTGAGGAAATTAGATTCAATAGGATATCCATAAAAAAAAAAATGTAAAAGAGTTATGGAAACAAAATTAAAAATACGATTAAAAATTTTTTGCAAGAGAATTAATATTTGTAAAGGTATTTTGTAATTGTTTAATTATATCCTTTTAAATAATTTGACCTACGGATATTTTTTTTACCAAAAATTTTATAAAAGAAAAAAATGTGTAGGAAGAACTTTTTTGGGTGACCATGGAGTCATCCAATCAAAAAGTAAAATATATATACATATATATATATATATGTATATATATATATAATATTATGACTAGATAATCAACAATGAGAAGTAAATCATATATCAACATATAGGAATCATAATCTAGATAAAATAGGTCTCCTAAAATTAGTAAAAATATATGTAATAAATATATAATTAAATTATTGAAATTAAAATCTAGAAAATATAGGTTTCCTAAATTTAATAAAATTATACATGCAATTAATATATAATTAGCTACCTTACCAAATTATTAATCTTATCCATCAATTGAAACCCTTAAATAAACCTTAATAACCACCCTTATAACCAATCTAATAACTCTAATTGATAGGTAAGATTAGTGGTTGGATAAGATAGTCAAACCCATTAATTAAACCACCCCTTATTGGAGCGGTTGCCTACTTTCCTTGATCCTAAAATGTTAATGTTCAAATTTCACTCTTGTTCTAAAATACAAAGTGTGAATAGTTTTCTTTAAATTTCAATCTCTACTCCCCCACTAAATATATAAATATATATATAGTGAGTGAGTAGGAAATTAATTCAGATAACTACCAACACTTTATGTTTTAAGATAATTAAATTATTAAAAAAATATTAAATTCTCATGGGTTGAGGGCAGGGGGTATGACCCCTGTGAGCCCTCCTCCCTGCCTCTATCCACAAATATAAAAATAAATAGACTAATGCTATATATTTCATCTTATATCAGTCCCAACTTTGATATTAACTTATGATGTATCAACTCGTGATTGGATATTAGTTAATAATTATTTATTTCATTTAGAAAATATATTCATTCATAAGGCGACATATTGTGATTTAGGATGATCAAATTAGAAAAAAAGGATGTTTAACATTGTTGATGATTTGATAATAAATATGGATCTTAACTTTAGACATCAATTGCAACAATTAAATTATTTATAAGCGTGATTATTGAAGTCAATCCAATTATTACAATTGATAGATAAGATTAAGATAACCGAATCCCTGGAATAAATATAGTAATTATTTGTGGTGTATGGTCCCCGTATTTTGCCACAGCTAGTGACATATCAATATAGCCACTTCTGTACAATTTTTTAGATATTTATTGAGGATAATGTGAGAAGTTGTTTTGCCAATACTGTCATGACACGTTAATACAAAAGCTATATGGAGATCTCAAAACAACATGAAAGTATACTTTTTTCACTTTCGGGTTTTTTTTTTTTTTAAAAAAAAAAAAATTAATTTTGAAATTAATGTTAAAATTATAAATTAAATTTTTTCAACATTAATAATTCGTGAGTAAACTATTTCTTTCTATGCGAACTGACAAATAGTTCACACAGATAGAAACAGTTATGTTAGTTGGCATAAAAAAAACTAGTCCGCGCTTAAGCTAATAATACTAAAACTATTTAGCTTTATAATTTTGATGATGATTTAAAAACTCAAAACTTTTTACTTGACTATTTTTTGAAAATTTCACTTTCACAATTCAAGTCTTCTTGAAGGCTGACTTGATGATAAGATAATTTCATAAACCAAAATAGATACGTCATTGGGTGATCCACACGTCAGATATTAATGCACAGTCTCCTATTGTTTATGTTAATGACAAAGGTAATAATAATAACAATACATATATATAATATTTCAATTTAAAATTTTGACTTAAAAGGATGACTCAACATTCATATATCCATTTTACTCTACTTAAAGCTTGATAAATTCACTGATATAATTGTTTCAGTTTTTCAATTATTAACAGTTAGATTTAGTTGTTTTTATTTATTTTAATTTTATCAACGACGTACAACATGTGAGAAGATAAACATATAGTATGTCAGCATATCCACGAAAGGAACGAAACAGCTAGCAATTACGAAGTTTTTGAAAAATTAAGATGATACATAGTCGACAAGTGTATATTATGTATTAATAAGATTAAGACCGTACATAATGACCAGACATCTAATGTGCATTAATAAGTGTTTCATTGTACGATACTATAAAGAAAATGATAACATAAGTATATATATATATATATATATTTTTTTTATGAGAATTATAACATAAGCAGTTGGAGAGTATGTATGTGCCGACACTGGTCCCTTTTTATGACTTCAATTACAAAATGCCAATTGCCATCTTTAATTCTGCATGGCCCTATTTTTTTCCATTATTAATTTATTATATGGTGGGGGACGTGGCAGTGTGTGGACTAGGTTTGTGTGCCTACCCTAACCCACCTTGAAAAAAAAAATTATAATAATGTAATTATATTGGTTTTAAAATTTATTAATATATAGTTTCATTTATTAATTATTTTGATACCAAATAAATACATATTTATTCCTTTCTTGTTTATATTGTATTTTTATTCACATATTGTATATATAACAACTTTATTTCATATATTAAATGTAAAATTTTACTTAAGTTTTCCATAGTTTAGTTGTTTTATCATAATATTAGTTGCATAATATATTACTAACATTTAATTTCTTGATGTTTTTCCTAATACACTCTTTAATTTTAAGTATGGTAGTTATTATGAATCATGATTATCAAAATGTAGATTATCTATATTTGAAGAAAGACTGCTAATATTATAATCTTATTATGTTATAATTCATATTTGATAAATTTAATCATTTAAATATTTTTAGATACATCATGTTTTTTTCATATTTTGTTCAATCTTTTTACTTTTATTTTTGTTACCATATTTATTTATAATATAAATTTTGAGAGATAACACTTATTACACTTATTATATCTCCTTTAACTGAGTGTGTGTGTATATATATATATATATTTTATAAAATATTTTAATATCATCGAAATTTATTTAAAAATTTTATTCTAACTCATCTTGATGTAAAATAAGACGCCGCATACTGACTAAGCAGAAACTGTGTATAATTAAGAGTTTAATCGTACTCAACTTTTTGGAGTTCTTCCTTCCCAAGTTGGCTGCTTAAGGCAGCAGATATGATTATACTCTGTTCTTCTTCCCCTGATGGGGTTTGAAGTTTTATAAAATTATCTTTTCCTTCAAATATATATATATATATATATATAAGGAAAATGGTAACATACAAATTTGTAGAGCGTATCCAAAACACTTGTCCTTACTTGTGAAATTACGACGTCCTACCAACTTTAATCTTGCATGCCCTTTCTTTTCATGTTATTTATTATTTACTATATTGTCATTGTGCTAAGTCAGACATGGTTTAAATTTGAATATAAATAAGTAGAAATAATATTCATTTCTTTACAAAAATATCAAGTATTCTCAATTTATTTTTATTTTCCTTTTTTTCTATAGGGTTCTTAAACTTGTTGTGATTTAAAGACATGAACTTCATCAGACGCAAATTTAGGATGGCAAAATCAAAATTAAAAAACAAAAGAGGTAAGTAGACTGTTGATATATTAGCATCAAAGCTAGAGTAAAAATGTGCATTAAATTAAAAATGGCTTGTAAATGAAGTAAATGATGGGGTGCAAGCCTCTATGACTGCTGTCTAATTATGCAATTAGAAGTATCGTGCACCCATGCATGAACACAGTGTTCATGTTTCCACTTGTTCATGGTGTAAATTATTAATATTCTTTAAAATCCTTTTAATTGTATTCTTAAATATTATGCGAAAATGGTTGCAGCAATCTAACTAGATTTCTCTAAACCTTTGACTAAAATTATGCAAACTAACATTCAATAATTAACATCATAGCATGTGCTCTCATAAACATGTGCACGTGCAACATCATGCATGTCTAGATGTTTGACAAATTTTCAACTCTAAATACTAATTAATACATATAAATAATAATATTTAGCCATTCAACTTTTATATATATTTATATATATATATTAATACATATTTATTTATCAATAAATGCATTATCAATTTTACACGAAAATTAATGTACAAGTTAAGATGACTGATATTATAAATGTTAATACAATCTTCGCTTGTCTAACAGAAGATTATGATACCATTAGTTGTCTTTGATTATTTTTAATACCAGTTGCATCATCTAAACTTGCACTCATCTCCAAAGACTATATGTCTTCTCGATTTCAAATATCATTGTGTATGTATCAATCAAAGTATCTAACTCAATCTCTATCATTAACTAACATTCGACTGTGATGATATGCTACTTGCAGAATTTTTCTTCTTATTAAATTAACACTTACTCTAAATTCGTGGCTTAATTTGCTCAGAACTGTTGGTTGTGGTTGTTTATTTTCATTATAATGATTAACATAATCCATTTGAAAAGTAATACAAGGTCTAACTCATATTTGTTCATAAGAATTTTCAAGTTTGGAATATATTATATATATATTAGTAATTCTATCATCAGTATTTTCTAACTTTAAAAAGTTATGATAAATCAGTCAAATTCATCAATTATATTTGAATTAAAGATGAGAGAGAATTTGTTTTAGGAGAGAGAATGCAATAAATGAATTTGATTAGTTCATCTTAATTTTTTAAAATTAGGAGGTACTGATGGTAAAAACTATATATATATATTTAAAATTAAATATTTTACAATTGAAAATTGCTTCACCTTTTAGTTGTTCTCTATAGAACAAGATAAAAAATTAAGAGCAAAATGTTTTATAGGACATATTTAAATTATTCAAAAATAAAATATACAGCATAAGATGCATCCATCTAATAATTAAAACTAAATATCCGAAATTTTTCAAAAGGATATGAAAATTCACTTCTTCATTGATTTTTTTTTCTTTTTTTTTGAATATTATTTACGATATTATGATTTAAATTTAAGTTATTATTAAACTGGATGTGTCACGTGTGTATAAATAATGAATAGTGGTTCATTGAACTATTGTTACTCTTTCTTGAGACTAGATCAAAGAGTGTTGTCAAGTGTCTACATCCAATTTGAGATTTAACTGTCACATACAATTCGATGTTCACAAGATATGCCATTAAAGATGTGCATGCACAGAACATTTAAGTCGTATTAGACATTGTTACAGTAACGTAAGAATCGTTTTATTGATGAATTGACCTTCACGTAATAATTGAATTGACAATCACGTAATAATTGAGGACAACTCTAAAAATCTTGGATGCATTGTTCTTAACGCTAAACGTTAAAATTGTGGTCCTTCGATAAGAAATTGAGGACGCGTGGCACCAATTAATTAAATTGATGAAGACTGCAGGAGATGAATATTTAATGCCAACCTCTTTTCGAACCAAATGTCGTATGGAAAGTAGTGACCAAATTTTCTTAGGTGAGATATGATCAAAAATGTGTTAAGCTACAGGAAAGTCAAATATAAAGGAATTTTATATATGGTTTTAAATAGAAAGATTAATAAATTAAATTTATTTTTTATATTTAAATGAAATAAAAAAAATTATTTTTAAAAAAATATAAAAAATAAATTTGATTAGTTGATCTTTACTTTTTAAAATCAAATATATCTAATTATAAAAGTCTTCGTCAATATATATATATATATATGTATCTTTATATGTGTGTTTAAAATGTGTATATTTTTATTAGAAAATAAACGAGAAACACAACGAAAAGTAAAATGAGTGTCATTAAAGAGCACGAGTAATTCACGATCTTGTTGATAAGAACAAAATATAGGTACCTTCTTATCATAAAACATGTAAATTTAGACCTTCGGCTTCTACAATGTTAATTCAATTTTTATATGATATTTACAAGACATGTTTACAAAATTTGATTCAAACAAGTGTTCAATTAAGGATCGGTTTTGATTTTGCTGTAATTTTAAAGATAATTGCTAATAGAACATTATAGAAAATCTGTTTTAATATTTTACCAAACCTGTTTTTGTGTCAAATATATAGAAGAAGATGATTTTAATTATCTTTTTTTTTTCAGCACCAAAAAAATGATGAGATTTGAAAATATAACTACAGAATTCAAATGAAGTTTTTTCAGTACTTTTATAGTTTGCAAACAAAGAAAATAATTTATATAGTTAATGACTATTATTTACAAACTATTTATTTGGTTTGAGAATTGACTGAATGTACTAAAAAAACTCATTTCAGCTCTTCGGTGACATTTTCAAAAGTTACCTAATTTTTGATGCTATCTTATTTTACTTGTCTAATGCAAAACGAAATGGACCTTCAAAGGGATGGCTAAAACAATCAGGGACATTCTTATATATCCAAGGAATACCATGCTTGCCTTAACAGAAACGGTCGAGGAGGAGTCTTGGTCTAGTTTAATGCAAACTTTCCATTTTGTTTAGTGAATCCATTTGTGACAATAAAATAGAAAAAGAAAAAAAAAATTGGGAGTTCAATCACATATTACTTAAATAGTGAAATCACTCAATCAATCATATCAATGTCTTCCATATGCTTCAAGTTTAGTTAGAAGTTAGAACTAAGAACCATGAACACCATTGCGAATCAAAGTTAGATATAGCTTCAGTTTGAATTAAAGCGCGTGCCCCATTGCAAATCTTGCATGGTTAAATACAACATAATAATCTTGACTATAACTAGAAATTTTAGGATGGTATTTACAGTGAAATGCAAAACTAGTCAAGCAAAATCCAATCCATATTCCTGCTAGCCAGAGCCAAAAACTAAATCGTACCAAGTTTAAGCTACATTCCCCACACACCACGAGCAGCTGCCATTTTGTTGTTGGGTCTTGATGTAAGTTCATACAATATCCTAGCAAATGTATCAGAATATCTACCGTCTGAAAAGAGTATCTCTGCAAAAGCATTCTCATAAGCTAGGAGCAAGGACCTGTTCTGGGGCTCAGATACGAGACTCTCTAGTATCATTGCTGCTTTCCTGCAAACTTCTGGCACTGGATGTGGTGTCCTGATCACTTTCAGAAGTCGATCAATAGCCCTGTATTTTTAGGTGGATTACACGTAGAAAATACAGTCATCTCAGCAATAAATTCTTCGATAGTAAATATATCAGTAAATGCTTTCTTAGAATTACTTATGCTTTAGAAAATAAAAAGGAAAATCACCATCTTTCACTGGCAAGCTTCAATCTGCAGTCCATATTAACTTCTGCAAGGTTATACAGCGCACCAATAGCAGCAGCTTGAGCATCTAAGGCTAGCGAGCTCATAAGATCAACTAAGCGTTTATGTATCTGCAGTATTCATTTGGCACTCGTTATTCATCCATCAGGGACATTTATAAGGTTTTAGAATTATAGAACAAAGAATTGGCAGAGCAAGATCAACCTGTGGAACAAATGGAAGAAGGAAAGGCTCGTTATCAGGGTTTATTATCAAACGGCCAAGTAATTCGGCAGCTGCACAATGCCAGGCTTTGTATGGTGATCCAAGCATTCCCATGATGGCTTGAACTGCACGCTTTTCTCTGTTTGGTAAAAGAAAGTAATGAACTCGTCAAACAGAAGATAGAAATCTTAGTATCATGTGCTAAAGAAAAAATGAAAGTAACTTCCTCACGTTATTTTGATGTAAGACGGCTTTGGTGAGCTAAAAATGCGAAGATCAAGCAACGGAGCCAAATTTACAATTGTCTCAAGGGCATTTGTGACAAGTTCCTCATCCTCTGCCAAGATTCGAAAATTTTAGAGACTTTCAGTTTAAATCATAGAAATTTTTATTTTTACCCTGCAGTACCAACAAAGGGGAAGATGCCAAGCTTATTCTAGTTTTCTATCAAAAATATGAAAATAAAAGGATAGACTATAATCAAGAGCATTTAGAGTTACATATAAACAAAACGAAACGAGGGTTTTTTTTTGTTTTTCCTAAATCAAGCACTTCTACTTTAGAAACTCTCTCTTCTTTTTTTTTTTTTTGGAAAGTTTTTTTCTTTTTTCATTCTTTAATCTGTAGTACCCTGAATATGATTTTGATTTTGAAAGCATATAGTTCCAAAGACCTGATCTGTATCACATCAGTTTCAAGGGTGTAACTTTCTTTCTCTCTTCCCTCACAGCAGTAGCAGACACCACTCACTTTTCAAAAGCTGAAACACCATTCTATGAAAAATAATCAGTTCACATGTAACTGAATTCTAGACCCACAGATCCAATCTCCAATCTCAGTTCCATTAACTACTGGGAACTCTAGAGAAAGAGGTAGATATCGTTTAACGAGAGAAAACATGAAGATTGATTCCAGTGATCCCCCAGTTCTAATATCTAGAAATAGAAGACCGTAGAGAGTGAAACAGATTGATATGGTGATTAAAAATATTCTAGCATGCATTGATACTATTCACTCAATTGAAGAACTTAGATCTTCATCATCATTAGAATACTATAATTGTCTTCAATAAATCAACTAATTGGTGAATTACTATCAGAAACTGTGGATTTTTTTATGAAAAAAATCCCTGGCCACTCATGTAACTGTCAAAACCTTAAGACCTATGGGTTGATTTATACTTTCATCTGCATTGCAATATATCTTGCATTAGGCTGTAAGCAATTGCTAAGAAGACGAGTGCAAAATGTCTTCTAAACTCACAGTCAAACCAACCATGTGGCTAATAATTGTTGTCAATATCCTATCAAAATTCAAAACTAATCATTAACTGTTCAACCCAGTCCTTGAACCATCAAATGTTATCATCAGGACCTTCTTAAATAAAACCCTTGGAGTTGCAGACCATCTCATTACTTACCAATTAAACCACTTTTAGATACCCAAAAATCACTTGACCCTTTTTTGTTCTCCAAGCTCTTACCTAGGACCAATGTTGAATTTTACAACCTTGGTAGTCATAAAATTGCAGGATATTATCTCAGTTACATAGCTACTAAGATAAGGATATATAGTTGTTTATCCTTAATTATATAGTATCATATAGTAGCTTAAATATACAGAATTAGACAAAAGAGAAAAATATCAACTAAAATAAATATGAAGACTTAATTCTACAGTGAGGGGTCTCAGCCATCTCAGACTCCGCATACAAGAGGTAGGCATGGGATTTTGTGAAACAATAGCATAAAAATTATTTGAATAACACAACATACCACCTCTTCAAAATTAACCTCTCTTCATCATTCAACTATTTCATTCCTTTTTGTTTTATAGTAACAAACACAAAAGCAGCAAGAAATGAACGCCTATGACATCCTCCAATCATATTTTTGATGATTTATGCACGATATCAATAATCAATCAAATTTGACAACCAAATTAAGCTACTATTGCAGACCCAGGAACAAAGCAGATGTTCTCTTCAAAATTAACCTCTCTTCATCATTCAACCATTTCATTCCTTTTTGTTTTATGGTAACAAACACAAAAGCAGCAAGAAATGAACGCCTATGACATCCTCCAATCATATTTTTGATGATTTATGCACGATATCAACAATCAATCAAATTTGACAACCAAATTAAGCTACTATTGCAGACCCAGGAACAAAGCAGATGGAGAGAGAAAAGAAATGAAACGACTAAGAATAGAAGTCAACTGACAATATATAAGCTCATATTAGGCAACCATTTGCCAAGGAGGCATATTTGTTCCAAATCAAATTCCTGCAGCAATAACTACTAGAACACATTTTGTTCAAATTAGACAGGCCTTACTTACCAAAATTTTATAAATATCAGTACAGAACCACTGTTAGTCAACAGTCCAAAATCATTTTTTCACTTCTTATTTCCAATAACTAGTGTATCACCACTTCAACAAAGCATAAGTATTAAACAGTTTTTGATAATCTTTATATGCTACTTCCAATTACAACATAGATCCTCTGCACGTGCAACTTTATATAAACTGCCATCACTAAGAGGAATATTACTCCTCCATCGGTTAAATACTTCACCTCAATCCTCAATATGCAGTCAGGCAGTTACTGGACACATATTGACCATAGCATGTAGATTAGTAAACTTGGTCTCACTCCTTTACTATTTCTTCATTATACATTTTGCTATGGTTCTAACCTATTCTTGCACATTGAATGTTGGGTGCCAACATTAAGAAGATAAATATTTCTTCTCCTTCATAAGTTGCCCAGTCAAGGATGAATACAAGCTTAAAGCAGACAAATTCCACAACTTTAAAAATTCATATAATATACAATAATTTCATTCTATCAATATGATAACGAGAAATATATATATCCACAAGGTATGTTTAACATGTGTTTGGCAACATAAAACTGGCTCCTTGAGTTGGAATTAATTTAATTTCCACCGAGGGCCTTGAACTTCATCAAATTGTAAAACCAATGGCACCAAAACTGTCCTAAGAAATTCTACAGACTATATGTATTAGCTACAGCATTTTAATGGTCCGCACATAAGCTGAGTAAATATTCAAATGAATTAGTTATGAAAACTTAAACATTATATATCTTCAAATACCTACTATTTATAAAACATTAGTCCAAACATTCTAAAGTATATGACATCATAAAAAAACACCAGTTAATGAAATATCATATCCTCAACAACAAAAGAATATAAGAATATAAGAACATATTCACAATTCCGCAACTTCTAACCTGTTATGTGATCTTCTATGCACTGGAACACTGTTTCCAAGCAATGCCGATTGTGAGCCATAATGACTTCATTATCTGGCATGAAGGAAAAGTTCCGAATGATATTGGAGGCAGCAACAGCACACTGCTGCTTCTCCGCCCGCCCCTCTTCATCTAAATTAAATAAACCATCTTCATCAAGCCACCACTCTGAAGATCGAACCTTGGCTGCATTCTTCTGTGCCAATGCCTCTGCAGCAGAAGAACCAGGACCCACACTACCACAAAAATCAAAACAAACACACAACCCACTTTCATGTTCAAAATTCCTAAACCCCAATTCCATCAAATCCAATACCTAAAACACATCCAACTTACCCAGAATGCGGGAGCGTATTTTTAATAGACCCCAACACCTTGTACTCATGCCCGAAACCTGATACAATAGAATTCACACCTAATGTCCTCACCCTAGGTCTCTTTTGATGCTCTTTAGGAAGTGCAATATCGCGCCAATCATCAATCTGCTTAAAAGCAACAAAAACAACGACACATATAGCACATCAAAACTAAACATTCCACAACATTAAGTGACAAAATAATTGCAATAACAATGACAAACATAAAACACACAACAAAACAAAACAATTAAACAGCACATACAACTTGGAGCAGAGCGTCAAGCAAACCGGGTATTTTGGCGAGAGGAGTGGCGTCTTTGCGCATATCGTCCTTCTCTTTGAATGAGAGCAACGTCAGTGTGTTCAAAGCCCATGTTAACTCACTCTTCAGTCCACTTTGAATTGCAAGTACTATTCTTTTATTGTTTTGATCTGAAATTCGAAGAAAATATTCAATTTTGAAAATGAAAACGCATATGATCTATAAATCAGTGCACTTTTTTGAAAAGTTAGGGTTTTTAATGGAACTGACCGGTGAAGGAGCTGTGGACTTGGAGAGTTGGGCCGAGGAGAGTGGTGGGAGCAGCAGTGTCGGCTGCGGAGCCGGCGCCGGCGGAGCTTCCACTGGTGCTGCCGAATGGCCGGCCTCTCTTGGCCGCCGGAGTAGCCGCGCCGCCCGCCGCCCCTCCGGATTTGCTCTGATCCCTCTTCTGCATTCTTTGCTCTGTCGCTTGCTTTTGGTGGTCTTAAGTGCAAAATTTGTTAACAACGGGTATAATTCGGGTCAGGAATTTGTGGCCCGCATCGACAAATTGACCCGAAATACAGAGATTCGTTTTTGTGAGGCTTGGGCTCATCTACTAATCAGCCGGAAGTCAGAGTAACGACATTCGCACCCCTGAGAAATTGTAGGTACACCCGTTTAATCAGTTCATCCCACAAAATTTTTTAAAAATATGAGTTATTATTATTTTTTCTTTGATAATTAATGAATCATTATTTTTTTTTATGATTTTAAAAATAACAAAAAACTTCATGAAATAGAATTAATTCATATAAAACAAAAAGGTGAAATGATGTTTCTTGAATCAATAAGAGGGCAAATGATAATAACTCTATAAATATTTACTTTGCAATTACACTTCACTTATTACTCGATATATCGTTTTTTTTCTTAGTTTTGGAATTATATATCAAAAATTAATAACTTATAAAATAATTTTAACAAAATAAAAAACTAAAAAAGATAATGAAAAGAGAGAGGAGCTAGGAGGCGCATCCCTCGTCAATCTTTATTTTTTCTTCCGGAGATTGGAAAATAGCACTAGGAGCCATCCCTCCCGACATTGTAGAATATATTAAGTTTTTGCTTTACATCTCTTTCTTTAGGCAACCCAAACCATAAGTCCTTGATTTGTGTTTCCGCCTCTTTTCCCAAATCTTCTATCAATCCTAGAAGTTGAATAAAAACAAAAAAAAAATAAACAAACAAATAAACACTCACTCATGATATATATTGATGACCCGTCTTCATTCCCTAGAAACATTGTCCTCCTTTATCAAAAAACACCCCAAAATTTTTGGTGTTCGATTAAGAACTTTGAGACCTGGCTTCATAATTTGAGGGTAAATTACCTACCTTCTTCTTGTTTTTTTTTTATTTAATTGAATATATATTATTGTAATTATTTTTAAATAAATTATTCATTTTTTATTTATGAATTATTATTCAAAATATATTATTTAAAGTTTGGAACTTTAAGAATTGATTTAACTTTTAAGTAATTTCACTTGAGGATAATATTGGAAATAACAAATGGTTTACATTTGAGGTGGACATACAGATTTTGATATCGCAACTCCATAGTAAATGGACGGGTATGGGCTCTGACCCAAGTTGTTTGAGGTGCAAATGGCTTGGGCTCATCTATGAGTGACCAAAGTTGGGCTCTTTTGTTTTTGTCTTTGTTTTTATTTTTATTTACAACAACTTGATTGTACTCAAAATTTACTCACAGGACAAGAGAGAACGACCCATAAAAAATAGTGAAAAAATTACCACTATATTAACTAGTGAGGTTTGAATTTTTATTTACAACAACTTGATTGTACTCAAAATTTACTCACAGGACAAGAGAGAACGACCCATAAAAAATAGTGAAAAAATTACCACTATATTAACTAGTGAGGTTTGAACTTGGCACACTGCCAAGGTTAGGTTGCCTCCACTCCACTGGGGTAACCTAGCTCTTCGGGTTCATTTGTTTTTAAATTTGTGTAATTGTGTATCTCTGTTTTTTTTTTTTGTTTACTGATCGAAGAATTGTATTCGGATCAACATATCAAATGTAAGTTAATGCCTAATTTAATTATGTTGATTTATGACTATAAATGAATTAAATATATTTAAATTAATTTTTAATGAGAAATTTGGACTTTGTATTGAAATTTACAACCCATCCAGTACACATAGGGAAGTCAAAACATCTAGTGTACATATTTTAATCATTTAAAACGTGTAGTATAATATAAATAATAATTATATAAAAGATGTATGCACATTAAAGTTTTGCTTCTAATGTATTGATATTCATATTGTATAACATGATTTTAAATATTAAAAAGCATATACACTGAAGTGTTTCTTTGATACATCGTCAGTAACTTTTACCATTTTACTTAATTTTAATTTTCTTAATTGTATAGCTACTTTTCACGACTTACGTATTTTTCCAATAAAAAGTACATATGGAACAACATAAAAACCAAATAAAATTATTATTATTTGTTTGAAATTAAATAAATTATACTTTTTGATCTTACTTAAATTAGCTAATTAATTAATAAAATAATTTAAAATGATTCTTTCAATTTGATCAATCATAGTGGTACTACCGTGCAAGAGAATATAATAAAAAATTTAACAAATATAATCCTAATTTATGATAATTAATTTTCCAGTTGCGGACCACTAAAAATACAAATTGGGTAAAAAAAATAATCAAAACGAAAAGATTGAAAAAGAACTGACAATATTTCCACCCCATTAAAATTGTATGTACACCCCTTTTTTATACACACTCCATTAAAGATTGTTTTATAAAATTATAAAATATAATTGAGTTAATTATATTAAAGTACTTTGTCATATTAAATTATTGTAATCATAATGTCAGTTTATCAATAAATAATATGTTCAAATACCTTTGATTGGGTTGACTAACGTGTAACCACACTGCTAACAACTTAGGAGTATATTGGTCTTTTTCCATATAAAAATTATTTCAGCTGATCATAAACTGCGATGTTACATTTGTATTAGAAAAAAAAAATGATTAACATTATTTTTACAATTTTTTTTTTTTAAAAAAGGAAAAAAGAAAAATAAACTTAAAGAATTATGTCTACTTTAAAAAGGAAAAGCAAAGCTAATGAATCCTAGCAAACCAACCACCCCAGACTTGGAATCACCATCATAACCATCATCAGTCATCATAAACCATCATCCACAGCCGTAAACATTTTTAAGTTTTAACTTTTAACCACCACTAGCCATCATCGACACCCAGCATCACCCACATCAACCATTAGGCATAACTATCATTAGGTATCATCAACCACGTCAACTATCATCAACAACATCACCATCTCTTCATAGAGAATAGAGTCTCCATCTCCATCTAAGATGGAACCGAATGACTTCACCTCAAATCGATAAGAGCAAATTAGGTCAATCTCATACTTGAGATGGAGTGGCTTTACTCTATCTCACATGAAGATGATAAAAATACCTGATCTGATTCAAATCTATCTAAATCCGGTTAATTTGGGACGGATTTAGGGCAAAAAGTAGTGACCCATTTAGAGTACTGATCGGGTTTGGGTGAACTCTCAAAAATTCTGGATAGGATTTGGGACAATCTTTTCTTGCCCCGACCCAATCTAGTAACCCAATCTATTTATAAACATTAAAAAAAAAAAACCATAAATTTGCGACTGTGTATTAAAGAAAGTTATTACATGGTGTTTAACTTTTGTATTGTTAACTGTCAGAGTTTTTATATAAATTTATAACTCTTTTAAAAGGATCGTAGATATCTTAATCAATTTGTCTCTTTTTTTTTTGTTTGTATATTTACTTTTTTATATTAATTATACAATTAGTTAATAATTAAATCGAGTCAACGAGTTACGTTCAGGATAAATCCCTCCATTCGGGTTTGGGTTTGAGATGAAAAGTAGCAATCTATTTGGAGCACGGGTCGAATTTAGGATGCCTCTAAAAAATTTTGGTTTGAGTTTGATATGGGTCATTGTTATTCTTATTCTCACATGAAGATGGAGATTCCATCTCCATTTACCAACAAAGTCATATATATATATATTTATATATAAAATAAAGTATGATGGACGTCAATGAAAGAATCAATGGGGAGAAGGCCAAGGAAAAAGTGTAAGAGATTGGTTGTCTCCAAGGAATAGAGAAAAAGGACCATGGAGGAGCCTCCACGGAGAGGTGGAAGACCAAATCTCCATTGGAGATTTGGTTTGACATGTCTCTGATGGAGATTGTGGGAGATCGTATCAAAAACTGATGCGATCCGTCAAATCTATTATATATTTTTTTTTTTCAATTTTTAAATAAAAATATTAATTATTTAAATTATTCTTTAAATTTAAAGTATGATATGATAAATTCTGCTAGCTATAGGTTATTCTTATTCATTAATTTTTTTATTCAATTATAAATTATAAATTGGGACACTCTATGAAAAGACAATGATTAAAGCCTAAAGAACAGTAGTGGTCCGGGCTTTGTTTCGTACGACTGTCGTATAGCCAAATTAAAAAAACCCGTGTTTCGTGAGCTGGTGATATTCTTCATCAGACGGTCCCTACCACGATCTCACCAAGATTTTACGTGATCACATCTCAGACTTTGCAATATCATTGCTCACCTCCTATCCAATCACTGCTCTCTAAGCCAAAAATCAACCACAATAATTAAGTTTAAAAAACATATTATTTGTTGTTTAGCACACTTTATTTATCACATTATTCACGTGTTTATAAATTATAACATATGGACAGACAAGACGGTTCTTCCTTCATCCGTACAATTCACAATTATAGTTTAACATGCATAAATTTAACTTCAAAATTATTATCTTTTAGTATTATTATTTAATAAAGTTATACAAGAAACAAAATACAACTCCAATCTCTTCCCTCCTCCCCCCCCCCCCCCCCCCCCCGCGCCTCCCAAAACGAAAAAAAAAAAAAAACAACTCCAATCGTTAAATCGTATTTTTTATGTTAATTCGTTAGAAAATTAACCCAAAAATATTTTTTAAAAGAAAAAAAAATATTAAATTTTTTTTTTTTATGAGCATGAAAACTCCCAAACTCTATTTATAGTGTTAGTGTCCGTGGCAAGCGACCTTGCACGTTACAAGATTCAAGCTCCAGATCCACCTCTCAACTTGCAAGATTCTCGTATCCCTTGACGGCATCGTCTTCTTCTTGTCGGACTTTTGTGGAGCTTTCAAGGTTCGCATCCGAATTCCACCATTGGGATTAACTTTTTCTATTTTCTTTTTTAGCTTTTATTCCTCTCTGTTGTACTCTGCTTTTCGCTTTTCATTGTTGCCATGAACGCGTGAAAATTTTAAGCAAGACTGTTTTTGGTTCAGAAAAGGAGTGATTTCTGCATTAAACTTTACTGGGTTGTGTTTGTTTTGTCGGTTTCAAGAGGTTTGAGGTAACAATATGTATGCTCTGTTTCCTCTTATTTTGTATTTCTGTGTTTCTAGTTTCTACAAATTCCTCGTAGTTGGTTTTTGCTTTTTTTTAACAGTTAATTCAGATGGGCGAAGGCCTTAAATATTCGTATTTTTGTTACATTTTCTCTTTATTTCAGTTTGTAATGCTCCATTTGGCTGCTGAACAGAAGGCAGAAAATTTGAAGAAATAAAAAAAAAAAGAAAAGTAACCTTCAAATTTCAAAATTTTGTTTCTTTGTCCAAGTGTTATGTAAATATAGTCCATGAGTGTCTTTTAACGCTTTAATTTGCTCTATATGCTAGAAGGAATTTGAATCTGAGCTCGGTTGGTTGTAGTTAGACTGTGCTAGATGGTCATTGAAGTGAACATGTTTAGATATGTTTTGTCATTTAATTGGCCTTTTAGCGTCTTTGTAGGCAATTCCAAATCATTTCATGTTTCAGGCTTATATTTTTCATTTTATAGAATTGGTCATTATGGTTAATATTAGTCCGTGTTTTGAGGTGGCTCTTTTAGTGTGTTCTTTTTCATGCTTCTCCAAATGTTTGGTTCAAAAATGTTGGACTTATTTCACTTCATTAGTCATCTAATGACCTTGGTTGTAGTTTATATTGGCGGGACTGCGGTGTGATGCATTCTCAATTACTCTCACTCAAATGTCGATTGTGAATGCTCATACTGTCTTGATGGATTTGAATGCAGTGTCATGGGAAGTACAGGTGGAACATCATATGGGGAATACACCTACGAGAACCTGGAGAGGGAACCCTATTGGCCCTCTCAGAAGCTTCGGATCTCTATTAGTGGGGCTGGTGGGTTTATTGCCTCACACATCGCGAGGCGATTGAAGAGTGAAGGACATTACATAATTGCTTCTGACTGGAAGAAGAATGAGCACATGACGGAGGACATGTTTTGTCATGAGTTCCATCTTGTTGATCTTAGGGTGATGGATAACTGTTTGAAGGTCACAACTGGGGTTGATCATGTGTTCAACCTTGCAGCAGATATGGGAGGCATGGGGTTCATTCAGTCAAATCACTCAGTCATCATGTATAACAACACCATGATCAGCTTTAACATGCTTGAGGCTGCAAGGATCAATGGAGTTAAGAGGTTTGTTATCATGGATGTATTGTTTCCTATAATATCAGTTTTACGTTGTTCATTTGACTCCACAATAAAGAGAACCTTTTATCTATCCTTGAATTGCATGAAAGATACACAAACGCTTTTGACATGGTGTCATTTTATTTCTACTAGGGTTTGATGAACTCTAAGCACAGGTGTTTATATCAACTTTGAAGTGTTTGTGCATTTTTAATGATTTTTTCTTTGTAATTTCGGTTGTCAAACTATGACATGTGTAACTCTTTTACCATTCTCCATGTTTTGTTATTTTTCTTGGTTAATGATGCTGTGTATGTATCATTATATGTCGATTACCGTATCTAAGTATTGACATTTACATGATATTTCAGGTTTTTTTATGCCTCAAGCGCTTGCATTTACCCTGAATTTAAACAGTTGGATACTAATGTGAGCTTGAAGGAGTCTGATGCCTGGCCTGCAGAGGTTTTTAACTCAGAACTAAAAAACCAATTTAGATTTTTTCTTACTTTGTTGTTCAAAATATTGATGAAACCACTTTTTCTGGCATTTTTAGCCTCAAGATGCTTATGGTTTGGAGAAGCTAGCAACAGAGGAGTTGTGCAAGCATTACACGAAGGACTTTGGTATTGAGTGTCGGATTGGAAGGTTCCATAACATTTATGGACCCTTTGGAACATGGAAAGGTGAAATTTTGTTCATTGTTTCTCAAATGAGTATATGCATATTCTTAATATTGTTTTGTATATATATATACTATGCTTCTGTGAATCTATAGGTGGAAGAGAGAAGGCCCCTGCTGCATTCTGTAGGAAGGCTATTACTTCAACTGATAAATTTGAGATGTGGGGAGACGGGAAACAAACTCGATCTTTCACATTCATTGATGAATGTGTAGAGGGTGTTTTGAGGTACAGTGTTCTTGAGTACTAGATATATGCTTTGCCTTTGTTTTTATATGTAGTTTAATTTGCAACCTCTGGGATGAAATGAAATAGTTTAATGTGTGGTTAAATTCTTCTTGCATATAAATTTAATCAAGACCTAGAAAATGACTGTCTTCATATGTTAATTAGTGATGCATGACGGTACGAGATTATACCACGAACTGTTACAACCCTGCATTTCTTTCCAAAACCACTTTGACAACCAATGCTTTTTAATTTTTTGAAGAAAGTTCAGTCCCTTTTCTGCTCAATTATTAGTTGATTTGTGACCCTTTTTTAGAATTTGTTATTTCCATAATTAATTGCTGGTGTCACTCTCCCAGGCCATCGGTCATAAGCTAGTGCACAGCAACCTCAATGCTACATTTTCATGGCGTTGAACATGCCACTTGTTAAAAGGAGCTTGTCAGCCAAGCAATAGAACATAGGTTTATCTCTTGTGTACTCTACCATAAACCATATTAGAACAATTATCAGTATTAAGACTGTCACACAGAATAAGTTTCAAAAGGGGTATAGTTAAATTCACTGACTCGATACATCAAACAATGTTTCTAGATTGACAAAGTCGGACTTCCGCGAGCCAGTGAATATTGGAAGCGATGAGATGGTTAGCATGAACGAGATGGCTGAGATTGTCCTCAGCTTTGACGACAAGAAGCTCCCCATTCATCACATTCCTGGTCCAGAAGGTGTGCGTGGTCGAAACTCAGATAACACTTTAATAAAAGAGAAGCTTGGTTGGGCTCCTACCATGAAACTGAAGGTACAGTAACAAGCAATGTGGCTTTCTATCCCTGTAAATTTAGACTTGATGTTGCTGACTCGCCGTACTCGTTCATTTCTTATTAAACCTTTACAGGATGGGCTGAGGTTCACTTACTTTTGGATCAAGGAACAGATAGAGAAAGAGAAAGCTCAAGGTATTGATTTGTCAATTTATGGATCCTCAAAAGTTGTGGGAACACAAGCACCTGTGCAGCTGGGCTCTCTCCGTGCTGCTGATGGCAAGGAGTGAAGCACAAAGCTGCAACTTGTTTAAATGTATCGAAGTCCCAAGTTCCGTGATCGACCACCTTATTTTAATGAAGTGGACATCCGAGTATGGATCAGATTGCAAGCTGCTGGTTAAATTTACTGCTATCAATGAATATGAATTAAATTTGTTAGTATTTCTTGCTTAAGATAACTGGTGTCCATAGAATGATGATACATTATATGCAGCAGCCCTCTCCTGTGGTTACCAATTATGGGGCGTGGGCTGCTAATATGTAATTTATGTATGGTCCTTGCTTCTTTCCCGCAATTCACTCGTTGAGAAAACATCTTATAGATTTTATCAATCCATCTTTAATTCAACCGCTTTTCTATTTATTGGTTGGGGTTCGGGCATGCAGTGGCAACTGAAGTTAACGACCGGTTTGGGCTGGTTTTTAGAAGTCAGCTTTTGGCTTTTAAGACCATAATATGGCTTTTGAAAGTAATCGGTTGAATTTTGGAAAGGGCTTTTAATTCTTAGAAGCTCTTCCACGATAAGTCTGGAGCCGCTGGGTTCTTTAGAAAAAGCTTTCTAGAAAACAAGGAAAACAATTTTTTTTTTCTGCATATACGCTTTCATCTCATTGTTAATGACCAACAAAACAGAAATCTTGTCACAAAAATTTCGCATTTTTTTCCCCAACAAAACAACTCCTCTTCTAAAGTACACTAAGCTTGTGCTTTTGGCTCTTGGTAATAGTTTAGAAGTTGAAGGTTTTCTGATGCTTCTGCTAATAGAAAAGAATTAGAAGCTTTAGCTTTTGTTTTGTCATAAAAGAGATATACTTGAAAATTTCATTTTGTGGTTTATTAATAAAAGAATCAAATCATGGATACCACCCTGGTAAGAGTGGTTGAACATTTTTTTTTTTATCCTAAGAGATCAAAAGTTCAAGTTTTACTCTTGTCCTATAACATAAAATATAGATAGTTTTTTTTTAATCTAATCCCCCTCCTTCACTATTGAAAAAAAAAAGGAAAGGATCAAAATGTAAATACAAAAAATCGACTCCATTATTTTCTCAGAAGCTCTCACCTCTTTCTCTTCTAAAGAACTTATAAAAACTAAAAGCTCTTTTTAAGTTCAACCTGGAACCTTCATAAGTCATATTTGGGTCCAAAAGGTTGAAAGTTCGCTTCTAAAACCATGCCACAGACCGGACAAAAGTTGAGTTGGTTAAATGGTAAACCCCTCGCACCCCTCTATAAAATTGTGAGTTCATGAAATTGTTAGGTTAAATCTTAAATGGTATTTCCTACCACAATTTTATTTTTGGGGACTTTACACAAATTCTTATTTTATATTTAAAAATAAATAAATAAATAAACCATGCCAAACCAGGCCTGAGCACTTCTAGTCGTTCTGTGTATGTGGTCCAAAAGATTGTTCTATGACATGCCCATTAAAATTGGATAAGGCTATTGTGATAGGTACAGATCCTGACCCATGTGTGCTGTTTATGAAGAGTTAAAAGAGATACTGAGATACCTTTATGGTGACCACCCCTGTCAAAGCTGCTTCTTAAACTGTATACCAAAAAAGATGCCATTGGAAGTGCTTCTGTATAGGGCGTGCTTTCTATAAATGTGTCTCTTTTAAAAGTTAAAAGCAATTGAGTTTTTTCTTTCTCTTTCCCCAAGTATTTCATACCACCTTCTCTTCTGTGATTGGGCTCTATAATCAGGATTCAGGATTGCTGGCCCACCCAAAGAATAAGTCACAAGTATGGTTTCACCAAAGCCACTGACAGCCCACATGGTTGTCAATTAGTGCGCAAATGAAAAAGCACTCTATAAAGATCAAAAATAAAAATAAAATAAAATAACACTATATATACTACCAAACAAAACTTCTTCTGCTACCAGGCTTGTCTTCAAGAAAATGTGTGAAACGTTGACTTGATAAATTTTAATATTCGACTCTTGTGTATAGGCTAATTATAAAATGATATAGTTTTAAACAAATTTTACAATTACGTAAAATTTCTATAGCAAGTTAAATATCCCAATTTGTTTGTATGAAGATCATATCTATGGATAACCGTACCAAACTTTGATAGTAAAAAGTACATCTCAATGATATTTCAAGTTTGAAAAGTTGTACCGTAAGGAATATTTTTAAAAATAAAGTCATAAATACGAAAAATCAGTGAAATTTATCCAAGCCATATATATATATATATATATATATATCTTCTTCTTCATCAAAGGATCTTTTATATATATATATATTGACAGATTTTGGGCATCTGAAGAGCTGAAACTCTAACAACATTATTTTGAGCAACATTGTTTTCAGGAGAGGCTCACTCAGTCAACAGTTCTACTACTTCCATTATTTATTGAAAACAAACATTTTTCTACAGAAATTTTAGTAGATAGAATCTTTTACAGTTTATATAATAAGTTTTAGGACCAGATTCTACCTAACTCGAGTTCGAGAGATTTGATATTGATTTGAATTGTATTAACTTATAATTAAATAAAAAAATTATAGCCTGGAAAAGGTTCTTCAATGAATTTTCTAAGAAAAAATAGACCAAGTCCCATTATTTTTTTATTTTTTTATTTTACTTCTCTCTTTTGTTTTTGGTCTTTCATGACAAATAATAATACTCTCTAACCAACTAATTCGGCATTAAATTAATTTCAAGAAAGAAAAAAGGCATTAAATTAGTACCAATACAATCAACATCATTGTCATTAAAAATATCTTATTTGTGGTCACACTTATAGTCCGATGGTAACCATATTTTTTCACTAAATGAAGGTTTTGTATTCAATCCCTCATTCATCAGTTCAATAATAATAATAACAGAAGACCGGAAGAAAACCTTATCTGGGTTGCAGCAATATTGAACATGTATATTCTTTTAACTAAACCGACGTTTTCATTTGTTGTATTGTACTCAACAGGTGTTTATATAAGCATGAGCTAATAATTCAATTCAATAAATTCAATATTAATTTCCAAGCAGGTTCATTTCGTACTACCATTTTCCACTCATCATCCTTCTTAATTATATTATTATTCTGAAGGGGATAGCCTTAGTTAAAAAGATTCTTTTTGTTTGTTAAAAACTGAGACTAATTTTAGTGTATATGTGAAACCAATTATATCAGGAAGAAATATTGATATCCAACAACCTCTTGGTAGGTTGCTAGCATTTAACTACTTATTACACTGAAAGTATATAAATTCAAGAATCAAAACAAAAGTCTTCTTTTGATTCCATCAATAATATTTTTCAATTCATTTCTAGATTCCAATTTACCCTCTAGTATTTTTTTTTTCCAGAAAATGTTAACAAATCCATCAAAAAAATGTTTAAATTGATAAAAAAAGATTCAATAAATGATATTCAATAATAATATCTAAACTCGGACAAGAAAATTGAATACCAACATAACATACATTGAACAACAAATTTTAAAAGGTAATAGAAATCTATATATCCATTAACAATCAATATCTAAGTCTTCTTCCCAACCAAATTTGAAAAAAGTGACATTGGTTGGGTAATTAGAGGATTACATAAACAATTCAATCTTTATATGCATTTAATTAAGCTCAGTGTTTACCTTGAAACCATGTACCAGAGGAGCTTTTTAATAAATCATATAATGTTTGCTGAGGTGGAAATCCAATCTTGTGCATAAATGAGAAATAATCTCATTTAGCATATTCTATCTGGCTACAAGATATTCTTCAAAGTCAATAAAATTATCTACATTTATTTCTACATAATAAATAATGCGATAGAGACCAATTAATAAGTTTTTACATGCGAAAAGTAAAAGAAAACCCACAACTTTAAATCATATGTTTTAGCGATAGAAATTGTTTTTGAAACTCCTTGATAAATAGTATGTACCTTGGAACATTAAATTTAAGGTTTTTTGTTTGGTTAAAAAAAAATCAATTTAAAAAAAATAATTTTGTAAAAATCATATAAATTAAATCTTATATCAAGTGTGACAATTTATGTTTATGTCAATTCAAACACAATTCATTTAAATTTTAATTGTATCAGAACCACAATTCTAATATATTGAATTCATTTTAGGTGTATATCATGAATTATGTCACAAATTACTTCTTTCAACTTTATGTTAATTTAAAGTGATCCAGTTTATAAATGGTGTCAAAACTCTTAATATCAACCTTTAAACTCTTTGCCTTTCATATATCATCCGCATACGGCATACACAAGTGACATAAAAAATTGCCCTTGACCATTCACAGTACCCAACAACTCACTAACTCAAGCTAGTTGCATTTTCGTGAATCACATCTCTGTTATCGTTTTCAGCTAGCTGTAGAATCATTTATGGTTTATCTGGGAATGGCATGCTTTTCTTGAATCTTCGGTTGCATGCAAGAGGATGTAATAATATATCTGAAACTACTGACAAAACGTTCATCAATGGTGGCAGTGCTATCAACCTTGCTAGAGTAGCTGAAATTCAAGAACTGTAAATGCTACTCATACTAATCTGAGTCCATTGTAATGACTTTCTGTTTTCTTCTGGTTTTTTTTTTTTTTTTTTTTTTTTCTGATTTTCATTGAATACCTTCTCAGAATGGATTACAGAGCTGTCATAATATCAACCATTGATAACAATTCTAGCCATTTTGTTCTTATTTTTCTTTAAAAAAATTAAAAATAAGTATTAATTGCATTAATGTACTTCTACATTCATTGATATTTTCTACCATTGAAGTTTAAATCTGCTTTGAATATTACTTAATGGACAAGGGAAATGAAAGTTGAAGGATTGTTTGATAAAATATATTTGAGAGAAATAATTTAATAAACTACTTCTATAATTTTCAAGAACATGTTAGATGACCTTTTTTTTTTCTCAAGTACTTATTATTATTATTATTTGAAAACTCTGAAGTACTTATTTTAAAATGGAGAGTAGTACATAAAGGGTTTCTAAACATTTTACACATCTCTAACTTAAACAAAAATAAAATGCTAGTGTGTTTTATCAAGATTAATTGAAAAATTGACGATATGTGATTAGTGCACTGATAACTTTATCATATTTATACTTTTAAAATTGTAATTCGAATTATCTCTTTTTTTAAAAAAAAAAATACCTAAGATATTATAATGGTTTAAAAAAATTGATTGGCCTTTCACAAAAAAATTAATTTTAACTAATTTTTTCAATTTCCAACAAAGAGTAAATTTTGCTTTTGGATAACATATAACCGAGTATATATTCAATACGATTTTAATCTACGAAAACGAAAATTAGTTTATATAATAAACAAAAATCATGTTTATTACGTAGAAGTACGTGTGACTGATTCCTGTGTTTCATTGGATAAAGTCAAAATTCAACAATACTTTTTGTGGGCCTATAATATCCTGCTCAGCTCCACTTCGTAATCTGTTTTGGCCATTTCCTTATAGTTAATATTAATTCAAGGATATGACGACCACAAACTCGATTTTCTTTCATTTGTAGTTTCCGCATAGAAACACTTCATTTTGATCCCTAATGTATTGCAAACTATCAGATTTTTGAAGGTTTTTTTTTTTTTTTTAAATAGTTGTTTCATCCCTAAAATTTAAAAATCTTTCAAAAAATTCATTCTGTCAGTCAATTAATAGTCAAAGAAAATGAAAAGTTTGGGCAAGAAGAAATTTTTGACATTTTACAAAGAGAGTTATGATAACGATATGTGTTTGACTAAGATTAAAATGAAAAAAGCATATAAATTCATCAAAACTAAATTTAAAAATTAATTAATTAATGATTAATTCTTTCATTCAAATTTTAAAAAATTAAAAATCTTTGACTTTCATCTTTAAAATGGACGATGAAGATTAATTAAGAAAACAAATTAAAAAAAAAAAATTGAAGATTTCGGTAACCTAGATCTTCAACATAATATTGAAAATCTGGGTTCAAACCTAGATGTTCTAATTGAGTAAACAATTTCTTTAAAAAAATTTAAAAAAAAAAGAGTTAAAGATCTGGATTACCCAAATATTCAACATTTGGATTCAAACTCAAATAAAAATCTGTGTTTGAAAGTAGATATTCAACATTTAGTTGAACCCAAATGGCAATCCAGACACACAAAAAAAAAATAATAATAATAATTCAACTCCATCTTTTCCATCAACTCTATTTCCATTAAACTCAGTTGGAATTTAAATTTGGTAACGGGTCAGATTTAGATTTGGAGAGAGGAAGAGACCAATTTTGTTTAGAGACAATAAAAATGAAGAAGGATTTGGGCTTAAGGTTTTTTTTTAAAAAAAAAATGTTTAATTCCTTTTTTTATTGCCTAATTTCATTTTATTATTATTATTTAATTTCTTTTTAAAAATATAAACATATTTTTTAAAAATAATCAAATGGAGAACGATATTGTAATATTTAGGTTTCATTAGGGCCAAAACGATCATTTCATATGGTAAGGGGCAATTAAGTTTTTTTCATTTTTCTATTTGATTTGACAGTTAATTAGTTGACAATAATAAGTTTTTTTAAGTTTTTTCAAATCCTAAGGAGTGAAATAGCTGTTTTTTAAAAGACCTTTAAAATTCAGATAGTTTTCGACACCTAGAGGGTAAATGAAAATTTCCCTTTTTCTAAAATAAATATTTAATTGGGAAAAATCCAAAAAAACCCCTGAAAACAAAAATAATATCAATTCACCCCACTTTTTGAAAATATTAGCTAAAAAACCCCCTACCGTCTCCCAAAAACGGTTTTCATCCAGGTTTTTAGTGGTTTTGTAATAAAAATAGTAAAAGACCAAAATACCCTTACTATATTAAAAAATAAAATAAATATAAATATAAAAAAATTAAACATGATAAAAATTACAAAATAAATAAAAAATAAAAATGAATAATAACTATATCAAATAAATATAATAAATTTAAAATTTAAAATTAATTAATAATAAAAACAATAAAAATTTGAAAAAAAAAATAGAGATATAAATGCCAGCAGTGATCTCCACCGTCCATCAAGGTAGATGAATGGTGGAGATCATATCTTCACTTTTTTTAAAAAAATTAATTTGGTGAATAATTTAAAAAAAAAAACTAAAAACAGAGATTTTTTTCTTTGAAATGGAGATCTAATATCCAGATTGGATCTCCATCGTCCATCAAGGTTGATGGACGGTGGAGATCCAATCTGGATATTAGATCTCCATCCACCCAGAAGATTTCGAAGAAAACAAAGAAAATGAAAACAAAAAACCACAACCCATTTCCACACCGCCCATCTCGAATCAACACCACCTGCAGATCCACAACACCTGTAGATCCACCACCGCACTGCCGCGCCGAATCAGCAACACCTGCAGATCCACAACAAGCGCACCGCCGCGCCGAATCAACACCTATAGATCCACCACCACTGCACCGCCGCGCCGAATCAACAACACCTGCAGATCCACAACAAGCGCACCGCCGCGTCGAATCAACACCTGCAGATCCACAACAAGCGCACCGCCGCGTCGAATCAACACCTGCAGATCCACCACCACCGCACCGCCGCGCCGAATCACCAACACCTGCAGATCCACAACAAGCGCACCGCCGCGCCGAATCAACAACACCTGCAGATCCACCACCGCACCGCCGCGCTGCTCCACGACGACAGCACACAGCCCACCGTTCCTTACTATCTTCTCCACGAACCGCGTCGAAAACAGCATCCGCACGATCTGATCCATTTCCACACTGTCGCACCGCTCGACACAACAACACAGTCTATCGCATCGCTTCAACGACGGCGGCGACTTTCCAAAACCGCTTCAACGGCGACACGATCTGATGATGGTGTGAGTGACAAAAAAAGAAGAAGAGAGGAAGGAGAGAGAGAGTGTGTGTGACAGAAGAAGAAGAAGCGAGAGAGGGAGAGGGAGAGGGAGAGAGAGAAAGTGTGAAGTTTTTTATTTTAATTTAGTTTTAAAATTTTTTTAATGAGTTTTTTTTATTTTATTTAACTTTTTAATTCCATCCAACTGTTTTAACAAATACAATGACGATTATACCCTCAATATTAACGGATCCGTCACTTTCTTAACTTTTTTACTGTTCCAATTAACGGTCGGACCTTTTTAGCTAATATTTTTAAAACCAGTGGTGGTTTGATATTATTTTCATTTTGAGGGGGTAAATTGATAATAACCCTATTTAATTTAATTGAAATATCTTTGTGTCAGCTTCCAATTTTCCTTTGGGATAATCCCAATTTTCCTCCTGTATTTTGATGAAATAGTCAAAATCCCCCTTACTTTAAAAAATCATTAATATCCCCCTTTGATTTACAAAATGGATAAAAAAAACCCTTGTAGTTTATTAAAATATCTAAAAAACACCTTACCATTAATTTAGACGTTAGAAGTCAACAGTTAACCGTTAATATGGAAGGGTAAAACTGTCTAAGTGAAATAAAATATAAATAATATAAATATTTAATAAAATAATAATTTAATATTTAAAATTTTGAAAAAAATCTCTACTATTCATATTTAAAATGGACGGCGGTGATCAAAACTATTAAAAAATGTTCAAAATTTAAAAAATCTTCATTTTCTCTCTTTACTTCTCGCTCTCTCTCTTCCTCTATTTCTTCTTTTTCTTTTTCTTCCTCTCTTTCTCTTCTTCTTCTTCTTCTCGGCAATACCCAAACTGGGTTTCCATCGGACAGCCAGCTTCGATCTATGGGTTTCCGATGAAAACTCAAAAATGTTTGGGTTTCCACGTCGGAAACCTGGATCCGATCTATGGGTTTTCGACTCGAAAACCTAGAGTCTTTGCGTTTTCGCGATCGGATCTGGGTTTTTGACATAAAAACCCAGATTTCTAATGGAAACCCATAGATCTACAAGTTTCCGACGCTGAAAACCCAGAGATCTCTGGGTGTCCGCGCTGAAAACTCGTAGTTAGGTTTCCGGTGCGAAAACCCAACTCATAATTCTTTTTTGTTTTGATTTTTTTTTGTTATATTGTTGTTGTTTTTTTTTTTTTTATGATGTTGTTTGTGTTATGTTGCTGTTGCTTTTGATGATGGTTTGGTTTGGTTGAATGAAGATGAGTGAATGTGTTTTGGTTGGATGATGCTGGTGTTCTACATGGTTACAATATTAAGGGACAGTTTGCTCTTTTTACTCACTGGTATAATCAGAAATCAACTCTCACTAACAAAGTTAACAAAAGGGGGTAAAATAGGATTTTTAAAAATTATAGGGGATAATTAACGATTACATTAAACTACAGGGAGCCATTGAGATTATCCCTTTTTCTTTTGACCTCAACTTTGGTACAAAACCTGCTATTTATTATTTATTATTTATTTCGTTCAAGAATAATCAACATCATTTTAGTTTCAAAAATTCAAAGTACATGCCGGTTATATCTAATTGGTCAACAGAGAACATTTCACACAAATCACATGAAAAATCTTTTGCAAGAAAGTCCTAAAACAATTTTTTTCAAGACAAAATTTATTTTGAACAAAATAAATTTGATTTAATGTTATCCTTTTAATATCCACATAACTAAGATTGTAAGTTTAAATTGGGTCTCCCTCCTTAAAAATTTAAAACAATTGTAATATTTAAAAGTAAATTAAAAAATACTTTATTTTTTATTATAGTACAGTCTTTTTTTTTTTTCACTAAACCGTCGCGTTCTTCAATTTTTTTTTTCCTTTTTTATTGGTAACGATCAAGTTTATCAACTAGATCATTGACACCTATAAGTCCCGGTCCAAATTAACCATCGGTTTCCTTAATAATCGGAGCATGTTCCCGTTTATTTTACCAAAAGATAATTCACAAAGGAAAAAAGAGAAAAGGAGAAGAAGGGTAAAGAGAGATAAGGCAATCGAAAAAACGAGACGTGGCACCTGGAATTCAGGTCCACGTCACAGCAGATAAATGCTCTTACAAAGGCAACAAATTAGAAAGGCCGACATGTCAAATCATGATTGGATAGCAGGCTAAGGCGTCTAGACTTTTCGTGACCCCTTCCACACACAGTCCCAAAGGCCCTGATTGGTACATTCCTCAATCAATCAATATTCCTGCACAAAAATCAAAAAACAAAAAACAAAAGAAAAAGAAAAGTGGCACAAAATCAAAGACAGAAAAGGAATCTTTGGCGATCATGCGAGGGAGTACAGTCCACACCGTCCTTACCGTGAGCACCGCCGCTCCTGATTGCAATTGATTTCGTGTGGTCTAGGCAACGTCAGTTAAAATCAATTTTACACCTCACAAGCAATCTCTCCCCATGGTTGGTGGGAAGTTGCTTTCACGAAAGAAATTATTGTTATTATTGACAAATTTTGCCCTATTTTGTTTTATTATTATTATTTTTTTTCTCTTATTATCTTTGCCGTTGTACAGAAGAAGAAGGGACCCACTAATCAGTCTTCTCAGCCCAAGAAAATTAAAAAATAATAACATAGAAATTAAAAAAGGGGAGGCCCTACCATCTTGGCCTACAATTTCTTTTATAAGCTCCTATTATGTGAATCTGACATTTGGTACTGGCCTCCTACCCTACCATCACTTTGTTAAAACCAAAAAATAAATGTATATGTGTATTTATTCTATTACAAAGCTGCAAAATTATGCATTATGATTAGTAAATGTTATTGTGAACACAAGTTATATGTTGAGCGGGGTAATAAAGATTAGGACACAAAATTGGTGTCCAAGAGTTTTCAAAAGATTGATAATTATAAAATAAGAATAATAGTGGATATACATATACATCATGGATTAGACATGCCCCACAACAATGATCGTGGGATTTTTTTTTTCCCCAAAATAAGTTATAAATCAATTAGAAAAAGAAATGGGAAAGTGGTATGTGCCCAAAAAAGCCAACAAGTTGGGCTATATTTGAGAAAGCATCATTTGCTATATCGTACAAAGACTAAAATTTGAGATTCGAGGCTTTCCTTATAAGGATTAATCTTCAATTGTTACTATTTTTTTGAGAACTAAAACGTTTGCTTCACGAAACAAATAACAGGTTAATTAATTGTAATCTGTTAATTAAATTCGATAATTTAATTATGCAGAGAAGGAGCGATTAAGAAGACAGTCAAGAATCCTTTTATCTAAACAAAGTTTCGACAATTAATTTCCACACGTATTGAAGCGCATCGTTTTGAACAAAGACTAATTACGCATTCAACAACAATTAACAGTCAAACTTCAATTTCACACACAAAAAATGAAACCTTAACTGGAGGCCGTGAAGAACATGAGCAATGCACCCGTAGAGTTGAAACAAAAGAGGCAGTTTTTGAAACTTTTAATTATTTTATTTCTCTCCCCCGCGCCCCCCCCCTCCAAAAGCTCAAAATGTAAAAAAGAGAACATCACGCCATTCCAGTGATTTGTTTTTTTTTTAGCTCTCTCTGTTACACGCTTTTTTAGACACCACGAGCTCTCTCTCTCTCTCTCTCTCTCTCTCTCTCTCTCTCTCTCTCGAGTATTGCCGTCATTAACATTATCTAAAAATATTATTAATATAAAGTTAATTTTTTTTTTTAAAAAAAGTAAATTTCCTTAAAAGGTGAGAAATTAAAAAAAAAAAAAAGTTACCATGATATTTTGTTCCCCCTCCTGAAACAATACACAACAGAAACATTTCCGAGATGCTTCTCTGCGTGGGAATATAATATGCTCGAGACAAGAGCGGGTAAATATACAGGGATATAATAGATTCATGTAATATCATTTATATGATATTAAAAATTATTAATTTATCATATTTATGTTAAAATATGAATTATATTAATTCACATACAAAAGTTTATATATGATAAATAGAATATGTTTGACATAAAAAAGATATTTACTAGAATTTTTTTTTTCATTTTTATAACATTTACTATTTTTTTTTTTATTACAAGGCTCGTAGATTTGCTGCCTCCTCGGCTCCTCCTACAAACAAAAAAGCAAAGAAAGAGGAAGAAAAACAAAATGTACCATTATCCGATTATGATTTTTATATATCCATATTTTTATACCTCAGAAAAAAAAAAAAAAAAAACAAAAGGAAAATTTTTCAGGGCTTCTCTTTTAGAAGGGAAGCCAATCCGGTCACCACCTTCGTTCTCGTCTCAACACTCTTCGGTTTCACCGCCGGCGGCTGCCATTTCATCGTCACCGCCTCAACTGAATTATTTTCCAGTGACGGCGGCGGTGTTTTCTCTCCGAAGATCAGCTCTAACTCTCCACAATCATCACCTCCTGGCTCAGCAGACAAGCACTGGCCATTCTCGGTCTCGGTCTCAGTTTTGTTGTTGGAAACGTTGTCGTTTTGGGAGGCTCTGGTGAATGGAGACAGCCACTTGGCACGCATGTACTCGGCTTTTCTCCACGGAGGAAAGTGCATGCCTTTCTTCTTCAAGCTGAGCTTGGCCGCCTCAGACACGATCGACACAATCTGCCCGATCCTCTCCGGTTTCCCGACGAAAATGTACGGCAACGATTGCAGGATCGCCTTGTACGCGCTCGTCGATCTCACGATTTCGAACTCCGATCTAAAATCAACGTCCACCAACAGCCTCTCTCCCTCCACAACCACATCAATATACTCGTATTCACCTGAAAAAATAATAAAAACAGCAAACTTTAGTCAAACCTTCAAACGATTTTTTTTTTATTCAAAATCGTGGAAACTTCGAGAGAAGTAGTAGTACCGGCTGGGAAAGAAGGACACTTGTCCCATTTTGATTTGCAGATTGAAGAATCGTAGCCGAGTAATTGCAATCCATCGGTTACGATTTTTCTCAAATCGTCTTTTCGCTTGTGATTCTTGTTATTCTTGTCGATGATCATCGCTGTGTCTGCCAATAGATTTCTCTCCGCAACACTAGCGCATGGAATTAGACTCTGTTTTCAAGTCAAAATCAAAGACGACCAAATTAGTCGATCTTAATTTCAATTTAACAAATTAAAGAATAAATATCGGACATGAATGAATTCGTGGATTTTTATATTTTATATTTTTACCTTGACTATATCAGAGTAATCGCTGAAGGATCCACTTGCGATGGAGTCACCGAAACCGTTAAAAAAATTCGATTCATCGTCGGAGCTGTCGTTACTGTTACCGTTAAAGCAATTGCAGCGATTGCGTGCGCATTTCACATTGGATTGCTTCTCGTTGGGTTCTTCGATGAAATTCTGCACCATTTTGGCCAGACAAACCGAGCTCGGCTCGAACTCGGTTCCGGTCACTCCATCTTTGCTGTACTGCGGTTCGCCACCGCCGCCGACGGCGACAGCCGGTTGTCTATCGGTCGACGAGATTCTCAGTACGCTCGGAAACTGTCTGTCGAACAGCCTCTTGAGTCGGGATTTCAGCACCAGTTTGGTTGTCTCGGGTCGGATTATCGGGTCCTGAGAATCGATATCGATTGGCTGGATCTTCATCGGAGGCATCACGGAACCCAAAAAAGAAACCAAAAATAAAACAAACACAAAAATTGCTCTGTTCTGTAGTCTTTTCAAGTACTACCAGCTAACCATGCTTGAACAAAACCATCCATTTACAGCTATAAAAATTTTGCGCACACACTCACAGTCACCGAGTTGTATTATAAGTACACCCAACAAATTCCTCTCATGAAAAAATTTATACTAAATCAGTGCTGCATCCACATTTACCACCACCACCTCTGCCCTCAGTCACAGAAACCACGCCAAAACTTTTAAGAACAAAGCCACTGATCGTTAGAGTCAATCTAGCTACAAAACTCAAAACTGTAAAAAGCTACCCAGAAATCAAAAGGACCAAATAAAATAGAATTCACCAAGAAGAAATGAATAACTTCGAGGAAAGAAGAGGAAAATATATGGGTTCTGTTTATATTTTTTCGTGGAATACGTGGCGGCGATGATCAGAGATAAGAACAATGCGAGTCGACGTTGGAGGGAAGAAGGACGCCGGAATATTCATTTCTCCGGCAATGTTAAAGTCGCTGGCTATTGTAACCACCGGAGAAGAGAAGAGTAAAAGTTTATTATCTAATTTAATTTCTGTTTTTGTGATTTTATTTGTTTGGTTGGTTTTGGTCACCTGTGTAGCGAGCGGATGATGGGTTGGGCCTTTTTATAGGGAGAGTCCATACTGCTGAGTAGGACGTATTTGCCACGTAGGCCCTTCGTGGCGTTTATTATCTTGAACTTCAGTTGCTTCTGACTTGGAGGTGGAAGTACCGAACTGCCCATGCTCTCTCTGTTGATAGCGGTCTCTGACACTCCAGGGTATGGGGGCAAATCTGGAAAACGACGAAGGTGGAAATGAAAATGGGAAAGATATAGTGTAAATAAGATTAAGACCGTGATGCAGATAATGGGCGTGAACGTATCACAGCGTGACACGTGGGTTGCTGGGGGGGATCGGTTACACGGATGGAAGTGCGAAGACCATTTTAGACCATTCGATCATGATTTCGTTCCGGTTTTGCTATGTTGTTTTGTTAGAAAGTACGTTGTTTCCTGGATTTTTGACCGGAAGTGTTGCGGAGACGATTCTTTGTTTTTGAAAAAAGCGTTGCGGAGAAGATTGATTTATATTCCCTCTGAGTTAATATTATCCACTTCATTTTTGGCTTGGCTGTATAATTACGAATAGATTAATAATATATTAAAAATTTGAGTAATGTAAAACTTTTCAAATTTATTGTCCAAATTAATATTTAAATGATATGAAACATAAGTTGATAATATCTTATAAATGATGAGATGATATAATAATTAATAAAATATTCTTTAGTCATGGATTTGGTTGGACAATAAATTTGAAAGATCTAACATTACTCTTAAAATTTAACTATTAAAAATAATATTATATGGCATATAGTATAAGGATTTAGTTACTTTACTGGTTGAGTAACATAATCTAATGATTACATTGACTTCAATAATTACTCTTACAAGTTACAACCAATTTAATAGATATAATTGTGATAATTAATAAGTCATTGACAACTCACATTCCATATCCTTTGACCATGGATTTGGTTGGATAATAAATTTGGGAAGTCTAATATTACTCTTAAAATTTTACTATTGAAAATAACATTATATGACATATATATGAGGACTTGGTTACTTTATTAGTCGAATAACATTACCCAATAATTACATCTATTGGATTGACTTTAATAATTACACTTATAAGTTACAATCAATCCAATGAATGTAATTGTTAGTTGGATAATAAATTTAGAAAGTATAACATTACTCTTAAAATTTAACTATTGAAAATAATATTATATGATGTACAATATAACGATTTAATTATCTTATTGATTGACTAACATTGTCTAATAATTACATTCGCTTCAACAATTAACCTTACAAGTTATAACAAATCCAATAGATATAATTGTGATAATTAATAAGATATTAACAACTCACATACCACATCATTTACCTATGAATTTGGTTAAATGATGTAATTATCAAAATTACCCTTACAACTTATAACAAATTCAATGGATGTAATTATCAGGTAAGATAGATCAATCAATAAAATAGTCAAACTCATAATATAAAGTTTACAATTTTCATTTTCCTATTATTTAAAAGGCAAGAAACGTATAATTGAATTATAGCGTTGTTGTATATTTATTCATAGTCCAAATAATTAATATGTTTTTTTTTTATATATATATATTTATTATAAAGATTTGAGCTTTCCTCCTTCGTTTAAAAGAAAATTCTAGATGCTGTGAGAACAAAATTTTATATCACTTTCTGTCAACAAAATCGGATAACTTTCTAATGATTAATATCATATTGCTTTATAATCTATAAACAAAACTATGATCTCCTCGTATCAAATAATAGATTTGGTCAACAAATTATGCTGTGAAGCACATAATATAATTATATTAATATTATTAAATCTGGTTATTTATACCATTTTTTGGGTGGGAATTGAATAGTTTTTCTTTAAAAAGTTTAGAATAGATTAAATTATATAGACTATCAATCCAATTATTGATTTTGATAGAGATGTGAGAGTATTATTATCACTATATATTATTATTTAAAAATGCAAAGTATTAATTTGAAAGGGATCAAATGAAATGCTGCCACTTCAGTAGCATACATATGTAAGTCTAGTGTGACTGTAGAGAGGTGAAATGAAATTGTTAAGAAAGATGGACACTTGCATCATGATACTGATTGCTTAGTTTAATTGCTTGTTAATATATTATTAACACACTAATTAAGTGTATTTCAACTTAAATAATTATGAAGTGTCTCTTGTGGGGAGCAAAATATGCTTTTATAACGTGATTGTTTTTTTTTTTTCAATTAATTTCAATTTCACATTGAATGACACCCGTACATGAATGGCGTATTTGACATTTCGACTTCTTCTTTTCTTCGTGGATTGGGCACAAATCCTTATGGTCTTGTAGACTTATATGAGTTAATAACTTAATATTGAAATATTTGAATTTATAAAGTTTTTTCAGTTAATTTTTATTATCAAAATTTTTGTTCAAGTTACTAATCATTTTGACTTCTCAACTTGATCAGAATACCTAAACCCTAATCATAAACATTTAGAAATTTAACATTACAAGCAAATTGCAATCAAATGAAAAGTGAAATTCCATCTGCTATTTTTGCGATAAAATTAATTTTTAAAAGTATCTTAGAACTTTTTTCACTTGGAAAAATGGTTGAACCATGCCATCAATTTCTGTTTAGAAACTTGGTTGTCAACAAGCTATGTTTAGGAAGACTAAACATTTCGATTGTTTATTTTGCAATATTTTTTGTGGACTAAGTTTAATTTTAGTTCAAATAAAATATAAATAAAAAGGAAATTTATTTTTAGCCCAAAAAACATTTTGTAACCTCAAAAGAAACTTTCATTGTTTGTCAAACATCATATGCAAAACGTTTTAATGACACGAAATTTTTCACTTTAAAATATTTTATGTACGCGAAATGTTTCATTTGTAATGTTACACACGGAACATTTTGTTCGTGGAAAAATTATTAGAAATAATTAAAATTTCGTTTTGGCTGAAAACAAATACTTCTTTATGGTTTAAAATTTTTATTTTTGTGAGACATCATTTATAATTTTTATCTATGTAGATTGCTAAACTTTTTTAAGAGTAAGGAAAAATTTTTGAAGAAACAATTTTTTGTGTTCCAAAAAAGAAAAATCATTATCATATAAATGCATTTTTGACAAAAGTACTAATTTTATAAATTATTGGATCTCTCAAAGAAATTATATTAAGTGAACCGTAAACATTAAGGATATTAAAGTCATATCGCGGTCGCTGATATGATATGGGAATAACCAAAACCCTTTCATAAAGCGTAGTTCATAAGTCAAATCCCTCGGCCAAGTCAAAAAAGCCAAAAAAGAACGTTAAGGTCATGTTTAGCACATTTACAAAATTGGACTTGACTGTATATAATTGCATTGTACTACACAGAATTAAATTATATGCAACTTGGTATCGGGTAGTACAAAGAGTTAGAAAGACACATATAATTTTTCTTTAAATTTAATATTATGAAGATATTTAAATCTTAAATTTACAACTAACATAACTATTTAATTTGTAATAAAAAAAAGATCAAAACCTTCTTCTTCAGTCGATCCCCAGTGTCTCATAATGTCGGCATTCTTGTACAATGCTCTGCTTATGTATAATATGATAGTCATGCTTTTATTTTTCAAATCTTCCCAATTTTTGAAGCCCTTTATTGAAAGGAGAAAAATAAAATGGTTCACTCATTGAACTTTTTTGACTAATTCAATACTCCAAAGACATCAAAATTGTAGGATGAAAGAATAAATCGATAATAATTACAAAATCTATCTACATAAACTATGTTAACATGCTTTTCTGATATTAATTTATTTATCACCTAGGTCAATCCCTTTACACAATTGGACCGTTACATCCACCCAAATTTGAAATAATTAATCCAAATGAAGAAATGGGCCCTGCTTTATAGGATGTGAAAACAAACAAAAAAAAAAGGTTCAATCAGAGTATTTTTACACGAGTCTTCAATGGTACGCATGTCTGGTCACTGTCATTAATAGTCGTGTACAAGGAAGGACAAGGAAGATATTATTTCTGTGTACATTTTCTCCAACTTGTAGTCATTTCGTATGTTGGGTGAATTTAAAACAAAGTACATAAAGGCCGAAATCAACATGCCTAGTTGATATTAAAATAAAAAAGGCAACTCAATTAAAGTTGCTTTTGAAGTAATATATTTCAATAATTATAAGTAATTCTTTTTTTACTTGGTTTTTGTAACGTTTAGATACAATATATAAAGATGGATTATTTTAAATAAATATAACATCTATTTTTTAATGTATTTAAGGGTGTTTTTTTTTTTTTCTTTTTGAGTTATTTTATTTAACCAATCTCCTTATTGTTATAGATTTAAGTTTTGAAATTTGAATTACGATTTAAGATATGCTAATGTATACTTATCGACTAATCATGGTTAATTCAATAAAAATCATATAAAATATTATCGACATCATCTAATTTTATTTTCTATTTATCAAGTCTACTCGAGTTACTAGCTTTAATTAATGTTATCAAACTTAACTCTTAAATTAATTAATAATCTTAAAATAATAAAAAAGTAAACCAGCCAAATCTAATAGAATTTGAGAAGGTGTTCAGAATTTATCCTAAAATATGATGGACATCTTTCTTCCACTTCATTAAGGAAAGTTGTTTAAACTATTACCAACAAGGTCCCTATATTCTTGTGCAAGCAATGGATAACCAAAGTTTCAAAATTACCAACCCCAGAATCCACTTTTGCGAAAGATAAAAAATAAAAGTAAAGGAGGGGCCTAATTTTGCTTTAAAATGATGAAAGACAGAACTTAACTAGTAGTTAATAAAAAATCATGGTTAATTTATTGGGCATTTGTCACCAATCCATTGGGTTTATTTCCTTTTAATGTTACAACTTTAATGTGGCAAGAATATTGATTCAACTTTAGTGAACTTCTTTTGATGATGTCTATTGAAATTATTGAATTTCTTGAAAACTCATCATTGGTTTTTCACTCTTTATAAAACTTTTGTTTTTATGGGAACATGGGCTTGTTATTAGCTTTTTAAAGAATCATCAAATGCTTTGAATTCACAATGAATTTGCTTTTGTGTATTGGGGAAAAGTTGGGGACTTTAGACACTGTTTGTTTGGTAAATCACTTTAAGAAATATTGCATTAGAAGGCCCTACTCCCATAATTTGTAATGAGCAGTTTAGTACCTTGAAAGTTGAAACCCTAATCTCAATTTTCTTTTGTACTTGTTACTTGATCTTATTCCCCATAAACCTAACCAGTGTATGGTCCATTACTTCCTTTTCATTCACCAAACAGTCCTATTTTATTAGTGATTCTATAGTCTATCCACAAGTTTGTTCACCTTACACATGTTTGAGAATCAAGTGGATTATTCTTCAGCAGGGACTTTAGTTTCGAACTAGAGTTCATTAAACGGTTTTGAGATTTCTGGATTATAGAAAAAAGAAAATAAGTTCTTCTTGACTGTAGATGTATCATCCTAAATTTTCATATAAAAAAAAAAAAAAATCTTTACTCCTTAAATTTTGAATGTGAGTTAAAACTACAGATTTATATAGTTCTTCAAGATAACGAAATGTGTTTTGTTACAATAGGATTGTTATGATACTATATAATACGTATATAACTTTGCAGATCCATCTTTTTAAATGTTTTACTTTCATAAACTATCAAATTTCACTTTAATGAACGTGAACTTCATAACTTGATAGCATGAACCGTCATGGCAAGAACGAATTGATGAGTCAAAAGAGAGGATGACTATGCAAGGCGTGAGCGTCATTTTCTTCGCATCAAGTCAAAAAAATTATAGATGAACAAGGCTTAAATGGATATGAATGTGAGTGGGGGCTCTTCTCCTTATATTTTATCCTGGTGGATGAGTAGTCCAATCCGTTTGCAGACCCCACAATGATGACATTACTCATTTTATAAACTCCATCACAATTCGTAAGATCACAGCCAAAACATAGCATCAAAGTTGCACAATATACTTGTGATGATAATTGCTGGCCCTGGATCTCTGTTTGAGCAATTCTTTTTGTGTGTATATGTGTATCTCACCTGTATAAGATCAGCAGTGACCGGATTCTTGTCCATATACACGTTTCAATGTAGACTATTATGGACACAGTTTCAGAGATACTTTTGATTTTATAATATCGCTTTTAATTAGGTAAAAATGATTTATGTTTCAATGGAAAATTCATGAGTTGGTTAGAACTCTCATATGGAAAACAAAAGGCTCACCAATTGACCCCCAGGCAATTTGTGTGGACATGTATAGTGTGTGTGGGGAGGAGTGTGAAGTTAAAATTAATAATAGTAGAAACATTTCGAAATATTTTGCACTCATTTTACTGTATCAGAGAAATGGGTGGAACACATTTTCTTTTCATAGATACAGTTGATAAATGAGTTTTACAGGATATCAAATAAATATACACCTATTAATCAAATCACAAAAATACTCCAAAGGCTATAAGAGGTCATGTTATGACTTATGTCTTAGTGCTTCTGTATTCGTGATGGATCATTTATATTATTGGAATTCTATGTTTTCGTTTTCGTTTTTTTTCGAATGGATATTATTGGGATCCTGTTAATGTTCTCAAGTCGTAAAGTTTCTATCTGATGGTTGGTAGTATTATTTAATTGTTCATCATAAATATGTGGATATGTGGGGAATTGAGTTTAAGAAAAAATTATTGTGAGAGATTTATGAGAACTTCTCGTTGAGGTGCAATCAGCGGTATAATCTACGGAATTATTTTAGAGAGCAACCGCGATTTACGTTGCAAGTTACAATTTTGCGATGCATTCCGTAGGATTAATCTAGAGAATGATTGTGACTTACACCACAAGTAGCAACCTAAGAAGCAAGTTGCAGGAGAAGTGTTTGGTGTTGGTCTGCTGATTCTGAAATTTATGTTTCTTAAAGGAATTAGGAGCTAATTAGCTATAAGTAGAAGTTTAAATTTATGATTCTACTCTATTCTAGACTATCATATTAGAGAAGATTAATAAAATCTTGCAATTTATGTGATAAGACTCTTTACAGTTTCTTTCGGTTTTTCTAGATATTCTTACTTAAATTTATTGGAGTTACAGTTAGGTCAATTATATGATATAATTCTAGAGTATCAATTTACCTATTATATAGGCTAATGGATTCGTTTTCTAACCTAACGTATGGTATGAGTCAGAGTGATTAGAACTTATTATTGGATCTATAAGTGAACAGAGATGCATTGTGTACTAATATTTTAATTTAAGATTATATGAAATACATTAATCAATAATGTTTTAAGATATGATTTTTAATAAATTAAATCGCCAAAATATAAAATAACACATTTCATTCGTAGGCATTCGACTGCATTAAACATTAAGATAAAAAGTTTGAATGAAATTAACGTTAAGATATTTTGACTAAATAGACTATTATCATATAATTAATTTGTACAAAGGTGGTTTACTAAACCCTCTAATTCTAATATATAACTTCTCAAAAGCTAAAATAATAATATAAACCTTTTTAGTTCTTACCAGATCTTGACATATGACAATTTAATCTGGTTTGGTTGAAGCAAGAAAAGTGTTTTCCTCTCACATAATAGTTTATGAGGTAACAAGGAATTTCATCGGCATATATTTAGGGTTGATATTGAGCTTGGCTACTACTGAAAATTGTCCCACTGAACCCAACTAATCATACGAGCTTTGTGAATTTTACATCCTATCTTAATAATCTAGAATTAGGATATTTTATTGTGCTGATCTTTGAACTAAATAGAACAGATTCTCGTGACACGATCAAATAAAGAAATCAATGATTGAATTTATTTTGTTAACTTTTAACTTTTATTAATTTTTAATATAATGAATTATTTTTAACTGTTTGTACTCATTAGAAAGATTTACCTAATAAAAGTTTTAAATTCAATAATTAGATGAAAACATATTCAAAGATTTATTATTATTTTTTTGAAGTTGATACTGAACAAATCAAAAATCTGCAATGATTTATTAAGATTGAATACTATGCGGTCTAAATATTTACTGAAAGTTAATACTAAATAAGTTAGAGGTCTGATAAGACCTATCGAGTTCATATATTATTCGCATAATCAGGATATTTACTTTAATGAATGAAGATAATTTCTCTTATAATAAGGAAAAAAAATTGCCTATATAAACTATAATACATATTTAGTGGGAATTGAATTCTCAAACTCTAGAGGATTGGGAATGTACCCGAGAAGTAGCATGTTAACAAGATTAATCAAAGGTTATAAAATAAATTGAAGTACATTAAAGAGACCCTACCCCACAACTTTTTCAAAATGGTCATCTACTGAACACCCACTTGAACCACTCGAACCAAATTAAGGGCAAAACATCACAAAAACTACCGTCACTCACTGTCCTAGCTATCGTCTCCGAAAAGACCCCTAATTGTTGGCCTACCATAAACTCTTCTAATTCTTTCAAAAACCTAATCAAACCTATCTCTATCTTACCCTAAAATTCTATAATTTTATTTTGTTTTAAAATTCCATGGTTGTGGACCCACTTGAAGATTATTATCAATTATAATAATAATTTTTTTTGTTTAATTTCTTGCTTAGATATGCTTAGCTTTGCCTTGTCATTGCCTATATTCTTTAGTTACCTCGACAAGATCCTCAAAGATAATATTTTCTAGCTATCTTCCTTGTTATCATATCTTGGTTGGTGCATTGTAATTTTAAATTAATAGCGACCTAAGCAGGCCATTTATGATTTTTTTTTTTTTTATAATTTATATATCAAAGTTAAAAGTAGTTGATAGGGTTCATCACATTATACAATTATTTATTTATTTTAGTTAAAAGCAAAATCAACCAATTGATAGTTACATTCTTTGTCTTACGTTCAATAACACTAGGTTGGTGTGAAGTTCTAGTCATACTAATTACATTTTTTTTGTCATGTTTTATTATATATATTAATTACACGCTTTAAATAGATTTAAGTGAACGATCAATTTTAAGGCGAATTCTAAAAATGTTCTTAGTGTATTTGTTAGTATAATCTCACTAAGCTGAGTTTTAAAATAAGCAAAAAAATCTTCAAGTTGCCGTTATTTGCAATAATACACTGTTGGGATTAAAGTGTTATTATCACATCAAACAAATTAATCACTAATTAGACAAATAAGAAAATTAATAGATATGTTATTTCCCAAACTAAATTTGTTGTAATAGTTAAAAAGAAAAAAAATATTTTTTTTTTATGATTAATTGGTTTCTAAATTATCATCCTATATATGACAAAGTTCGTAAAATTAATCCATCCAAATTAAAAGAACCACTCGATGCTATCTACAAACTATAACCCGCACGGAAAATAGTTTTGATAGCATGAAGTAAAAAATATGATAGACAAACAATAATAAATCTCTTAAGACAAGTTTTATTTTATACTGAATTTATATTTTTTAATTCTGGCTAAATTAATAGCTACTGATAAAAATGGTTTACTTGTATATAAGATAAAAGTTTGGACCGAATGTTGATATTCCACCTTATTTACCAAATAAATTTCAATTTTATGTAAAAAGGTAAATAATTTAGTTCATATAGAGAAACAAATGGAAACTTTACTTTGAATAACCATTCATAGACATAGATCTTTTGAACATTAGTCACTAAATACAAATAATTAAGCACTATCAAAGTACATTTTCCTCACATATATTCAAAAATTAAAATACCAGCTGATGGGTGCATAATTGTTGACTTGAAATTAAAATTAGCATAAATTACTTTTAATTAGAGTATGGATCATCACGGTTGACAAGGAGGTGTTGCGTAATATATTTCTTGGTTAAAACAGAGATTGACTATTTGTTTGCTTCGATTAAAACAATATTGCTGAGCTTAAAAATAATGTTAAATGAACATGATGACTGATGAGGACATAAAGGCGCTTGACAGTGAAAGCTAAAAATATATAATTGAAATGATGGCTATGTCTTTGTCTCTGTAACACTAAAAACCCACCGTTTTGGCTTTCTTGTGTTTGGAGTCTCAGATGCCCTCACTTTATCCTTTCTTTATTTCATTTGTTTCTGTTCAATGGGAGGTTTAGGTCACTTGATAAAACTATTTACATGATGGGTCATTTTTATAAGTGAACGTCAGTATTTTATTTTTATATTGATAATCGTGAAAATAATTATTCAAAATTCAAAGTTATTTGTCCAAATCAGGAAACCAATTATTCAATTTATAAAAGTAGACAAAACTGGTAATTTTGATGTACATTATTGCGTGATAATTGATAAAACTGCTTGATGGTAGTGGTGGTGTTGGTGTATTATTTATATAAGGGTTGAAGGAGTCCAAGTCGAAGGCTATTGGGCCAGTTTAAGTGGGCCTAGAGAGGGGCCCATTATGATTGACTGTTTTCGGAAATATTTATATCTTATCGGAATCGAATATCAGATCAAATATGAAAAAGAAAACTACGAAAATAATCATTTTTTTTTTTTTTTTACTGAAGTTGAAAAGATATAAATATTCTATTTTTTAGATTCCTCATTTTTACCAAGTATGTTTTTATCTGAAAATAATTTTTCTAATATAACTTAAAAAAAAGGATTAGTGTTCAACTTAAATATAAAAAAATGATTATTTATTAAAAAAACTCATTGTAAAAATGGCTTTGTAATTCAAGCAAGTGAAGTGAAGAAAAGAGAATAGGAAAAAAAAAATGAACATGGTTTGGACACGTGGTGACTTTCCAATGGATCAAATTGATGATCATCACCTAGAGATTGACTAAAACCATAAATAAAATACAGCAGAAGTGGGATATGATATCGAATTGTTAAAACGCCAAATTTAATCCAGTACCGGATGTTTGTGTACTTTTGTTAATGGACTTTATTATCTAGGTTTTCGTCGCGGATGACTCGGTCAAATTGTATTTTGGTAGACATAATAAAAATAAATGTAAATATATAAATCTAATTATGTGCGACATAGGTTGGTCCATTATTTCTTGATAATGTCTTCTATCAATAAGATTCCGACAAATTTTTAGGAAATATATTGTGTTTTGTCCTTCTGCACTATTTGAAGTTGGAGGTAAGGAAAATGATTCGAAGTAACAATTTTATTGATGTGGATATGGAGATTTACTACTTAATTACAATGCAATTTCATTGGAACGTGCTCTCCTTTTTGTGCCTGTAAATTAACATAAGGAAAAAATGGATTTACACCCCATTATTCAAGTAAGAGATACATATACACACAGAGTATTTTCTAGTGTAAATTTTTTTATATATTTTTAGTTAAATATTAAATTCCTACAATTTGAATTGCAAGAACATATTTTCTCTTAATTTCTGTGATTATGTATTTCCTTGTCACATAGGTAACAAAAATTCAAGTCTTACTATACTTATTTTACAAAGTATGTGTTAAAAGTTTTCTCATCTTTCTCTAAGATTAGACATTTCTTGATTATGAGACTAGATATTTGAATCCGACAAACAGTGATCGATCTTGATTAATACTAGCAAATATCGAATTTGGTTGATGTCAACTTGAAAAAGGAAAATGGAAAAAGGTTGAATTGCAGTGACAATAAGAAGATAAATATAAGGAATTTACAAAGAATAAAATCTATATTGCTTTTTCAAAAAGATATCCACACCTCAAAATTTTGGATGCTTGTGTTTTCAAACTATTAACAAATTATGTTCACAAAATTAAATGACACAACGGCTGTGCCATCTCGCATAATATATAATTGAAAAGTTGTACTATTTAGGTTTGCAATTTGCAAACTCAGCTCACAAACTTTTGTGGCAAAGTTGTATGTAATGCATTGATAATTGGTATCAAGTGGAGCCATTGAATTATGAGAATGTATTGTTTTGTGAAGGCCCATTGATAATTACTCACAGTCCCGTTCTAGCCGATCCATTTTTGTTTTCTTTTTCATATGAAAAGACAACTGGCTCTAATGCTTGCCCCACGTATTTACGTTTCCAAGTACCATTATTAAAGCATCTAATAAAGTTACACTATTGTAGTAATACTTTGTTTGGGTTTTCTTTTTTTAGTGGTGGAAAAAAATTAAATTTAAATAAAATTAATTATATCTTATATTTTAGAATAAAAGTGAAATCTGAATTTTTGACTCCCAAAATTAAAGAAAATATTTAATCATTTCTACTAAAAAGTAATGTATAAATTATATTTTATCGTTACAAAATTAGTACTAGTACTACATCAATTGCGATAGCATAAACTTATAAAATGGAAAATCATAGTGTAATATATATGAAATATTGTTATCTAATGGATAATTTACACTGCTCAATATAGTTTGTTTGTAGAAAATGCTCAATTAGTCTCCTAATATTCTAGATTAATATCTATTTCCTTGTTTTTAAAAACATGACAATAAGTAAACACCTTAGTAAGTTGGAATGTGTCTGGCCACTTTTACTAATAGCTAACATGCAGTGAGATATGTCTATCTTAGATATAAATGATAGGATTCAAGTGAAAAACAGTTAATAACTCATCGACTTCTCATTTATAGCATATTATATCGTAATATCTTGTTCAAAAGTTTAACTTGATTCTCAATTTGAAAAACATTAAGCATTAAAAAGGTGAATAAAAAATTATACTTTATTGTTCAAGACAAACATTGATATATATAAAAAATAAATATCGAGTGACTATTTAACTTTGAATCCTTAAATTTTCCGGAGAATGGGAAAAAAAAAAATCAATTATTGAAAGGAAGAATTTAGGAGAAAAGTATACAGAAGTGAGGTTTTGATGACGGCAGGGACTGCTGATGGCCCACTAAGGGTCCTATTATCTATTGCAGTAAGTACATGGACAGCATGTTTACCGGAGTCTCGGTTTGTTTTTGTTTTTATATATTTTTTTCGAATGCTGTACATAATTACTCGTAACATGATAGTTCAGCTGACGATAACTCTTACTACCTAATAGTCATGCGACAAGGATAGCGATCGAATCAGGCTCTCATCATACTGTTGATGAGTTTTTATTTATGTTTTAATATCATTATTGTATACATAAGATTTTATAAATTATTATTGTATACATAAGATTTTCTAGTAAATAAGTCACGATTTGAAGGGTTTTAAAAAGTTTTTAGAGATGTTAAGCTTGGAAATGGTAAATGAGTTTCTGTTTCAGGATTCGAATCTGGATCTTAGAAAGATTTAAAAAGAATTATTCAGGATACATGAATTGGGCTTCTAAGCCTATAAAAACCGTGCACTTCAACTAGTTTCTCTACTCCTATTATAAGCGCTACACTATCTGTATAAACCCTACACTATCTATCTCAAGTGTTCTCCTTCTACTTCTTTCAAAAGACAACTATAAAATCTGTCTTGAGACCAGAAATTGCTATTGCTTTTTACCAGTGGATGCTGAATATCATACTTGAAAAACTGCAAAAATGGCTGAAAGGGAACACTGGGGGATCCTCCAGCGTGAAAGTAGATGAATTTCACCTGGGCTTGAACCTCAATTATTGCTTAATTTAGACGGAGAAGGATACCACAGCTAGTGTGGATGTTGTGCTTAATCATTTAAAACATTTAAACTAGAATTGATAGTCTATAATTCCATGAGTACATAAATTTATGTACTGGAAGATGAGACAGCAAATAAGAATAGACAAGTTCATACTACGTAAGAGTAGAAAGTAGCTCAAACAAGTAGTGCATATAACTGATGATGCTAATTTGTTTTTGACATTAGTAGAGAATGAAAATCAAGTTCAATAACTGACATAACATGAACTCCACTGCTAAGTGTTTACAGAATTCATTACAGAAAACGGAACAGAAAAAAAATAAGAAACTACAGCTCTGCCTTTACGAGATACATATTTCACATATCTCCCTCAAACTAAGCAAAATAAAGTAAATTTCAATCACAGCAGAAACACTAGAGAAGCTAAGATACGATAGGGACTGCCTAAAGGCATATGCAGTTTCAGTTGCAGTCCTAGCAGTAAACATCCAGGAGCGATTACTCCGGTGAAAACATGACAGAATTCACTCTTCTCCTCCGTTTCCTTTATGGCAATAATTTTCTTACAAGCAATAACTAAGAAATAGAATCAAGAACGGCTATGACATTCAAAATGATTGCAGAACCAAGAATAAGTGTTGATGCTATGCTCTGCAATCTAGTAAAGCCTAGAGTTTAAGGAACATTCATGACTTGGATTGATTGCAACATGTCTGATACAGCAATGACGAGATCACCTGATTTGATCATCCCCCTGGCTTTGAGCAACGAGAATGTTTTATTGAGGTTGCTTTCCATATCATCAGTGAAGCTCAAGCGGAATGGTATCAGACCCCACTGTAAGTTCAGACGCCTCCGCACGGATGTGGTGGTTGTAAAAGCGAAGATTGGGCAATCAGGTCGACACCGTGACAGAAGAGATGCCATGTGGCCAGTCTTTGTGTATACAAAGAGTGCATCCACCCCTAGATTGTTAGCTGCAAAATCACAATGACACATTTATAAAGATCAACAAGAGTCACGACACTGATAACTTTTCCATAATAGAAAACTTTTTGGGTTGTAAAATATGCAAGAAAGCGTGTACTGTTATGTTTTCCTTGAATAGAAAACCCCTCAATTAAATTGTTTAAAGTAGAGCACGTCACTATGAAAAATAACGGAAATATAGGAACTACAGCAAAATACATAATAAGAGAAAAGTCTACCCATTTTGGCAGCAGAGTTACAAATCTCTTCTGAAATGTTGTCTGAAAATGAAGATCCTACTTCTGGAAGCTCCATAGCTTCATGGCGTTTCTCTTCCCTCCACCACTTCTCAATTCTTACACTGACACTTCTAAGAACAGCTAATGCCTTCTCTGGGTACTGGCCCATAGCTGACTCACCAGAGAGCATCAATGCATCTGCTCTCTGCCGAACAGCTTCAGAAACATCAGCTACTTCAGCTCTGGTTGGTGTAGGGTACTCAATCATGGATTCCAGTAACTGAGAGGCAACAATGACTGGCTTATTCAGCTCCCTGCACACCTGAACGATCCTTTGCTGGGCTGATGGAACTTGTTCCAATGGAATCTGAGCACCCAAATCTCCTCTTGCGACCATAGCTCCATCTGATGCTTGAATAATCTCCTCCAAGTTCTTCAATGAGTCAATACTCTCAATCTTAGCAATGACAGCTATATCACTGCATTGCAGCAAAGAAATGCCCTCACCAGTTATCCTCACACACAGCATACACATACCAAAATACACAACTATTTTGGAAAATTTTAAAAGTCCTGGCAGCTATAATATACATACAACAAAAAGAAGACTGCTTTAATTTGAGTGCAACATTCATGTTGGAAGTTGCAATACACACACACACATATATCTTTGTTTTAGTGTAGAAGAAATAAATGCTATAAACATAAACATGATATCATAGCAATTGTGCAGAAAATACAACATTCTTTTACAAATATTACCTATCACGAGACCGTGCGGCAATATAGCTCTTAAGATGATTGATCACTTCAGCAGATTTGACAAAAGAAATTGCAATAAAATCAACACCCTCTGCAATTCCAAAATCAATGTCCAACCAATCCTGTAGATAAATTAGCCTGAGCATGAGAACAAACAGTTTTTGGTCTCAAGGGAAGATCACTATGTGGGACATCCACATACTGATGCACGAATGTGTACATGAAAGTAGAAGCACGTCCACACACACACATACAAAAACATGCAGAATACCTTTGTGATTAGAAAAAGGAACACATAGAATGTCTTTTAAAATTTTTTACTTCAGTGATTCATGAGGAATTTATAGAAACAAGCAGAATGTCTATGTAATTAAGAAAAAGGAACATACAAATGTCTTTTTAAATTGTTAACTTTAGCAATTCATAAGAAATTTTATAGATACTTCGTGGACTTGCTGCAAATTGACATACTGATGCAAAGGAAATGTATATATAGTGCAGGCACACGTACACACACTAACATCTAGACACAAGAAGAATGTCTTTCTTATCAAGAAAATGGAAATACAGAATGCCTTTATACCAAGGCCCCATACCAATTTAGATGGTTAAAGAAAAAGGAATATTACTATTTTAGAAATTCACAAAGAACAACTTTCTTTAACTATATAATTTTTGAAACTGATGGGCCTAACCAATTATGTTAATTTTCTTCACAAGCACATATGTAACTAACAAGTACAGTTTAAGCACGTGGGAAGCTGAACACAGTTACAGAATTAACATTGCAACCCAGTATATACATTGTACGCTCTGGTTGCATAGTCCTTGCAGGTATTCTCTTGGGTTTCGCAATCCAAAACACATCTGCACTTTTAAGGAGTTCATAGGGTCAATTAACTAGCACCTACTCTATTTGGTGGCTCTCACTAATTCAACAGGTTCCCACATTAGCAAGTCAAAGAAATGCTTATATTTCATAAGTACCCAGTTAGAAACACACATTATTTGCCACCTTTTGTTTGCACATAAAATATACAACTAAGAGTTCTAGGATCTAAAAGCCACTTCACGACTTTTAAAGATTACTTAGTCAGTTAAAAGTCACAGAATTAATGCCCAAGTAGTTTCTTCTAGCCTTTTCTGCTGTACGTATATAGCTCAGATAATTACAGTAGGAGCAGAAACAAAATTGCAGGAGAATGCTCGAGCAGAAAAAAGGGGAAAAAAATCTAACCTTAGAGGAAATTGTTGGGAGCATAGCATTACGTTCTCGTACAAGACTCCCATCCCTCCAGAAAGTCAAATTCGCTCTAGGTAGCAACAGTCCAGGATCAGTACAACGACATTTGACATCCGGACCAATCTTCTCAATCACCTCAAACCTCACCATTCCACCGTCCACAAGGAGTTCATCTCCAACCTTGACATCTGCATCGCATTTTTACTTTCAAATTTAAGCCTTATCGAACCAAACAAATGCCACCAACATAAAAATAAAATCAACACACACTCAACCCCAAAACACAATCACCTTCAGCAAACCCATCATAGTTTACATTAATAGTCCGTTCCGGGCGAGACGAACCAAAAGCTCTAACAGTAAAAGTCCAAATCTCCCCATCCTGCACATTAAAAAACAAAACTTATCAGTTATCACTTGAGTGACTCATGAAACACCATACACCAAACAACATTCAAACGAAGCTTTCATCAAACCCTCTGTCCTCTGCCTCATTGCCTTTGCCACAAACATTAATTATACACACCATATTAAGTATTTTATCTTTATCAACTGATCCATATGTTGTACACATTACAATCTTTTTTCAATTCAAAACCTTAATTGAGCTCAAATTAAGCTCATTTTCCCTCTAAACACTAGAAAACCAATCATTTTCAACAATGCAAACTCAAAAGCAAGAAAAGACCTCAGCTTTAGCAGAAGCAGCGCCACCAAGGTCACCCATGTGTATCTCACTGCCTTCAGTGTCCATCATAATGGCAACAGCAAACCCCTTCTCTTCGTTCAACCGCCTAACACGCTCGATCACCGCCTTGTGCCACTCCTTGTCGCCGTGGCACATGTTGATTCGCGCCACGTTCATCCCTCCAACCGCCAGCGCCTCCAGCTGCTCGAAGCCGCACGTCGCCGGCCCTATCGTGCACACCAGCTTCGTCCTCCTCGTGCTCCTGAATCCATTCTCCTTCAACTCTGCCTCCGTCACCGTATCCACCTCCAACGCCGCCGAATCTGACGACACCGCCGCCGCCTTCGCACTCACCTGCGTCAGAATCTCCGCCGTTCCGTTATCGAACACTAGAACTTTCGGATCTGACGACGACGGCGCGGACGCTTTGATTGTGAAACGGTACCGTTTGAAGAAAGAATTGACCGGGAACCGGCGATTAGAGGTGGTGGCGAGAGAGGGAGTGACGAGAGTGTGTTTGGGGAGAGTAATGTTGGAGGATGGAGAGAAAAATTGGAGAGACTGCGACATGGTGGTGACTGGGTGACCGGGAATATCCGGTGAGTGGGAAAATGCGAAGTTTTTGTGGAATTGAAGTGAGAGCGAGTTTTATAGGATTTTGAGAGTTGGGGGGCGGAGACAACGAAGGAAGTGGAAAGTGGCTGTTGAGCTCGACTTCTCGAGGATGTCGCCTAAGCGAAACAAAGACAACGCTGGTTTTTGTTGGTGCAACTAAACGGCTATTTAGGGCAAATGATACAAACGTTCCCTAAGATTTGGTGAAATTGCATAAAAATAACTGTATTTGGATAATTCACACTCAAACTATCTAAGATTTTAAAAATTGAGCACAAACATTTTTTACCGTCAGTTAACCATTGATCAACCACTATTGAATCAAAATTATGAACGGTAAAATGGTCAATTCATAACTAATAAATTTTTTTATTTAAAATAAAAAATCACCATCATTTTCCACCTTTATCATCATCATCTTCCTTATCTCCATTTTCATCTTCTACATTTATCAAAATCATCAAATCATTCATCATCATCAAACCAACCAAATCAATTATCATCATCAAACCAAACATCACCCAAATCAACAAGGAAAAAAAAAAATCAAAGTCATGAAAAACTAAAAAATAAAAAAAAAAACCATAAAAAAAGAAAAAAGAAAAAAGAAAAAGAAAAATCATGGTCTCCATAGGAGAGACCAAAAGTGGTCCATTGCTGGAGACGGCATGCCGTCTCCAGTGATGGATACCGTCTCCATCGCTAGAGATAGTATGCTGTTGGTCTATATGGGAGACTTTGGTAGAGACTAGGGATTTTTAATTTTTTTTGTAATTTTTTTATGTTTTATTTTTTAATTAAATTAAATATATATTATATTAATTTTAAATTTATTAAATGATATTTTAATATTTTTGTACTTTTGACCATTTAACAATTGTTGATAGGTGGTAGGAGAGATTTGTGCCCAGTTTTTGAAATCTCAAGTAGTATGAGTGCAAGTTACCTAAACATCATCGTTTTTGTGTAATTTCGTTAAACCTCATATAGGTTTGTGCAATTTCCTTGCTATTTATGATGTATAAACGGAGCTTTAATCACATGTAGCCGATTGTAATTTATTTTAGTGATTTGGTTTTTTTACCAAGGGGTATGAGACAAAGGTATTCCGTTTTAAGATATGTTATTGGTGCTTTCATTTTGCTTAAAATGGAGTTATGTGTACTTCTTTTGGCTGATGTGGCTCTTTTATATACGTGGATGATGTGGTCCCATCCAGGATGTTTACTTGTCAAAAGAGATTTAAAAAATAAATAAATAAATAAATTATTGGTGGGTTTTTGTGGTTTGTGGGAGTATACTTTAGCCAGTAGAATCCACAATTTAGCAATATTTTGCAATAATAAGCATTGATATAATAATATGCTTAATTTAAAAAGTAGTTTATCTTTATTTCACAAAAAAAAAAAAAAAAAAGTAGTTTATCTTCTTTTTGGCGTTCACTTTTAAATTTTTTGTGTTTGTAGTTTTATTTTACTTTCGAATTTCAATCTTTTGTGTTGAAGAATGAAATTCCTTTACTTTTCTTTTAAACATTAAAGGAGATATGCAAAATATAAGGTAACTACAATATATATGACAACGATGTAATAGCATGGCCAGCCATTCCATTCAAGTGATGATAATGATTTACTAGTTGACTTCAGTGTAAGCCAAGCGTCACAGTTGAAAATGTTGGACTCTCACTTTCTTATGGAATGGTTCATACCAATCTGGGCGTGTGTTTATGGCATTCTTAATCGTCATTCAAATGTACATGTAATAAAATTTTAAAATTTATTGTGGATAACTCTTGAAACAGAGGTGTTTTTTTTTTTTTTTAACCCAAAACTAAAAGGTTTGGATAATTTTCTTCAATTATAAAAGTAAGAAAAATTTTGCCCTCTGTATGATGTTAAAGTTGAAAGCGAAAAGAAAGTACACGTTGAATATCACCAATTAAAATTTCATAATGCTTTAATTTTGAAACAAAAAATATGGCACTTTAATCTTGAATCCATTTTATTTCTAAGTGGAGAGGAGGCACACCTCCTTATCCACTTTGACGGTCGTGAGTTTAAGAGCATCTTCAATACTCTCATGTATTGTGTTTTAACAAAAAAAATATCATGTCACCAATGTCAAGAGATTTGCTTTCTACAAGATATAAGTATCATTTGATAGACCATCAAATTAAAAAATTATTTCTCAATGTTTCCATGTATTTCTATTTAATGTTTCTATATTTTCCATTTAATGCTTCCATGTTTTCTTTGACTTTTAATTATATTTGAAAATTAAAATTAAATAATTATTGATTTGCTGATATAACTGTCTAACACACCCTTTAAAATTAGATAGTCATATCGATAATGTTTTTTTTTTTCCTTGTCATCTCAACTTGACATTGATAAATAATAATTGCATTTGAGGGATTTATTTTAACTTAATGTTTATTCATTCTATGTGGTATATAACTTTTTCACAATCCATGAAAATATCGGAGATGTTCTAAGTCTTCACCATACCCATTTTACAAGGACATAATGAAAGTTTCATTTCTTATTATGGATGTAGATGTCTCCTACTATGAGTGGAGTTTTATCCTTTTTAACTATTTGGAAGTAGTTGTCTCTCATTATTTGAGGAGTCTTTTCCTTTTATTGTGGAAGTGTATGTCTTCCAATACATGTAAAGTTTTTTCCTTTTTATTGTGGAAGTGGATATCTTCCAATATGTGTCAAGTTTTTTTCATTTTTATTGTGAAAGTAGACACATCAAGATTATAAGAATAAATATTTATACCATACTAGGTCTTGGTTTTAGCTTTTAGTGTGTATATATACTTGTGCTCTTACAACCAGGAGATAATTACTCCAATAATAAGGATAAAGAAGACTAACATAAAGTTGGTAAAAAGCAATTGGCCAAACTTGAATTTCTACCACTAAAATATTTTTCATTAAAAAAAAAAAAAAAAAAAGATCAACATGAAATTTGTAAAAAACAATTGGTGAAACTTTAAACTTCTATCATAAAAATAAATAGAGAGATGTATGACCACTATCGACACTCATACAATTTACTTCTATTATAGTGATCCTCGGTCATTATGGTGGCCATACTAAATATATAATGTTTTTATATAAAACAAAGTTCGATAATATAAAATAGTTTAAATAAAATAAAATATATATAATACTTAAGCAAAGTAAGTAATCTTATGCTTAAAAATCCTAACAATATCATTAAAATAAATAAAAATGAAAAAAAAAAAACATAAACTACGTAAATTTGTTATTTAGTCAAAATTATTAATTTAAATGAGACACAAACTATATATATTTATTAGAAAACAATTTTAGTCTAATTTTACAACAAAAAAAAAGTGTTTATAATGAACAACAATAAATTTATATAACAAATTATAAACTATATTTTAAAATTTTTTGAACTTTTAGTTTTTATTGATTCTAAATAAAGTAAAATTACAAAGTAAGAAAAATACATAAAAAAAAAGTTGAATCGTGACAATACATGAATAATTTTAATGCGGTAATTTAAAGTTTAAAATTATGGAATTTATTGATTAATGTATAGTAAGATTTTAGGATTTTATTTTATATTTTTTATAGTTCATGATAGGATATAAAAATTTATGAAGTTAAAACATGTTAACTTTGAAAACACCAGATTGGTAAGCAAATTGTGCTAAAAGAATGTTACAAAGTAAATGTGTAAAGGAGGGTTGAAGAGCAAATATGTATAAAATATTTTAAAGTAAATGTGCAAAGGGTTAAACAATAAGTGTCCATAAAAAGGTCCAAAGTGCAGAGTGGCTACACATCAAATGTGTATAAAAGAAATGTCAAAACAAAAATGAGTTTATAGCTAGTGGAAAAGTATAACACGCCTACAACCATTAATGCACTTCTACATTTTGTAAGTATAATAACATAAAAAACTTAATAAATTCTTACAAAATTCTAGCTGCGGCATGTGCACCGGTTGGCCCTACATTGGGTCCGCCCCTAGCCCCAGAGGTGTGATGGAGGTTGGCCCTCATTAAACCATAGGTTTGAAATAGTGTAGAGTAGAGTGTGACGAATGTATATTCTTTTTGAACCACAAATATATGAACAAGGTAACGTTTCTAAGGTTTGAATAAAAAACCTCATAAATATTTAAGTTGCAAACCTGGTACCACGTGCAGAGCAGAGTATGATGAAGGTATATTCTTTTTGAACCACAAATATATGGACAAGGTAACATTTCTAAGGTTTGAATAAAAAACCTTATAAATATTTTGATTGTAAACCTAATACCACCAAAACAACAACTAAAATTAAATACTTATGAAGTTTCTGGTTTAAACCCTAAGAACACTACATTATCTATTTAATTGTGGTTTAAGGAGGTCATGCCTCCACCAAACTTCATCATGCACTGTCTCAGACCTATGAGTCAAAGAGCGTCAACCTTTACCACTTCCTTTCAAAGATAAGGCTAAAACCCGATATAAACAAATAACCACCACGGTGACCAAAAAGTTATTGCATAAAATGCTTGTAGAGGGTTGATCCACAATTGCTAACGTAAAGTAGGCCTTATCGATTAGCTTTTTACGAATCTAACAATCTATAATTTGCATAAGTAGAATGAATAGAACGGAGGTGATCTTGACACTGGGGTGGTGTCGGTAAAAAATCCTTCAACGCTCAAATTAGTAATGAAAATAAATATGAGAAAGTAAACATGCGATTGTAAATGATGAGTTATTGTTCTATCGGAGATGGGCTAAATAACAACAAAGGTAGAAAAAGTTGATTGATGGAGAGTGAGCTGTGTATCTTCAAGATGGTTTTTTGTCTAGGTAAGGACTTCAATCATTCTTAGCAATGTGTCGAGATTGTAAATTCGTAAGGATGTTGTTGTTCAAGAGCAGGGGTATTTGAAAGCATAGGAACTTGTAAATGAAAATATTTAGAGAAATTTGGGCAAAGTAACAATATGAAAAGTCAGATGATCCTACTCCTGGTGGCATTCTCCTTTTATAGAAAAGGAGAGAGCCGTTGGTGAGTTATGGGTAGAAGAGATCCAGGAACCATTGCCTTTGATTCAAGCCACAACCTTTATAGCATTGTTCCACGCTTTCTTTAATGAGGACAATGAGGACCTTTTGGTTGGGCATTACGACCTAACTGGTTAACTTGCCACTGATGATACAGCTGACGCACATTACACAACCCTTGATGATCCTTCAAATGTGGGTTTGGATTGGGCCTCTCCATTGGCTTGACTTACAAACTGGGTTGTACTACAGGCTTCATCAGTTGGGCTACTTCTTTTGGGCCCATCTCCATTCCACCTGTTGGGCTTACGTACTTTTCCCATTGATCTCATTTTATCACTTGATTGTGAATAAATTTTGGACTAATTATTTTATGGCGGGTCAACATTACTCTTAACAAAAGTCCGACGTGGTCGTCCATTCAGAACAAAATACACGTAATATGCCAGCGTGGCGCAGACAGAAATTGCGTTCCACCTCCCCAACCTTCGAGATGGCAAATTCTCTCTCCCTCTCTCGAAACAACATTAATAATAATTAAAACTTTATCAAATCCTGAAAAGGAAGAAAAACAGATCTCCATTTCTCATCTCTCAATCCCGTCCGTCCCCGTCTGCTCCATCGCCGCCGTCCATTTCCTCCATCGTTAAATCTCTCCATCCAGGTTCTTTTCCATCCTCCATATCTCCTCTCTTTAGATCATATTCAATCTTCATTTGATTTCTAATATTCCGATTTTTATTCCTTTTTTTTTTTTTTTTTTTTTAATTATATAGAACAAGTCAAAATCAAATCTTTTTTATTTTAGGTATTAGAATTTCCAATTTTTATCTATAGATAGGTTTGTTAGAAAAGAAATATTAAATCTTGATTTGATTTGATTTCTTCTCAGGTATTCAAGAACAAAAAAGAAACAAAAAAATAAAATAAAATAAAGAAAAGTAAAAGATGGGAGCATTTATATCGAAGTTTTGGTTCATGTTGTTTCCTGGGAAAGATTACAAGATTGTGATTGTTGGGTTGGATAATGCTGGTAAAACGACGACGCTTTACAAGTTGCATTTAGGGGAGGTTGTCACTACTCACCCTACTGTTGGTAGCAACGTTGAAGAGCTTGTTTACAAGAACATTCGATTCGAGGTACAATTCCCATGGCAAGATTTTGTCTTTTTTTTTGTTATTGGTTTGTTTAGATGTTTGCAAGTTTATTGCTTTTGGTGTGATTGGCTGTGTTAAATTTGTGTAAGCGAGGTTGATGACATATTCAGTGAATAGAAAATGAAAGACCAAAGGCTTGTACTCAATGGATTTAGCTACCTTACTAGTTGGGTAACCTTACCCAACAATTCTAAACATCGGCTTGGCTTCAATAACTATCCTTACAACCAATCCAATAGATGTAATTGTTGGGTAAGGTTACTCAACTAGTTATTTTTGATAGAAGTGATTGATGCCGAAAGATTACTTGCCAATCGTTGTAAGTTTTTCTGCCCTAGGGATTTCACATGTTGGGTGGCTAGGGGTAGGAAGATAAAGTCTGCGTTTGAATGCCTGTTTTGGATGCTATGTTTGGAGGCCTTGGGTGGAAGACTGTCTAAATTTACTTATTTAGTTATTGTTAGGTGAATGTGTTAGGAAGTTAATGAATAGATGCAGGTTGATATGGTTGTCAAGTGGGAAGGGAAATTGATATCTAAGTGGGTGAACAGAGTACATATCTTAGGGTGTCTTCTTCATGTCAGTTTGAATTATTCTCAAATAGAGAGAGAGATGGAGATCATTTTCATGAAAAGCAGTGCCTATGATTGTGAAGTGATTATATGAGTCATATGGTTTTGTATCATGTGCCAATGTTCTTTATGGGTTAGGAGTACTTTAGATAGGTATTAGTATATTGAATTTTGATCAGATATTAGGATTCTGATTTTCCTTTAGTTGACCTTTATAATACATCCCTTTTAGTAAGTGTATGTGCAAATTGCTATAAGGACACGTTTACTAATCAAGAATGAAATCAAAGGGAATTAAATTGCAACGGAAAGGGAACTTGATTTCTTGAGTGGGAGGGGGGAATCAAATTCCCTTTCCAAGAGGAATTTAATTCCTTAATTAAGTGTGGAGTTCACATAATATGATTCTCTAGAGATCTAGTAAACAACAAAATTACAAATAAGGAATTAAGTTTCCTTCCCCTTCTAAGGATTCTTGAATAATAAACGTGCCATAAGTTGATTTGGTAATTCTAAATATTGCAGATAGTTGATTTGCTGATAGTGATCTTACCACAGCTTTAAGATGACTGATATTACCACAGCTTTAAGATAATCTTGTTTCCCATTTGTGTATTCTTGATATGTTGTAATCTACACATACAAATGTAATGTAAATTATCTTTGCAAAACGAATATTTGAAGTGTGCCTTTTGTTGTTATATGTGTGGAAATAAGCTTAGAAACAAGTGAATTAATATGTGATGCAATTTCATGATATTGAAGAGAAGAAATTTGGCACTTTGTGTTAATAATTCTTGTAGAGGTTTCATGATGGTAAAATATGTGGCTTGTTTTTATATAGTTCAGATTGGGATTGGTAGGTCTTTCATTGAAATCAATAGAACTTTTGATTTTCCAGTAATTGGCTGAAGCAATGATGCTAATGAACCTGCTGTATTGCTGTCAAGCCATTATGTAGATTTATTTTCTCTTCTATCAGCTGTCAAGGTATGATCACGAGTTCATCTGAATTTTGATAGTTGGACTAAGATTAGTCATGCAAGTTCTTTTAGTCAGCTCATTGCTGCTTTATTGGTACTAACAAACTAATCTGAGTAATAATCATGTAGCTTAACTTTTTTTCCCTGGTTTTTCTAGGAAGAGTGACTTGGTTATGCTGTGCTCTGAATGTTTGTATGTGATTTCTGTGTAATACTAAGGTTCCTAAGCTCGATTGTTTGCTACTGTTTGTATCAGGCTTGGGATGTTGGTGGACAAGAAAGACTGAGGACATCGTGGGCAACTTATTATCGTGGAACACATGCTGTCGTTGTGGTTATAGACAGCACTGATAGAGCCAGGATTTCAATTATGAAGGACGAGCTCTTCAGGCTTCTTAGCCATGACGACTTACAAAGTGCTGTCGTGCTTATCTTTGCAAATAAACAAGACCTCAAGGATGCAATGACCCCGGCTGAGATCACTGATGCTCTTTCGCTCCACAGCATTAAGAATCACGACTGGCATATTCAAGCCTGCAGTGCGCTTACTGGCGATGGGCTATTTGATGGTTTGGAGTGGATTTCCCAGCGGATCACAGGAAAGGCTCCGAGTTGAAGGAAGGAGGGGGAAAGATAACCAAGGTCACACATCTCATGACTTCAAGCTATGTACTATGCAACTCTCCTAGAGCCATTCTTCATAAAAATCTGTAGATTGTTTACACATTTTGATTTTGCTAAAAAATTTGAAGATGAGTGAATGAAAACATTTTGTAAACTTAAATTCTATAAGATACTATTGTTCAAATTTGTACATTCTTTTTCCATTCTAATTTGCCTGAAAAAAATTACGTTCAGAGAAAGAGTTGCCAAAACTTGTCATCTTCTACACAAAGAAGCATTTCATCAACACCTGCCTATGAATAAGAGCGTCTAAAAAAATTGTAGTCTTCTGCGCGATGAAACATTTCATGAAAAAGTTGTCAATGACAATTTAGACTTTCAATTGTGACATGTAATCTGAAGCCTTAGTGTGTATAACTGTGTATGATAATGGAAGTTTTGGCTTGTAATCAGCAAATCTTCACAGAATCCAGCATCTGCAACTGCAACTGCAACCCTGTGGATCTTGGGGTCCTTCAAACCATCGGTCCCATATCGGATTCAAAGGACCATTTGTTCTGTCAAGGGAGGATGGAAAGAAATTTCAGATACTGTTAACATTAGTAAAGGAAAGTTAATGAAACACTGCAAACTGAAGGGATACAAATTCTATACACTGGGAGTAGCGGATCGGGTTTCACTTCCACGTTGTTCAGAATTCTGGCACATTCAAAACAAGAATCAGCTTGCAAACTGAATATAGTCTTGCAAATTTTGGATGAGCGCAATTCAAGTGAGTAAATACAGTATGAATACAATAGTATCTCGAAATACTTACTCGTTGCATGCAGCCGAGGCCTTTGCTGTCTTCTCAAGAAATTCCAGCTCTTCCTGCATCATGCAGTGTCAATTGAAATTACAATGCTAGTTCATCTAGAAACTTTAAAACTGAACGCAGGATATCAGCTGATAAAGGAAAAGACAAATTTCTGGTCTAAAGCAACTCATAGGACAAATTAACGAATAACCGAAGGGAATTCAGAAATCAAATAGTGCATAGAATTTGTGAATGCTTAACAACTTCCAGGTAACGAGATTCAATAAAGCAATAATTAAGAATAGAAAGCATTTTAGAAGTCACTGGCAACTGTTCGAGGAGATTCTATGTGTTGCACCCACAGTTGTATCATTTAAAGAACACAAAGTAATTCTGGATTGACGTGCACACTTCTCTTTACACTGGACAAAATCTAGGAAAGCAATGGTAACTTGATTATTTAGATGATGTTTTTTCTCGTGACAAATGAAGGAACTGTACTAACACATAAGAGTTCCTATAAAACAAGTTTCAATGCAATCATGTAGGCTTCAAAGTGGATTAGTGTTTTAACTGAACAAAGCAGAGCCAAACAACCCATTTGAGGAAAACTAATCAATGAACAATTATAATGCTATGATACAATGTACTAAGTTCTCAATAAAATTCTACTTTCCAGAAATCAATTTTATTGTTGAGGAAACAAGAAATTTTAGATTGTTTCTGAAACATGTTGAGGAATTCTCACTAGACAATAATGAACCTGTTACGCCAGACATAAATTTATCAAACTTGCACATATTATCAATTTGGTTGTCTTCTATTGTTTGTTTGTTCCATTGGTCCATAAGTAGAGCTCATAATGCAATATAACACATTCTTCTTGCACCTCAAGAGGTGAACTACCCCAACAATCCTCATCTACCCCACTGCTTTTATCTCCTACTTGAAAATTGAGTGACAAGCCTCTAATGCAGTCAACCATGGCAATATATCAACCTAACTTCCTTTTCCATGATGGAATATCAAGTTACAAGCCTCTGATGCTGTCAGCTATGTTGATATACCCAGGCAACAATCTCAAGTGTCTACAGAACACATATTATGAGATATAACTGCCATCCCAATGCCTCGATAAATTTAACTAGAGACCAATGGCTTCACACTAGCTGACATAATGTATAATCTCTTGAGCGAACCAAACTCATTGACTCAGGTTGGTTCATGAAACACAATGCAGAGATTTTTTCATCAAAACAATTATGGGCAACCCATTAGTGAAATTATAAACTTATCCAGCAAAGGATATACACGATATGAAAAAGAAAAGGGCACAAGTTCATTAATACTGGAATCCAGACTTGCCATACAAACTATTAGAAAATTACCAAGCTCATAGAGGAATCAATCTCCTCTTTTAGATAACTTCCTCTATTACTTGAATGTAAAAGTGAATTAAATGCCCTTCAGATTAGTCCAACCGGTGCACATATATATGAATTAGTACTCAGAAAGAACACTGTAATCTATTATATAATAAACAAGTGTTTAGAAGAAAGCACTTATTTGCCATGCTGGTCAGTCTTTTGTGGTCTTGAGGGTTCTACCACAGGCCTGCAAGATTGCTTCCACTACTTGGAGCTCCTTAGCCAATGAACTTATGCATTTCAGGCCATCAATTATTCTTTTTCCTTCATCCCTAAGCTCTAACTCCATAAAAGCCAATTCAATAAGTATTAGATATTACTTATGCAAGAAATGATATTTCAATTTCCAAGCTAAGGAGCGTGTGATATTCTTCTAATTAATCAGTTAACTTTGACCTTAAACAAAGAGCTTTTTTCAGCAGAAAACTACCTGCCCATTTAACCTTATGCAGATAGGGTTTATAGAGAGAGAAAATTGTCTTCTCTAGTTGGTTTCACTAGTGCACAACATCTGATCTCCCAAAAACATTTTTGTTCTATTTATCTTCTTTCAGTAAAAGCAAAAGTCCGTGAGGAAAACAACATAAAATGTTGTAATCACTCAAATTCAGCCAGCACTGGATCTTCCAGCTTCTTAGAGACTAACATGTTAATAAGAGCTGATGCTTTGATTCTTGCAAAGGGACACAAAGAGTGAATAATCCTATTACAATCAACAATAAAACAGATAATGAACTGAATAAAATCAAAATTTATGGGTCCACTGTACTCAATGCAAGAGTTAACAACCAAACTGCCAACTCATAGTCATAGCATTCCTAAGAGGAATAGAGTATTTTAATTAGATTTTCAGTCATTCTACATGGTTTCTTCCATATTTTCAAAATAGGATTCCCTTGAAAAGTAGCACAATTAATAATCATCTACTAACCGTTTGACAGATTTATGCAACATGCCTGGCATACTGTCACGATGACCTTGTTCCAGCGTATCAAGATCCAACTCATCAATGAATAGATCAAAGATGTTTCTTAGAAACTAGTTGTTTCAAAATCTTCACAGCTTGTCCACATCACACAAGTAGGAAAATTGCTGCTTAAATTTAATGACTTCCGAAAATTTGAAAAATCACATCATGCAAAAACTGAACCCTTTGCTAAAAGAATATTAACTTTATACCCCTTTCCATAAAGAGAAATGTCTAAATGCAGAGAAACATCCCCCATGTATTTTACTTTCCGCGATAATATGCATAATCTTACCAATCAGACGAGTATAAATCTTATCTATTTCTTATAAAATAATAATAATAATAATGAATAGATGAGTTAAAAAGCTGATCTTCAACACTAACGGTAAACAATGTCAGCAACAATTTTAAACATGGAGCTCCCATAACATGATTTACAAGAACCTAATCCAGGACCAATGACTTCTAACAGACTCTTTCTACAGCAAAACAACTGAGTTCCTCACACAAGGAAGGAAAGCAAGTAACATTCATTCTGGAAAATCCTTATCCTTGTAAAGATCTTTTATATTTATGAAACCACAACACACACAGTCTAAGCTTATTCCATCAAAAGCCACCTAGGCGCAATAACAGGGGACATGATCACATGAAGAAACCCATAACAAAAGACTTTTTCCTCATAATCTCTTGCACATACATGAAATCATAAAGCTGTACCAATTGATCCACCAATCAGGAACATAACTTAGCAATCAACCAAAGACAATCCAATTTGCATAGTCATGAACAGGTTTTTTGATTTACCAAGACTAACAGACACTTACAAACTGCTCATAATTCAACATCCATTGAACAAATTCCATCAAACGTTGCCCATGTCTTCTTTAAAACAATTTGAACTACTAAACAGACTCTAATATCAATTAGATGATATCTAAGACCCCAAAATTGCAACTTCAATTTCAAAATCTCCATTATATATATATATATAAAGAACTTGATTTAATGACAAACCATAATCCACTTTTAAGATTAACATTTTTCTAATTTGTAAACACACAGGATCAACAATCAACCATGTGGGCAACAAAAACATCAATCCAAGAACCAACAAACCATCCAAAAAAGCATCACTAACCTCTAAAAATCTAGCTTCTTGCTCGAGCCGTTTAAGCTCAGCTTGTATTCTGTGCTTGCCTCTAGTATCACCAGTTACCAAAGACTGACTTCTTTGAGTAACCGGACCCCGGAATTCGGACCTACCCGATTGCATCTCTTAATGTACAATTTACAGAACACAACAAAAGCCCTAGCTAACTTTATTTATTTAAAACAGAACAAAAACATCAACAACAACAACAACAACCTCGGATAGTATCAAAACTTGGATTATATGTATCACCAAAAAGGAGGCATTAGAGAGGAAAACAATGATGACCCAGAAGAAATCTTGATGGACCCCATGAACCCAATATCCACGTTCTACTTTTCTTACAGAGGAGCGGATCTACACTATTCTATGGAACTGTTTTTATAAAGTACACACAGAGACTTAGAAAAGAGAAGGTATTTTTGGCTTTTTGAAACTTTTCAGTGGAAAAAAAGGAGGGTGTAAAAGGAAAAGCAGAAAAGGAGAGGTGTTTTATTCTTGTCTGTTTTTCTTGCGTTGTGCCAAGAATCAAAGCTAGTACTGTTTGTTTTTATCATCTCTCTCATTTTCTGTGTCTTGTTTGTTTTTGTCTCTCCGTAAGTCGTCTCCAGTTTTTGTCATCCACGCACCCGGATAAACGCGTGGAATACTGGTGGCTCTCACAGTCACGGAGAGTCTGGTAGTAGCACGAAAAGGATTTTGATTTGGTCCTTTTCAAATTTTAAAAATTATTTTATATTTATACGATTTTACTTTTTTTTTTTTTTAACTTTAAATGATTTTTATTTATTTATTGAAAAATATGTCAATAAATATGTCAGTACATGGAGTAAGACAAATCGGTATTATCTTTTAAGGTTAAAAATCAACGATTTTGATATATAAGAGTGTTAATAAAATATCTAATGGTAATTATTTATTTTTGTAAAGAAATTTTTTTATTTGATGATTTGAGTTGATTTCTATGTGATAAAGTGATTACATAATAATCTCAATAGATTTAGTATTTTTCTGGTTATGTAATAATTTTCTCTAAAAGAGGTTACTTAATAAATTACTATAATTCAAAAATAATGATATCATGATTTGAGTTAATTTGACACTAATAATTTTAAGAAGTAGTTGAAGATTATATCTGTAAAGGGGTTATAAAATTTTTTATTATTTAATTTATTAAATAATCAAATCATCATCCTTAATTTTAACTTAAAATAATATTAGGATTTTCGAATTTATTTTCAAAATTTATGCTCAAATAACATAACATGATAGTTAACGATATCAATATTGAATATTACATCATCTTATAATTTATAAGATGTTAACAACTAACATGTTAGATTATTTAGACATGAATTTAAAAAAAAAAAATGAAAAACCTATAACATTATTCTTTCAACATAAAGATAATTATATTCCAACCTTGATTATATTAAAATCTATATATAATAAATTGAATTTAAAATATTTCATTGTTACATATATTATAGAATTTAAATAAATTCATTGTTATTAGTGTAAAATTTATATCCAACACAAACGTAGTTGAATCTATAATAATTTTAATAACAAAATTAAATAAATAATCACTTGATTAATTTATTTACAGTTAAATATAATTTATTGTAATTATTTTAAAAATTATACTAAACTCAAACATTATTAATACATTCTTCAATAATATAGTAAGATATATATATACACACACACTACTGATTTTTATTCCATTAAAATAAAAATGTTGTAAAAGATAATAAAAGTGATTGATTTGAAAACAAAAGGAAAAGTTATAAAGATGTGAGAATAATCACAAACAATAGAGCGTAAATTTCAGTCGAAGAGAGGGAGCGTTGATGGGAACGGTGGCGCCACGCTGCTCGAAGTCCACCAGCGAGGTAGTGGCACGTCGTTGTCGTGGTCGTCGTCTCGTGCGGCGTGGAGAACACGAGGGGTTTTCAAAAAGCGTGAGCGCGTGGAAGCTTTCAAAACCTTTTCTGGGTTGTGTTTGATATTGTGTTGGTTTTTTCTACAGTCTCACTCACGCACTCTGGTCCGGTTTCGTTGTCCAAGTCCAACCTTGTTTTTCTCCAAGTTGGCTCTGCATGCAGGTGCAGCTGCGTGCGGCACTTTCATGAATTTCTGTTCTCACATGGTACTTTACAAAAACCCGCCACTACCTTTTTTTTTTTTTTTTTTTTTTCCCTTTTTTGTCTTTTTCTGCCCACAAACAAACAACTAGTTTAAAGTTGTTTAATAAATTGATGTTGAAATCGAAATTGCATACGCATTTTCTTTTTTTTTTTTTGTTTTTTTGGTTTGAATCACTAAGACTGGTCCATTAGGGGGTGAGTGTTTTACCAAAAACCACAGCCTCCCCCTCTCCCTCCCAACCCAGTATTTATCTATTTATTTTTTGCCTGTATTTATCTACTTGTTTTTAAAAATTGATATCCAGTAGATTAAAATTTATCCAAATATATCTTCAATTACTGCTAAGCGGATTAAAAATCTATAAGAATATACTGAGATTAATCATATCTATGTGACTTAAATATCTAATTTCTAAATCGAAAGATGATTACTCTTACGATAATAGGAGAAATTACTCTTATCTCAACTCATTGAAAGAATAAAACTTGAGTCTATAAAAGGTTGTCTCCATTCCATTTCAAGGCATCTAGTCTTCTACCAAAACCCCGTCAAAATATTTTCAAAGATGTCATTTTTAAAGAAACAAAAATGAACAAATTATTCAGAATTTTTTTTTTGTTTTTCGTTTTGCATTTTTATTCTTAAGTACTATTCTTTTTAGTCTTATTGCTTCAATGACTTGATTTTTTAACAGATTGTTAATGTTTGAAAAAACCGATAGTAAGATCAGAGCACTATTTCAGTAACTGTAGAGTTCATCCACTATAATCATTATTTACTGAAATCAATCATTACTTATACACTCGAAATAATAAACAGACCTACTAAAATTAATTACTACTTTTACACTCCAATGTCTATTCATAAAATTTGAGATAATTATTTTTACAATAAGAGAATATTGTTTTTGTAAGTTTGTAAAACACTTTATTATGATCAATAACCATGTGTAGACTCCACGTAGTTATTCTTAGAACATAAAAAATTCATCCACACTAGATTGTAACATGCTTTTGACAAAAGCAGGTATAGATTTTTTACATGAATAATTAATTTTTAAATTTAATAAAATCTAGATAAACATAAAATAAAATTCGATACAGGGGATGTTTCGTAAAATAAAAACATAAATGTGTTAATTGTCAAAAACATATAATAATTAGAGATAATTATTCTTATAATAAGAAAAAAGAATTATTTACATAAACTTGTAAAACACTTTATTTCGATCAATCATAACTTGTAGATTCCCCGTAGTTATTCTTATAAGGGAAAAAATTCACCTACCCTAGATTGTAACATACGCTTTGATAAGATAAGATGTAGATTCTTTACATGAATAATTCTTTTTTAAATTTAATAAAAATTGAGATAACATCAAATCAAATTTAATACACAGGACACTTTGTCAACAAAAAAAAGAGAAAATAAATCATTGTGCACAACGTCTAATAATTTGAACGTCCAAAATATATAAATAAATAAACAAAATCCAATTAAAACAGGCTGACTGAATTGAAGTTGAACCGCACACATCAATTTTAACTGACGTGATTAGAATGCAATCTGCAGATTGCAGTTATTGATGTGATTTGATTTCCATCCCTGCACAGTATAATAATCAACAGGAAAGACCGACCAATTTATGCGTCAAAGTCAGATGCCTTTCTTTTATTAATAAATAATTGACGCTTCAAGAGCCAAGCAACAGTCAGATATATAGAGACAAGTTCTGCGTAGAATCCACGGGGTTTATATATGTACTGAAAACAATAGCCAACAAATGATAGGAAACGAAACAAGTAGCAAATCAGATAGTGATAGCAACAAGAGGGCTCCTGACCTCCGATTTCGCTCCTCTTCTAACAACTCCTCCAAACTCCACAGTGGGTTCCACTACACCAAACAAAAGTCCTTTTTTTTTTTTTTAATGTAATTATTATACAAGATTTGTACGACAATTTTTCTTTGCATATTACAATAAACTCCAGATTTTAGAAGGGAGTAACGAGTCTAATGGCTGGAACTCCACGGTCTTTATATTATAAATGTGAGCATTATCACTACGCTAATGTTATTTTATAAATAAGATATTTGTAATTGATTTGATATTATTTAATTTTCAGTAATGTTAGGTTTGTCAAAAATTTTACTCAAATTCATGATAAAATGATGTAGCATGTGAGTTGTATTAATTATCATATTATCTCATAATTATAAGATATTGACAATTCACATATAACATTTTTTAGATAAAATTTTTGAGAAACCTAATATTACTCCTTAATTTTTATTTATTTTTAATTTTGACATTTTCTGAATACTTTGATAAGAATCCAATATCATTACCAATGTAAAAATTGCACAGTAACCGCATTTTTTGATAATTACTAATATACATATACACACACGTATAAGACTCGGTGTTATATTATTTTGTTAGTCGGGCCTGTTTACGATTTGGCTTTTCTAGGGACCAAAGTTACCGCTTGTGGTTTAGTTTTGGATATCGTGGCGTCATGAGGTCCAGCAGTGATCAGCCAACTCCTCATGGTGGGTTTTTGTACTGGTCAGGCCCAGACATCTGGGGATATAAAAATCAAATTGATGAGATGACTTCGTAATTCATTTAATTATACATTAACTGAAATCTTAATCGTACTATACGTCCCAAAATGTTTTTTCCTTTCATTTCGATGGTTTATCTTGTTAAGATCATCTTAGATCCCAGTTTCCATGTTGAATTAGTCTTTTATGCTCTTTAAGTTATCAAAACAAATTATTTGAGAATATCTCAAAAAAAAAAAAGAAAAAAGAAAAACAAATGATTTAAGAAAGTTTTATGAAGTCTGGTGGAAGGTATTGAAGTTCAACTGAAACCGACACGTGGGACACGTGTCAACTGTTTTGCATACACATCACGCATAAATGAACAAAGATTTCGCTACATAATTTGAAGCGCAACGTAAATAGCCACCATTGCCTCACCAATCTTAACCAACTGCATGAAGAAAGCCATTGCTTTTCATACTTTCAAACCAACCTCAACAAAATTTCTAAACCCACCAATAAGCTTCTCATCGTTTAAGTTAGTAGTTCCACCATCACAACGCACTACTACAAGTACGTCTGATCCTCCACCGCTGGGACGTCCGGATCCCTCGGGGCCTGAATTTCCAGACCCTCCTATGCCCTCACCACCGATGCCTGACATACCTATGAAACCGCCGCGTTATGCACCACCTAAGCCTCCAGATGAAGTGCCGCCTCCTACTCCTGCGGATAAGGTGCCGCCACCACCGATGCCATCTCCACCTGTGCCCCCAGATATTTAATTAAGAATTTCCCAACTATGAACCATATAGGATCAGAATCAACACCGTTTGGTTCATTTTCATTTCTAGACGATTTCTAGTAGCTACTAGCTAGGTTACCGTTTTGTATTGTATGATGTAATGTAATCGCAACCAGAGTTTTATTTATTTATTATTTTTTATTTTAAAGTTGAGTTGATTATTTATTTATTTTTTCTGGGAGCTCCTACTTTTATTAACAGTGATTTTGAAATCATGGTATGTGTTTTTAAGTGTAATCATTCGTTTAAAGCGGATCCATTTTGAAATCATACGAAAACATATTTAGGTTATGTTTATTTTCTCCTTTTGAGTTCAATTAATGCAATGGGCGGTCCTTTGAATTGAGTCCCGATGGTTTCAGTTGATTTATATCCCAACATTTATAGCGCAAATTAAAGGGAATAGCTGACTTGGTTCTTTACCTTTTATTTTATATTTTATTTTTTTATTTTATATTAATTACATTTTTTTTGGAGCTAATTTTATATTAATGACATTAAGTCACTCAGTAAAGTGGAAAAGAATGTTCTGATTCAATACAAAATCTACCTTAAAATTAATGGATTTGTTAAAGGGACGTGTACAGTAACGAATGATATACTAAATTATGACATGGTAACAAAAGAGAATTGGGTTTGCTCGGGTAAAATTATCTATGAATAGCAATATGAGATATTCTTCATTAATTATCCATACAACTCTTTATTTCAAATACAGCAACCAAACTTTTTTTTTTTTAAAAAAAAAAACTAATGGTAATAATGAATGATGATACACGCACAGCTGCATTTCTCTGGTGCAATCGAGAGAGAAGAGTGCACTCGTCCTACCAGACCAGATCAGACACATTGATTAATCAAGTTCTAAATTATGTCGGTTGAACCTAAATACTACAAATAATGCGCTTTCGCGTAGAATAGAACACATCATATTCATGCATGAAGGACATGTGTCCTCACCTTTGCCACGTATACTAACGTGGCAGTATGCACAGCTCTACATCTCACGATGTAATGTATTCAAACAAACAATACCAAATTCGTGACCATCTCTATGACTCTATCACCGTATATCTTGGGATATTGCTAGGTTAAATAATGTGCAGTACTACTACTACTGTTTTTACAATCTCATCTAACCTGATCAAAAAGGCCATCCCATCGTGCACATGCAGCCGTGTATTGAAGCCTAAATCTCCATCTATTCTGTCACTTCCCCCTGCAGCAATTTCACAAAAGTACAAGACATTAACCACTAGTTTGAAAACCTTTAAAAATTACCAAATGCGTTTTTCAGTGGAGCCGTCACCAGAATTCCCAGGCAAAACCCCACCAGAATTCCCGACTAGAACACCCGACTATCAACCCACCCGTATTCCATTGGAGGTTCCAGAGATCCCCAACACGCCGGATAGCGACCCTTCACCACCGGAAGTGATACCAGTCCCTGGACCACCACCACCGGGCCAATGGCCCAACCCTGATGCTGATATTCCCATTTCCCCTCCACCATCAACGCCTCCCGATCATACATTTCCACCACCAGGTACTCTGCCGCCACCGCCTGATAAACTCCCACCTGACCCGTCTCCGGATATCATTCCACCGCCGTCTACTTCTCCAGGCACAGAGCCGTCACCGTCCGTGCTACCGGAAATTCAGCGACCTACGAGTCCGATTGGTTCATTTGTTTTCTAGGAAATTAACATGTTGTGTACGAGTTATACATGTAGTAGGGTTTTGCTGCAGTGAATGCAACATTAGTGCTAGTAAACTCTTTTTCTAGAATTTTCGGTGTTACAAATAGTTGTAAATTATTGTCTTGTGGATGCGAAATTAATTTTCTTAAATTAATTTACCGGTCAATCTACTTCGCTGAGTACTCATGGGAAGTATAAAAAATTAAAAAAGTTGATAGGTACATGTATGCATATGATTATATATTTAGATATGAAGTTGGAAATTTAACAAACTGGGATTGATTTCAGTGCACCAAATATTTTCGGACGTAATTTAATTTAATTTGTCATATAAATAAATCGAATGAGAGCTTGTGATTAAGTAGAAGTTAAAATGATCTGAGTTTGTCTTGGTAGGTAAATTATTTGAGTTTGTACATACAGCTAGCTAATTTTATTATCATCAATCGAGTTTAACGATAAATGATGTGTGATTGCAACTAATATCCTTCTCATCCATTAGAATCATTTTATGATATAGAATGACAATTGACAGATTTGTCACGTTATTCAGAATAAATCCCAAGTAAAATTCTGAGAAATTATAGGTGAAGTGAATAGTAGAAGAGTTTATCGGGAATATGTTAAAAATAAATCAAATTCAATATATTTCACGAATAAATTATAAAAGGGTATGAAAAAATAGATCAGGTGTTTATATAATATAAAAGATTGCTTTTAAAAATCGGGAGATATATGTATATATTAAATGGAAAAATTGCTCCCGTTTTTTGGAAACCGGTGCTTGAATCTTTCGGTTTTGCTTGGAGAAGCTGGGCGGTGGGTTGATAGGATTGCAGCAATGTTTTGGGAGCGTTTTTATCTCTCTTCTTGCTGTCATGTTTTCAGGTGGTCTTGTGATTTTAACTTTATCGACCTGTCAGCGGATACCACGTGTCAACAAATCCATGTGGATTTGCAATCTTTCTGTTCACAAATCCCACCCATAGAATAATAGTTAACACGTGGCACGGAGCATCACGGCCTTTCCTTCACATCCACGAAATTAATCAAATCTAATCTAATCCTTACTTTCTTTTTTTATACCTTTTAAAAAAAAAAGAGGTTATTCAAAACAATCTTATTCTTCACTCCTTGAGCGCTAACTTAAAAAAATCGTTTAAAATTAAACTCCACCGCCCACTCTCACTCACTCTCCAACTTCACTTCATTTTCTCGTAACCATGGCTTCTCGACTCGGCCATCTCTCACGCGCCACTTACTCCAATGATCACTCACTCTTCTTCACCTCCACAACCAGAACCAGTACAGCGAACCACCGAATCAGTTTCAGGAGAGTGAGAAACGGAGCGAGAGTTAGCGTTTCTAATGGAGGGGACTCCTCCTACCTGGACATGTGGCAGAAGGCGGTCGATCGCGAGCGGCAGGAAGCCGTCTTCCAGAAAATCGTTGATAAATCGGCTGATTCCGCCGACGATAGCGCTAATGGAGAGGGACTGGAGAAGAAGAGCGAGGAGTTCAAGAAGATTCTGGAGGTCTCCAAGGAGGAGCGCGACCGGATTCAGCGAATGCAGGTAATTGATCGCGCCGCTGCGGCTATCGCGGCGGCTCGGGCGCTTCTCGAGGAGACTAATAGTTCTACTGCTAAGACTGAAAGCAGTGGACCAACTCCGACACCACAAGGACAAGTAGGTAAATTCACTGTTTTTGGTTTCCTTGAATTCCAGTGAGTTTTTATTTTTTATTTTTTTATTATAAGTTATAATAGGTGTCATATGGTAGCATTCTGCATTTAAATTTGTTTGCAAGTTATGGTTATTGTATATATGTGGTCAATTTTGTGTATGGTTCATGGTATTACATATATGTGGTGTATAATCAATTGATATTAGTTGATTTTGAATACATCAGTAACTTGGCAACTTTGTAACATGAAATGTATGTAGCAGTTAGCAGAATACTATTTGGCTTATTCTAAGTGAGCCCATTTGCAGTGTTATAGGGTTCTTGTTTTGTCGAATATTTATATATTTGCTTTCTAAAGTTGGTTAACTTTTGTATAAATTAGTTCATTCATACAGTCTAAATTTTATTTCCATAACAGAAGGAGGGTTCTGCAGAATTATTATTATTATTATTATCATTTTAATGATGTTTGAATTTGATCAGGAGCAGAGAATGGAAGCATCATTGTGCCTCGCTCAGAAACTTCAGGAAGTGCAACACCGGGTCCTGATTTCTGGTCTTGGACGCCCCCTCAAGATAGTGATAGAAATTTGGATGATCTGGGTGACTTGCAGAGAGCTGCGAAATCTGCTATTTTTCCTCCTGTTAATCCGGTGGCGGAGAAAACACGATCCATGGATATTCTTTCGATTCCATTTGAGAGTAAACTATCTGAGACAAGCCACAACCCTCCTCTTCCCCCTTTTCAGTCATTGATTGAGGTTGAAAAGGAAAATCTTTCTGAGACTAGTGTGGAGGCACCTTCTTTAAAAGAGGAACTTGAACTTGGTGCTTTGTTTTCGGCTCATGCAGCAGAAGCAGCAGATGCTCTTGACAAGGTTGAAGAATTATCAACCCAGGGAGTTAATCCAGATGGTTCAAGGTGGTGGAAGGAGACTGGAATTGAGCGTAGACCTGATGGTGTGATATGCAGGTGGACAATGGCCAGGGGTGTCAGTGCTGACCAAGCGGTTGAGTGGCAAGACAAGTTCTGGGAGGCTTCTGATGAGTTTGGTTATAAGGAACTTGGTTCAGAGAAGTCTGGCCGTGATGCAACTGGAAATGTTTGGCGTGAGTTTTGGAGAGAATCAATGAGGCAGGTTAGAAGCGAACTCTTGAAGTAGTTGGTTTAGACTGCAACCTTGAAAGCGTGAACATCTGTTAATCTGTATAAAATTGTAGCTTGTTTACTTGGCAAGAATTGCTCGATCTTATTACATTTTGAGAATTTGGCACACTTAAATAATGCAAATTCAAACATCCCTAAGAGTTTTTAATGCTTTGTTATAGCATATAGATTCTTACAGAACTTTGGCCAATATCTTGGAACTTAATGAATTTTGACTTTTGGTTATACAGGAACGTGGGATTGTGCATCTTGAGAAAACGGCAGACAAGTGGGGGAAGAACGGAAAAGGTGATGAGTGGCAAGAGAATTGGTGGGAACATTATGATGCCTCAGGTCAATCAGAGAAATGGGCTCATAAGTGGTGCAGCATTGACCCAAACACGCCGATTGAGGTTGGTCATGCTCATGTTTGGCATGAAAGGTATTAAACCTCTCTTCTAGATAGGATAAAAGTTTTTTGCTCCTTCCCTCTATTCAGCTGAATTGGTTTTAATAATAACTCTGAACTGGTCAGCATTCTTTAACCAATTACATATCTTTTCATGGCATTAGGTCATTGATATAGTCAAATCCTTGAATGGTAGTCATATTTAGATTTTTGGATGCTGTGGAATACTTTAAGGTTTTATTTACCCAATAATGAGGCATTTCTCATCTTCCTCTATGTCCTAAAGTGTCTAGCTTGGAATCAATGTGTTCTTTGCTCTCAGGAAATTAGTCATTTGTACGGTTTGATAACAGATGGATGAGAACTAGAATATGGTGGCTGTAATTGCTCAATCATGCATGCAGTAATTTCTCATGTTATTTGCTATACTTGGACATTTGGTAATGTTCCATAGATCTGTTTAATTCGATATGACCTCACATGAAATTTTGACTTCTCTTGAGTACATGGGTGCACACTTCATATTTTTCTGTAGAACCATGTTGCTAGTTGTGATATGTTTTTGGTTGGAGTATGTTTGCTTAATCTATTTTGCACCTTTTGGCAGGTGGGGTGAAAAATACGATGGACATGGTGGTAGCATAAAATACACTGACAAATGGGCTGAGCGCTGTGAAGGTGACCGGTTGGACGAAGTGGGGTGACAAATGGGATGAAAATTTCGATCCAAATGGTAAGGGTGTCAAGCAGGGGGAGACATGGTGGGAAGGCAAACATGGAGAGCGTTGGAATCGCACTTGGGGTGAGGGTCACAATGGATCTGGATGGGTTCACAAGTATGGCAAGAGCAGCAGCGGAGAGCACTGGGATACATACGAGGAACAAGAGACATGGTACGAGAGATTCCCACACTACGGTTTTTATCACTGCTTTGACAACTCAGTCCAGCTCCGGGAAGTTCGAAGGCCATCCGAATTCAAAGAATTATAATCTATTCGTTATTTATTGATGTACATTCCCACGCTGCTGGAAATGACGTCATATATTATAATACATAATTGATAGTTCCTTGCAGAGAAACGGGTTTCTGATACAGGTGGCAGAGTCCGTTACCTCGAGTACTTAATCTTATTAGTGCATAAATTTCTGTCAACTATGTATACTCAATTATTCATATGCCATACGAGTTTGAAGAAATTGTTCAGTGCTTGACACACGTTACAGATTTTAAGTTCTCAACAGATTTTCCTCTACTGCTTGTTGAACTATCTAATTTAGTTCGGTGACTAATGTTACTTCAGTGTTGTAGCTGATTTAATATGAATCCTGGAATTCTGAAGCTAATAAGAAATGAAAGGATCTAGAGTTCAGATACGTCATATGGTGACTGTAAAAATATCTCATTCCTGCCTCATAGTTGAGCTTAGTTTCACACGCACTGAACTTTTCGTGTAATATGCAGTCGGCACCTCGGCTTTTAATGTTAAGAGTTAAGACTTAAAATACTCTTTGATTGACTCAACAATGATAATGATTGAAGTCTTTATCAAAAAATGAAAAAAAACAATGATCAAAATCGTTGGAAAAACTATACGATTATAATATTCCGTTGTTGTTATTGATAAGAAAACCTTAGGACGATATTATTAAAATTATTTAATTAAAAAATTATTAAATTTAATGTTTTAATTGAGTAAAGGCATGAATGAGATAAAGATATGGTTAAGCTGTCTATATTTTTCTTTTACTTTCAATTTTATTTAATTGATATTCAGTTTCCCTTACGTAACTTCATATTTTAATTTTGTGTCACCAATGCATACGAAAAACGGCGTCGTTCAATCCTTCTATACACAGACGCTCGCGCGCGCGCACGTACACGCACACATACATCCAATCCACCTAAAACCCCATCTCGTGTGAGCGTAGCCGGTTATCAGGACACAACAAGACCCTAACTTGTGGTGCCTCTGCGTATGCAACTCAAGTACGCAGCCTTAATTTTTATCATTTTCAAATCAGCCCAAGTTGAAATCTTTTCTCGGCATAATTCTCTCATCTGGGCATAAATACTTGTAGCTAGTTATGGCTTCTTCAGTGATGAGTGGAGTTGAAAATCTCAAGCTCGTTAGTGGAATAGTAGTAGCCCCAGCAGGGTCTGGCTTTTTGGGTTCCGATTTTCATGTCAGGCCCTTCTCCAAGAAAAGCTTGGTGTCATACACGAGGAACAGAAATACAGGAATGTTGACACAACCCAGATGCAATTTATCATCATCTTCAAGACCAGCTTCTCAGCCTAGGTTCATACAACACAAGCAGGAAGCTTTTTGGTTCTACAGGTTCTTATCTATAGTGTATGATCATGTCATAAACCCTGGTCACTGGACTGAGGATATGCGGGACGAGGCACTGGAACCTGCTGATCTCTATGACAGGAATATGACTGTGGTTGATGTTGGTGGTGGCACTGGATTCACCACTCTTGGTATAGTGAAGCATGTTGACGCCAAAAATGTTACCATTCTTGACCAGTCACCACACCAGCTTGCCAAGGCTAAGCAGAAGGAGCCCTTGAAGGACTGCAAGATCATTGAGGGCGACGCGGAGGATCTTCCATTCCCTACTGATTATGCTGATAGATATGTGTCTGCTGGAAGGTCAGCTCCTTGTATTTTTTTAACTATTCATTGATTCTGGTTTATTTAATGAATAATTTGATGTTATAGTTGAAGTGTTTGGCACAAATCACATTATGTTTAATTGTTATGCACTGATGCTTCAGATGTAAAGTGATTATTTATTATGACTGGACTGAGTTCTGCTAGATTGAGCTTGTCACTATCAGTGTTCAAATTAGAGATGATTAAAATTGTAGGGATTTTTAACACTAAACATGATATGATTGTCATATTCCAATTCTTATAAAAATGTTTATTGTCTATTTTTAGGTCTCTATTTTGCTTGTTTCTTATCTTATTTCATATGTTACTTTGATATTGTTCCTCAGTATTGAGTATTGGCCAGATCCACAGCGGGGCATCAAAGAAGCATACAGAGTGCTGAAAATTGGAGGGAAAGCCTGTGTCATAGGTCCTGTGTACCCAACCTTTTGGTTGTCTCGTTTTTTTGCAGATATGTGGATGCTTTTTCCGAAAGAGGAGGAGTATATTGAATGGTTTCAAAAGGCTGGTTTTAAAGATGTTAAACTGAAAAGGATTGGTCCAAAATGGTACCGTGGTGTCCGTCGGCATGGCTTGATTATGGGCTGCTCTGTGACTGGTGTAAAGCCTTTATCAGGAGACTCCCCCCTGCAGGTAACATGCTTTGACATTAATTGCTTCAGCTTACCATGTAGAATGTATATTGGTGCACTGTTAAAGAGGGGCGATCTGACATGGTTCATGTATGTTTAGTTGCAGCAGTTGTGTCAATTTTCGTTTGAGATGACTGATAAATGGTTCTAGACTCCTGAATTAGAAGCACATAATAATTTTTGACGTTTATCAATCCTTTATTAGTGGCATGAATGCAGATGTCAGTCACTGTTCATCAGTTTGTGACCCCCTTCTTTTCTGTCTTCAATTTAGGACACCTCCTTTCACGTTGTCCTCATTTTATGACTCCTGAAGTGCTGCTTACCTTGCTTTTGAAATGTTGTTCTGCCCTGCCTCTTGTAAAATTTTTCAGAGGTTAGGTTAGCATATAAGTGTTGCTTCTTTGTTTCAGCTCAGTCATGGAGAATGTGGAGCAGATGTTTCTTTTAATATTGACCTCCAAATGGCAATGTTTTTCCTTCTAGTATCATGCCAATTTCAATTTCCCTGGAATTTCAATTCTGAGAAAATTCAGTCCCTTAGGACCAGTCCTTAAGACAGCGTGTTGGTTGGCATCTCCTCTCAAAGCTGGTTGCTCGACCCTAGGTGTAGAGAATGGTCACAAATTGGAGGATGGTGTGGCTTTGCTTATTGCCACTGAGTATTAGGGAGACTTTTCATTCAACTTTCATGTAGTAAATTAATTCATTTTATGAAGATCAAATTTAGACAGTTTCATTTCTGCTGAAAGATTAACATGTGTGCTTTGATGCAGCTTGGTCCTAAGGCAGAGGATGTAAAGAAGCCAGTGAACCCGTTTGTGTTTCTCTTCCGCTTCATTCTTGGAGCCATGGCGGCAGCTTATTACGTGCTGGTTCCTATCTACATGTGGCTAAAAGATCAAATTGTTCCAAAGGGTCAGCCTATCTAAAGCAGAAGGAAGATTTTTCAAGCCTGCCTCTCAAAAGCTAAATTAGTAAGTCATTCTGTTTTGCTGGCCAGCAGAGACACCTGATCCTTCCTTCTGATTGAACTTGCTTCCAAGCTTTGCTATCAATTATGGCTGCAACTCTGCAGCCTCAGTGAGGTTAATAGAAGAGTATGTAGTGACTCGAAGCAATTTCATCTGTAGTTGCAACTTTATTGCTAGTGTAAATTTAAGTATTTATTAAGAGTTTCCAGTGTGAACAAAGGTCACATTTTCATTGCATTCAGGCACTAGTGATTAATATATGTTTCTGCTGTTCTCTTTCATGTAAAGGAATAAATTCTCGAAGAGAAAAGCTTAGTTTCCGAAGTATGGGCAATTGGTCTGGCTGTCAAACTTCAAGCCAATTCCAGGCCTGTTTCTACTTAATACATATCTATAGCCTTGAAAAGAATAGAATGCATAGAGAGATTGATCAAAGAAAATAATGAAGTTGGGTTCTAAATAGTGAAGTTGCATGACCAAATAAATAGCAGTATCTGAGTATGCTCCTTTGGGTTTATATATAAGTTTATAATTTAATAGGTCTAACGCGATCCATATTTTCCGCAAGAAAAATATACCTCAGTTTGTGAAAACAAAAAACATAAAATGGTTTGCTTTCGTTCTTATAAATGGCTAGAATGGTTAAAGATGGGAGGACTGGAGACTATTTTTAAGTACAATTTCTCTTTAATGTGATCACATGACCATAGTACATATACAAATAATGACCTCAAACAATGAGCTTCTGATAAAATGCAACCAAACTTAGAATTTGAGAACATCATCTCAAGCTGATTAAATAAATAAGCCATCCTGAACCAAGGCATGCTTCTTGAACTTTATTGTGTACATGTATTGGCGGCTTTTCTAGCATCCATATTCTCCTTCAATTCTTACATAAAAAATGCAAATTGATGGGTGAATCAAACATCAACTGGATCATGTCAAAGCTGTGAACTTGACTTGAGCCTCCTGGTCATAGCTCATCTGTTTTTCTACCCAAATTTGCATTCAATTAGTTAATGATAATTACTATGAAACAAAGATAATTTTTTCACCTAAATATAGATTATCAACATATACTTACTCCTCCTGTGCTCGAGGACGAATGCCAAGTCGTGTTCTTATATTTGCACCTACTTCGAGTAGGTCTTCCACCTGTTTTTTTTTTTTTTTTTTTTAATAATAAGTATTAAATAAATAGAATGGGAAAACACAAGAATGTAAAAGAGAAGAAATTTGAGACCTTGCGGATGCCAGAGGATTGAAGGAATGCAACAGAGGCAGTGGCACCAGAGCCAACAAAGAGGGTGGCAACACCAAATGCTTTTATTGGCATGAGATTAGAGCTACCGCTGTAGCCTCTTCGAAAGGCTGATATGCCCCAACCTAACTGAACCATGCTTGCTAGAGCCCACCACCAATAGGTTCCATTAACTCCATCTCTCCCACTGTTCTCCACCTCCATTATCATTTCCTCCAAGGGCTATATGCTACCTTGGGTCTAGTAGTTGAGTAATTCCAATCTCAAACACATCCCAAGTCGTAGTAGTTCAATTTATTCAATATCCTTCCAACATTCCCTGAAATAAAAACAAAAGTTCTTTCAAGAGCGGAATATATTGCATATGTTTGCAGATCCGACAAGGGCGAGGACATAACAAAACTATATTATAAAATCACAAACTTTGAACGCAAGATCACATATTACATATCAGTCCATTATTAAAAAACAAAATAACAAAACTTCTGAATCAAAAAAAAAAAAAAAAAAAACTTCTAACATAATGCAAACATGTAACCAGCAGTAGTATAACCAGTGCTGCCTCAAAAAAATTATATAAATAGTTCAGTTAAGATTTCAATCTGCTCCAATGGAGTGTACATCCTTGACCAATTCCAGTAACTAGCTATCCAAAATGTCAAATCTTTTGATACCTCCAGTCTCAGTATAAATCTTTAAAATTTCCTACCAAGTAGACTTTTAGTATGGCCCTGCAATGCAATTAACGATCACTTCTAATATGCATATGATTCACATAAATGTACAGATTTCTAATCTGTCTCTGTCATATTTGATCGGGGGTGGTTCACACCTTCTTATATGGCGCATAAACCAAGTGGGTAGAGGCTTCACATTCAGGCAAAATTGTTGCTTGTTTTTGCATAATTTTGACAACCAATTTTAACCATATTGAAGCAAATTAGTAATCTTGCTACACATTTGAGTTACATGGCAACAGTTGGACGGTCTTAATCTAAACTAAATACACCAATTGATAAAAACTTGTCAACAAAAACCAGCAAAACCTCTAACAAAATCTCTCACAGGTATTTTATCAAACAATTCGCAAACACCACCACCAACAAGTTTGAGAAACATGCGTACCTAAAAATTGAAGCCTTGTCGGTTTCTTTTCTTGCTGATTGATCTTCGAATGGGATTTTGACGTGCTCCAATGGCCGATCCCTTCACTCTTCAGCTTCAATTTTAGGGTCAACATTGTCGGGTCGGGTGATGGGCCTTCAAAAATTTTAATCGAACCTGGCCCACGAGGATATTTTTGTAATTTCACAGATTTTGTTATGATCTCAAAGATCACCCGCCTAATTATCAACGGTCTTGCCTTTTTTTTTTTTTTTTTTTGAAAAATTTCATTAAAACTAGAGGTTCAATTCATTGATTCTATTACTCTGTAAAAGTAGTGGTATTTTTACGTCAAGATTATATGATTTCGAGGCCACCGACAAGTTTGCTGTCTCACTCGACCTTCAAATTGGTGAAAGAGTGTATAAATTCCGGTGACTTAGAACGTGCACGGTACTTGTTCGATAAAATTCCCCAACCAGACTTACGTTCATGGACACTAATAATGTCAACTCACACGCAACGTGGGTTCCCAAAAGAAGCAATAAAGCTCTACAATACGCTGAAATCAAGGGAGGTTAGTCCTGACAGATTGCTGCTCTTGTCGGCTGCTAAGGCTTGTGCTACTGCAGCTGATCTTGTTAAGGCCAAACAGGTTCATGATGACGCGATTCGGTTTAGGTTTGATTCGGATACTTTGTTGGGTAATGGGTTGATTGATATGTATGCAAAATGTAAGTACGTTGATGGAGCAAGACGGGTTTTTGAGGGTATTTGTGTTAAGGATGTGGTTTCTTGGACTGCGTTGTGTTGTTGTTATGTTAATTGTGGGTTGCCAGAGCAAGCTTTGGTGGCTTTTCGGGAAATGGGATCGAATGGGGTGAGAGCTAATTCGATGACAGTGTCTTCGATTCTGCCTGCATGTTCGGATTTGAATGTTTTGAATTTGGGAAGACAGATTCATGGGTATGTGATCAGGAATGGAATGGACGGTAATGTCTTTGTTAGTAGTGCACTTGTGAATATGTATGCTAGTTGCTCACGTGTACGGCAAGCTGAGTTGGTATTTGATAACATGTTTTATCGAGATGTTGTGTCGTGGAATGTGATATTAACAGCGTGCTTCCTGAATAAAGAATGCAAGAAAGGTCTGGCTTTGTTTTATCGAATGAGAAATGAAGGAGTCAAACTGAGTATGGCCTCTTGGAATGCTGTTATTGGTGGGTGCACGCAAAATGGAAGAAATGAACTAGCTTTACAGATTCTTGGTCACATGCAAGATTCAGGTTTCAAACCCGATCAAATCACAATCGCTAGTATCCTACCTGCTTGTACAGATTTAGAAAACATAATGAGAGGCAAGGAGATTCATGGTTATATCTATAGGAATGGTTTACTTGAGGACTTAACACCCTCAACTGCTCTGATTTTCATGTATGCTAAGTGTGGTCACTTGGAACTTTCACAGAGAGTCTTCGATATGATGCCAATGAAGGATGCTATCACTTGGAACACGATGATCATTGCAAGCTCAATGCATGGGAATGGAGAGGAAGCATTGTCACTCTTCCATAAAATGTTGGATTCTGGAGTCAAACCAAATCCTGTCACTTTCACTGCTGTTCTGTCTGGCTGTAGCCATTCATGTCTTGTTGATGAAGGCTTCTCGATTTTTAACTTGATGAGTAGAGGTTATTCAATTGAACCTGATGCAGAGCACTTCTCCTGCATGGTTGATGTCCTTAGTCGTGCCGGTCACTTAAAAGAGGCATATGATTTTATTCAGAGAATGCCTATAGAGCCAACGGCTGGTGCATGGGGAGCATTGCTCGGTGCTTGTAGAGTATATAAGAATGTAGAGTTAGCAAAGATTGCAGCCAACAGACTGTTCGAGATTGAACCAGATAACCCTGGAAATTATGCATTGTTATTTAATATTTTGGTTACTGCCAAACTATGGGATGAAGCTTCCGAAACAAGAAAATTGATGAGAAATAGAAGAATAGCTAAGACACCAGGTTGCAGTTGGGTTCAGGTTAGAAACAGAGTTTACACTTTTGTTGTTGGTGATAGGAGTAACAGACTGTATGATGACATTTACAGACTTTTGGATCAGTTGGGTGAGAAGATGAGATTGGCTGGGTACGTACCCAACACTGATTTTGTTTTGCAAAATGTGAATGAGGAGGAGAAACAAGGGATTCTTTGCAACCATAGCGAGAAACTTGCTGCTGCTTTTGCAATACTCAATTTGAATGGAGAATCATCAATTCGGGTGTTCAAGAATTTGAGAATATGTGGGGATTGTCATAAAGCCATCAAGTTTATTGCCAAGATTGTTGGCCTACAGATTATTGTCAGGGATTCTTTGAGATTTCACCATTTCAAGGATGGATATTGTTCATGTCGTGATTTTTGGTGATCAGTGGTCTAAATAACAATAATCACTTTTAGGACAATAGGAACAGATGAGGATGGCTTTAGGCTTGACTGTATCATACTTATCGAGCTCTTAACTAAATATGGGCTAGCGCTTGTTAATTACGGCATACTCGTAACTCTGATCAGACTGGTAAGGGAATGTCGAGGTATTCTCAGAAATGCTAAATTGCTATATGAAAATTTGCATATTTGGAAGCTGCCTAAGTTGTTTGATATTGTACAAAAGGACCAAGGCATCAGTTCCAAACTTGTACACTCTTCATAACCAAATTGGAACGGCAACGAACCCCAAGGATTGTGTGTTAAGTATGGGAGGACCTTGATTTTTGACCAAGAGAGTTATGGCTTCAAATTCAATGATAGTCCTAGTTTCAAGTCTGATGAACAAAAAAAGATTAAAACTTCTAGGTATAGAAAAGATTGACATTGTATAGTGATTTTGTTGTATTTTCTTCAGTCATGATTATCATTGTTTTTGTTTCATTGCGTAGTATTTTTGTTTTGCTGTCATCCTATGTCGGTAATCAGATATGTAGTTGATGTATTGGATTTTAAGGTGCTTTCTGTGAAATAATATAAAAAAGAAATCTACAAACGAAATCTTGGAATGCAGTTCATCAGAAATTTGTATCAAAAGTGGTCATAGATTCTCTTAAAGAAAAAGTCAACAAGAAAAGATTTGGGGCAGTGTCAAGCACGGTCCTGGCCCTCTGATTTTAAAGCGACCTGTGATCATTACAGTGCCTGAAGATTTCAACTTCAAATCCTTCAACTAGAATTTTCCAGTCAATTCGTTCTAGTCGGATTATTTTGAAGGTTGACAGCCTTAGTTACAAACCGTGTTGCATGTATACCATGTTACATCCTTTTACATGTGTTTGTGAAATTGACTGACCGAGGAACAACATGTTGTCGGTTCAACCCATGAGCATAGACTGTCTAGGACTTCTGATGATGATGATATATCATTAATAACCAGAGTTTTAAAGATTGATTTTGTTCAATTATCAAGTATAAATAATATATGTAAATAGTTACAAGCCAACTCTGTTTCACCTTTCATATAAAACTGCACTATGAGTAGCTATTCGGCAGTAATTTTAACCTTTTTTTTTTTTTTTGAAATTCGGTAGTAATTCTAACTTCTAACTAAATAGATTGTGAAAGAATCCTAATACGTATAATTCATCAACACCCGTGTAATTAAGGAGTCTTTTTGAAAGCGTGTAATTAAGGAGTTAGTAAGGGGTAGTGTTCGATTTAGAATTTATCGGAATTTAAAGCATTTTAAAAGTTTAGGTGTATTTAATCAAGATTTAAATGTATTTTATTGAAATCTAGGTGTATTCGATCTAGATTTATATGAAATTTAATGAAATTTAAGTATATTAAAAAAGTCATTAACCGTTTAAGTGATGAATTTGAATAAATTTTAAAGTGATTTTTATGGAAAAAAAAATTATAACAAATTTTATCATTTTTCTAATGATTTCATTGAATTTCTTAAATAATTCTAATAAAATTAATATAGAGTTTATATAGAATTTGTGAATTAAAAAAAAAAATTATCAAATTCTAATAAACTGAATAAATCTGGATTGAAAAACCGTAAATGTATGATAAGACTAAATAAATGGGGGTTTCTCTAAATCTAACCCTACAAAGAGGATAGTAGGTTGCCTCATGGAGTCAATCCTACTAGGCATATTTGTATGTCAAGTTCGACATTTACCAAGGTCACTAAATGTAGTAATAATTTTTCTCCCCATTATTTATGGGATGTCCCCTTTCACTCTTGATGAGTTGGTCTTTCTCGTTCTTGGATTGATCTCCGACAGTACTTTAACATTTATTGCTGATTTCAATTGTATTTTGAATTTACCTCAATCATAAAATAAAATAAAATAAAGTCAAATCAAATCAAATCTAACGCCACAGACACCATACACCAAGTCAGCAAGGGAAAACTTAGATATGTACACGGTTACCGGTTCGGCAGCTGACTTTGATGCGCCAATCCAGAAAGAAAACCGCGTAGACAGCCAAGCACATTTAAGTTTCCCTTGCTTTCTTCATTTATGACTATGACTCAGCTTCTCGCCCTTTATTTCATGCACTCAATTTTATTAATTACTATTCTAATGTGCATGAATGTTGAATGTATACTCTAATCTATATATTATAAAAAGATTACATAACTTATCTACTTATATCATCTATAGCCCCATAATTTATTTAGAAAAAAAAAAAAATCACTCCCTTATCTCAAGTTTAATTTAAATTACATGTAGATCTCAAATTTGTGTGTTTGGAGGTTTCTGGAAAGATTTAATGAAATTTAAAAGAGAATCACAGTAAGCTATATATAGAAGGGGCTTTCAATAAATTTTACAAAACTGAAAAGATTTGTGTAATTACAAAGTCTTTTCTTTTTTTGAAATGTGTAATTACTTAGTTTAAAAGGCATCGAATATTTAATTAATTTGGCATCCCTATCTTAAGTTTAAGACTCGTTGTTTGTCAATCAAGTTTAATGTTACATTGTAGAAGACTTTTAATATATATATATATCAACCTAATTATTGATCTCTATATTAAATATGAGAAAACGCTTCTTGACATGAAACCCAGGGCAGTCCAGACTAGAGTGCGACTACGACTAGGAGAGCAAAATGTCATAGGTGACAGATAGAATCGAGCAGGTCTAATGTAATTAACAGAGACTAAAAATGTGTTAAAAAAAAAAAAAAAAAAAGAATAGGTCTCGTGCAAGCAACGCAGCGTGCCCCTTGGGGGTTTGAAAATGTGGAAACAAACTGCACATCTCCCTATACTCCCATACTTTCTTGCTCTTCTTTTTGAATGCCTTGTCTCCTGTCCTTCTAACCCTTACAGCTGTCGTAAACTTCTTTTATTATTTCTAAATTAATCTCCACATAATGGTAATTTTAATCTTATTAATTATCTATGCTAAATTAATTCCCATCATTATACAATGAAATATGAATGATAATGGGCCTGAGACGGCTATAGAAAAAAAAAAGTGAGTGATGGGATTTGATTCCATTTTTATAATAAAGTCATTACTATAACACCTAACTCTAGTCATAACCTTGATTTGACTCTTTCATTAATTAAGTCTTTTTCTTTTTAATTATGTTTAGTTTATAATAATATATAGAAAAAATAAATGAAGAAATTTCACTACACTTTAACCACATTGGACTTCTACATAAACCCAGCTAAGCTTTAGCTATACTCAACATACTCTCCAACTCTTTCTGTGTCTGTTCTGTTGTGCGTGTCTCTCTCTTTCTCTCTCTCTCTCTCTCTCTTTGAAAACCATATTTTCTTGGGAAACAGGCACCATGTCAGGAACTCTAACTGAGGAGCAGATTGTTGAGTTCAAAGAAGCTTTTTGTCTCTTTGATAAAGATGGGGATGGTGAACGACATTTTATGTCTTGTTTTTTTTTTTTTTTTTTTTTTTTATGAATTTCCTTTGCATGCTCTTGATGCTTGAATATTTATGATTAATATTTGTAGATATATATGTTGTTGTGACGTGAAGTTTTTTTTCCTTGATTGATATGCTTGAATAATGTGTTTGTAGGTTGCATTACTGTTGAAGAATTGGCTACTGTGATTCGTTCTTTGGATCAAAACCCATCCGAAGAAGAACTGCAAGACATGATCAATGAAGTAGACTCTGATGGAAACGGAACCATAGAGTTTGCGGAGTTCCTTAATTTAATGGCCAAAAAAATGAAAGAAACTGATGCTGAGGAGGAGCTCAAAGAAGCCTTCAAAGTTTTTGACAAGGACCAAAATGGTTATATTTCTGCTAGTGAGGTAAAAATTTCCCACTTTTAATTTATCAATTTCGGATGCCTAGAACCTATTGTATATCCAAAACTACTCTACAGTTCTATGAATGTTTCCATGTTTTCGATGGTTGTTTTTGAAAAAAAGGTTCAGTCTGATTGTATAAAATTTAAATTATTGGATGTTTTATAAAATGGGTGTCTGAATCTCACATGTCTGAACAAGGTTTCGGTTAAGGATTCACGGCTGTCCTGTTATCAGTACTCCTGTACCTTTAACTCATCATGCTTCATGCATGAACAATACCCATCATTTCTATATTCATATTTGACTTACAAGATCAAGATGAGAATCCAACTTTTATTTATTTATTTATTTCTTTTAATTTCTCTCTTTGGGTGTACAGTTGAGGCACGTTATGATCAACCTAGGCGAAAAATTAACGGACGAGGAGGTGGAGCAGATGATCAAGGAGGCTGACTTGGACGGTGATGGCCAAGTTAACTATGAAGAATTTGTCAAGATGATGATGGCTGTTTGATGGTGATGATAAATCTCAGTCAATGTGGTGTAACGGAAGATAACATTCAACAATTAATCTCTCAGAAAAAAATAAGTTAATTTGTTGTATTATTGTTGTTGTAGTCAAATATGTTGATGACCAACAAAATTAGAATATGTTGTTTCAAAAAACAAAAGAAAACAAAATTAGAGTATGTTGATTATTAATTAGTAATTACCAATTTATTTGTTCAATTCTAAGTCGTAATATCTCATTATTAGTTCAAGTTATTTATGTTGTTTAAATGAACATAGATGGGTCATTTGTTCCTCAACTCTATCTTCGATATTACGGTTCTAGCTTTTCATATTTAAATGTAATTTATATTCACCAAAAGCATAGCAAACGCAAAATTTATCTCCATCGATCAATATACAAATATATTTAAAAATTCAAATTGTTATTTATTGTAAAGTCCTTTGTTATGGATTTCAATTGTTAACAAAATTTATATATTAAATTTTAAAGCTTGGATACTCTAACCCGTAGAAGAACAAATCTAAACGTGGCCTAAGAACAAGAACAAGATAAATTTAAATGTATTTCAATAAATACTTTCAGATGAACTAAAGAAGTAACGTCACTCAAATATAAATTAGTAGTAAAGTGTTTTTATTTTTTAGAAGTATTTAATCATTAGTTAATTTCAATCTATCTTTGATAAATCAATTATTATGAGAATACTTAGTATTTTTAACCGTACAAACCAATTTTATTATAGAGCATAGGTAAAGTATGTTTATTTAGGCACTTGTCATGCAATTTCAACTATTAAGAGAATAACTCTACAAATATCTAATTTTAGTTAATATATACATAATGAGAACAATCATGGATTAATCTGCGTTTGTTGTCTATTGAATTATCTTCTTATAGTCCAACTCAAAGAAGGTGTATTGATGTGAAATTTCTCCAAACTTTGGTTCCAACGTACGACTTTGACTTAGAATTAGTGGTCGGCATTTGAATAAATATTTGGGTAAATTTTGTTTTAGTTTCTATATTTTGATAAAATATTTCTTTTGTATTTATGATTACGTTTTTTATCTCCATCATCTCTCAAGTTTGAGAAATTCATCAAATCGATTCATTTGACTAAAAAACTAACAATCAACGGTCACATAATATATACAAAGACCAAAATACTCTTACTCATTTCATTTTTACTTTAATTAAAGTAAAATAAAAAATAAAAAGCAAAATTTTTAAAATTAAAAAATTGTTAAACCCATACTGTTGATGGATCTCCATCTTTGTCAATGATGCAAATGGATCTAGCTTGTCTCCATCAACGGTGTAGATCTAAGATTTTTTTTTAACAAGATTTATATAAAAAAAATCTCCACGATCATCGCTGATCATAGAGATTATTATTATTATTATTTATATATATTATTGTGGTTCAACGATCTAGGAACCTAGATCTTCTAGATTTGGGTTCAACCCATGTTGTCAATGATTTCATCAACGGTAGAGATCTAATCTAGATATTTACATTTTTTTAATATATTTTTTAATTTTCTCTTTATTTTTTTATCACTCTTAATCTTCACTGTCCACCTCAAAAATGGACGGTAGAGATACATTGTCTTTTTTTTTTTTATATATATTTTTATTTTCTAATTTTGTATTTAAAATGTTTTTCTTTTTTTTTTTTTAAAAAAAATTTGTATTTAATATTTCTCATTAAATCTCCACCATTTTTCACAACGACCCAACAAATTTGATGGATGAGGGGGATCTAAAGTTTTTTTTTTTTTTTTTTTTAAATTAATTTTATATAGCTAGTGGTATAAAAAGATAAAAATACTTTTTTAACTGTTAAGTTTGACTAATGGTCAATCGATAAAATGATAAATTTAATAAATTTCTTAAACTTTACTACTTTAGGAATGACAGAGATTAAAAACGCATTCATGGGTAAAAAAATAATATTTTCTAAAATATAAGGATTAAAATGAAAGTAATCCTAAATATTTTCCAGGATATTTTGATCAAGAAAACTTTATTATATGTCGTTGTTCTTGTTTGAAAAACAGGTAGATTAGGCTGTCCCTTTCACATTCTCTTTTTTTGTAAAGACCAACCCCTTCTCTACCCTTTTTTTCCATATAAAAAATTAAAAAATCGAAAGAAAAAAAAAAAAACTAAACACTTAAAGAAGAAGTCTCTTGTACACAAGTTTTCTTTAACGACCAAGTCCCTTCAATTATATATATATATATATTCTTGACCAAACAAGACTACAACTTTTCTACGCGGTCCGCGTGTTTTTTACTTGTTTGACATTGCTTGACAATGATTGTATATGGTTTGTGTGTTTTCAGAGAATGTGTCTGAAAAACATGGTTCGATTGCAAGTCTGTATACAATTGTTCACACTACATATCGTTTTCATGACAATTTTAGGAAATTAGATTGAAATATTCGTTATTTTTATATCTAAATGATACAATTAGTTAAATAGATACCTTTAAATAAATTTATTTGGAAATTATATAGTATTCATTTGATGGTTGTTGAAAAGTGGTTAGCTAATTGATAAATTAAGTTGTGTTAAAGAGAATTTGATTTACATTTAATGCAATAAAAGAAATTTGAAAAAGAAAATATTACTAATGAGAAAATCAATAAGGTGACAAGGTGATCCTAAAAGCGATAAATATAAGGAAAATATAGTTTCAGGGCATAGTGTCTTTAATGCCGATTCATGTATTAGTTTGATTTAAGAATAATGCTAGGTTTTTCAAATATTTTGTTCAAATGATGTGATATATAAGTTGTCAAAATTTTATAAATTATGAGATAATATAATAATTAATAATATTTAAATAACTTATATATCATTTAGATATGAATTTGAAAAAAATATTTGGAAAACCTACCATTATTCTTTATTTAATTGGTGATAAAATGGCGCAGGCCTAGTTCTGTGTAGTCATGTAATGTTGCAGACCTAGTTCAATGCAGTCATGTAATGTTCGAGACCCAGGTGGAAATGGTAAAAATTGAAGTGGAGATTACAAAGGCAATTGTTTCAAAGAAAAAAGAAAACTTCCAAAATCAACTGTATTTTATAAATAAAATGAACAAAGATTACAATCAATGGCGGCAAAATAAAGCTACCTCAATTACAATTTCCTCTCCAAACCTTACAAATTGTCTCCAACAATCCAGCAAATAAAAAGAAACTCGAAAGAATTACATCCAGAGATTCTTTTAAGAACTTGCATTACAAGACAATGCAAGTCTACAAGTGTAAAGAGAAGAAAAAGAATAAAAACAATGGACAGTCATAGTTACAATGTTATGTTTTCTTGGTTTATCTTGAATATACGAACGGATCAACAAGCTCTCCCCTGTGCAAAACCCCATTTTTGAAAACTTTAAATTAGAAAAAAAGAAAAAATCAACCCGAGCAAATCAAAGAATGAAGATGCAAAACTGGTGAATTCTTGAGGTACTTAATTGATCACAGTTGTGCAACACATGCAGTTGGCGAAGAGGGAAGACCTGGCTTTCCTCTTCTCTTTACTTTTTGGTGAAGTTGATATGACTTCCTTGGTGGCCAACTTCAAGACTTCCTTGTTTACCTTCTTTGCAGAAGTGTTGTTGTCTTGTTCCTGTGGAGTAAGCAGTATATGAGCCTCTTCCTCTTCTTTCAGTAAGCCTAAAAAGGGTGTTTTCGACTTCTCAGAATCACTTCTTTCCATCTGAACCACTTTTTCTTCCACTGGCATTGCTTGATACTCAAGTGTAGCTTGACCATTCTGAGTATGCTCAATTGAGTTTCCAAGGCTAATAGGTGCCTGAATTGACAAGTCCTCTATTGCAGTCTTGTCCTGATAACGCAATTGAGTTTGATCTGATCCTTCTGACCTTGCTTCATTTCGGAGATCAAGACCAAAACTTGGAGACTTTTGCATCTGAGCTTGAATATTTGAGTTGTTAGGATTTGATTCAGTGCTGTGCCTTTCCACACTTTCTTGTGCCTGATATAATTCACTTGCAAAGGCAGGCGTGTCGTGATCTTTTGCACATTGTCCACTGAAATTGTCAGCTGGGGTGTTAGATTCTGCTACTGTCACTGCAGGCTTTATTGTATATTCTGAAACATCTTGCCTGGATTTCTTCATTGCTAACTCAGCTACAGAAAGTAAAGTTTCTGACATCAGGTTTGCGTAAACAAAAGAGAAAACTTCAGTAACAAGGAACTGACCGCAATTTTCTTGCTTCAACTCTGAGATAGACTCATTGCTGCTCTCAATTTTCTCGGACTCCCTTTCATTGTTCTGTTGGTTCTCTTGAGGCTGATTAAGAGAAAGTGAAGACTTGGGGAGAAATGCTTCTGCTTGTTCTACAGGAAGTGTTGGAGGCATACAGTGGTTTCCACTTCGTGCTACCTTGGTAATGTTTTGAGTGACTTCAGAAGCTTCATTTTTCTCCTCTATCTCTTCAACAATTTTCTTCTCCTTCAAAGCTTCTATGCGAGGTATAAGAGATAATTCTGCCAAAAACACTCCTGATTCAGGAACCATCGCAGCTTCTTTGGTTGAATCATTGTGTTGTTCTGAACAAGCCTCATTCTGGTCATTTATCACATCAATAAGGTGACCAATTTCAGCAACCTTTGCATCCTCAATGCAGTCCTTGATTCCAGAATCACTGAAAGCTGATCTTGGCCTGCTGTTCTCAGTTTCAGGCTCAGACATTATCAATTCAGATTGAGATACATTTGCCTCAATGCCGTCTTTATTGATCGCACGATCACTGAAAGCATAATCTGTTGCTGTCTCTTTGTTGTTGACTGCTTCGGGCTTAATCTCCACCAATTCAGATTGAAACACATTTGCCTCCTCAATGCTGTCCTTATTGATTACAGGATCATTGGAAGCATAATCTGTCGTGCCCTTATTGTTGTTCACTGGTTTTGGCTCAATCATCACCAATTCAGATTGAGATACATTTGCCTCCTCCATGCTGTCCTTGTTGATCCCAGGATCACTGGAAGCATAATCTGCTGCTTTTTTTCCTTCGTTCGCTGGTACAGGGTCAATCATCACCTCTTCAGATTGAGATGCATTTCCCTCCTCAATGCTGTCCTCATTGATCCCAGGAACACTGAAAGCATAATCTACCGCACTCTTTTCATTGTTCACTGGTTCAGGTCCAATCATCACCAATGTAGATTGAGACACGTTTGCCTCCTCTATACAGTCTGTATTACTCCCAGACTCAGCACTAGTATAATCTGTGGCTCCCTTATCGCTGTTCTCACATTGAGACTCCATCATCACCAAACCAGGTTGAGACACATTTGCATTGTCAATCTCTGATCCTTTAACCGACTCCTCACAAGACTGAGCTGGACATGGATCAGGCCTATTCTCACCATGTTCTGATTCTTTATCTAGCAATATCTTTCCTGCAGCAAAAGCTACACAGTTATCTATGTATTCAGAGACTTCTAGGTGGGAGGTAGGTGACTTGTCCATAGAAATGGCTTCTACTTCTGCATGAGGTGAATCACTTCTGATTGGATTCATCTCAGCAGGAAAATCTCCATTACACTTGATCTCTACGGCACTGGAACACTCTGATGTCATCATTGATTTTTGGCCTATATCATCACCATCTCCTTTAGTTTCCAATTTCTCTTCACAAGACATCTCTTCCTTTTTATAAGCCATTTCTTCTACTCTCAGATCATCCCTTCCAATTTCCACCTCTTCAGTGACACCGGAAACTGAAACAAAACTTTCACCCTCATCTTCCGATATGTTATCACCTATAAGATGACCATTCTCCTCACTTAGGCAGGTCAGATTTGATCCTAGGATATCTTCAGTTTCTACAGGTGACCTGTTGCTGTCTTGCAGTGATAGATTAGCCTGAATTTCAGCTAATTTATCAGGTTGATCAGATTTTGATTCTACCAATCCAGGAAGCTCTGAATCATTTGATGAAGATTTTGTATCAAAATTTGACTCATTAATTTCCTCATCCTCTGTTACCAATACAAAAGTATTAATTAGATGGGTTGGCGGTTATGCTCTGTATTTGTAATTTTATTTAAGTTATTCTACTTTTTCTAGTTGCATTAAAACAAAAAAGAGAGAAAATGTAACATACTTCAAAACTAAGTATATATTAAGAATTGCGTTAAGAAGATGAACATTCTAACCTTTCTTGATCAAAGCTTGCTTCCCAAGCTTAAGATCATTCAACTGTGACATATTTTCCTCCAAACTTGACTGTAACAGCTTCTCATTTGAATCTTCAGATGGAGAAAATGGTTGGATTTTACCAGTTCCATCACCCACTTCATCATTTGATTTTATTTCAGTTTTTGGTGACTTGTCAGGATAATGAACGGCAATATCTACTGTCTCTATCAGAAACAAAAGACTCAATATTCTTTTGTTAAAATGACTGTAGACTGATATCTTACATGTGCTACTTGGAATATTCACTAACCTTTTTCACAAAAAGTCTGGTTTACAATTGGAGAATCCCCTTCTTTTTTTGGAGCATCAGAATCCAACCCGGTTTCTTTTCCATTGCAGTCTTTACTTTCACCTACAGGAACAATATGATTCCCTACTTCTGTACCATCTCCATGACCAGCTTCTTGCAAAGACCTTCCTTGATCTCCGGTACTCGAATTCTCTTCTTCCGCATTAAGAAACCAACATTATAAACCAATAACATTCATATACTAGCAAACACATAGCTAAATTGAAGACAGTCTATACCTTGCAGTCCAGATGAATTATTGTTGCCCATCTCATTTCCCATGCTCAATACACCAAATCCTGCAATGTAAACAATTACGTTTACGAAAATATCACACACTCACAACAGTCAACTACAATCCTGGCAATCTCTCTAATAGCAATATATCAATTAAAAGGGAGTAACATATTACCAAGAACATACAAATGTTACAAGCCATACCATGTTGATGATGATTTTCACTTGAGGACAGCTTGATTTGTGCAAGTCTGCCAGATTGTTACTACTTTAAGCACAAGTCTCATTTGGGGTCATCTCTGTCAGCCAGTTAAACAGATATATATCAGCTAAAGTGGTGGAGCATTTGCCACCTTCTCATTTTCTCTTTTCTTTTTCTGTGACACTGACATTCTGTGTGTGATCATCATGGTTTTTTTATAAGTATCAATGGGACATTGTTAACTAGTTAAAGTTCATTGTCGGCGACTGAAATGCGAATTGGTTGTATAGCCTATCAGTAGCCTGCCTTTATGATTATGTTCTGCTAAAAAAATTTGGGCACTATTATATATTCCAATCTAGCAATCTTAGAGGAATATCTACGTCTAGGCACCATTTCTATATACACTGCATACATTGTTAATTGATACATATTTTTTAAATATGTATTAAAAAAAACTTGTATTTGGTATAATATTTTGGAGAAATATGATATGAAATACGTCGTCTATTTGTTTAATAAAAAATTAAAATTAGAATAATTTTATCATTTAAGAATAAGATTTAAATATACATAATAAATATGTGTTCCTAATAGCAGAATAAGTAATTATTGGACTAAAAATCTTAAGTCTATAAGAGCCTGAATAATAGTATTAAACTTGGAAATTTGCAAAGCTGGTAAACAAATAAATTATTCTCATACTATTGAATGTTTCAAAGCAGCCTTTTTTTTGCTCCAAAAAGGGAAAAAAGAATAGTTGGAACCATACGTATCTTTTTCAAATAGAAGATCATGAGATGGATTCTAAGGTCGGCTGGTAATCGACACATCTTAGAAAACCTATAAAATGAATGTCTTGTCTTACCAAATTTCGCATTTGATGATAAAAATTGATGTCAATATGATAAATCTATGTTGAAGGGACATGATTAGAATCCAAGAGAACTACCGCTGGTCCACCATCAGCTTTGGAGATCATCATTTGAACCATATACAACCCTTGCATCAAATGGTCAGGAACAGGCCACATATCCAATAAATAGAATAATCAGAACTGAATATTTCTGGATACATCTGCAGAGATTCTCTCTTCTCTCATGGGTTTGAAATAATGGTTTTTGATAACAACTTTAACAGGTGGGTCTAATTCTTGAACATTTCTTGGCCTTAAAGCTTAATTGTGAATTGCTGGGTGGCTGAGGGCAGCATTTTTTTAAGTCTATGCTCATGATAACTGTTCATTTTCTTGGAACTCTATACTGGTGTACATGCTCAAAAGTTGTGTTTTTTGGACCCTCCATATGCTTTTTGTTGTTGAGAGTGATAGAAAGAAAGAGTTGGTGGAAATCCACCATACTCAACACTTTTTTAAAACAAAAGATTAGTTGATGAAATGATTAGACCATATTGCACCCATCCGGGGGAAGTGTCTTTGCACCTCTTCTAATCAATCTAATTTATAAAGTTTGTGAACACAAATTAAGGGTAATGTTTGGTCAACTAGTGGAAATGAGATCATTATTATTTCATCTATTGTTCTTCAGAACAAGCAATATTAATATATTGAAGCTCTTGTTATTACTCTACAGGGATATTTTAGGTTTCTTTCAACCACTTTAGTTAGATATTTTGTGCTTTTCAAAACAGTGGTTTTTGATTTACCAATCTAAAATCAAAAAAATGAGCAGGTTATCTATCATATTTTAAAAACACAAAATACATTGTAAAAGAATGTGAGATTTTGAATCAACATATAAGTTCCTTAAAAAAAAAAAAAAAAAAAAAAGAAAAAGAACATCAACATAAAAGATGTTCATGAAAATTGAAATATAGAGAACGCATGCAATGATGAAATCCTTATATTATTTCTTCAAAATATTAGTACCAAACAGATTATCATTACTTTCATTATCAGAAGTTCAAACTTTTTGTAATTTCAATACTGATGAAATGTTTTAAAAACAACTTTGTGAAATAATATTGAATGGATCTTTATGTTTTCTTAATTATCAATCCATCAACTAAAATAGAGATAGACCAAAACCCAATATTTCATTGCCAATGTATTTTTAATTATCTTTGATCATGAAATTTTTTAGGCTTAAATTTAATTATATTTAGGAAAAACTGTTTTACGACGTTAAATAATAATTTTCCGAATACTTCAGTATTTCTGATTTTAATATCATAAAAATGATTTTTGAAGCTAACGTTACAGAATTGCTATAACTGAGTTCGGAATCCTGAATTTGAGGAAGATCATTCTTGACCATGTGTGTTTGATTACTTGAACCGTTCTATTCACTTAATATGTTGTTGTGGAAAGACAAATGGGAAGAATTAAGAATGACATGAATAAATGGCCCTGAGTTCCAGGCCAGTATGTTCAGCCCATTCAATGCTTCACATACTGGGTCGTGAGGGTAAAATTACTTAAATGACATGAATAAATGGCCCTGAGTTCCAGGCCAGTATGTTAAGCCCATTCAATGCTTAGGTTGGGCCAGAACATATATGTAATTTAACCTATAGAACTTTTGATCATCTCCTACCATGGCATTGAGTTGGTTTAAACTCTATAGATACTGAAATTTATAAATAGTGCTTTCGAAATGATGTTCTCTAATAAATGACCACATACAGCATTTTAACTTCTTCCTCATTGAAAAAGCACCATTTACATCTATTACAGATATATGGACATTTTTATTACGTAACTTTGTTTAAGCAATTTTATTATAAAATCAGTTATTTCTCGGAGCCTTCAGTACCATATCCTCATTTTACTTGTCTGTCTAACTGTATCTGATTGTTTCTCCATATCTCTAAATGGACTCTAAATCACATTCTATATATATATGAAGACAAACTTACCTTTTCAGCTAGATCTATGCATGCAAACATGCCTAATGTTTGTCATGTTCATTGTTTTTCGGAACCCGTTAACTGCATGTCGAACAGCTGTCATAATATTACCGATCAATAGGGCCTTGTAGGTCGCTAATTAATTTTCTCCTTCAATGATTCATTCTTTCACTTCTCTTCTTCACTTTCATCAAGTCTAAGACCCTTGATAGACCTTCGAATGCTTCCTTTGATCGGAGATCATATAGTACATGCCATGATTGACATGTGTCATTCTTCTATTGGCCTAATGTGTCCCTCCGCTATTGGGCTTATGTGGCACCTGTACAAACACTATTTGAAGAAATCAAGAGAGTGCTACATAAATCTGTCATGCTTTTGCCATCCCACTGCTTATGATTATATTTAAAGTTACTTCAAAATAATAACATTTGATCAATGTGCCTTAAAATGATGACTAAATATACCGTGTGAAAGTCTCATAAAATAAAACTAAAATTATTGTCAATTTTGGTAATTTGTTTACGAAGCTATAGTTCGTGAACACACCATGCTACAAAAAATTATTTTCATAATTTGGTATTAGTTCTAAAATTCACCCTAATATAATTTTAGTGCTAAAAACAAAGGAACTAATGTAAGATGGCCTTGCTCATAGAATGAAATTATACATGCATACATACGTACATAACCCTAATACAATTTTAGTGCTAAAAACAAAGGAACTGATGTAAGATGGCCTTTGCTTATAGAATGATATTATACATACATACATATACATATATATATATATATTAATCTGATCACTATAATTGATGATGACTCATGAAAAAGTTCTTTGCAGAATTTGATTCTCATGCATCTAGTTGCTTAGCAAATATTGGTATAGACTGTATAGTACATATACTTTGTTAACATAGATTTTTATTCTTTATCTTTTCCATTAAATAAGATGCTTATTCATTATTAATGTGAAATAATCAGACAAAAGTCTTATTAAGAGAATCCATCCTGAACTCGTAAAGGTCTTGCTTCAAAATTGTTCTTGTACCTATACTATCTACTAACGAATTGAACTGAAAATTTCTTGGTGCTTTCGAAGCATTGTCCTACTTAGAAATTTATAATTGTACATGTAAATGCACTTATGAATTTTCACTTGTTTGCATAAAAAGAAACTGTTGTGAACAATGAGACGACTTTCCAGTACAGATTGTTAGAATATTGCTAGCTGCCCATACAGACTTCTTTTAATTAGTATTTAAGAAACTTCATTTTACATTCCCAGTTCGTGAACTTTTGTAGCAACATATACATGAACATGCGTTGCTAGCTTTTGAAAATCGTTTACCTTTTTAAAAAATGACTTCAATTTTAACGATTAAGAATGACTTTCTTATATAGGCATTGGATATAAGTAAGTACCTCAAAGTCATTGTTAGCTAATAAGAATAACCTATGTTGTTGATTCTCCAAACCTAACCCAACAAGAAACCACGCGTCGAAGTCTTATATATACTCTCACACGTAAGGGTTGGAATTGTTTTTACATGATCAAGTCACGTCAACCTGAATTTTATGTAATAAGATAAAAAAAAAAAAAAAGAATTATAAATACTACTAAATCAACATTCTGATCAAATATAACTCGATTCATCTAATATGTTACATAAACATATTGCATGTAGTCGACCAATATTTGAATCATTTAATTGGATTTTGATATGAATAATTAAATAAGTTATTATTGGTATAGAGTATATATATCTATAACATGATTCATGATTAATTTCATTTTTCCATTTGAGGGTTAATTCAACTGATCACATTAAATCATAGCATATTTGATAACAAGAGTTGTTTAATGCAAGCATAAGGGCAACAATGAAAACAATTATTTTGAAGCATTAAAATTATTTCTAAGTTGTGCAAATAGCGACTGATCTCGACAGATCTCAATAAATCTTTGATTCGTTCGATGTCAATTTAAAATTAAAAAAAAAAATCTAAATAGAAAACTATTTGCTAATTTTAAAATACTGCATACAGTACTAATTTTAAGTAGTTAGTATGTTTTTCTTTTACATCTATTATTGAGATTCAAGTTCTAACATTATGTTTACTATTTATTAGCACGTGTGAGAATGTGTCTTTTCTTACTGTGAGCTTATCTTTGACCATTAATGTTTAGTAGATTCAAGAAAATGTTATAATTATATTAAAAAAATTATATCCTTAATAATTGTCCTCCCTACAAGTTTACATTTTACAAGTAAATTCCTACATAGAATCAGTTCCACACGAAATAAACACAATCGTCGGAAACAATATTATTCAACGATGAGACTGAGACACCTGGAATTCCCATACAGTGGGAACTTTGTTGTAGTTTGATGTTCGAAAATTGTTCATTGCAATACGTGAAGCTTCGCAGCAAAGCACTTGCATTGAAACTGACGACTGTACTCGTTCGATAGGAATCCTTGCTGACTCCGTTTATTGTTCTTGAGGAATCATGTATAAAATGTGGGAACACTAATATTTCTCTAATTTCTGCCGAATGACATCAATAGTCCACTTGACCCGTTCAATCTTATCCGCTAAATGAGTCAATTTACTTTTCTATTCTTTCCTATAAAACTATATACAATGGCGGCATATTTATTAAGAGCTAGCATTTCTTTAAAAAGAACCTGTTTACATTTACCTTTGAAAAGAATAAATCATTCTCATGCCGCATTTTATGATCTAGATGCATGTCTTGTGTTCTCACCTATTAAATAGATTAAACTATTCAAGAAATAGATTGTGTGTGTATTGATGCATCCACACTGTAACACTTTTAACTCATGAATAACCCACGAACACAAAATGATGCATGCAGAGCATGTTATCTCCGAAGTATTTGCAAATAGTTATAAGGACTGTGAGCCCCCCCTCCTCTAGTGTTGGTGGAAGTTATCTCCACCACGTTGGCGATATCTAGTTTTTTTTTAATATAATTATATTATTTTCTCATTAAATATATGAAAAAAGGAAATTTTAGTTTTGTCTTTTCGAAAGTCAAATGCATATGAGATCATGAAGAGGGTGAGGGTGTCAATGTTTAATAAACTCATTATGGCATCACAATGCAATATTGGTATTAATGAAGCGATGTCGAAGTATATTATGGTAAAATAAAAAGAATACAATATAATGTGGGGAACTTTCTGATTGAACATTTCCATCTCTATTAACAATGACCCAGTTATGTCAAAAAGGTGAAAAATAAAATATGGACCACTTTAGAAATAGAAGATCCTGATTCAAAACAAAAACTATTAAATGCTTTCGAAACGCTTTTCTCTTATAATTCCATAACCAGCGCCTTCTTTTATCCCTCATCTGAAAAGCATGACCAGTTTACATACATTTTATAAAATATACTGCATCTGCTTGAATGGTTATCACATTAGTCATCAAACATGTTGTCATGCATTTAGTACATTCTTGTCGACATGTTGTCATGCATTTAGTAGGTTCTTGTCGACAAGCCTTTTTTCTTGTGTTTTCCTTGAAAATTTACAAATCCTTTCCCACTCTCTTTTTTGCACATTGGAGAGAAAGTTCCTCAAAATGTAGGCCAACAAAAACTGAATTTGTCAAACCTGAACCCAACTGAAAGTGGCACGTATACACCCATATTGCCCACTCCTACGGCCTGGTGTGGAGGTTTTCACCGTAGTCATCCCTTGTAAAGTGAACATGACGTGGATAGATTTAGTGTCTTTTCGTTAATTAGACTCGTCGTATCTTGGATAATATGTTTGTTGCGCAAATAAACAGACTGTGTATTTTTCCCTCAAATCCTTTAATCCGACTAAATTTTGAAATTGATATAGATAATTGATCATCTTTTTATTGATATTGTTAGTGCATAGGTATTAACATCATATAACATATGACGGTGTTTGAGTAAATTCAGATATTGTACACCATCGGATTACCAGATGTTACAACAGAATGTGAGGTTTATTGCAACGGAAAGTATTTTATGTTGCAACAGAACTGGACGTAAATAATAAACAAACTAGCGAAGTTTCCTGATTTTATTATGTTGTTTTTGATCTGTGAATTGCTTATTTGTTTTTCTAATTTTTCTTAAATAAACAAAAAGGAGACCTTTCAGATATTATATAGAATAAAATTTATATAAATACATTGACGGATCATATTGAATCCTCAGCAAATATAGCTTATTAAACGCCTTAAGTAAAATAAATGTGTTTTTCTTTTATTTATCAAAATAAGTTTTGTGTTAAAATGCAATACATTTCTAATTATTATCTTTTAATCTTTTCGTTCCAATAGTAAATTTTAATCAGTATTGTTTTTGTTATGATAATTTTTCTTAAAAAAGTCATTAGTAGTGTAAGGACTTGAACTTGAAAAATTATTATATTGAATATGTGCTCTCTATTATTGAATTATATATGTATTTTGTAATTTTTGAGATATTAAATGCAACATAAAAAATTAGGACTTAAATTATTATCAGATTGAATGGACGTTATTTTCATTCAAAACTAATAAATCATATTGAAAGGTGCTATGAAAATATTTTCATACCAACGATGAATGGCATTGGTGCTTAAATTGACGCGTATCCTTTAATATATCTTGAACGTGAATTTTCAACCTTATTACACGGCTAAGACAAAGACCTAGACACATGGCTAGAAAAAATAGTAATCATTTATATTCCTGAACAAGTGTTATTCAGTGCAGTTTTCTAAAAGAGACTACCTCAATTTTGCTGAGCATCATTTAATGTGAAAACTATCAGGTGTGTATGTGGTCCACATTTTTAAAAACATAGACAACCATCATTCGACATATATATGTGCTAATGCCAAATAAACATATAAGGTCACTTTATCCGCAAATATAGCATAATGGTAAGTCGTGATTGATATGGACTTAAAAACATGCAGAGATCCATTATCATTTACTGTACATAATTAATCTCCAAAGAAACCGACATCAATGATCAGTTCTAGGAATGATCCTTTTTCCAAATTAAAAGACAAAAGAACACGTAGGAATTCTCTAACGGATAAAATGGACAGTTTCTGGGAAGTTACATGCCATAGAATTCACATTCCAAATTTGAATCTAATATCGGACGACCTGTGGTCTACCGGTGACCTTATCCATAATGTTGGTCCAAGTCCGCAATCTTTACCCTTTGAAAGGAAGTATATCAAATCATATTCATAGTATATCAACTTTCACCAGCTAAATTATTTCAAAACAGAATTAAAAAAACTTTAGCCACTAAACCGCCTTCGAAGAATTTTTTGAAAATATCTTAACTTCATCCCGACCAAAATGCCTATTGATTTTAAGTTTTAATATATATTTATTAGCATGTATCGTTAGTAGATTTCTCTCTAAATTTATCATGAATATAGATATTCGATTGTGTATAAAACGTTTGATTTCGACAAGTCTTAATAATCTTTTAATTTGGTTGATATTGAATTTTAAAAAATTATAATAAATAAATTTCTGGGAGAGACCTAAAATAAGGTTCCAAGAAATGGAGTCATATGTAACATTTTTTTTCTAAAATTTTGTAGAGTACTAATGAAGTCTTTTTCTTTATCTCACTAAAATTAGTCGGACATTTATTATTAAAACTAGATTATCAAAACCACTTTACTTTTGTAAAAAAACCATTTTACTTTTGGATGAAAATCGCTTTTGGACTAACGTTTGACATTTTTTAGCAAATATTTTCAAAAATTGAGGTTAATTAGCATTAATTTCTATTCAAGGGGAACTTTTTAATATTATCCCTAGGAAACTAGCCTTAAGTCATGCTAGTTAACTTAGTGTGAATCTCAGCTAAAATATAAAATTCAACTTTTTTTCTCTCCAAATTATTAATAAACCACTCTTTCACTCTATAAACACAAATAAATGACATTCCCTAAACCTATCAAGCGAATTATTTAACGGATTAGATGAGAACTAATAGAGATATTCATGGTTTATGAAGAAGCAAAACTTGTCGTTAAGAGAAGAGAGAAAACGTAGATAACTAGAGGAGAGAGATATTTGGCATGAATATTGTTTCATAAGAAGAGTATTTTGGTCTTCACAATGAAATTGATAGAGAGGGGTAAATTTAGAAAGTGCATTAATGAAAATATCATTTTTTTACAATTTTTTCTTTTTCTTTTTTCATGAATTACTGTTTTGGTTTGAGAACTAATTCTTTGATGTTGCTCATGAACTAATTTTTGAAAAAATGGATGATATTTTGCATATTTAATGAAAGGCATAATGGGACATTCATCTATTTTGCTATTAAAAACAATTCATTTGGGTAATCTATCGTTTAGTTATAAAAATCCACCAATTTCGATGTTATTTGACACAATTTTCCTTTTTTTTTTTTTTTAATTAAGATTCTCTTTCGCTATTATGAAATGACCGGATAATACTTGATCAAAGAGAAAATTTCCAAACTCATAATAAAGTGGCTCCTAGTCATCAGATTATTAAAGCGGAACTTACTTGGTGCTTTCGAAGTACATTTTCCTGCTTAGAAATTTTGCAATTTCACATGCAACTGCCATGAACATAAATAATTGAATTGAAAAAAGCATATGCAATAGTCTCTCTTTGGGACCCTTTTATGATCTCGTAAATTCTTTCACAAGGATCACGATGGTGATGCATGCATGTTTGACGTACAAAAAGGAGAATAACCATGTCAGAAAAGTAAGAAACATTTCTTGGACTGAGTGATTACCCGTCCAGAAATTTCGGTATAGATTTAAGTATCCAATAGATTTAATATTTCGTTTAACTAATTCTGTTTATCCAATACGATGCATGTGGAATTTGTTCACTGCCCTTTTATAAAAAATGACTTCAATTTAAAATTATTGTTGGACTAGCTTTTGAAAAATGAGGAATATGTATAGAAATTATTGAGAAAACGCGTTTTATTAAAATGTGTAAACGAAAATAGTTTTGGAACGTAATCTTAAAATTAATTTACAGTAGATAACAACTTCACTTAATGTGTTTATATCTAAATATAGTCATTCTCATTAGTCGTTACACATTGGTTGAGCATTTTTATGATAATTTATCCTGGTGCCAGCCTTGAATTGTGTTTTCATTCAAACTACCAAGCCTGTTCCACTCTTTTGTCCGCGTTTAATAGAAAGTACCTCAAAGTTGTTACTTAGTTGTATGCTAACTAATTGCTAGGACAAGCTTATACATGTTGATATTCTACCTCAATATATATATTTTTATGTTAACTAGTTGAAAAAATTGTTATGCATAAAGCTTCATCTCTTGAAAAGACCGCTGATTAATTTAGAACTTCATCGGAAACTTCAACTCTTAAACAATCGCCAGGAATTTTCTTATGCATTTCCAAGTGAATGCTTCATCATTTTTATTTTTAATTCAACCAGAAAGCTACACTTTCTATTCTTGTACAAAAGTTGAATAAGACTCAATGGCCAAAACTTATGAGATTTAACATTTGTGTATAGATTCTTGATCATGATATAATAAAATTTTCAATTAATGTATTGTATTCGGTATGATGAGAAATAAGGTCATATATTTGATTAGAAATTATCAGGCCCGAATTCGATGTGTTTTTACATTAAATTGACATATCAAATTTGGATTATATTTAATTTAAGTTTTTATTTTAATTATTTATACTGATAATTGCTCTGTAAATTAAGAGGACTTTAGGTATGATTTTGTTGAAAGATAGAGACTTGATGAGAAATTACTAGTTGCTAGAAAGCATATACTCGGACAGTTCGAAAAATAGGCAAAAAAATTCCACTTGCTGATTACCAAGGAGCGTAGCTTGTCTCTTAGACTTTCAACAACTTGTGGTAAGTAGCAAGATAATGCTATTACATGAACCTTCCTAGACACGAAATTTTATTTGATTGAATGAAAGGACAATGACAATGCGAATTTCCAGGAAGAACAAGGGACATACAAGGGTCAAGTTGGAAAATTCTATTTAGAGCGATCATTAAACTAAAATGAATAAAAATATATCAGATAAACTAAAATTGAAAAACGACAAAATTTGATGATAAATACATAAATCTATTTTTTAAGAGTATTTTTGGAGTAAAGTGGATAATGATCCTTGTGACTAGTGATCCATTGTCCGTGCATGTGCATATATTCAGAGTATATAGTTGGCCATGCAGTGTGGTAAAGTGATTCGCACAGGCATATAATGCTCGGCCTATCGAAATTTTTTGTCATAAAATGGAAGCGATATTATGGAAAAGCCACTCGCTTTGACTTCTCAGAGCTTTTTGCATGACTTGGTTCAATCACCTTGAACAATTGTGTTGTACGTGGACAATATCCACCTACGTTGTCCTTCTATAGCACCGACAGTGACTTTGTTGCTGTTGAACCCCTTTTTTTTTTTTTTTTTAACTTAAAGATAAATCTGACAAACTCGAAGCTAGCTACTTTAACAGAACACAAAACTAAAACGAGAGTTGGGCAACAGAGTTGGGCGGTGCGTGATTGGTAAAGCAACTATTTCGTGCCTCTCAAAACCTTGCTTCAACTTCCATTCAAAATAATTTCTTTCCTGTTATATAAAAATATACGAGTTATCCCCTTATTTTATATGGATCATTTTTAGTCCTTCCCATTTATATGTAAATTGTTCTTTTTTGTTTGGGATCCGTTTTTCGAATCACATTACAAAATCAAACCTTATTTGATTTCGACTGATCTCTGAATTTATCCCACTCATTTAAAAAAAAAAAAAAGAATACAAAACTAAAACAAGCTTTGGTAAAAAAGAAAAAAAAAAACACTTGTCCAACTATCAATATAATATGATACGATACAAATCAACTATTTAAATGTCGACATGCAAACAGCTGCGGGGATCAAGATGCAGTAGCCATGCCAGATTTAAGCAACTCAGATGCATTACTTTGTCATTACCTTGCCATTTTCCCACATCAATTCACCACATTTCATTAAGCTCTATCATTCTTTATAACAGAGTCAACAAGGCTGCATTGACTTGAGCTTAAAAGAGTTGTATAAACTACAATCGCATGTAACTTTTTATTCAAAAGAAATACGTAAATATAAGAAAAATATCTAGAAAGTGAAATTAAGTTGTGTTCCTACATACAGTTTGAAAAAAAAAAATCTGAAAGTTGAATAAACAATTAAGAAAACAATAAAAATCCTATTGTCGATTCATTTTAATGGATTTTTTATTTATTAAATAATCACTTATAATTAACTTATAAAATAATTCATTTAAAAAATAAGTAGATAGATTTTTAGTAACTAACTTTTTTAATAATCAAATTATTAAAAAAAAAAACAAGCAAAATATGTTTGGTATGCTTTAAATGAATATGTAGAATTACCAAAATGGATATGGCTGATAAAATGAAAATATACTCCTTTTATTAAAAATTTCCCCATTTTTTCAGCATAATTTATTCTTTATATATAGTATTATATTAATTGATCTTATATCATGGAACATAAAAAATATGGTAAAAATCATTGGATCCCTATATTTTGAAAAATGATCAAACTTTTAATTGTATTTCTGAAAATGATTAAACTATCCCTAATATTTTGAAAAAGTGTTAAATTAATTTTTTCTGTCAATCAACCGACAATCTAACTTAATTGAAAATTTGTAAAATTCATTTATCCTTCAACTCAATTAAAATAAATGAAAAGATCGTTATAGCTAAGTCCATAATTACATATTCTAATAATATTTAAGAAAAATTTCAATTTTGTTGCTAACATTTAGGGAAAATGATGTAATTGTCTCTTATTGCAGGATAGTTAAAATGAAGTAATTGCCCCTTTAAAAAGCTTACAAGTACATATTATTATGAAAAATTAACCATTTTCCACTCAATTTGTGACACATCTTCCAATCATTTTTTTTAATTAAAAAAAAAAAGAAAGATCTTCAAATAATTGAAATTTTTGAAAAAAAAAAAGAAAAAAAAAAGGGACGAAGATCTGGCTTGGAACTCAGATCTGCCGCCTCATCTCCACACACACGTCTCATCTCATCCAGGAACAAGGCACATTCAAAATTCAAAAACAAAAAATAAAAAAAATTAAAGTTGCAAAAATATACAATTCCTGGAACCCAGATTGTCACCACCTGCAACTACAAAAATCGACAGAGATAAAGATGGAGACCCATCTCTGCCTTCACAAACATAAATCAGATCAAATCCTCTACACCCAGGAATCAAACCAACCAAATCAAACCAATATAGAGAAAAACTGACGAGGCAACCCCGACCTGTCAACCACCACACTCAAACCTGTCAAGCAACACCAGAAGGATTTCGCCGTTGGTCGTCGTCAGATCTGGCACCAGAACACCACCAACACCACCACTAACGACGACCAAGACCTGGTGCCAGATCCGACGACGGAGAAGCCTTTCGTCTCTTCAATCCGATCGAACAGTTCGGAGAGATAGATCTGTCGATCGAGAAGCGGAACGAGGGAGTTGATAGAGACAGTGATGTGTAGAGATTGACACGCGTAGGTGATGCGGATCTGTGTTGGTTGAAATCGAAGGAAAAAAAAAAAAAAAAAAAAGAAGAAGAGGAGGTTGAAATTGGAGATGGATCTTGTCCCTCTTGTTTAAAATTAATTTATCTTTTTTTTTTCTTGCATTTTATTCAGGGTCTTGAATTTTTTTTTTCCTATTTAATTTTTTTTTTTAAAAATTGATGATGAAAAGTTTTTTCTTTCATTTTAAATTTCTTAAATTTAATTTTTAATTGTGTGTAAATATTGACTAATTTTTTAATTTTTAATTGTGTGTAAATTAAAAAAAATGTTTTTTTCAAGTTTTTTAATTGTTTAATTTTTTTAATTTAATTTCTTTTTATTTTATTATTTTTAATTTAATTTACATTCCTATGATTTGAAATGATAATTTTAGCTCTACTCATCATAATATCTATAAGATTTGACCATTATGATAATTTTATCTTTACTCATCATAATATTTATTAGATTTGACCGTCAGTTAACTGATAGGAAAGACTAATTTAACACTTTTTCAAAACGTTAGAATTCTAAAATTTGATAATTTCTCAAAATTTAAAAATCAAAATGATTTTTAACCTAAAATATAATTACTTTTTATTAAAATCTCAAACTACATCAAACAAAAATCCCAACAATTTTAAGTATAATTTCAATTGTAACAAATATATGGCAATATTAATTGAATTAGTATAATTCAATTTATTCTTACCTAATTTATTGAACCTATTTCCTTTAACATTTCCTTGGAGAGAAATTATTGAGTTGATCAGGTTTTCAAAAGTTTCCTTTCGTGGTAGACTTTGATATTGATCGTAATAAAAAGATATCCACAATAGCATGTCTTTTTTTGTTTGACAAGAAATTGATTATAAATTTAAAAAGTAACAATTTCCCAACACCAGAAACGCGTTGCCACTTGATATGAAAGGGAAGTATCACCTGGGTCACTTAGATCTTCATTAACAACCTAAATTCTTATCAAAACAACCTATATTATTAACAATTCGATTGCTTAATCCGGATGCAGCCTGAAATCTATCACAGGTGTTCTCTCACGGAACCATCACATCAGTTGCAATATGTACGTGGGCCATCTTTTCCGCGTTAATTTTTTCTTGTAATTTTGGTCAAACGTTGACCGCCACTGATAAATATAATGGAAATTACACTGCATTTTCCAATCACTAAATGGAGAAGAAGTGTCAATATTCTATCATTTTCAGAATGGACACGTTGAAAAGTATCAAACCTTTTTATATATATGACGAGCTCAGTTTTTATAAACCTCATCCCGTAGCAATTACCAGTTTTCTTTTTGTTTCGCGATTTTGTATGCGAGGTACCTATTGTCTATTCATTATTTCACGTCTCATTTGTATTAGAACAATCTAAAAATCTTTTTTATTTTTTTAAACTTTATTGTTTTGTTCGTGTTAGCTTGTTTGGAAACATTAGTATGGCAAGCGTTTTGCATGCAAAAGTTCACATTGAATTTCTACTAGATGTTCCTGCCACCCTTAGCAAACCCAACAAAAGGTGGCACTCTGCTTTTGCTAAAATCTACTGTTCCAGAACTCTATTTTCTCTTGCCAAAAATGCTGCACCCGCAAAAACCTACAATAAGGTTTCACGCCCTCCTTTTACTGTTGTCAATCTTGAACCTCTTGGAGAAAAAATATCCTTCAAGATTGATCAGACAAGTCTTGATGGGCTTGTGAAGGAGAAAAGTCTCGACAAACTTCGACAGTTTGGCGGGACTTCTAGGCTTGTTTCTGCTCTTGAAACTGATATCCATACTGGAATCATTGGTAGTGTAGAAGATGTTGCCCGCAGACAACAGGCATTTGGTTCTAACACATATAAAAAGCCGCTAACGAAGAGCTTCTTTCACTTTGTTGTGGAGGCTTTTAAAGATCTAACCATTTTGATTCTCTTAGGGTGTGCAGCACTCTCTCTTGGTTTTGGCATTAAGGAGCATGGATTCAAAGATGGCTGGTATGACGGTGGAAGCATATTCGTTGCCGTCTTTCTGGTCATTGCTGTGTCGGCTGTAAGCAATTACAGGCAAAATAGACAATTTGACAAATTATCAAAAGTCAGTAATAATATCCAAATTGAAGTCATCCGAGAAGGTCGGCGCCAACAAATTTCGATCTTTGAAATTGTTGTCGGCGATGTTATATGCTTGAAAATTGGAGACCAAATTCCCGCAGACGGCTTGTTCCTACATGGGCATTCTTTACAGGTGGACGAATCAAGCATGACAGGGGAGAGCGATCATGTAGAAGTGAACAGCAGCCAAAATCCATTCTTGTTCTCTGGCACTAAGGTGGTTGATGGCTATGCTTGTATGCTTGCCACGTCAGTCGGCATGAACACAACATGGGGCCAAATGATGAGCCAAATCAGTCATGACACCAGCGAACAAACACCTTTACAAGCTCGGCTCAACACGCTAACTTCATCAATAGGCAAGGTTGGATTGGCAGTTGCTTTCTTGGTTCTTATAGTCTTGTTGGTTCGCTATTTCACAGGGAATACAACAGACGAGAATGGAAAACAGGAATTTAATGGAAGCAGGACAAAGACTAATGACATAGTCAATGCTGTTGTGCGGATGGTGGCTGCTGCAGTTACTATTATTGTAGTTGCCATCCCTGAAGGTCTTCCGTTAGCTGTTACACTTACTCTTGCTTATTCCATGAAGAGAATGATGTCTGATCAAGCTATGGTGAGGAAACTGTCAGCATGTGAGACCATGGGCTCTGCAACTATTATTTGTACAGATAAAACTGGCACTCTCACTCTGAACCAAATGAAAGTGTCCAAGTTTTGGCTTGGCAATGAACTTGTAAGAGAAAGTGCTGCTTCTTCAGTTTCTCCATGGGTTGTTGAACTGATCCAACAAGGAGTTTCTCTGAATACGACTGGTAGTGTCTACAAGGCAAGTTCGGGATCAGAATATGAGTTCTCAGGCAGTCCAACGGAAAAGGCTATACTTTCATGGGCAGTCCAAGAACTGAACTTGGATATGGAGGAATTGAACCAGAGCTGTATCATTCTTAAAGTCGAAGCTTTCAATTCTCAAAAGAAACGGAGTGGGGTTTTAATGAGGAAGAACACAGACAACACAATCCATGTGCACTGGAAAGGAGCAGCAGAGATGATTCTAGCAATGTGTTCCAGCTACTATGATGCATCTGGAATCAAGAAAGACCTGGATGAAGTTGAAAGAGAGAAATTTGGGCAAATTATTCAAGGTATGGCAGCTAGCAGCCTCCGATGCATTGCTTTTGCACACAAACAAGTGGAGGATGAAAATGCGGATGGTCTTAAAAACCTAAATGAGAATAATCTAAGCCTATTAGGACTGGTGGGCATCAAGGATCCGTGTCGTCCAGGGGCAAAGAAAGCAGTGGAAGATTGCCAACATGCTGGAGTGAAAATCAAGATGATTACTGGTGATAATGTTTTCACTGCAAAAGCCATCGCCACTGAATGTGGAATTCTCAGGCCCAATCAGGACCTAACCAGTGGAGCAGTGGTGGAGGGAGAGGAATTCAGAAACTACACACATGAAGAGAGGATGGAGAAGGTTGACAAGATATGCGTGATGGCAAGATCCTCTCCTTTTGACAAGCTGCTCATGGTACAATGCTTGAAACAGAAAGGTCATGTGGTTGCAGTCACTGGGGATGGCACAAATGATGCACCGGCTCTTAAGGAGGCAGATATAGGACTATCTATGGGAATTCAAGGCACTGAAGTGGCCAAGGAGAGCTCAGATATTGTCATCTTGGATGACAATTTTTCTTCTGTAGCCACAGTAGTCAGATGGGGAAGATGTGTCTACACCAACATCCAGAAGTTCATTCAGTTCCAGCTTACAGTTAATGTTGCTGCTCTTGTGATCAACTTTGTAGCTGCTGTTTCTGCAGGTGAAGTCCCTTTAACTGCAGTTCAGTTATTGTGGGTCAACCTTATCATGGACACACTAGGTGCTCTGGCACTCGCTACAGAGAAGCCCTCCAACGAGCTCATGGATAAACCACCTGTGGGTCGCACTGAACCACTTATCACCAACATCATGTGGAGGAATCTTCTGGCTCAAGCAATGTATCAAATAGCTGTCCTCTTGACCTTACAATTCAGAGGCGAATCCATCTTTGGTGTCAATGAGAAGGTAAACGACACCTTGATTTTCAACACATTTGTGCTTTGCCAAGTATTCAACGAATTCAACGCAAGAAAGCTCGAAAAGAAAAATGTTTTTGAAGGAATCCATAAGAGTAGGTTGTTTTTGGGAATTATTGGGATAACCATTGTTCTTCAAGTAGTGATGGTGGAATTTCTGAAGAAGTTTGCAAGTACAGAAAGGCTGAATTGGGGCCAATGGGTTGTTTGCATTGCATTTGCAGCAGTTTCGTGGCCTATTGGTTGGATTGTCAAATGCATACCAGTTCCAGAGAAACCGGTTTTCAGCCATCTCAAGTGGAATAAGTGCTAGGACTAACAAGTTATTTGATTGTCTGTACATACACATCCTACCCTGCAGCATTCTGATTTTGTGTGACTATTATATTCAGTATTTTATGTATCTTGTTTTAAATATTATTAATAATAAATAGTGATATTATTTATTTTGATTGTTTGCCAGGTTTCATCTTGGTTGGACATACCTATCGCTTGCAAATAGCATAACTGTTATGTTGGTACAAATTAAAACAGCAAAAAATAATTCATAAACCTGTAAAATTTCAGCATTGTAATCAAGCAGCAATGGCATACAAGTACAAATTTAAGATGTTTGGTTTCATTTGAACAACATTCTTAAGCTGCATAATTATATTGATTTAATGATCTAGATCAACAGTAATAGTGATAACGCAAAAGCAACTGGACTATACATAATAAATGTGTAATCAAGACTGATTTTGCCATAAATCTAAATAATCAAGTCTCACAAGAATGGCCATAAACTATAAAACACATGTAGTGCAGTGCATACGCATAGATCTCAACTTCAAGCACGCAACGATGAGATATAAAGGTTATCAGTGTCAAATAACATGCTAGATACATTGGCCTGGAACAGGGCTAATTAAAATAGGATCATTGCCCGTTCTTAAAAAGGAACATGCATGCAGGTTTTTGAAGTAATTAAGCTGCCAATACAAGTACAAATAAAAAATAAATATATAGTCGAAGGCAAGGCTCCATAGCCTCCTGCTAAGTGTATTTTCCTTTTTCTTCTTACAATAAAATAATTTATCATGCTATTTGTAGTAAATACAGTGCAAATGAACATTACCTTACACCTAGCTTTAACCAGAACTTGTAATTTCTCTTAATTTCTAGCTAATTTTTGTTTCAAAATGTAAGAAACTGACTCAAGTAAGAATTTTTTACTGTTTGTGCGATGCTAATAAGCACTAATCAATGTTTAACGGCGGTAATCGACACTATGACACTCACCAGAACTTGTAATTTTTCTTAATTTCTGGCTAATTTGTGTTCGGAAATGAATGAAATTGACTTAATTGAGTATTTTCATATATTTATGTGTCACTAATGGATGTTAGCCGGCACTAGTCAACAGTAATTTGGCTAACTAGAACTTGTAATTTTGCTTAATTTCTAATTTAGCTCCAAAGAATAACTGTTCAGCAGTTGATCAGGCGGGCATAATGTATAGAATATACAATGTCCTTCGAAGGGGTAGTCAAGGATGGCACCCTACGGAGGAAACTGATTTACCATTGCCATGTGCTAAAAGAAGGGGAGGGGTTAGTTTTGACTTTTCATCCTCTGAAGAAGACTTGTCTGCCAAGATGTGTTTTTTTTTTTTTTTTTTTTCTTGCTTTCTTTCTTTAAGGGTATATTTGGTACTGGGATTTAGGGTGAGATTAGTTTTGACTTTACCATTGCCATATGCTAAAAGAAGGGGAGGGGTTAGTTTTGACTTTTCATCCTCTGAAGAAGACTTGTCTGCCAAGATGTGTTTTTTTTTTTTTTCCTTGCTTTCTTTCTTTAAGGGTATATTTGGTACTGGGATTTGGGGTGAGATTAGTTTTGACTTTAACATTGCCATATGCTAAAAGAAGCGGAGGGGTTAGTTTTGACTTTTCATCCTCCTAAGAAGGATTGTCTATCGAGATATATGTGTTTGTTTGTCTTTTTTTTTTTTTTTTTAATTTGTCTTTAACGGTATGTTCGGTATGTGGGATTTAGGGTGGGATTAGAATTCATTTTCTTCAATTTATTCATTTTCTCCTTTTCTCCTATTCTCTTACATCCTACATTTGGAGCCAGGAAAGGGAATGGATTTGTTATTCCCAACCCCACCTCCATTCCCATTCTACTTGGGAAATGAAATCTCAACCTTACCCATGTCTTACCATTTCCCAAGTTCATGAGATTCCCTTTTTTATTTTTTTATTTCATCATCTCTCTCTCTTCACAAACTGTCTCTCTTTCATCTCCACCACACCGAGTCACCAACCCACCAAACCACCACCACCACAAACTGCTCTTCGTCTCTCTTATCTCCTCCTCCATCTTTTTTTATTTTTTATTTCTTTTTTATGATTGTGAGCCCAGATTAGTTCTGGGTTCGATAAACCTAAATCGAACCCAGAACCATGTGTTTTGGGTTTGACGAACCCAGAACCAAATTTGGTTCTTGGTTCATCTAACCCATCCCCCTATTCTGATTGGTTTTTTTTTTTTTGTCTTTTTTTTTTTTTTTCATGTTTTGATTTTGTTGTTGATTATGATGTTGATGAATTGGATGGATGATATTAATGAACTATGTCTAATGATGTTGAATTGTGAGAAATGTTGATGAATTGGATTGATGATGAAATGATAAATTGTGGTTTTTTATTTTTATTTTTTCAGATTTTTTATAAAATTAATTTTGTATAATAAAAATTTTAAATTAATTTTATTTCAATTCAATCGTAATCTATATAAAATATGATATGGTATAATCTTTAATCAAATCCTAAGTTTTACCAAACATGGAACAATGATTTTTCATTTCAATCTAATATATTCCAATCCATTCCATTTCATTCTAATTCCATGTGCTAAACAGAGCCTAAGTCTTATAAGATCTTATTTTAAGTCGTTATTTAATAAGACTTTATAATTAAATTATTGATTTTTGTTTGTTTTCCTATTTAGAATTCCTAACTTAATATTTAAGTTATTGGACTATTACTACTATAACTTTTTCTTTTAATATTAATTCTTACTTTTTTTTTTTTTTTTATAGATCATTAGTATTGTTAGATATGTTAAATTTTATTTATAATATTTTATATTTAAATTATTTTATTTTACATAAATAAAATGATATTTTAATATAAAAAATTATAAAAAAAAAAAAAAGATAGAGGAGGAGTTATGATGATATAAGAGAAGGCCTTTACACTGTTGATTAAGGCTAACGACCTCCTTAATCGATAGTGCAAGACGAGGCCAATGCATGGACTGTGAGAAAGGAGGAGGGATTCCTCAGTCATGATGCTTGCCTCCTCTTGCACAATGATTGAGGTCCCCTCAATGTCAGAGGCTGACGATCTTAATCATTGTGAATGGAGGAGGTCGCAGCCTCCTCCTTCGCCAAATGCTCGGAGGCCTGCTCTGATGATCAGTTAGTGACTGGTGGCACACGGCTGTAGGTCCTAGGGGGCTTAAATTTTAGAATTAGGGCTAGGGTTAAGGTTGGTGTAAATTTGAGGATTTTTTAGGTTAAAGATATTTTAGTAATAATATAACCATCACTTTTTATTTAAGATAAAAGTCAAAATTTTTTACTTTTATTTTTCAATCATATATATCTTAATTAAAGATTTAAGTTAGGAAAAACAAACATTATTATTTATCTTAATTTTAGTTATTTGCTTAAATAGTCTTAATGAGAGAAAAACAAATTAAACAACCCCTGAGATGGGAAAACTTGATGGGTAAGGCAAACCAAATGGCGAGAAAGGAAGTGGCAAAGGTTGTGACATTAGCAAGGACAGAATACAATAGAATAGAGAGAGGAGATGTGAAGAAGGAAGGAAACCATACTTCTAATTCCTAATGGCATGGTCTCGAGAATCCCATTTGTAGCAAGGGTTCAAGGTTCAAGGAGTCATTGATGTCGTTAATTGTTCCATTCATCCGTGCAATTCCACATTTTCGGCTCTTACAGCTTGGTTTTCCGCTTCTACTTCTTGCAATTTCTCAATATAGCTTGCCATCTGAGTCAAATACCCGTTTACCTGGGCCATCAAAGCAGCTATCTGTGCCTCGATTTGGATGGGGAATTTCCGTCTGCCATGAAGTTCGCTTGCTTTTGGTAACGGAATCGTCAGACTGATAGTGTCCCATGGTGGGCGCCAAACTGTAGTGGGTAAATACTACAGCCGAAATATTTTAAAAGAAAGAAGCACTAGCAACAAGCTAAAGAATGTAACAATGGTGAAGTGCTTCGTGTGTTAGAGTTGAGGACTCAATTTGACAAAGCGATGGCTTGTTCTTAGAATTCTACATGTCCTCTCAAATGGCAATCACGATTATTCATAGGCCTTCATCCATTATCTTTGAGCTCAGGTTCCCCTTTCCTCTTACCTGCGAGTATTTCTCTCCATATCTCTCCAATGATCCATATTAAATCTCTCCATATCTCTCTCAAAAAATTCTCATGATTCTCTAATGTCGTATACGACAAGAACAATAATACTAATGTAGTGTCATCGAGCTTGCAAAAAACCACATTGTCTATTTAGATATAATAAAATTAGATTAATTAGCATTTTGATGTATTTCATGTAATTAAGATCATATTAAAAAATAATACTATTTGTTGATTGATATGATATAAGATTAGATAAGAAAAATTATATTTTAAATTTATTTTGAGATAATTAAATTTAATAGTTAAATATAAATAATATTTTTCTTGGTGTTTGACTTGCAGCAACAAGATCGACTCTCAATCTTCTCCACCGCCTCTCCCAACCTTCACTATTTTCGGTTGCCACAATTTCTTCTTTTTCATGCAGAACGACTCTCTTCATGAATCTCTCTCCTTCTTCTCCATTTCCAGCCTTCACAACCTTTTTTCCACCATGATCGGCTGACTCACACCTCGCTTGTTTTCATCTCATGCACCAAGACCTATTTTCATGGTCTCTTTCTTTAAAAAATTTCACAAATGCCAATCTGAAATCACAATCTCAATCTCAAGCAACTTGACTTTGGCGATCCGATCCACCGACAAAAGTAAAAATCTGAAACTGAGCTAAAAAACAATTAAAATCTCAATCTGAAGCATCTTTTTTTTTTTTTTTTTTTCATTTTTTGGTTTTTTCAATGTTTTTAACAGCGTTGAGACTAATTGAGACATGAGTTGGATTTTATCTAATCTCATGTTCCCCCAACTATCGAATTTGATTGGACTAAAATTAAGACAATCCTAGTCAAATCCGGCACTCCAATTGAAGCTATGGGGTCATAAACTCAAAGATGCAACTCCTCTCCATGAAGAAGAGACGGAAGTCAACAAAATGGAGAACAAGAAGCACAATGAAAGCCGAGTGGAGGAGCCAATTTTGAAACGAAAGCTTGAAATGGAGGAATGCGATGCAGGCAAGAAAAAGAAGAAAAAGCATCAAAGGAGGTGGCTGCTAATGGAGAAATCAATGATGGGTTTAAAAAGAAGGAAGAGGAGGAGGATGTTATGATGTTGGTTTCTGGAAAAGATTGCGAAGAAGCAAAGTACGCTCCTTTAAAATCATTTTCGCAGTCAAAGCTTCCTGATAACGTTTTTAAGTGCTGTAGTAGTTTCCATAAATCATCTTCGATTCAGTCTTACCTCTGGCCCTTCTTGTTGGACGGCCGTGATTTACCATTGCCATGTGCTAAAAGAAGGGGAGGGGTTAGTTTTGACTTTTCATCCTCTGAAGAAGACTTATCTATCAAGATGTGTTTTTTTTTTTTTTTCCTTACTTTCTTTCTTTAAGGGTACATTTGGTACGTGAGATTTGGGGTGAGATTAATTTTGACTTTACCATTGCCATGTGCTAAAAGAAGGGGAGGGGTTAGTTTTGACTTTTCATCCTCCTAAGAAGGTTTGTCTATCGAGATATATGTGTTTGTTTGTTTGTTTGTTTTTTTTTTTTTTTTGTCTTTAAGGGTATGTTCGATATGTGGGATTTAGGATGAGATTAGAATTCATTTTCTCCTATTCTCTTACATCCCACATTTGGAGTCAGGAAAGGGAATGAATTTGTCATTCCCGACCCCATCTCCATTCCCATTCTACTTGGGAAATGAAATCTCAACCTTACCCATGTCTTATCATTTCCCAAGTTCATGAGATTCCCTTTTTTATTTTTTTTTATTTCATCCTCTCTCTCTCTTCACAAACTATCTCTCTTTCATCTCCACCACACCGAGTCACCAACCCACCAGACCACCGCCACCACAAACTGCTCTTCATCTCTTTTATCTTCTCCTCCGTCCTTTTTTATTTTTCATTTCTTTTTTATGATTGTGAGCCCAGATTGGTTCTGGGTTCGATCTTTATCAAACCCAGAACCATGTGTTCTGGGTTTGACGAACCCAGAACCATTTGGTTCTTGGTTCGACTGGTTCTGGGTTCAACGAACCCAAAACCAAATTTGGTTATTGGTTCGTCAAACACATCCTTCTATTCTGATTGTTTTTTTTTTTTTTTTTTGTCTATTTTTTTCATGTTTTGATTTTGTTGTTGATTATGATGCTGATGAATTGGATTGATGATATTAATGAACTATGTCTAATGATGTTGAATTGTGAGAAATGTTGATGAATTGGATTGATGATGAGATGATGAACTGTGGTTTTTTTATTTTATTTTTTCAGATTTTTTATAAAATTAATTTTGTATAATAAAAATTTTAAATTAATTTTATTTCAATTCAATTCTAATCTATATCAAATATGATATGGTATAATTTTTAATCAAATCCTAAGTTTTACCAAATATAGAACAATGATTTTCCATTCCATTTCATTCTAATTCCGCGTGCTAAACGGAGCCTAAGTCTTATAAGATCTTATTTTAAGTCGTTATTTAATAAGACTTTATAATTAAATTATTGATTTTTGTTTGTTTTCCTTTTTAGAATTCCTAACTTAATATTTAAGTTATTGGACTATTACTACTATAACTTTTTCTTTAAATATTAATTCTTACCCTTTTTTTATAGATCATTAGTATTGTTAGATATGTTAAATTTTATTTATAATATTTTATATTTAAATTATTTTATTTACATAAATAAAATGATATTTTAATATTTTAATATAAAAAATTATAAAAAAAAAAAAAAGGATAAAGGAGGAGTTATAATGATGTAAGAGAAGGCCTTTACATTGTTGATTAAGGTTGACGACCTCCTTAATCGACAGTGCAAGAGGAGGCCAATGCATGGACTATGACTAAGGAGGAGGGATTCCTCCGTCATGATGCTTGCCTCCTCTTGCACAATGTTGAGGTCTCCTCCATGTCAAAGGCCGACGATCTTAATTAATCATTGAGAATGGAGGAGGTTGCAGCCTCCTTCGCCAAATGCTCGGAGGCCTCATTTGATGATTAGTTAGTGACTGGTGGCACGCGGCTATCGGTCCTAGGGGCCTTAAATTTTAGGATTAGGATTAGGGTTAAGGTTGGTGTAAATTTGAGGATTTTTTAGGTTAAAGATATTTTAGTAATAATGTAACCATCACTTTTTATTTAAGATAAAAGTCAAAATTTTTTACTTTTATTTTTCAATCATATATATCTTAATTTAAGATTTAAGTTAGGAAAAACAAACATTATTATTTATCTTAATTTTAGTTATTTGCTTAAATAAGTCTTAATGCGAGAAAAACAAATTAAACAACCCCTGAGATGGGAAAACTTGATGGGTAAGGCAAACCAAATGGCGAGAAAGGAAATGGCAAAGGTTGACCTTACAAAAGTGCTAATCATAAGGTCACACTGTGCATTTTGGCCACTCTACAGATAATAACAATAATATTAATAAAAAAATTTCAACCACTTTACAAACATTCGTCAAATTTAGGTTGTAATAACATCTGTTTATTTAGTTTATGGAATAAACATCAATTCTGCTTTGCAACAAAAGAGCTCATAAGCAGATATACAACCGGAAAGTATTCTCGCTTGTGACTGAAACATTAGAGGGAAAAATATTCCACCATATGATTTCACACAGGTCCTGGAAGCATATGGAGAAAGAAACAGACAAAAAGCATTAGACGTACAACGAGCTGCAGGTTCCTTAACTAAGAGTACACTAGGCAATAACGAGTATGATAGTTAACTCTATATTACACTCAAAGACTCAAAGGAAATATCGTTGTCAAACAACAAAATATCGGTCAAATATTACTTTCAAAGGAAAGGTTGGCCTGTTGGGACTCGGGACTGCCTTAAGTTTCAGGGGTCATTTGTTTTTTCCACTTAAGACTTAATAATATTGAATTATACTTATTAAGTTGTTTTTGTTTATTTTTTTAAATGGTTAAACCACTTAAAACTACCAAAAATACAACTAAAAAAATTAAGTAGTAATTTTTAACTTTTCACTTAATTATAAATCACTTAATGACATTTAAAAGTTTTTATTATAAATCTATCCTCCCTAAAATAACATAATTTCTAATTTATCCAAATTTCCTTTTTTTTTCCTTAATACTTAAAAAATATATATTTGAAAAGAAAAACCTAAATATATCTCATCCTAAATGGTCTTGTAATTGAACTAATATATTTTAATTTATAATTTAAACATTCATTTTTCTAATTGTTTTCTTAAATATATTAATATATTTAAATATATAAATATGGTTAATACTACTATATTTTTTTAATCATGTTTTAATTATGAATAAAATATTATTAATATGCATATAAAAATGTTTTAGAATTTATTATATTATTTATTTTTAGATGTTTGTATTAAATTAATTAAAATTATATAATAACAAATGTATCACAGTATTAGTTGAATTAGTCTAATTCAATCTAATTCAATTCATTTTTACCTAATTTATTGAACCTATTTCCTTTAACATTTCCTTGAAAAGAAATTATTGAGTTGATCAGGTTTTCATAAGTTTCTCTTTCGTAGTAGACTTTGATATTGATCGTAGTAAAAAAATATCCACAATAGCATGTCTTTTCTAGTTTGACAAGAAATTGATTACAAATTTAAAAAGTAACAATTTCCCGACACCAAAAACGCGTTGCCACTATTATAAAAAAAAAAAAAAAAACGCGTTGCCACTTGATATGTAAGGGAAGTATCACCTGGGTCGCTTAGACCTTCATTAATAACCTAAACTCCTATCAAAACAACCTATATAATTAACAATTCGATTGCTTAATCCGGATGCAGCCTGAAATCTATTACAGGTGTTCTCTCCACCATCACATCAGTTGCAATATGTACGTGGGCCAGCTTTTTTAGCGTTAACTTTTTCTTGTGATTTTGGTCAAACGTTGACCACACCGATAAATATAATGGAAATTCACTGCAGTTTCCAATCCCTGTAAATAGGAAAGAAGTGTCAATATACTATCACTTTCAGAACGTAGACGTTGAAAAGCATCAAACATTTTTGAAGCTTTTAAGTACTATATATATGACGAGCTCAGTTTCTAAAAATCTCATCCCGTAGCAATCACCAGTTTTCTTTTTGTTTCGCGATTTTGTATGCGAGGTACCTATTGTCTATTCATTATTTCATGTCTCATTTGTATTAGAATTTAGAATAATCTAAAAATCTTTTTTATTTTTTTCAACTTTATTGTTTTGTTCGTGTTAGCTTGTTTGGAAACATTAGTATGGCAAGCGTTTTGCATGCAAATGTTCACGCTGACTTTCTACTAGATGTTCCTGCCACCCTTAGCAAACCCAACAAAAGGTGGCACTCTGCTTTTGCTAAAATCCACTGTTCCAGAACTCTGTTTTCGCTTGCCAAAAATGCTGCACCCGCAAAAACCTACAGTAAGGTTTTACGGCCTCCTTTTACTGTTGTCAATCTTGAACCTCTTGGAGAAAACATATCGTTCGAGGTTGATCAGACAAGTCTTGATGGGCTTCTGAAGGAGAAAAGTCTGCACAAACTTGGACAGTTTGGCGGGACTTCTAGGCTTGTTTCTGCTCTTGAAACTGATATCCATACTGGAATCATTGGTAGTGTAGAAGATGTTGCCCGCAGACAACAGGCATTTGGTTCTAACACCTATAAAAAGCCGCCAACGAAGAGCTTCTTTCACTTTGTTGTAGAGGCTTTTAAAGCTCTAACCATTTTGATTCTCTTTATTAAGGAGCATGGATCCAAAGATGGCTGGTATGACGGGGGAAGCATGTTCGTTGCCGTCTTTCTGGTCATTGCTGTGTTGGCTGTAAGCAATTACAGGCGAAATAGACAATTCGACAAATTATCAAGAGTCAGTAGTAATATCCAAATTGAAGTCACCCGAGAAGGTCGGCGCCAACAAATTTCGATCTTTGAAATTGTTGTCGGCGATGTTATATGCTTGAAAATTGGAGATCAAATTCCTGCGGATGGCTTGTTCCTACAAGGGCATTCGTTACAGGTGGATGAATCAAGCATGACAGGGGAGAGCGATCATGTAGAAGTAAACAGCAGCCAAAATCCATTCTTGTTCTCTGGCACTAAGGTGGTTGATGGCTATGCTTGCATGCTTGCCACGTCAGTCGGCATGAACACAAGATGGGGCCAAATGATGAGCCAAATCAGTCATGACACCAGCGAACAAACACCTTCACAAGCTCGGCTCAACACGCTAACTTCATCAATAGGCAAGGTTGGATTGGCAGTTGCTTTCTTGGTTCTTATAGTCTTGTTGGTTCGCTATTTCACAGGGAATACAACAGACGACAATGGAAATCAGGAATTTAATGGAAGCAGGACAAAGACTAATGACATAGTCGATGCTGTTGTGCGGATGGTGGCTGCTGCAGTTACTATTATTGTAGTTGCCGTCCCTGAAGGTCTTCCGTTAGCTGTTACACTTACTCTTGCTTATTCCACGAAGAGAATGATGTCTGATCAAGCTATGGTGAGGAAACTGTCAGCATGTGAGACCATGGGCTCTGCAACTATTATTTGTACAGATAAAACTGGCACTCTCACTCTGAACCAAATGAAAGTGTCCAAGTTTTGGCTTGGCCAAGAACTTGTAAGAGAAGGTGCTGCTTCTTCAGTTTCTCCATGGGTTGTTGAACTGATCCAACAAGGAGTTTCTCTGAATACGACTGGTAGTGTCTACAAGGCAAGTTCAGGATCAGAATATGATTTCTCAGGCAGCCCAACGGAAAAGGCTATTCTTTCATGGGCAGTCCAAGAACTGAACTTGGATATGGAGGAATTGAACCAGAGCTGTGTCATTCTTAAAGTCGAAGCTTTCAATTCTCAAAGGAAACGGAGTGGGGTTTTAATGAGGAAGAACACAGACAACACAATCCATGTGCACTGGAAAGGAGCAGCAGAGATGATTCTAGCAATGTGTTCCAGCTACTATGATGCTTCTGGAATCAAGAAAGACCTGGATGAAGTTGACAGAGAGAAATTTGGGCAAATTATTCAAGGTACGGCAGCTAGCAGCCTCCGCTGCATTGCTTTTGCACACAAACAAGTGGAGGATGAAAATGCGGATGGTCTTAAAAACCTAAATGAGAATAATCTAAGCCTATTAGGACTGGTGGGCATCAAGGATCCGTGTCGTCCAGGGGCAAAGGAAGCAGTGGAAGATTGCCAACATGCTGGAGTGAAAATCAAGATGATTACTGGTGATAATGTTTTCACTGCAAAAGCCATCGCCACTGAATGTGGAATACTGAGGCCCAATCAGGACCTAACCAGTGGAGCAGTGGTGGAGGGAGAGGAATTCAGAAACTACACACATAAAGAGAGGATGGAGAAGGTTGAAAATATATGCGTGATGGCAAGATCCTCTCCTTTTGACAAGCTGCTCATGGTACAATGCTTGAAACGGAAAGGTCATGTGGTTGCAGTCACTGGGGATGGCACAAATGATGCACCAGCTCTTAAGGAGGCAGATATAGGACTATCTATGGGAATTCAAGGCACTGAAGTGGCCAAGGAGAGCTCAGATATTGTCATCTTGGATGACAATTTTTCTTCTGTAGCCACAGTACTCAGATGGGGAAGATGTGTCTACACCAACATCCAGAAATTCATTCAGTTCCAGCTTACAGTTTATGTTGCTGCTCTTGCGATCAACTTTGTAGCTGCTGTTTCTGCAGGTGAAGTCCCTTTAACTGCAGTTCAGTTATTGTGGGTCAACCTTATCACGAGCACACTAGCTGCTCTGGCTCTCGCTACAGAGAAGCCCTCCAAGGAGTTCATGGATAAACCGCCTGTGGGTCGCACTGAACCACTTATCACCAACATCATGTGGAGGAATCTTCTGGCTCAAGCAATGTATCAAATAGCTGTCCTCTTGACCTTACAATTCAGAGGCGAATCCATCTTTGGTGTCAATGAGAAGGTAAACGACACCTTGATTTTCAACACATTTGTGCTTTGCCAAGTATTCAACGAATTCAACGCAAGAAAGCTCGAAAAGAAAAATGTTTTTGAAGGAATCCATAAGAGTAGGTTGTTTTTGGGAATTATTGGGATAACCATTGTTCTTCAAGTAGTGATGGTAGAATTTCTGAAGAAGTTTGCAAGTACAGAAAGGCTGAATTGGGGCCAATGGGGTGTTTGCATTGCATTTGCAGCAGTTTCGTGGCCTATTGGTTGGATTGTCAAATGCATACCAGTTCCAGAGAAACCGGTTTTCAGCCATCTCAAGTGGAATAAGTGCTAGGACTAACAAGTTATTTGATTGTCTGTACATATACATCCTACCCTGCAGCATTCTGATTTTGTGTGACTATTATATTCAGTATTTTATGTATCTTGTTTTAAATATTATTAATAATAAGTAGTGATATTATTTATTTTGATTGTCTGCGAGGTTTCATCTTGGTTGGACATACCTATAGCTTGCAAATAGCATAACTGTTATGTTGGTACAAATTAAAACAGCAAAAAATAATTCATAAACCTGTAAAATTTCAGCACTGTCATCAAGCAGCAATAGCATACAAGTACATATTTAAGATGTTTGGTTTCATTTTGTATCTACTATTTCGTTAGTTAAAACTAAATTGCTATTCTGCGTTTCTCAGCAGCACAAGTTTTGATTTTTTAAAAAATGAGTCATATAATCAGAAATCATATAAACATGTCAAACAATTCTGCTTGTTACCATGTATGTTTTTATCCTTTATAAATTGCTAGAGTAGTACCTGATCATCTTACAGATCATAAACGTTTCCACAAAATTGAGTGGAAAAATTAAGACTTCAATTAAAACCATATAACAAAATGAGAAAAAGCAACTAGGAAATATCAAAAAATAACTTCAAAAGTCGAAGCAATTTTACTGTCTCAGCACATAAGTAAACACACTGATTTTATATATACAAGTTTGAACAACATTCTTAAGCTGCATAATTATATTGATTTAATGATCTAGATCAACAGTAATAGTGATAACGCAAAGCAACTGGACTATACATAATAAATGTGTAATCAAGACTGATTTTGCCATAAATCTAAATAATCAAGTCTCACAAGAATGGCCATAAACTATAAAACACATGTAGTGCAGTGCATACGCATAGATCTCAACTTCAAGCATGCAACGATGAGATATAAAAGTTATCAGTGTCAAATAACATGCTAGATACATTTGCCTGGAACAGGGCTAATTAAAATAGGATCATTGCCCGTTCTTAAAAAGGAACATGCATGCAGGTTTTTGAAGTAATTAAGCTGCCAATACAAGTACAAATAAAAAATAAATATATAGTCGAAGGCAAGGCTCCATAGTCTCCTGCTAAGTGTATTTTCCTTTTTCTTCTTACAATAAAATAATTTATCATGCTATTTGTAGTAAATACACTGCAAATGAACATTACCTTACACTTAGCTTTAACCAGAACTTGTAATTTCTCTTAATTTCTAGCTAATTTTTGTTTCAAAATGTAAGAAACTGACTCAAGTAAGAATTTTTTTCTGTTTGTGCGATGCTAATAAGCACTAATCAATGTTTAACGGCGGTAATCGACACTATGACACTCACCAGAACTTGTAATTTTTCTTAATTTCTGGCTAATTTGTGTTCGAAAATGAATGAAATTGACTTAATTGAGTATTTTCATATATTTATGTGTCACTAATGGATGTTAGCCGGCACTAATCAACAGTAATTTGGCTAACTAGAGCTTGTAATTTTGCTTAATTTCTAATTTAGCTCCAAAGAATAACTGTTCAGCAGTTGATCAGGCGGGCATAATGTATAGAATATACAATGTCCTTCGAAGGGGTAGTCAAGGATGACACCCTACGGAGGAAACTGATTTACCATTGCCATGTGCTAAAAGAAGTGGAGGGGTTAGTTTTGACTTTTCATCCTTCGAAGAAGACTTGTCTACCAAGATGTGTTTGTTTTTTGTTTTTTTTTTTTTTTTCTTGCTTTATTTTTTTAAGGGTACATTTGGTACGTGCGATTTGGGTGAGATTAGTTTTGACTTTACCATTGCCATGTGCTAAAAGAAGGGGAGGGGTTAGTTTTGACTTTTCATCCTCCTAAGAAGGTTTGTCTATCGAGATGTATGTGTTTATTTGTTTTTTTTTTTTTTTTTTTTTGTGGTCTTTAAGGGTATGTTCAGTATGTGGGATTTAGGGTGAGATTAGAATTCATTTTCTCCAATTTATTCATTTTCTCCTATTCTCCCACATCCCACATTTGGAGCCAGGAAAGAGAATGAATTTGTCATTCCCGACCCCCCCTCCATTCCCAATCTACTTGGGAAATGAAATCTCAACCTTACCCATGTCTTACCATTTCCCAAGTTCATGAGATTTCCTTTTTTATTTTTTTATTTCATCCTCTCTCTCTCTTGACAAACTGTCTCTCCTTCATCTCCACCACACCGAGTCACCAACCCACCAAGCCACCACCACCACAAACTGTTCTTCGTCTCTCTTATCTTCTCTTCTATCATTTTTTATTTTTTATTTTTTATTTTTTATGATTGTGAGCCCAAATTGGTTCTGGGTTCGATAAACCCAGATCGAACCCAGAACCATGTGTTCTGGGTTTGACGAACCCATAACCATTTGGTTCTTGGTTCGATTGGTTCTGGGTTCAACGAACCCATAACCAAATTTGGTTCTTGGTTCGTCTAACCGATCCCTCTATTCTGATTTTTTTTTTTTTTTGTCTATTTTTTTCATGTTTTGATTTTGTTGTTGATTATGATGTTGATGAATTGAATGGATGATATTAATTAACTATGTCTAATGATGTTGAATTGTGAGAAATGTTGATGAATTGGATTGATGATGAGATGATGAACTGTGGTTTTTTATTTTTTTTTTCAGATTTTTTATAAAATTAATTTTATATAATAAAAATTTTAAATTAATTTTATTTCAATTCAATCCTAATCTATATCAAATATGATATGGTATAATTTTTAATCAAATCCTAAGTTTTACCACACATGGAACAATGATTTTCCATTCCAATCCTATCTAATCTAATCTATTCCATTTCATTTTAATTCCGCGTGCTAAACGAAGCCTAAGTCTTATAAGATCTTATTTTAAGTCGTTATTTAATAAGACTTTATAATTAAATTATTGATTTTTGTTTGTTTTCCTATTTAGAATTCCTAACTTAATATTTAAGTTATTGGACTATTACTACTATAACTTTTTCTTTAACTATTAATTCTTACTTTTTTTTTTTATAGATCATTAGTATTGTTAGATATGTTAAATTTTATTTATAATATTTTATATTTAAATTATTTTATTTACATAAATAAAATGATATTTTAATATTTTAATATAAAAAATTATTAAAAAAAAAAAAGATAAAGGAGGAATTATAATGATGTAAGAGAAGGCCTTTACACTGTTGATCAAGGCTGACGACCTCCTTAATCGACAGTGCAAGAGGAGGCCAATGCATGGACTATGACAAAGGAGGAGGGATTCCTCCGTCACGATGCTTGCCTCCTCTTGCACAATGATTGAGGTCTCCTCCATGTCAGAGGCCGACGATCTTAATCATTCAGAATGGAGGAGGTTGCAGCCTCCTCCTTTGCCAAATGCTCGGAGGCCTCCTCTGATTATAGTTAGTGACTAGTGGCACACGGCTGTCGGTCCTAGGGGCCTTAAATTTTAGGATTAGGATTAGGGTTAAGGTTGGTGTAAATTTGAGGATTTTTTAGGTTAAAGATATTTTAGTAATAATGTAACCATCACTTTTTATTTAAGATAAAAGTCAAAAATTTTTACTTTTATTTGTCAATCATATATATCTTAATTTAAGAGTTAAGTTAGGAAAAACAAACATTATTATTTATCTTAATTTTAGTTATTTGCTTAAATAAGTCTTAATGCGAGAAAAACAAATTAAACAACCCCTAGATGGGAAAACTTGATGGGTAAGGCAAACCAAATGGCGAGAAAGGAAATGGCAAAGGTTGTGACATTAGCAAGGACAGAATACAATAGAAAAGAGAGAGGAGATGTGAAGAAGGAAGGAAACCACACTGCTAAATCCTAATGGCTTGGTCTCGAGCATCCCGTTTGTAGCAAGGGTTCAAGATTCACAATACAAATTTATTTGTTTATTATGTGGACGTTTGTAGTTGGGTTTCATACAACGTATATTTACTAACATACATGGATATTGTAGTGGGATTTTCAGTTCCACAATACATATTTACTAATATGTATAGATATTTAACTCCCATGAGTGTATCTCACTCCTGTTGTCAGACTAAATATTCATTTGCATATGTAATTATTGATTTTAGCAGTTGGTAATAGACTCTTTACTATTCAATCAGCATTTGTTTAAAGTGAAAACAGAAAACGTTTTTGGGAGAGACCTTGTAAAGCAAGGTTCTAAACAACGAGTCAAAATATCTTTTCCAAACTATTGCAGAACAGTAAAGGCAACGGAAACTACATTGGTCTTGAAGCCTCTATTTCATCATCAACTGTCTGTTGCTAGCTTCCCAAAGACTTGGAATCCTTTGAAATTTGTTAGTATTTGGGAAGTTCGTACGCGGTTCTTGAAAATTTTGCGACAACGTATGAACACATAATTGATTAAACTTTACTCATCAGTTACTCGTTCTTTTAACTTGGGATCTCTAAGTTCTTTCTTTATTCTTTTCTCAAGAATCATCAATCACGTACGATGATGCATGGTGCATGCATCATACATGATGGACGAAAAGGAGACAATAACAATTCAAGAAATTAAAAGTAGGAAACATTGCCTGGCTGCTTACTGGTTGGGAATTTGCTAGTCTTTTAATTATCCAATCGATTCAATGTCTGGTTAGACCAGAATCAACTCCATCCATCCAATACGACGTGGAATATGTTAAGCTGCCCTTTTCGCTTCTTTAAAAATAACTTCAATGAAAGATTATTAAATAATAAGGAAAATCTCAAAAAAAGAAAAATCACCTGACATATGAGAATATGTTTATTTTATAATTTATTATTTTATATTTATCCGAAATACAACTTGATATTTACATAAATATTTAAAATGCCTCCTAGAGATGAATGAAAGGACGACAATACCTTTGATGGTCATGGATTTTATTAGGTTGATATGGTTAATCATTTGACTTTAGAGGTAAAAAGGGAAAAACAATGAAAAATTAATTAAAATAATATTAATTAAAATATAAAAAATTAAAATAAATAATATTAATTATAAAAATAAAAAAATATATATGTATTTTTTTTTTCTCTCAACTCTCTATCTCTCTCTGTTGCTTCTCTCTCTTTATCGCTCCTTTTTTCTCTCTCTATCTTTGACGGTCCCTTCTTTTTCTTTCTCCATCTCCGACAGTAACCTCTTAACGACAGCAGTTGCAATGGCAAGTTTCCACAATTGGAGACACATCTAGTTTTCCAATGGTGGAGATAGACTGGCCTCCACCATTAGAGACCCATCTGATTGAGACATAGATAGGTATTGTCTCCACCATTGGAGACCAACCTGGGTCTCCAATGGTGAAGACTATCTAGGTCTCCATGATGGAGACCTAAGCTAGGTCTTCATCACCGAAGACCCAGATCGGGTCTCCACTGTGGAGACTCTCCACCATCACTTCTTTTTTTATTGGGTTTTTTTTTTTTTTTTTTTTCTGTTATTGATTTTGTGTGTTTCTAGTAGAGATTTTATCGGAGATTGATAATTGCGAGAGATTGATACAAGGTTAAAGGTTGATGATGATTGTGGGTTGTGGAGATAGTATTTACTAGTGGTTTTATCAGTGGACGGACTGAAGATGGTGTTTGCTGTCCATCTATGATGATGATTGATGATGAAGTTTGTTGGTGGAGATCTAGATTAGATCTCCACTTTTTGTCTTTTATTTTTAATAAATTTTTTATTTTTTAATCTGATTCAATTTTTTATTATATCTTTTAATAAAAATCTTGGCACTAAAAATGACTTTTTAACTTTTCTCAAACTTTTCTTTTAAATTATAATTTTTGTGGGATCTTAAATAAAAATGAAACTGTGGATGGTAAAACGACAATATTTCATACGTCATGTGACTTTTTAAAATTTTCCCTAAATAACAATTCATACACAATTCATATCGCTTTGGAATAATATTTACTAGAAAAATATGATGTATATATTAAAGGGTGCATGTCGATATTGCCATCAAATAACGTGATTTATACACCCATAATTTACTGAAACAAAATTAATAAATCAAAATACTATCTCGACCATTAATCCATACTCATTTATTGTTAAACTAATTTTGTTGCAACTATCAAATTAAAGGAGAAAAAGAAATGGTTAATCGGTTATGTTGGAGGATCCAAATGCAAAATATATTATGTTTTAAAGTTTTACTCATTTTATTATACTAGACATTAAAGGGGCAAAAAGCAAGAACATTACAAAGCCTAAAACATTATCAACAACATAATCCATTTGTCTAAGTCTTCAGAATTTAGAAGGGTGAGTTTCTCCTCGAGATACAACTACGATAGAACATAATGTAAGCTAAAATGGTTTTATCTTGCTATTGATTGTTTCGGATGGACTTTCCTCCCTTGTTGGAGAATTGTTGCAGGATGATTAATCAAACAATATTGTATATCGGCCACTCGGATTCACATCTAACAAGTACGACATGCTCACATGATCCAAGACCCATTCTTGATTTCCCATTTAATTCCCTTGATGAAATCACTCGTCGCCGTCTTTTGTAATCTCTGTTTCCATCTTCAATGGTTATTTTCTTTTAACTTCGCACTTTTGTTTAAATTAAACTAGGTATGTTGAAATTGAGTGCTTAAATATATATAGTTTGGTTAGGTTTAAATATATACCATATATAAAAATAAATAAATCCATTCTAGTAAGGTTACCATTAGAATTTTTGAATGGGTGTTTACATTAATGATCAGAATTTTAAATATTACAAATGAGCGTAAATAATGTTTTTGGATGGGAATGTCTGCACGCTTTATTCAAATGAGCACAAGAAAACCCTTTTTCAATAAAATATTAGAAGTAATATATAGTCCAAATTGCAACTCGATAAATTTTTTTATTCATAAGATTTTCCCGGATGTATCCAATTTTTATTTTAAAAGTCTAATGAGATTGAATCTCATCACAAACGTGGGACAACGAGCTGCACGTTCGTTAACTAAGAGTATACGAGGCAATAACGAGTATGATATTTAATTCTATATTACTCTCAAAGGAAATATCGTTGTCAAATAACAAAATATCGGTCAAATATTACTTTCAAAGGAAAGTTGTCGCCTGTTGGGAGTCGGGACCGCCTTAAGTCTTATACTTTTCTATATGAATCTCATTAATATCTTCTTAGCAGCCAAGCACCAAATGATCCAGAACGGTCGTTCTTAGCTGTTTTTAGATTACTCCAGCATCTTCTGGTTGTACGCACTAAGGACGTGGGTAAACGCGTCAGGAAAGAACCACGACGGTGTGGTATGGTACCACCCTCGCTTAGTTCGTGCCGCGTTAGATAAAGTTTGACTGACGGTGGTCAGTATCCGCGCAAATTAACATTTTTGTATTATACTTTGGTTATATATTCAATTATCCGACATCAAGGAAATTCGCAAGGAAGTTTCATTTTCATATATAGATGATGTTGATACGGTTTCCACATAATGATTGAGATGTCATGACGAATGCACTTTCATAATGATAGAGCTATCATGACGAATGCACTGTTTCTTTTTTTTTTTTTTTAGCGCCTTAAATGTCATGACGAATGCACTGTCGTTTTTTTGTTTTTGTTTACCGCCTTAACTGAAACCTTCTTCTATAAAATTTAAACAACCAGCGAAGCCCTTCACATCTCAACCCAGTAGACATTTACTTGTATCATAATCCTAAGACGCCCCAAGTTCTTAAAAATCTCATCCCAGCAGTGTTTCTTGTTTTCTCGTCTTTTTGCAATTCGGTCTTGCTCGAAATTCTCTTATAGAAGAATTCTGCTTTTTTTTTGTGTCGTTTTGTACTCCTGCATATTACATACATTGTCAGTCATTTCACGCTAGCATGGCCAGTATTTTGCATGCAAACGTTTGCATTGAGCTTCTACTCAATGTCCCTGCCACCCTTAGCAAACCCAACAAAAGGTGGCACTCTGCTTTTTCTAAAATCTACTGTTCCAGAACTCTGTTTTCTCTCGCCAAAAACAGTACAGCCACAAATAAGTATAGTAAGGTTTCACGCTCTCCTTCCTATGCTGTTGTCAATCTTGAACTTGGAGCTGATAACAAATCGTTCCAGATTGATCAGACAAATCTTCATAAGCTTGTCAAGGAGAAAAATCTCGACCAACTTCGACACCTAGGCGGGATTCGTGGCCTGGTTTCTGTTCTTGAAACAGATACCAACGATGGAATTATTGGTAGTGAAGAAGATGTTGCCCGTAGACAACAGGCATTTGGTTCAAACACGTATAAGAAACCGCCAACAAAGAGCTTCTTTCACTTTGTTGTGGAGGCTTTTAAAGATCTAACCATTTTGATTCTCATAGGGTGTGCAGCGCTCTCTCTTGGTTTTGGCATTAAAGAGCACGGCTTCAGAGATGGCTGGTATGACGGTGGAAGCATTTTTGTTGCCGTCTTTCTGGTCATTGCCGTCTCTGCTGTAAGCAACTATAGACAAAACAGACAGTTCGATAAATTATCAAAAGTCAGTAACAATATCCAGATTGAAGTAATCAGAAATGGTCGGCGCCAAAAGATTTCAATCTTTGAAATTGTTGTCGGCGATGTTATATGCTTGAAAATTGGAGATCAAATTCCTGCGGATGGCTTGTTCCTACAAGGGCATTCGTTACAGGTGGATGAATCAAGCATGACAGGGGAGAGCGATCATGTGGAAGTCAACAGCAGCCAGAATCCATTCTTGTTCTCTGGTACCAAGGTGGTTGATGGCTATGCTTGTATGCTTGCCACATCAGTCGGCATGAACACCACGTGGGGTCAAATGATGAGCCAAATCAGTCGCGACACCAGCGAAGAAACACCTTTACAAGCTCGGCTCAACACGCTGACTTCATCAATAGGCAAGGTTGGATTGGCAGTTGCTTTCTTAGTTCTTATAGTCTTGTTGGTTCGCTATTTCACAGGGAATACCACAGACGAGAATGGAAATCAGGAATTTAATGGAAGCAGTACAAAGACCGACGACATAATCAATGCGGTTGTGCGGATTGTGGCTGCTGCTGTTACAATTGTTGTGGTTGCCATCCCTGAAGGTCTTCCGCTAGCTGTTACACTTACTCTTGCTTATTCCATGAAGAGAATGATGTCTGATCAAGCTATGGTGAGGAAGCTGTCAGCATGTGAGACCATGGGCTCTGCAACAACTATTTGTACTGATAAAACTGGTACTCTCACTCTGAACCAGATGAAGGTGACCCAGTTTTGGCTAAGCAAAGAACCTGTGAAAGAGCCTGCTGCTTCTTCAATTTCTCCATGGGTTGTTGAAATGTTCCACCAAGGAGTTGCTCTGAATACGACTGGTAGTGTCTACAAGATAAGTTCAGGATCAGAATATGAGTTCTCAGGCAGTCCAACTGAAAAGGCAATTCTTTCCTGGGCTGTCCAGGAACTCAACATGGATATGGAAGAATTGAAGCAGAGTTGTATCATTCTCAAAGTCGAAGCTTTCAGTTCACAAAAGAAAAGAAGTGGGGTTTTGATGAAGAAGAAGATAGACAACACAATCCACGTGCACTGGAAGGGAGCAGCAGAGATGATTCTAGCAATGTGTTCCAGTTACTACGATGCCTCTGGAATCAGGAAACAACTGGACGATGCAGAAAGGGAGAAATTTGCTCAAATTATTCAAGGTATGGCAGCTAGCAGCCTTCGATGCATCGCTTTTGCACATAAACAAGTTTCTGAAGACGAGCATGATGATATAGATGATATGAAAAGGCTAGATGAGGGTAACTTGAGCTTGTTAGGGCTGGTGGGCATAAAGGATCCATGCCGTCCAGGGGCAAAGAAAGCAGTGGAAGATTGCCAACTTGCTGGTGTGAAAATCAAGATGATTACTGGTGATAATATTTTCACTGCAAAAGCCATTGCCACTGAATGTGGAATACTCAGGCCCAATCAGGACCTGGCCAGTGGAGCAGTGGTGGAGGGAGAGGAATTCAGAAACTACACACATGAAGAGAGGATGGAGAAGGTTGACAAAATATGCGTGATGGCCAGATCCTCTCCTTTTGACAAGCTGCTCATGGTACAGTGCTTGAAACAGAAAGGTCATGTGGTTGCAGTCACTGGGGATGGCACAAATGATGCACCAGCTCTTAAGGAGGCAGATATAGGACTATCTATGGGAATTCAAGGCACTGAAGTGGCCAAGGAGAGCTCAGATATTGTCATCTTGGATGACAATTTTTCTTCTGTAGCCACAGTACTCAGATGGGGAAGATGTGTCTATACAAATATCCAGAAATTCATTCAGTTCCAGCTTACGGTAAATGTAGCTGCTCTCGTGATCAACTTTGTTGCTGCAGTTTCTGCTGGAGAAGTCCCTTTAAGTGCAGTCCAGTTATTGTGGGTGAACCTTATCATGGACACACTAGGTGCTCTGGCTCTGGCTACAGAGAAGCCCACCAAGGAGCTCATGGACAAACCCCCTGTTGGTCGCACTGAGCCACTTATCACCAACATCATGTGGAGGAATCTTCTGGCTCAGGCTATGTATCAAATAGCTGTCCTCTTGACCTTACAATTCAGAGGTGAATCCATCTTTGGTGTCAATGAGAAGGTAAACGACACCTTGATTTTCAACACATTTGTGCTTTGCCAAGTCTTCAACGAATTCAACGCAAGGAAGCTAGAAAAGAAAAATGTGTTCGAGGGGATCCATAAGAACAAGTTGTTCTTGGGAATTATAGGGATAACCATTGTTCTTCAAGTAGTGATGGTGGAATTTCTGAAGAAGTTTGCAAGTACAGAAAGGCTGAACTGGGGCCAATGGGGTGTGTGCATCGCATTTGCAGCAGCTTCTTGGCCAATTGGTTGGGTCGTCAAGTGCATACCTGTTTCAGAGAAACCATTTTTCAGCTATCTCAAGTGGAAGAAGTACTAGGACTAACAAATTCTTTGATTGTATATATATCCACTCACTCTGATGGATTACTAAATTTTTTTTTGCGAGTATTATACTGGACCATATATATTTATTTATTTATTTATGTAATGTATTACACTGTATTTTTTTGTTACTTTTTGTTGATTAAGAATAAAGAGTGATATTTTCTTATTAATTTTTTTATTTTACTTTTCCGGATGGTCTTATCATTGGTTAAGGTAACTAAAGCTTGCAAATATAACACAATTGTCATTTTGGATTCAAATTAAAGCAGCAAAAAGATATGATAAACCTGTAAAATCTCTACTTGGTAATTATGCAGCATTATCAAACAAGTGTATACTCAAGAGTTAGATGTTTGAATTCTTTTCGTATCTGCTACATTGAAACTTAAAACCACCTTTCGATTTTGCATATGCTCACCTTCTTCAAAAAGTGAGTTTTAAATGTGAGAAAGTTTTACCATATAACTGTCAAATCATTCTCCTTTTTATACTTGTAATATGTTATCTTTTGTAAATTGCAAGAGTAGTACCTGACCATCTTACAGATCACTAACGCTTCCATAGTCTCCTCCAAATTCGAGCTCTTGCCGGCTTCTGCAGGAAAAATTTGAGACTTTTAAGACAAAGTGACAAATCAAGAAACAGCAACTAGGCAATATCAAGAAACATATAATAGTTGAGGCAATTGTATTGTCTCTGCACAGAAGAATAAAAAAAAAAAAGGTGGATACACTGATTTTCACAAGTTGAAGCAACTTCTATAACTTGCACATTAGCTCTTGTTGGATCGGAATCTCAAATTTAGTTATATCACAGAAAATGCTTATTTAAAATTATATAACCACTTTTTAACATTATAATTGGGGGCCTTGCTTGTAACGTTAGAAGTGATTATGTAACTTTAAGTAACTTCAAGTATGAACAATAATCAATAAGATATAAAAATTATCACCGTCAAATAACAGAATATACAAATTGACATCGAACATGACAAAAATAAGATCATTACTGTTCTTTGAAAAAGAACATGCATGCAGGTTTCTTGAAGTAATTAATCTTCCAATGTAAGTGTTGCAGCCTGAATTGTCATACGAAAGATCTTGATACCTTGGGATGACCCTCTTCTTTGTATAGAAGCTTACCTAAATTGTCAGCTGTAGGTGTTTGCCTTGGTGGTAGTGGGTTTGTAACCAAAAGACACTTAAGGTCTCAGTTCAGACCTCAAGATGTTACGTACCATACAGAGCAAAAGAAAATAAATAAAACCCTACGGAATAAACGAGCGAAGGATTGGGTTGAGATTCCAATATAAATGTGTTTTAATGGTAGAGGGTTTACACGCAAAAAACATTTAAGGTCTCCGGTTCAAATCTCAAGACACTAGAGCAAAAAAACCAAAACCTAACGGGGATGAATGAGCAAATGAGTAGGCTGAATCTCAACAGTAAGTATAAATAAAATTATGTACAGTAGTCTTGGATAAGGCTTTGATACTGTGAGAGATTTAAATGAGACTAGTCGATAAAAGATTGAGACAACAATGTGCTGCCAGAGGTTTGGTGAGGTTGAGAATGTAGATATGGCAGAGAATGCGGTAACTGAGGCTTAAGGAGTATGGGGAGTTCGGGTGACTGAGTTTTATGAGGCTTGTTGCACCAAAGGCCACTTACGTATACATATTTCAACTAATCTTGTCGTAGGCCAAGGCTGCCCTGTTTTTCGATCCATCACAAGAAAGAAATCAGGAAAAAAAATATAACACTAGAGTTATCCTTTTGAACATGAAATTAAGAGGTAAATAATAAATTGTGTTTAATATGAGACGCACACAAAACATTAGTGAACCAAATGAGTTGGAAGGAAAAGCAATTCTAGTATTCCTAGTATGATTGATGGGAACATATTTAATATCACCTATTGTGATATTACCATTATAGTTATATTTAGAGTTGAAATATTTTATAACATGATGTAAAGTGCATTTGGAATTGCTTAAACTTATGAAATAATGAAATAATTACTTATTTTATAAGTTTTGAGCAAGAATGTGTTTCGTAAACCTTTCATAATTCGCTTATTTCAATATATACCCAGATAGGATTTATTCATTTTATTTTTCATAATTCTTGTCAAAAGAGCAACCAAAATTAGAATGATGCTTGTCAAATTAATTGAATCTTGTAGAATATGAGGAGAATTCAAGGGCAACCAACAAAGGCATTGATAGTTCTTAAAGAAGATCCTAAAGTCTAGCTATAACTTTAGATCAGGGGAGGGTACTTGTCCTCTTCTGTTAGTGACTGTCTAGTGTCTCCTCAATCTATCTTTGCTGGTAAATTGAATGCCACTGCCAAAGCATCTCTTTCCATATTCATCATGTTTATTTTTTCTCTATTGGCAACAGCAGAGATTGAAAATAATTATTAAAATTGATTTTCACTTTGTTGTTGCTATGAATTCTGATCCCACATTGGCCAGCTACCAGTAATGTAATGAAGGCCTTCAGGTTGTTCATGGTTTTATTTGATGTTGAACATTTATAGATTGCACTCTGGATGCAGATTGATTAAATGGTATTTAATATGTGTGGATATAGACAAAGAGTATCCAGAATACATAACCAATCAGTCATTCGCAACAGAATTACAAAATGAGGCATGATAAACTGTTAGCATGTAAATAGCTGACAGTTTATTTGCAAATGAGTTCTAAGCTCCTCATTTGACTTCATTATGCATTTGTAAGTGCTTTTATTGACATTTGAATCTAGACTTGAATTACTTGATAAGCCTGTTAGTCTTGCGTATAAACAAGTTGTGTTAAAGCTTGGACACTAAAGTTTAAGCATTTATCTATACACTTAAAGCTTTTAAGTTAAGGGATTTTTTAAAACACCACCTACTAAGTTGGGAAGATGATGTGGGTGGAGTAAAGGTTACAGAGAAGCTGCTTACATTTATTCAAGATCAACAAAAGGAACTAACAAGGCTTGAGGAGGATTTATATTGCAATGGGGAGGAGTCCAATGAAGTTCATGGAGCTGCTAAAAGTTAAAAACCATAGTGTTTTTAATCCAAGCACAACATATTGCAAAATTATTGTTTGTGCCAATCGCACATAAAATGACCTCTTCAAGCAGTTCACAAATTGCCAAATATACAATACTAATAATGGTTTTCATGGAGCTATAAAAAAAAATCAGCAACAATAATGTTAGACATTCAATCTTTTTATATCCCAACTTGATACCAATTCATATTATATTAATTAATTAATTGATATATTTTTCATGTAAAATAAATAATTATTAATTAATATCTATTTATTAATTGATAAATATAAGTTGAGATCAAAATTGCGATATAAGATAGGATGTATAACCACGGAAGAGCCCACCCAACCAACTGACGACTTTTGCACTAAGACATGAACTGTCATGAAAGCTACTAGAAAGTGGCTTTTGAGGGTTGCTAGGCTTGACCAAGCTTCCAATAGAAACCTGTCTAATAGCCCTTCGTTTGCATCCACATCTTTAAGTATAAGAAACATGGAGGATACTCAGTAAATTTGCATTATATGGCCTATGGTTGTGACAAGAAGAGTGTTTTGTGCAATTCCAGGAGCTTGCAACCAGATGAAAAGCACAACGAATTGGCAAACCGCTGGCCAGGCCTATTTTCATGGTTTTGTTTTACTGAAATAGCTAATATTTTCGTGATCCAGTGCTGCTAATTTGTTCCTAAAGGCATTTAAACTTAATAATTTTATTAAAAAGAAAAAAAAGCACAGGATTTTGCTTATGCATTTCCCAGATGCTTCATTTTCCAACCAAATATATATATATATATATACACACACACACACTTATCTCTTTATTCTTAGATCAGAAATTTTCTTACAGAATCTGATTCATATGTCTTCACATATCTTGTAGCGAATATTGGACCAACATAAATATTCTCATTTGTTACCTTTTTAAATTTTTTGCAATAATAAATGGAACACTAATTAAAAGATAAATTCTATGTTTAAAATTGTTTTAATCACACTGATTCCCTATCAATTCTATTGCTTCAACTAGATTAGATTTCATGCAAGCATTCTTCGTTAACTTCAATTTGTTTTAGATCCATATAAACTTCACACGAGTGTTTATCAAGTCGGTGTTTATACCTTTAACTTTCAAAGTTTCGAACTTAAAATCAACAGCTTCTATCAAAATTGTTCACCTTTCTTTTTTTATTAATTAAGATTCTTTTAAAGTATCTTTAAAACATACATTTAAGAATTCAAACATTAAATATAAAGTCTTTATTTGTTCTTTTAAAATATTAAGATATATTTTTTAATATATTTAAAGAATAAATACATTTTTTATTCACTTTTTCAATCTAATATGTATTGGGATTAATGTTCGGATAAATTAAATTAAATATAATTATATTAGGTGAATTTCTCCAAGATAATAAAATTTTATGAATCGGAAGGTATGCATGTAGACGTGATAAAAATGAAGATTTTTTGCCCAAAAATTAGAAAAGGGACCAAAAACTATCCAATACTAAACAAAGAAAACAAGAAAATATATTTTTTTTCAAGCTTTGCTATGTTATAAAGATACAAATTTTAAATTAGTCTATTTTATTTGCCAAATGAATTGTTGGAGATGTAATTGGATGTCAATAAAAAAGTTATAAGTATTATCACTCTATCATTGTTGTTGAGGTTAATTTGTTACAAATGTAAAATAGACAATATATTATACAGAAAAAATGAACTTTTTGTTTTTTTTAAAAAAAGAAATCCAGCCTGGGCTGAATGTAGCTCCGCCTTGAATGTGTACATGCCTTGATACAATCATTTTAATTTTTTTCAAATGATTTATGTTGGTGATGTCATCAAAATTCCTAATGATTGACCGTTTCAATCTTCTCCAACATATATTCTCTGCCTAAATGAGTCAATTCACTCTTCCTATGTATTATTCTTTCTTTTAAAGTTGTACGCAATGTCGATATATCTTTTAAATGTCTCTACAAATATCGATAATGATGAATAATTTGGATTTTACAATGATACATTTATAAAGAAATTTTCGAAGGAAAAAGAATAAATTACAAAGAAAAAGTTCATTTCTCACAACGACTTTGATAAGAAAAAGTAAATAAAACTATAAAGAAAAAGTTTTCCGAAAAGTGAAATATATTAAAATATATAATTGAGAATTTGACTATGCATTACTTGATAATCTAACTGAAAAATACTAATAAATCCACTTATAATTCTCGAATAATTTGTATTTCATTCAATCATAATTCATAGATAATTATATTACATTCAAAAAGACTAACTTAATTATATTATTGGGGTGCAATATAAAACTTTTACGTTCTTTTATTTAAAGTTGAATTATTTTTCCATACATATGTTATTTCACAAGTTTTAGAATTTAATTGCTCGAGTCACTATGTGAAAACTTCGTAGAAAAACAATTGCATTGAATTGAATCTTACTTATTCTTTTGGGACCCTTCTTCTCTCTATTGCTCATGAAAAAAATTGTAGTGCATTCTATAGAAAATGTCAATGTAAAAGAGTAAAAAGCATTGTCCTGAATTGTATAACTTGTCAAGAATTTGTTCACCTGTTGCTGTGCGTTTTATTTTCTTTTTACGTTAGAAGGTGACTTCAAAGTTCAAAGTCAAAATTCGTTTGATTTTTTATTGCGTATCCAATGCTTAGCTTTTAAAATGAAGTATGAAAGAATCTGTAAATTTAGTAATTTACCAAGAAATAAAAAGTGTTTGAGTACTTTTCAAAAAAAAAAAAAAAAATTGTTTGAGCAAAGTATTCTTGAAAACAATTAGGCTAATAAAATGTTAAAACAAATTTTTTACAACTTATTTTCTATCAAAAAAAAATAAAATTTATTTAATGTTGAAGAACAACTAGATGGAGATTTTTTTTCTTGTCCTTTTTTTAAGACTCTAATAAGCTACTCAAAACTAAATAGAATAATAAACATGAAAATCTTGTCTTGACATGAAAGACACATGATGGTATTTTATAATTTCAACTTAGAGGTTTATGTCTATAATACCGCATTAAAAAATTATTATTTAATGTGATTTGTTGTAAGAAACGTTTGTTTAACTTGATAATACATAACATTTAAAACAAAATAACACGATAAAAGAAATAAATTCATTACAAACATCTTCAATTATAGTTGAAAATGATAATATCAAAAATCTTATTATAGTTTATAAAAATATTCATTTTATCATTTGTGGTTTTATTTTTGTTCAAAATCCCTCCTTACATTAATAAAAACACTCAAAATATCCCTTGAAAACGTATGAAAAGATAATAATACATCTAACAATCATAAACTCCAGTATAATTATACCAATATTGCATGAGTTGTTGAATATCTTACTTCTAAATATAACTTTATAAGCTCAAATTTGTCCCATGTAAACTAAATCAAAATGTTGGATAGTCTCAGTAACTAATAATCATAGTTATCATGCATAAGCTGCAAAAACGATTGATCTTGATTCTTGATGATGTATTTTAACATTAATTAACTTAAAAAATTGATCATTCACTGGGCTTGATCCAAATCGAGGCTGAGATACAAAACGCGCCTTCCTATTACAAGCGGCCGTGTGAAGGGCGGGATTGTCAGAAAAAAGTCAAAACTCGTTTTTCCCTTTTCACACGGACTCTGCAACGCGCGCAAACAGCATTGTAGGAACTAGGAAGATCGAAATTTTACTATGACGAAACCCTTCAACAACTTCCTCGTACACATGCTGGATCCATTGCCGTGGACGTGTTGTATAAACCAACTCGTATATAGAATCCTAGGACGATCGAAGTTGTCACAAAACTCATCCCAGAACCACTTCTTTTCTTTTTGTCTTCACAGCAGCAGACCGACCCAATTCACGTTTGTTTCATTTTTATTTTTCGTGTTGGTTGTTTGGAAACAATACAATGACTAATATTTTCCATGCAAATATTTGCATTGAGTTTCTAATTGATGTTCCTGCCACCCTTAGTAAACCCAACAAAAAGTGGCACTCTGCTTTTGCTAAAATCTACTGTTCCAGAACTCTGTTTTCTCTAGCCAAAAATACTGCACCCGCACACAAGTGTGATAAGGTTTCACGCTCTCCATCTTATACTGTTGTTTATCTTGAACCTCCTGCAGATAATATATCATTCCAGATTGATCAGACTCGTCTTCATGAGCTTGTGAAGGAGAAGAATCTCGACCAACTTCGAAAGGCTGGCGGGACTTCTGGTGTGGTTTCTGCTCTTGAAACTGACATCAATGCTGGAATCATTGGTAGTGAAGAAGACGTTGCTCGCAGAAAACAGGCATTTGGTGCTAACACCTATAAAAAATTGCCAACAAAGAGCTTCTTTCACTTTGTTGTGGAGGCTTTTAAAGATCTAACTATTTTGATTCTTCTAGGGTGTGCAGCACTCTCTCTTGGTTTTGGCATTAAAGAGCATGGCCTGAAAGATGGCTGGTATGATGGTGGAAGCATATTCGTTGCTGTCTTTCTGGTCATTGCTGTCTCGGCTGTAAGCAATTACAGGCAAAACAGACAGTTTGGTAAATTATCAAACATCAGTAATAATATCCAAATTGAAGTCATCAGAAAAGGTCGTCGCCAACAAATTTCGATCTTTGAAATTGTTGTCGGCGATGTTATATGCTTGAAAATTGGAGATCAAATTCCCGCGGATGGTTTGTTCCTACAAGGGCATTCGTTACAGGTGGACGAATCAAGCATGACAGGGGAGAGCGATCATGTGGAAGTAAACAGCAGCCAAAATCCATTCTTGTTCTCTGGCACCAAGGTGGTTGATGGCTATGCTTGCATGCTTGCCACGTCAGTCGGCATGAACACAACATGGGGCCAAATGATGAGCCAAATCAGTCGTGACACCAGCGAACAAACTCCTTTACAAGCTCGGCTCAACAAGCTAACTTCATCAGTAGGCAAGGTTGGATTGGCAGTTGCTTTCTTAGTTCTTATAGTCTTGTTGGTTCGCTATTTCACAGGGAATACAGCAGACGAGAATGGAAATCAGGAATTTAATGGAAGCAGAACAAAGACAGACGACATAGTGAATGCTGTTGTGCGGATTGTGGCTGATGCAGTTACAATTGTTGTGGTTGCCATCCCTGAAGGTCTTCCGCTAGCTGTTACGCTTACTCTTGCTTATTCCATGAAGAGAATGATGTCTGATCAAGCTATGGTGAGGATGCTCTCAGCCTGTGAGACCATGGGCTCTGCAACGACTATTTGTACTGATAAAACTGGCACTCTCACCCTGAACCAGATGAAAGTGACCATGTTTTGGCTCGGCAAAGAACTTGTAAGAGAGGGTGCTGCTTCTTCAATTTCTCCGTGGGTTGTTGAATTGTTCCAACAAGGAGTTGCTCTGAATACGACTGGTAGTGTCTACAAGACAAGTTCAGGATCAGAATATGAGTTCTCAGGCAGTCCAACTGAGAAGGCAATTCTTTCTTGGGCTGTCCAGGAACTTAACATGGATATGGAGGAATTGCAGCATAGTTGTATCATTCTCAAAGTCGAAGCTTTCAATTCACAAAAAAAGAGGAGTGGGGTTTTGATGAGGAAGAATACAGACAACACAATCCACGTGCACTGGAAGGGAGCAGCAGAGATGATTCTAGCAATGTGTTCCAGTTACTACGATGCTTCTGGAATCAGGAAACAACTGGACGATGCAGAAAGGGAGAAATTTGCTCGAATTATTCAAGGTATGGCAGCTAGCAGCCTTCGATGCATTGCTTTTGCACATAAACAAGTTTCTGAAGACGAGCACAATGACATGGATGATATGAAAAAGCTAGATGAGGGTAATTTGAGCTTGTTAGGGCTGGTGGGCATAAAGGATCCATGCCGTCCAGGGGCAAAGACAGCAGTGGAAGATTGCCAACTTGCTGGAGTGAAAATCAAGATGATTACTGGTGATAATATTTTCACTGCAAAAGCCATAGCCACTGAATGTGGAATACTCAGGCCCAATCAGGACCTGGCCAGTGCAGCAGTGGTGGAGGGAGAGGAATTCAGAAACTACACACATGAAGAGAGGATGGAGAAGGTTGACAAAATATGCGTGATGGCCAGATCCTCTCCTTTTGACAAGCTGCTCATGGTACAATGCTTGAAACAGAAAGGTCATGTGGTTGCAGTCACTGGGGATGGCACAAATGATGCACCGGCTCTTAAGGAGGCAGATATAGGACTATCTATGGGAATTCAAGGCACTGAAGTGGCCAAGGAGAGCTCAGATATTGTCATCTTGGATGACAATTTTTCTTCTGTAGCCACAGTACTCAGATGGGGAAGATGTGTCTATACCAATATCCAGAAATTCATTCAGTTCCAGCTTACGGTAAATGTAGCTGCTCTCGTGATCAACTTTGTTGCTGCAGTTTCTGCTGGAGAAGTCCCTTTAAGTGCAGTCCAGTTACTGTGGGTGAACCTTATCATGGACACACTAGGTGCTCTGGCTCTGGCTACAGAGAAGCCCACCAAGGAGCTCATGGACAAACCCCCTGTTGGTCGCACTGAACCACTTATCACCAACATCATGTGGAGGAATCTTCTGGCTCAGGCTATGTATCAAATAGCTGTCCTCTTGACCTTACAATTCAGAGGTGAATCCATCTTTGGTGTCACTGAGAAGGTAAAAGACACCTTGATTTTCAACACATTTGTGCTTTGCCAAGTCTTCAACGAATTCAACGCAAGGAAGCTAGAAAAGAAAAATGTGTTCGAGGGGATCCATAAGAACAAGTTGTTCTTGGGAATTATAGGGATAACCATTGTTCTTCAAGTAGTGATGGTGGAATTTCTGAAGAAGTTTGCAAGTACAGAAAGGCTGAACTGGGGCCAATGGGGTGTGTGCATCGCATTTGCAGCAGCTTCTTGGCCGATTGGTTGGGTCGTCAAGTGCATACCTGTTCCAAAGAAATCATTTTTAAGCTATCTCAAGTGGAAGAAGTACTAGGATTAACAATTGCTTTGATTTTCTGTACATACTTGGCATTAGGTTTTTGTGACTATTATATGTAATCTTTTCTGTTCTTAATTTAAAATAATATTTGTAATAAAGAGTGATATTGTCTGGTTTTCTTAATCATCAATTTTAATTCTTTGGGTTATCTCATCTTATTTGGACGTAACTAAATCTTGCAAATAACAAAAATGTTATTTTGGAACAAATTAAAACAGCAAAAAACAAAAATGATAGACCTGTTAAATTTCAACTTGGTCATCAAGCAATATTCGCATACAATTATGTACTTTAGTTGTCTGTTCTCTTTTTCGTATCTGCAACGAAGAAAATTAAAACTAATTGTGATTTTGCATAGCTCAGCAGTAAAAGTATCTCATTTTTTGAAAAGAGTGAGTTAAATAGATAAGAAATTCTACCATACTATAAACAAGCCAAATCATTCTGCTTCTCAGACTTCAAATATTTTTATCATTTGTGAAGTGAAAGAGCAGTACCTGATCATCTGACACACATCGCTAACGTTTCCACCAAATTCAGTAGAGATGTCTCCTCCATATACAAGCTCTTCCAGGCCTGTGCTCAGGGAAAGTTTGAGTTCTTAAGAGCATGCGACAAATCAACAAAACAATTAAGAAACTTATAATAGTTGGAGCAATTTTAGTGTCAGTGCAAGTAAAAAGAAATGGGCACACTGATATTATACATATAAGTTAGATTAACATTCATAACCTCCATAATCACATTGATTACTCTGACTAAGAGTAATAGTGATAATGCAAAGGCAATGCATGGAAGGCTGCCATACCTTGAATAATTTGCCAAATTTCTCCCTTTCTCCATCGTCCAGTTGTTTTTTGATTCCAGAAGCATCACAGTAACTGGAACACATTGCTAGAACCATCTATGCTGCTCCTTTCCAGTGCACGTGGATTGTGTTATCTGCATTCTTCCTCATCAAAAAACAAGCTCCGTTTCTTTTGTGAATTGAAAGCTTCAACTTTGAGAATGATACAGCTCTGCTTCAATTCCTCCATATCAATATTCAGTTCCTGGACTGTCCGAGAAAGAAATGCCTTTTCAGTTGCACTGCCAGAGAATTCATACTCTGATCCTGAACTTGCCTTCTAGAAACTACCTGTCGTATTTAGAGAAACTCCTTGTTGAATAAATTCAACTACTACTCATGGAGAAATTGAGAAGGCAGCAGACTCTTTTGCATATTCCTTGCCTAGCCAAAACTTGGTCACCTTTATCTGGTTCAGAATGAGAGTGCCAGTTTTATCAGTACAAATTCTTGTTGCAGTCCCCATGGTCTCATGGGCTGAGAGTAAGCAAGAGTAAGTGTAACAGCTAATGGAAGACCTTCAGGGATGGCAACTACAACAATTGTAACTGCAGCAGCCACAATCCGCACAACAGCATTCACTAGGTCGACGGTCTTTGTCCTGCTTCCATTAAATTCCTGATTTCCATTCTCGTCTGTTGTATTCCCTGTTAAATAGCGAACCAACAAGACTATAAGAACAAAGAAAGCAACCGCCAATCCAACCTTGCCTACTGATGAAGTTAGCTTGTTGAGACGAGCTAGTAAATTTGTTTGTTCGCTGGTGTCATAATTAATTTGGCTCCTCATCTGGCCCCATATCGTATTCATGCTGACTGATGTGGCAAGCATATAAGCATAGCTATCAACCACCTTGGTACCGGATAACAAGAACGAAATTTGGCTGCCTGTTTACTTCCGCATGATCGCTTTCCCTGTCATGCTTGATTTGTCCACCTGTAACGAATGCCCTTGTAGGAACAAACCATCCGCAGGAATTAGATACCCAATTTTCAAGCACATGACATAGCCAACAACCATTTCACAGATTGAAATTTGTTGGCGCCGACCTTTTCTGACGACTTCAAGTTAGAAATTATTACTGACGTATAATAATTTATCAAACTGTCTATTTTGCCTGTAATTGCTTGTAGCCGAGACAGCAATTACCAGAAAGACAGCAACGAATAAGCTTCCACCATCATACTAGCCATCTTTCAGGCCATGCTCTTTGATGCCAAAGCCCAGAGAGAGTGCTGCACACCCTAAGAGAATCAAAATGATTAGATCTTTAAAAGCCTCCACAACAAAGTTAAAGAAGCTCTTTGTTGGCGGTTTTTTATACGCGTTCGCACCAAATGCCTGTTATCTGCGGGCAACATCTTCTTCACTACCAATGATTCCAGCATTGAGTTTCAAGAGCAGAAACCACACCAGAAGTCCCGCCAAACTGTCGAAGTTGGTCGAGATTTTTCTCCTTCACAAGCTGATGAAGGCTTGTCTGATTAATTTGGAATGATTTATTATCTGCCGGGAGGTTCAAGATTGACAACGTTATAAAAGGAGAGCGTGAAACCTTAATGTAATTGTTTGAGGGTGCAGCATTTTTGGCTAGAGAAAACAGATTTCTGGAACACTATATTTTAGCAAAAGCAGAGTGCCAGTGTTTGTTGGGTTTCTTAAGAGCGGCAGGAACATCAACTAAAAGCTCATGTCTACTTTTGCATGTAAAATACTAGCGATATTAGCGTTTCCAAACAACCAAAGACAACAAATAACGATTAGAAAAAAGGCGCTGGGGGATGAGATTTATAGTAACTTGGGACTTGCTAGGATATACGTAAGTGATTGTCCAGTGGATGAACGATTTCACACGGAATAAGCATGTTGGAGAGGAAGTTGCTTTTAAGGTCTAAGTCCTTTCATCGCTGTTTATAACGCATGTTTTTAACATTAATTGACTTGCTCGCCGCCTAGGTATTAGGTGGAAAAAAAAAAGTTGATGCCAGTTGCTAGCCGCAATGACTATTGAACAAGCTGACTGACTTTGCTAGTTGCGATGACTAGTCAACAAGCTGATAATAAACACAGGCAACACCTTTCGTCGATATGTCGCTACTTAACACGGGCATGGACCGCTTCGTTGGCTCATACACCACAGGTATTACTGTTACCCGTGTTAGATGGGCTATTTAACACGGACAACGAACTACCCCTGTTAGAAGATCTTTTTTTCTTTTTGTGGCTGATATAAGTCCCAAGAATCAACTGGGATCAGATGTAATTTCACTCTACAACGTAATCCCAAAATTTGCTCTCGTATGAGAGAAAACATCCTGCACAAAGTGGAAACCCACGTAATTAAGATGGGAGACCGATTATTTGGACTGTAAAACCACGAATTCACTGTATGGGGGGGCGCGGGCAAGCCTTTAACCAACGAAGCTGTGGCCCAGCTACGTGTTTGAAGCATTATTTAACACGGATAGACACTACAATGGGTATTATTCGTTCATTAAAAAAATAATAAAAAATAAAAAATAAAAGCTCTCCTTTTTCTATCACAGCCGAACAGAAAACGGTCGAGATGTGCTGTTTTCTCGTAATTTAGTAGTCAAATTTTATCTATGAATAGTGAAGACTGCATAGTAATATAAAACCTACCCAACTATTAAACTTATTTAAAAAACAAAAAATGGTAAACTAACGGCGAGAACCTTTTTTTTTTTTTTTTAACGTACTAATTCAAAATGTTTTGGAAAGACAATAGCCACAAAAATTGGTGTTAATAAATTTAGTATTTGAGATATATATTCTCATCCTCATATCCATTCCCATTATCGTAAGTAAAACAAATTCAAGAGAATATTTCGTGTCCAATAAAAAAAAAATGATAGATTATTAAATTTTTACGAAAAAAAATATGATTATTAAATTTTTACGAAAAAAAATATATATAACTAACATCTTACCATATAAATGTAATCACCATCCATAAAATTTAATATTTAGCATAAAAAATTATACTTTGGATTGAGTTTGTCATGAAGATTATGGTTAATATCGATTATTTAAAAGCAAAATACATCTACAAATCATGTCTCATCAAGCTTACCATAGAAGTTGAAGCACACTAATGCTACTATTAAAAGTTCAAATAATATAAAGTTTCAAAACAAAATTCAACTATAATAAAAAAAGAAAAAAATCCCCAGGTGATTAAATTATTCAATAATTTAATATAAAAATCTTCACCACTCCAATCAACCTTTGGCATGGTTCTCCACCGAGGAGAACCAAAAATAAGATATTTCTTCACCTTTATATGTAGGTTGCACCCCCCTTCCCCCCCCCCCTCCCCCACTCTCGTGTGGGCCACTCTCCCACTTTTTTATAGACAGATCTCTCTCATATAGGAGTAACACTCCGAATAGTGTCATTAATGTTCCTATCCCGATTGATTTCGATTGTCCTCTATACCAATTTTAGCCATAAGAAAGAAAAAAAAAAAAAAAAAGATAACAAAATCATATTATTACTATTATTATTTTATATCAACAAAATCATATTAATTGAGTCTTATAAATAGATATTTGAACGACTGTAGGAAAACAATTTATCACAACTAGCTCACCTAATATTTAGTTGAATGAAAACAACTTCAGAATTGAAACATATTAATTGAGCCCTAAATAATTATATTTGAACAATTGTATGTGAGCACACGTTGTTAATTCTTTTGAAGCTCTCACAATCAATAAAACCGATCAGACTGATATCCACTTATCGTTTGTAAACCAAAACAAAGCATTATTGGACCCATCAACGTGTCCCCAGTCGTCACGGAGCAGTCATCTTTCTTCACAAACTGACATCTTGTGATTGGACCACAAATTACAGTCGCCGCACAACAGATTTCATCGTAATTAGTCTTACAATTTATCACAACTAGCTGACCTTACATCTAGTTTAATGAAAACAATTTCACATGGTCATAATTTCACATGTTTGTGAAGTATGTATTTATAGAAACAATCTCATAAATTATATGTTTGAAAACGGACGATGATTCAGTCATAGTCAACATTTGAAAAAGAATTATAGAAGCAATCTCATAATTAGATGCTTTGAAAACTTCATTCATGGTCAATATTTAAACAAGGAAAATGAAATTATTAAGAAGAAAATTAAAGACTAGATTACTACGTTCCACAATATAAGATTCAGTAATTAAAAGTCCAGAAGGAAAACTTTGGTAGTGATTTGATTGGCGCAATAGAAATAGAATCCGTGGTTCAATTTTCCACCTTGACAACGGAAAAAGAGACGCAATCCAAAATGTCAATACGCTTTCCTAACCACGGATGTGCTCAAACAACTCAAATTTGGAAGCGGTTGCAGCAAACATGAAGTTCCACCAGGGACCTGAACCATAATAGTTTATGTCTTCTTTTGTCCGAAGGCACAACAAATTAAATTCTGATGATATCCCTAGTATGGCCAAAAACCTTTGTTGCAAAATTCCAATTTGATTTCTGCGGCTTGTAACATTTTCAGCTTTGATCAACGCTTCAATGATTCTAGATGTCACATAAAATTCCAACACCGAAAGCACCCAGCGGCCTATGTCATTTATAGAAACAAACCACAATATGGTACAACACATTCTCATACAGGAGAATGGAATCTTTACACAGATTGAGGCAACTCCAGTGTCTCTGGCCCATGTGCCTCGCTTTTTATTAAAGGTTTGGACAGAGATTTGCACCAGATAACGGTGAGGTTCAAAGGTTTCTCCAAATCAAGGGACAAATACATTATGATACAGAATATGATATCTAAGCTGGAACAACTTCAGGAATTTTGTCATTGTCTGCAGGAGCGTTTAAACTGTCATAGTATTCAACCAACACTTTCCAGCCACCAGGGCACATAAATCCATCAGGTGGATTCTCTTTGTTCTTTGCAAGCGTTCGCATCTGTAAAGTGTAAGCAAGGGTTCAATTACAAGTCGTGAAAATAACACATAAACGAAATATCTGTACGGTTAGCATGCGATACTATTTTTACTCTGTAAGCCAATAAGATGTGTGGGGAGTAATTCCAGTGAAGAAAATTATACCTTGGTGCCGGATATAAAGAGGAAGTCCTGAGCCCTTGAAGGATCAAAGAATGCCATTTTACCCTGAGTCTTGTCATATGCCGCAACCTGCAGGGTTACGAAATTAATTACCATCAAGGATTTCACTGCCAAAGAAGGCAAGTTTAAGATTAACAAGCATTACTGACAGCCCTATGGTCTATATACCTTGAAAGGAAGGATGTTTAGCCGCTCCAGTCCCCGAGCCATGCTTAATACCTTCTTCCCATGATCAGCATCATACAGATCTCTCTTCTCAACAGGGTGGCTCATGCCGGCCGGGTCCCTACCAACAATGTAAAAGTTAGCTCCAGCATTAATCCGGGCCTTTGCGTGCCACTGCACCTCTGTTGGGCCAGCATAGTGCATGGGGGAGGGAAATATAGAAACCACAGTGGTCTCCGGATCAAGAACCCCGTCTTCAAGCACCTGAAAGAACATAATTATCATCACATACATTAGTATTCGCTGAAAATTAGGAATTAATAAAATATTTCAACAAGGCCATAACCATCATCCTGATCAACTCCTACTTTCAAGTTCAAAAAGATAAAATGGTATTTTCCCTTCGTAAGCAACAGTAACGATTTCCTTATCTACTATAAATTTAAGTTCCCATATGATTTCAGCTAGCTTCCTAAAGAGGGAGAAGAAGGAAGATTGTACAATTTTAGTGTGAAAGAAGACACATGATAAATTGCATTGCACAAACTATGTGAAACAAAACCAATTCATGTCCCTGCTTCTCCTTACCCAATTATAATAAACACATCCATGAGTAAGGAGTTAAAAGTGTTGATGTGTATACCTTTTCATGTTGCTTCATTCGCCAGCTAAGGGGAACATCATCTGCCTTTGTGTAGCCTCCCAATGGATGGAGCAGTAGGACTGGGTTCTGGTAACCCATCTCAAGAAGCCGACGACGTGTATCAGTCATCAGCAAAGCATGGCCATTGTGCACAGGATTCCTGAGCTGGAAAGCAAACACTGCATCAGCATTGCGCTTCGTGAATTCCTCACGAAGCTCGGCCGGTGACAATCGAAAACGATCGAGGCCATCATGGTACTTGATTGGTTCTATGACCTCCAAGTCACCTCCAATCAGCCAGTTTCCAGCATTAGTTATGGCCTCATCGACATAAGGCAGACCAGGGGCAGTTGTTCCCCATGTTCTGGCTATCCTTTCTTCTTTGGGGTGCTTGTAGATCTCAATACTGAAATACCCAGAGGAAAAAAACAAGACATGAGAAATGAAATAGAAATCGCTGACAGCAAGAAATTTAACCAATTAGAATTTTTGTTTTAGAATTTACAAGAGTTATCATAATGTACATATAACTAACAAAAGAATAATCCCATTATCATTAATTATGAACTCCAATCATCTGAAACTTAGGATCACTGTGGCTACAAAAAAAAGTGCAAAGGTGTCATGACTTCATGCAGCAAACTTCTCATGACTTTGCCCAATTAGACAAGGCTTCCGACGCATAAAACATGGACATGACCTGCTCTTTGAGGAATAAAATAACAAAAATCCACAATGTAGTCATATATATGACTAGGCACACAAGAAATATTGACTTGACACCCATACTGAACCTCAAAGCATTGAGCAACGGAGAATGAGCTTAGTTAAATATGTCCTTGGAAGTATAACCAGTGAAGAAGATATCCTAATGAAAAAATTGCCTCATCTTTCTATGATTCCTTTAACTATATTAATTGCTTCAATATAATTCATATAAATGTAAAACCAGATTAACAAATGCACAAGAAATATGTTGACTTAAACAAAGTTCTGCATAAGATTTAAGCATTTGCAACAACGTCACAACAAGGTCTCCCTGACAACATCATGCAACATACAAGACACAACCTCTAGACGAATTCAACATAATTATAAAATTTCACACTTCCGAGATACTTAACCACTAGGAAAGCAACATTAACCATGTTGACATACTATTATGTCATCCAAGGGCTACGTTCAAGACACTTGTACGCGCATACGCACATTTGACGGATGCCATCAGAGCCAAAAGGCCTAAACAAAGCCATACAGGTCAACTAAAATTCAACACCAAGAAAATGATAGAAAAACATATTTGTCTGAAAGAAGCAATTTTGGATGAAAATGACCCCTTCTCCACTACCCTTCTATCAGTACCACATATTTCTCTCTTTATAATGATCTAGATAAGTATTAACCTAATTTTTCTAATATCTTCAAGTTTTGAAAAAAAAAAATATGGAAAAAAAAAATATCTAATTTCCATACACAAAAGACCTAGAAGTCTATATCACCAAACTGCTCTCTTATAGTTTTTTTATTAAAAAAAAAAAAAAAAAAAAAAAAAAAAAAAGAACAACCCAAAATATCAAACACTAATGTGCACATAATTTGGAATATTCTTATAACTGTAAATTTAAACAGTTCAAAACAAAAATAGAGATTGCCAACAAAACAATATTAATTTCAGACTTGTCCGGCAGCTATGCAGATAAACTTGAAAAGTCTCCATTTGAAGCAGCAACTTACTTGTTCAAAATCGCAACCGTGTTATCGTCGGAGTCAACAAGCGCGACGGCGGAGGCGTCGCCGACGCGGTGCTTCTGGGAGTCGTCGATGGTGAGAACGATCGGGACGGACATGTTGACAACCGAGCCGTCGTCGAGACGGAGCGAGTTGAAATGAAGCGTTTGGAGGAACTCGGATTCTCTCATGAATCCGCGGAGAGGGCTGGCCCAGCCTTCGCTGAGCACGTGAACCCATTGGAGATCGATCCTTGACAGCTTGATTCTCGGCAATGACACCGCCTCTCTCCTTTTCACGTCTCTCTCCGACTTATCGACAAACAGCTCGGCGAGCCTGCCGCCGTCTGGCTCGATCAAGCCGGACCGGACTCGCAGCTTCGAATGGGCTCTTTTGGGCCTGACGGAGACGCTGACGGAGGGGACAAAATGGGAAATTTGGGATTTGTTCAGGTAGTGGGAGGTAAATGGGGGTTTGTTGAAGAGAGTGGACATGGTGGCCATTGTTGCTGGGTGCTGGAGAGAGAGAGAGAGAGAGCCGAAAGAGAGCCTTTTGGTGGTGGATTAGTTAAATAATGGAGACAAGGGTAGTCTGGGGATTTTGAAAAAGTGTTTTGAGAGAGTGAAATGTACATGAAGACATGGATGTTGTTTGGAGTTTGGGATTTTATAAGGGTGCTTGATTGGGTGGAACTGGAACACTAAAGCTGTCAAAGTTTGGTGTTTATGGAGGATGAACCTGGACGCTTTTCAGCTTTTATTTCTTTCACGTTTTTAGTCGGATTAAAAAATAATTATATTCGGCCCGCCATTTCATCGAAAAGCCTAAATTGCCCTTTTGTATAAGGATAATTTTTATATTCCTTCTGGTATTATTTTAAAACAAAATTTTGTTTTTTTGAGAATTCAAAAGTTGTGTTTATTTTCAAAAGAATAAATAAAAGCTAAGTCACAATGTTAACATATGTTTTTTAAAGTACGTTAATTTATGTTTTGGACATGATTTTTGTATTTATAAGCAAATATAAGAGAAATGTATGTATCGAAAGCTTACGATACGTCTTCTTGTTTGTTCAAGAGATGAATTTGAAGCCTCAACCATGTGGTCACTATTGCATATATTTACCTTCGTATGTATGATATTAGGTTTTACTACTAATTAAATTTTCACTATACCAGATAAGTGCAAAAGTAAAATGTGTTATATAATTTCATATATTCATAAACAGAGGTGGACATCTCTAATCCAATCCAACAAACCTAACCTAACCTGACCACTTTTTATCTTATTGGATTAGGTTGGTTTAAATCATAAAAAATAGAAAAAATTGGAATGGGTTAGGTTAGGTTGTATTGGGTTGAAAATTAAATTAGATTTGGTTGAGTTAAAAATTTTTCAACTCAACCCAACAAACACCTATTCCTAGTTTTAAACCTAAGATTTTCTCTTTTTTCTATAAGAACATTTGTTAGGAATGACAATCAAAAACAATATTTTATGGTGGATTAAATCTTTTATTTGGAATCATTAAATCTTTAGTTGTACCCGTTTTATTTATAATTAAATTTTCAAGATTATTAGAGTTATCAACCAAACCTATTATATCTTCATGGTGGATTAAATCCAACTCGATCAACTCAACCCGACTCGACTTAATTATTATTGGATTGAGTTGGATTGAAGAATATTTGGATTAAAAAGTTTTTAACTCAATCCAATCCGAACCGAACTAAAAAACGTTCACCCCTATTTATAAGAAGTTGTAAAACAAAGTTCTAAAAATCAGCTTATATTTAAAGAAAATTAATAAGATGAAAAACAGTTTTTGGTCTCCATTATAAAATTATATCCAAATTTTGTATCAAAGTAAATGATTCGAAAATACGAAACCAAGCTATCTAATTAGGGTTAAATAGTCTCTACACATCAACACCAAACTCTTTTCTTTTTTTGTTGCAAAACAAAACTCATATTTTGATTTTGCTTCTTTTGTTTCTTGTTTTGTCTATTTGTTTTTTTAAAATAATAGTGTGCAATCTTGGCATAAATGGCATTCTCACATTCCAGGAATCTGCATAAATTGAATTCAAAGATGCACCATTCTCCCGAGAAAGTGACAACTTTCATAGTAAATGTCAGCTCATTCTAGTTTACTTGAACAATCCTCGTTTCATGTCTAGATTCAGTTTCGCTTGTAAAGGTGTCGTCAAAGACTAACCTTTCTTCTTCATTAATACCAATTAATTTGTACGAGAATTGTTTGGATATAATTCTGTGCAGTGCAGTGTTTTGAAGGGCATATACGTGTAACGTTTTGAGACGCTATTAGGAAGCAAGGGGGGATTGGTTTTTTGGATCGTTTGCTTGGCAGATCAGTCAATGAAACGATCGTCCAATTAAGGACAAATTTCATTGCTATTCCTATATTTCGAAAAAGTATCAAATTTTTAATAATACTTTGAAAACACATCAAATTTTTCCTAAAATTTCCAAAACACATCAAATTAGTTCTTCCTATTAGTTAACTGATAATCAAACCAAACAGATAGCATGAAAAAACTATTTTATCCTTATCCTCGATTAAAACATTGTAATATTTAACTTTAAACAAGGCAAAACAATCTTTTTATTGATAAATAATTAAAATCAACTTAAAAATATAAATATAAATATAAAAAAAAATGAGAGAAGAAAAACATTAAAGAAAAAAATATTAGATTGGCAACAATACCAAATCGTTATTGTCGTTGATCTGCTACTTAACCAGATCTAATTCTAAATTGGAATCAAATCATCGCCGACGAGCAATTATCTGATTCTAACTTGGATCCAGATGAACGTTTGGGTCAAAACCCAAATGTCGATATGGGTTTCTTGGAAACCCAAATTGATGTTTAAGATTTTAGAACCCAGTTCAATATCTAGGTTTCTAAAAAACCCTAACATTGATCGATGCTAATTTGAGTTTTGACAAATCAAATCGTCGATCTGGTGAAGACTAAATCGATGTTTTTTTTTTCAATTTTTTTTTTTTTTTCCTTTTGATATTTTTATTTTTATTTTTCAAGTTTATTTTAATTATGTTTGATCTTCACCATTTATCTATGAGATAAATTATGGAAATCTATCTTTTCTATTTCCTATTTTAATCAAATTTAATCTCTACCGTCCATCTCAATGATGGACGATAGACATATATCTTTTTTTAATTTTTTTTTAAATTTATTTTCCTTTTGCTATAATTACTTTTAATCCAAACTATACACATGACATTCTCTTGATATTGTTAGTAAAATGTCAAGATTGTTCCTGTTGATCAAAGTCAACTTAACATTGACTAATGGTGGATTAACGGTAAGGATTAATTTGATACGTTTTGAAAATTTAGAGAAGATTTGATATATTTTTAAAATATTTTTAAAAATTTGACATTTTTCTTAAACTATAGGGATGAAAATGATAGTTTACCCTCCGAGTAATGAGAGAGTTCTTTGTGGTTGGTGGGGACCAGGTGATTCTTTGATTTATGGATTATTTGTTGGATTTCCACGTTAAAAGTACTGAAACGACAAGATTAAACAGTGTTTTGCGACATGTGCCTATGCGCAATTTGCCTCAAGTTATAATTAATTATTGTATAATTTATAGCGACTATTTTTTATTTTTTTAACTATTATAAAATCCTATTACTTATTAAAAATACTCACGTAATTAAATATATATATATATATTTTTAAAGAGTTTAAAGTAATGTAATGTCTTGGCAAGAAAAGGTTTGTCAAGAAAATTGCAAATCTTTGAAATATTATAAACTATTTGATTAGATTGAACTAATTAAGGTTGAGATTCAAATATTCCTTAGAACATTAACTCTAATTATGAAGAGATCTCTCCCTCTCAAATTAACAATATGATTGTCAATTAATTGGTTTTGATACTTTGGGATGATACCAATATTTTATTGGATTATAATCCAATAGTTAAATACGCAAAAATTAAAAATTGAAACAAAGAGATTCTCTCTTTACCATAGGTCTTATATAGTAGTATATTATCTCTATTATTAAACAATCTATACGGCATAGTTAGAATGTATTGACGATCACATAGTTAAAACCTATAAATAATTTAAGAGAAATGATGCAAGTCGTAAATATGTCAACATTGAGCAGATCAACCACTCATAAAATGTGGACAATTGAGAGGTGGGTCATCAATAATAGATCTCATCATTCATTGTAAAAAATATATTTCTTTGATCCCAATGAAGTCGTACTTTTCCTGCCTGGCCCATCCTCCAAAAACTTGTTCATGCCCTTCAACCTTCTATGAGAAAACCAGTGCATAAATTTCTAAAATATATAATAAATTGTATTGATTTGATCGGTAGATAAAACTTAGGGTAAATTAAACTACTACCAAATCAGTCTAGATGAAACTATAATCGTATAATTTGGATCACTATTCTCAGATATCAGGAGAGAGTTATCCACATAAATGGAAAATTATTGAGAATCGAACCTGCTACTTGAGCAGCAGGTTGAAGGTGGCTTATCACTTTTCTCATGGTTAAAGTCAATTTGAATGCATCTATTTGTTCATCTTCTTCCATGGATGGTAATGATTATTAGAGATACTGTCTGATTTTGTAATGGCTGCATGCTCCCAAAGATTGGTGGGTTCAATGTCAGTTGACATAGCAGAAGCTCTTGCAATTCGTCGAGGTCTGTTGCTAGCTTGGGAAACTGGTCTTTCGCCTGTTTGTGTGGACTTGGATCCTCAAATTGTCACAAATATGTTCCACCTTATCGATTGGGTTTGGCTATTAGTGATATATTGCGGCTTGTGGACAGAATTGATGTTAGGAGTATTAAGTTTGTTTATCGTGAGGCCAATCGTGCTGCACATGAGTTGGACAATCATGCTTTATCTATTCACTATTGACGTTGCAAAAACTTTAATTACTGTAGTTGTAGTGTTATACAGATCATATGCCATTAAAACTTGTAAAGAAAACCAATTAGGCGAAATTGTCAAAACTGGCCTTCCAAGAAAGGCAAGTCTTAAGTTTTTGCCCTCCCACTATTGTTTTCAAGTTTTTACCCATAATAAGGCTGTAAAGAAAAAAATGCCCCCGTATTATTTTATTTTTCTTTAGTACTAACTAAAAATACATATAAAAAATAAATAACTTCATCATCAGTAAACCATCAAAATCCATATTATTTTATTTTATTAATTACAAACTAAAAATATATATATAAATAAATAACTCTATTATCGACTACCCCGACAACCTCGATCATCAATTCAATAGAGGTCATAGCAACCTTCATCTGTTTCTAATAAAGGTCAGTAACCTCCATCGGACGTCCATTGATGGAGGTCTTAATCTCCGATCTCCCTTAAATTTAGTGTCTGATTTTTTACTCCACATTTGAGTTAACAAAACTTTTTAAGGAGATTCATCAAAATTATACATTGTGCATGAATTTCGCCTAGCTTTTTTTCTAGCAAGGCATGAAATTTGGACGAGACTCGTGCGAAAATAGTATTTTGTACATGAATCTCGCATGCCTAATTGGGATAAATTATTTGGACTTCAATTATTCCATGCATGGAAGGGCTATGTTGCTACTTGCATGGTTGGTCAATGAAGTGGGATCTTTTCTTTCTTTTCATATTTTTTCGACAAATCCAACTAGCTTAATTATTTGAATTATTATATATAGGATTCTTTTAAGTGTGTTCTGATCCACGCATTTCACATTGCGTCTACTACCAATGTAAGAATATCAAATGTCAAATCAAATATTTTTGGAAAATCTTGGATGGAAGTTGGACAGCTTCTTAATATATGAAATGTCAATTTATATATAATTGCTTAAGTAAACTAATATATTAATATTAAGATAAATTTGATTAGTTAGTATGTAAAAGATTTGCGTGGAAAGTTATACTATAATAATCCTGAAACAGTTTGGACTCATTATAATAGAAATTAGTGTCCAAGAGGCCCAAAACTTTAAAATCCATAGTATTTTATGTGAAAATATCATGTATTAGACTCAATTAAATTGTTATTGGATTAAGCTCTATTATTTAAGAGTTAGGGTCCAATAGTTTGGAAATTTTTTTTCAAATCCAAAGATGAGTTTAGGTCCAATTGTTTTTAATGGATTGCTAAGTGAATTCTCATGAATCACTCAGTAAGCCCATTTAAAGTTAAACCCAAGTTAAGCTCAATCGTTTTTAAAGGAAGAAATTATCACTAATGGAGCCCATGAAACTTGTTACGTGAGCTCATTTACAGGTAAAAGTCTAAATGATTTTAAGTTAGGCTTGCTTTAAATGCATCCTCGTCCATTTCCAAATGCATCCAATTAGTTTTCAAAAAAAAATAATAATAAATAAATATTTCTCTAAGTGTCCACCGAATTTGGCCGACACCAAGCAAAGCAAAAGAAACAAGTGGATGTCATGCAATGCAAAAGGTCATTTAGATAAGAAAGTCAATCCAAGAAGGGATAAGAGCATTTCTAATCATACTAGCTATCCATTATCCTTAATTAGAATGACTAATAATATGACATTTTATTAATTCCAATCACTTTTTATATTATTAGCTATTTTAAAAAGAACAAATTATAAATTAGTTAATCAGTTCAAACATAATATGAGACGAGAGTCAACTTTATACATTTATAACAAAATGTCCATTCGTCATTAACCCAAGTTCGTTAGCTCTGACGGAAACAGTGTCAAAGCGTGGAAAAAATGTCCCTAATGGTTGAAAAGCATATTGTTTTGACTTGTTTGACTAAATAAAATTTTTTAAAAAAATCAATTAAATCTAATTAAAAATTCATCGAATCTCTATGGCCCATCTTAGAATGGACAGTAAGGATTAATTTAAAAAAAATAAACCAAATAATTCAAATAAACCAAATTAAAAATTTATCGGATCTCTACCGTCCATCTTAAGATGGACAGTAAAATTAATTTACAAATAAATAAAAATTCCGTCTTAAAAAATGGATAGTAGAGATCCAATCTAGGATTAAATCTTCATCAACTATTCATCTCTATGTATCTCCATCTACCCACCATCTACATCATCAACCCATCATCTTCATCCCTCTGTCTCACCACCGATTGAACCACTCACCATCATCAATCACCGATTCATCAAGAGCAAAACATCATCAAACCAAATCAAACCGGTGTTCTGCAACTCAAACCAAAAACCAAACCCAAAAATCTATAGTGTTGAATTGTTACCAAACAACGTATACAGACTTTACTGAGAGACCTTAATCTATTGTTTAATGCAGCTCATTAATGCCAAGAATGAATGATGTTCTCTTTGCATATTTACAAATAATCAATTTGTAAACAGAAGAAGATATTAAACATGCATCAAGATCAGATTTTCCTAAGTTGAAAGCACTTGATCATGTTGAATTTGTAGGTACAATGTATTGTAAATTAAGTGTTATACAATGATCAAAACAAAAGCAAGTTCCATCTTTTGAAATGAAAAATCTGTTTTTATCTCTTAATATCATCAAAATAATTTTCCCATTAACAATGGTCTTCTCAAACTCGAAAGCTTTCAAATCCAGAGAGAACCACTTGCATTAGATGCAACAAGGCAAATGCAATTGCTATCCTTTCGCCATGGCAACAAAGTGTTTCGACGTTTTTGTCTTCTGCCATAGTTAAACTACACTTCTTCCATTCTTGGCTCATGATCATTATCTGGTAACCTTGAAGCCTTCTGATTTTCTGTTCATCAAATACATCTGTTTGTTTGTGAGTGAGTTCTATCTCATATGAAAACTCATGCATGACACCGTTAAATGTCAATTAAGGCCACGCTAATTCCTGGCACATTATCGAAATTATGGTCTTTCATCAGTTTCCTAATTCTATCTGTTCATTCTTCCATACACAGTTTGATAAATCCACATACTTGCCACTTGTCTCAGGGTTCCAATTCTATTAAGTTCGTTAATGCAACGTTTCCTATTATTACATTCCCATGAAATCTCGCTCCTGCTAGTAAAGATCTCCACAAAGTAGCATTAGGCTTCATGGGCATTTCCTTGATCTTTTCCTCTGCATCTCTAAGCCGCCCAGCTCGAGCCAGAAGATCAACTAAACACCCATAATGCTCAAGCGTTGGCTCGATCGCATAAACCTCTTTTATTGACTCAAAAACTCGGCAACCCTCCTCCACTAACCCAAGTCGTGAGCAAGCCAACATTAAAACATTGAACGTGACAACATCAGGCAATAGCCCTTCAATCTTCATTCTCTCATAAAGTTCAACCGCCTCTCGACCATACCCACTAATCGCAAGCCCTCCAATCATGGCATTGTAACATGACGTGTCCCTCTGAGACAATTGATCAAACACCTGATATGCTAGACCAATACATCCACATTTCACGTACACATCAATTAGAGAAGTACCCAGATAGCAATTCAACTCAAGACCGTGCCTAATCACATAAACATGTGCCCACATACCCAAACTAAGAGCACCCAAAGCAGCACAAGCACAAATTACAGCTACAAGAGTAATTTCATTAGGCCTAACTATAGAATTTTTTTGCATCTCATTGAACAAACACAATACCTTTAAATCCCCATCATGAACTCCACCACCACAACGCGCATGAGCAGTCAATATAGAGTTCCACGTAGCCAAATCCGGGTTATCAATTCGTTTAAACAAGCACATAGCCACACCCAATTTGCCACATTTGGCATAGAAACTAATCACCGAAGCCTGAACAAAACGATCAGACCCGGGTTTAAGAAATTTCAAGACATGGGCATGGAGAGCCAAGCCATATCGAACCGACGTTTGGGACGACCTGCAACACGCCTTGAAGAGAGACGGGTACGTGAAACAATTGGGTCGAAGTTTACAGTCACTGAGAATGATACGGTTATAAAGAGAGAAGGCAAGGTGGGTGTGGTTCCTGTGATGGGTGATGATGGAGGAAATGAGAGTGTTGAGAAGGAAGACAGTTGGCTTGGGGATATGGTCGAAGATGGTGTGGGCGTAGGTCAAGTTCAGAAGGGAAGACGAGAGGAGGAGTCTGCTGAGAGGATATGTGTGGAGAGCCAGCCCTGTTGCGATCATGTGACCATGGATTTGCTTTAGTGCGTTTAGGGTCTTGCATTTTGCTAGGAGTTGGAGTGCTTGGTGGCTGGAAAGGGGGTTTCCAGATTTCATCAACTGCTGTTTAATATCAGGCGCCATTTGCCATTTTGAATGTACACTTCTGAAAACAGAGCGAATTTATTGGGCTGGATTTTAGGCCCAAGTTTGTTTTTGTTTGACTTTAAACCCCTCAAAAATTGTTTGTACACCTCATAATTTTCATTTATTTTAAATTTCAATAATACCCTTCAATAAATTACAAAAATGAATAATTCATTATATTTTTAATTTCATTGGTTCATTTTAGTGGAATTTGAAGTTTATTTTGATGTTCTTGGTGATGATGATTGTTGGTTTCAAGGGAAGGTTAATTTAAACAAATCTCTTTACAAAGTAATTTGTTGCATATTTGTCATAAGACACTCAAAAAGAGCGGTCAACAGCTATGTTCATCATTTTTATTTTACAGTAAATTATTTGTTCTTAAAATTTGAGCAATTTATGATATGAGTTATGTTTGTTGTCAATTTTTCTCAAAACTTATTCCTCTCATCTTAGTTAGAATCACCAAACTCATCAAATTTATGAATACAATGTATGTCAAAATATTCTATTCCAATTCAAAGATTCTCAAATCCTTAAAATAAAAAAAATAAAAATAAAATCAAGTCTTAATCACAATTTTCAGCCACAATCATCAATAACATATCATTAAACAAAATTGTTAGTTTATCAATGAGCCTGAATTTATGTCCTCTCTCATTCCTCTCACGCCAAAGTTTGTAAAATTCTCATTGGCAACAAAAACTTGACCACCCGTATTCTTGGAATCCCTAACAACATAAAAACGAGACAATTATATTCTTGAGTTTAATTATAAAATATATATATTATAAAGGCTATTTTTGGTACTAAGCGGGGTGTATGTACAAATTATATTTATTCAAAAAAACATTATCAGAGTGAATCGATTGAAGGGGTTCACAAACGAATTTGTAGCGGGTGTAAATATGGCCACTCTTTGCAATTTGAAGAGTCAATTTGAGCCCATCAAAGATCAGAATTCCTTTTTTTTTTTTTTAACACAATCACAATTCAAAGTTGAGTGGTTGTATTTGCATCCCATTAAAGTTGTATGTACATCCTTTTTGTAAATTCACGCCAATAAAGATTGTTTTAAAAAGTTATAATTTATAATTATTACTTATTTGATATAAAAAATATCATTTCTTTAATTCTATTGTATTATATGTTTATAAATAGAGCAAATTACACCCGACCCCCCAGAGGTATAAGCTTGATTAGGCGGTAACGATGTTTCGTTTTTGTAACAAAAGACCCCAACATTAACAGTCAAATGGTGTTAAATTTATCTGTTCATTTTAATTTGAAATACAAAAACGAAAATGTCATTAATCTTTAAATTAATTTTCTTTTAATAATAATATAAACCATTTTTTATTTTTTTAAATAAAAAACCAAAATTTATTATTAATAAAATAATTGTAATAAAAATTAATTTAATAAAAAATTAAAAAATAGTAAATCTTGACCATCCATCTCAAAAGATGGATGGTAAAGATGAAATCAAGGAAAAAAGACCAAAAAAAAAAAAAATGTTCATTTTCAATGAATTGTGTTCATCACCATCTGTTTTGCCATCTGTTCTTCTTCAATGAAGAACAATGATCTTTTTCATTCTTTATCTATTATCTTTACCCACCCAAATTTATGGGTTTTTATTACCGTTTCTGGGTTTCCTTTCTTATGGAAACCCAGAAAATTCTGGGTTTCCATTATTTCATCTTGCACCCATTTCATCAATCATTAGACGCATTATACCCAGTTCATCAATCATCAGATCAACATCAATCTCCCACAAAAAACATTATTAGTCTCCCACAAGAACCATCATCAATCTCCCAGACCATCATCAATCATTAGACCAACATCTTCAATCATCAATCAAAATAAAAGAAAGAAAGAAAAAAAAAAAATGTTGGGAGAAGGAGAGATAAGTTTCGAGAAAGAGAAGCGTCAAGAACAAGACAAATTTTTGTTTTCATTTTTTTGTTATTTGATTTTCTTTTTCATTTTTTCATTTTTTAATCTTGTAGTTTTCTTTTTACAAGTAAAATGACATAAATGCCTTTGGTCAAACGAAGATGGACTAACATGCAATAACGACATGCGAGGTATTTGTTACAAAATCAAAACATCATTCCCGTCTAATTAAGCTCATACCTCAGAGAGGTCGCGTGTAATTTGTTCTTATAAATAAATGTCATCAAAACTATTATTTTACATAAATTATGATTTTTTTAAAAGATATTTAATGGGGTGAACTTACTAGAGAGGTGTACACACAATTTTTGAGGGGTATAAATATCGGTCCTCCTTACAGTTCATCCACAATGGACTGTTTCTTTTATTTGTTTTCCTAAATCCAACCTTACATTATCTAATGCATGATTTAGGGTGAGGAGGTTTTAATGTGTGGGTGTGAGAGACTAAGAGGCACACCACGGAAGAGTTATCTGAATTTTTGTTGGTTCATGTTGAGTTTTTAGAAGTAACTGATCATGTCCAATAGCTCTGCTGTTCTATATTAAAGGGTTTTCAAACACCAAAATTAGTTAAAACAAAATTTTTGTTCACTCAAGATCCGAGAGTCTGTATAGATTTATTTTATTTGATTTCTAACTTTTAATTTGTCCCATTAACTAGTGTCTCCTAGACCATAAATTATACAATCTTTATTTTATTGAAATTATATCTTATAGATACTATAAGTCACGTTTTTCATTTACTTATATCAATATATCATATTCAATTCATCTGAAAATGATTTGATCAAATAATTGAAAATTTTTATCGTTACAAAAGATTTTTTTTTTTTTTAAAAAAAAGTTGTTGTTGATGTTGCCCTAAAATGAGATAATACAATTAACAAATGCCCCACAGCCGATAAAGTTAAAGACTGCGTAGAAGCAGACACCATTTAATCAGTGATGAAATCTGTAAATCCATGTTTTTAACATGAGGATTAGGGTTAAAACTGGTAGAGCTGCTAGGGACAGGAAGTTCAAAACAAGTTTTGATTATAATATCATGATGTGCAGCGTATGTGCAAATTACGACAAAAAGATGCAAAAAAAAAAAATTAACGTTATTATCAGAGGATAATGTCGGGGCACGAATATGTATAAAACAGTCAAATAAAGGGAGATAATGTTTGGTCTTTAACACATCAAAATCTCACTTTGGCCTGTCGGTCCCAACAACAATTACCTTTTGTCATCTCCAATAAAAATCATAAAGTGAAAGTGAACCCAATTTCACTTTCCATTTGTTTGAATTCACTTTTGACGAAAATAATGTAACAATCGTTTTACCATCATCATTGATGAATTGGAATCAAGGCAAGAAAATAAAGTATTCTTCTCACACATCATTTCTTTTGCCATTTACAAGAATCCTTTTTGGTCTGTTCTTGATATGATCAAAAAAAGTATTGAGTACAATACATAATAAAATACAAAATTAGAACATTTTGTATCCTACAATAATTAAGTTGAAGAAGTTTTTATAAATGCCATTTAGTTGGTGTGTAGTATTGAAAAGTCTTCAATCAAAACTTTCATGATAATAAAATTGAATTGTCTCCATCAAAAGTATATTTGACTACTTCCATAATAAAGAATCTATCTCGATCATAACATCTTTCTATTATGACCATGAAAATTACAATGTTTTAAACTGAGAATTATTACAAATATCCCAAATAATAGTGTAAATTCATTTTTAATCCAAACGAAAACTTAATCATTTTTGACCAGATTGTAAAATCAAAATGTGATAAAACATGATTAAAATTTATATTATCCATCAATTTTTTTTTTCCTATTTTAACGAAAAATGAATTTGTCTCTACGTTTCATCATCATCATATTTGTATTAATAAGATGAAGTCCAAATAAATACAATATGCATGAATTATCAGAAAACAGAAAACATCATCGCTACATTTGGATAAGAGACTAGAAATCAATGTGATGAAACAGCAAAAGCAAACATACTTAGAAATTGACCATGAAATTTAATTAAAAAGATTTTTTTTTTTTTACTTTTCAAAGTTTAAAGTACAATTTTACAACAAAAGTTGCAAAAAAAAAAAAAAAATCGAAATAGTCTAATAATTTGCTTGTCTACTTTTATGAACAAAGCATTACACCTCTATATATCACCATTCAAATAGATCCTTTTTGTATCAACCTTTTTACTACTAATCATGATACTTAGAATTGAAGATTGAAGATATTGCAAATCAAATTTTACAAACAAAAACAAGAAAATGTCTTCTCCAATGCACAGAAAGTAACCCAAAAAAAAAAAAATTGGTCAAAAAAGTAACACAATTACACTCGACGCAACAGTACGGACTGAACCTGCGGTTGGTTGGTCTTGGTCATGTGTGAGGATTATATGGGCCCCCTCCACAATATTCATTAGCCCAAGGACTGTGACTCTTTGTGGGGCCCAAATAAGACACCTAAAGGACAAAATCTAACCCCTTTTTTTTGATAATTTTTCAATTAAATATAAACACTTTCAATTCAAAATTAATTATTTTACATGTGGACAAAAAAGCCCTCGGTGCTTTTCACAGAAAAGTATATATAGAGTGGGAAATGATTGAAGGGGATGTGAAAGTACTTGTGGGCTTTGAGTTCTGACGGATATTGCTTTGCTTTTGTGTGAATGATTAAAGGGTTTTTGCGGTTCCTTTCTTTTGTGCTATACGAGTAAGACATGGTGCATTTGCCTTCCAACTAGCAAACTTTGCTCTCCAAGACGACAAATTATTACCCACCGTTATAATGAAAACGACAATTTCTCAAGGTTATTTGCATCAATACATGAATAAAGATTATATATTCCAGTTTCCATCAACGTTCATGTCTCCTCGCGCCTCTGTATTACAACTGTTCAACCTCACTATATAATATACGCATGCAAATGCTTTTGTTTTCATTTAATCTTTCCTTTTATAATTAATGAGAAATTAGATTTTAAACTCTTCATATATGTTTATCATTCGAAAATTAATATACTAATCTTGAAAAATATTGCAGAAACTTTAAAACACATACATTCACATCATAAAAAAAAAAAGAGAGAGAAAGTATTAGTTACCAATGTTAATATATTTCCTACTGCTTAAAAGTTTATTGAATCTGGTTTCTATACAACTTTAAAATTCCATTCAACATTATAAATATAAAATAAAAATAATTCATCACGTCAATTTAAATAGGAAAAACTTTACTTTAATCCTCAAAATTTTAAAAAATATCAAAATTTTAAAGCATTTTTAAAAACAGTTTTTTTTTTTATCCCTAACTTTTCTAAAACTCTTCAAAATAGTCCAAACTGTCTGTCAACTGACCGTCATTGATAATAGATTGCTTAGGCAAGAAAGGTAAGATGATATTTTCATGTAAGAGGTTAAGATCGTGACACGTGAATGATTAGGATTTTAATCACTAAAAAATTTTTAAAAAAAATTAAATAATTTATTATCCACTTAAAATTAATTTTATAAAAAAATAAAAAAAAATGGAGATGTTGGATCTCCATCATTTTCAACAGATCAAGTCACTTCCAACCCAGTTTATCAATCTAGTGGATCTCCACCATCTCCAACGCATCAAACCAGTTCCACCCAAGTTCATCCACATCATCTCCCATAGTTTTCAATATTTCATTAGAATAAAATGAAGATTAAAATTGATTATTAAAATAAATTTAAAAAAAAATTAAAAAAAATCTGATCTAAGTTTAAAAAAATATTAGTTCTGGGTTTAAACTCAGATCTTCAACATCTGGGTTCACCCATATGTTGAAGATCTTCAAACCCAGATCTTCAATACAAGTTTCAAACTCAGAGAGTCTCTTCATCAAGAGCCTCAATATCAAATACAATGTCAACACAATATCATCACCACTACGTGCCATTTTGATATTCCTCTTCTTCAATATATAAAAAACCTTAACCATCTTCTTACCTAGCAACAGTTTGGTTCAGCTATTCCTCTTCTTTAATATATCAAAATCTTCGCATCTGCTGCTCCCCAACACCTTATTCTCTTCTTTACTCATCTCTGTCATTTCAGTTTCACCCCCAAATTCTCCTCAATTTTCCTCACCACCGTATTGAATAGCCCCTCGAACATCGTCCACGATCTGGTTCGCACGTTGGTCGCTCCTCCATTTTTGCACCTGCTTCGCACCAAATCGTGGAAGATCTGGTTCGCACCAGGTCGTCAAACCAAATCGTCGACGATCTGGTTTGACGATATGATTTTTTTTTTTTCTAATTTTTTGATTTTTTTTTTAATAGCTAATCTGGTTTACATTGATTTTGTAACCATACACCAAATCTGGTTTGTTTTTTTTTTTTTTAATTTGTTTTTTTTATATTGTTTATTAAAAAAATCATATTTAAAAAAAAATAATTATATTAATGTACACATGTAAATTTTTTATTTGACGAATGATATATAATATTTTGATTTCATTGAAGGTAAAACGATCATTTTAAGTGATGAAGGACAATTAAATCTTTTTCATTTTTCTATTTGATTTAATTATCGGTTGACTGATGGTTTGGATGTTTTTGAAGAGTTTTGAAAAATTTAGGGATGAAAAAAACTGTTTCCAAAATAGCTTTAAAATTTTGATATTTTTTAAAACCTTAAGGACTACAATAAAGTTTCTCCATTTAAATATAGATACAACTTAAACAACTTCTTTCAGATTTTTCACTATCAATTTGGATCATAAGATGATTTATACCTTTACAATAGCTCAACTTTTTTTAAAGCCTAAATTAAAATTTAAAAATAGTGATACGATATTTTGACCCACAATATTGACTTGTGAATATAAGGATTTACTAATAAGTGATCTCAATTTTTTATCATGAACACAATATGTTTACTTGTGATTTATGCTAATTTTTAAAAAAAGGAATAATATCTTTAACTACTATAATTATTTTGAGAGATGATTATATGATTCAAATCTACAATTTTAATAATACATGTGTAAAAGGTATGTAATTTTCAACCCGACACGTAACACGAATTTGAAATATATAATAAGAGTAGAGATCAATAGAAAAATGTAATTCGGGATTGTCACAGTACTCGACTTTAAAGCTTACCGTCTTTTGATCAGAAGTAGATGACGGTGGAGGTGGTCCGCCAGCCGAAGAAAGAAAAGCAAATGGCCCAAAATTCAGGTATCGACGACACCATTACATTGGGCCTCATGCCCACCAGTCCACCACCACAAAAGGCGTACTCTATAACTTTACAGTGTCCGCCACTTTAATACTGTAACGCATCCACAGCTCAACAACCTGTGCTTGGATTGGACCCCACGTGGTTGACGTGGCGCGTCCTCAGACACTGATTTAGATCTCCAACTATTATTATATTTTTTGCTTCTTTAAAAATAAAGTTGCCATTTAGATGGGATTTTTGGACTCTGCTGCTTTAAAAGGGCCAGAGGGACAATAGTGGCAGCTTGGTTGGCTTTTTTTAACTGTTTGAAGGAAACAGACAGATTTTCTTCTTTGCCAATTTTTACCATTGCCATTTCTTCTTTTAAATCTACAAATTGAAATTCGAGCAAAGCTGCAAAGTGGTAAAAGAGTAAAGTTAAGGATTTACTACCTATGCATGTTCTTGTCAAGATGTATATACCATTTGCTCTATTATTTATAGAGAAAAGCTGGTTTCTGGACTATGCATTTTATATGTATTTATTTATTTGTAATATTATCATTTATGTGGATAAAATAACGTATATATTTTTATTTAGAAAAAATACATTAAAACACAAAAATTGGTGGATTGATCAATTACACGGCTACATTCATATTATTTCATTCTAATGAATCTGATTTGAAACATTAATATCAAGCAATTCTATTTTATCACCCAAATTAATCTATATCTACAAGTAAATAACTTTTAGATTTGACTACCTTATTTATTAGGTAAAGTTATTTGTTAATAATAATTATTATATATTATTTAATAACTACCCTTATAACTAATCCAATTATTGTTACTAATAAATAATTTTATTAACCAGTAAAATAGTCAAACTTATAAAATTTGTCGCATTGAAATTCATCGTAACAGTATTATAAATGAGATTAGAATTCTTCCGTATTTACCAGAAAATTTAACATGCTTTGCGTGTAATTAAGTACTCTTAACAATGAAAGGTGTATACGAGGGTTTGTGTGTTTTACATAGATCGGTGCGTATGGGTTGAGCTATACAAAAGTGATTGCACATATCCGTGTTTCACTTCGATCCTTTTTTAAATATACCAATGGGAATTCCTTTTTTTTCATAAAAAAAAAAAAAAAAAAAGAAACAAACAAACAAACAAAGAAAGTGAGCTACCGATAATTGCTTTATCTTTAAAAAAAATATACCTTCTTTTCATAACTTTATATGGAACCAATACATCCCCAGCAAATAAATAAAAGAATTTACAAAAGTCTGATTTTAACCTGAAATTGGGATGAGAAAGGATGTTGGCAATGGACATGATATCGTAAGAGAAGAGAAAAAAGAAAAAGGAGATTGGAAGGCACGTGCACGTGCAAAAGTGCTAATGTTTCTTCCTTTACAAATATATGCACATATATACTATCATGCTACAATGAGGGATCATGACCCCCTATAGAGATTCCTCATCGACAACTCACATATTCATCATGGTTCAATATCCTATTCCTACCCATTCCTGTAGAATCTATTTTGCTTTGGTCACATCATCATAACCTCTCATGCTTTCCATTCTTTGTCCCATATATGTATGTTCAAAGACATTGACATCCATTATCTTATCTGGATATGATTGCTATATTTATTAGCTTAGAGGTGGGAAACCAATGGTCAAGCTTTTTCCTACCCGTCCAAACAAATTTAACGTTAAATTATAATAAATTCATGTAAAAATTATTATTTTTTTATATCATATCTAGTGTAAAGGTTCACATATCTATTCTTAATACGTTTAGATTCGAGGTGTTAACATTGTCGTTATTTATAACTTAAGCTTTGGCAAAGTAGTATGTGTGTAAAAAAATATATGGTTTAAATTCACCATTGATTAATTAATTGAAGAAAACAAACTACAAGAATGAACCAATTAATGAAGGCACTAGGGAGAGCATGACTCGAAAAAATTTCTTTAAAAAGAAGAATGGAAGGAGTCGCACGCGCGTGCATTGACAAACCCAATTTAGAAATATTAAACAAGGCATATAAAAGAAGAAGAAAATCAGAACAGGATCGGGAAACCATAAATGCCTAGCATATGTCACATTGTGAAGAATTATGATAGTTTTCTTTGGTTCATGATGGGAGTGAATATCATATGCTCTATATCTGTGTGTTTTTTCTTATTTAATTGCTTTATCCATAACTCCCACCACTTGTAAGTATGACCACAGGTCCACAACACTCCTCATTTGACCTGTCTCGTTCTCCTAATAAAATTATTTTTCTAATTTATAATCTACACGAGAGTGTCCAAATATTTAAATTTGAATTAACAAGCAATGAAGTTCCAAATTCTCACTATAATTTATTGAGCAACAGATTCTGCACAAAGGATAATTTTGAGATTTCATATCTTTTGATTACAAAGGAGTTATGAGGCTTGCCATAGATCATATCCTTTTGAGATTTCATATCTTTTGATTACAAAGGAGTTATGAGGCTTGCCATAGATCACTAGAAAGATCATAATGTTAGCTACAATTTCATATTTTACTGTGCATCATTTGAAGTTTTCTAAAGAAAGCTATATATGGTTTAGTTATTTCTGGTTTTCTTTAAGAAAATCAACAGTCAACAAATTGGGTTTTGCGTATACATTATTATTTCTTGTAGCTTGTGATTTTTATTTATGTCTCTCAAGTTATAAATATTAGAGTATCTTGTAAGTCTAAAAAAATTAACAATTATGTTGCTATTTTGAATGAAAAACAATCTCTTTGAAAATTTTGAAAGACTTTATATCTCTATGAAAGATTTTCATTAAGTGGCGAGTTTCTCATGGGGGTTATGTATCATTGTTTTAGTTATTGACAGTGATGAATTTCTATATTTTTTTTGGACTTGTTTGATGGTGAGCCTACTAATTTTCTTTGGGTGGCGACTATTCTACATCTCATCGAAATTTTAGTGTACCTTTATTTACATGTGTGTGTGGGTTGTGTCTTGCGTTCATGCAGCGTTTATTGTTCGTATTTGTGGGTACGATATTAATAACATTTAGAGATATAATTTATTATACCACGTTATTCTAGCAAATTTCTTGTCTCAAGTGGGTCACATGGCTGTTTTAATGCTTCTACAACATCATAAAATTCACAAGTTGGCTGTCCAACAATTTAGACAAATACTTGCAAAAGGTATAATTACTCATGGAACTTTGTGACAATTGTGTTGGATGATCAACATTCACATTTGATCAGTAAAATATGTAAAGTTATAGTACAAATAAAATGTACGCGAAAATGCATATATCAATTATCTTTTTAAGTAGTGGTACTATACTCATGGTGTAATTGAGATAAGCTGCGATTTAATTATGAGACATAATATGAGGATCTACTACTACAATAAGAAAGAACAACCCACGTTAAATAAGAAAACAATCCAAAATAGGTGGAAAGAAAACTATTCATAAATGAAACATGTGAGAGTAGAACTCACAATCTTAACCAAGATTGTGAGTGGAGTCCCGAGTTACCATCAAATCAAAATGTCCACTCTCAAATTGCATATATTTAATCTACGATCACAAAATAATGTATCTTGAGATCATTAACTTGGTGAATATATATCCATGACAAAACACTACTTCTAATAATTAAAGTTTCCACTTGCACATATATCTATTTAAGAATGCTAATGTATTAAGACTAGACTACATTGTAAGTGTTCTAAAGTGGAACTGAGGAATATGCTCATTATAAGCAATAGAGTAATACATTATATTATTTAAGTGTAACTAAGAAACACAATCTTCCCAACAAAGCACCACAAACATAGAAATGGGTGGAATCATAGCAGCAAAGCAAAGCAATGGAGCAGTGCAAACTGTAGAATATATAAATATGCAAATGACAAAAACTTCGGGATATGTGTGCGTAATGTTGCCTTTGTATTGTGTAATGTGGAGAATGGACCCCACCACACGCACACCTCCTTCCAAGTTTCTAAGATTTGCTTGGGAAACTCTCCTTTGCTTTGCTTCTCCACTATCAATGTCTCAATCTCAAATTATCCCTCTCTCTTGTCCAAAACAAAACAAGTCTAATCTAATCCCTATCTCAAAACAAAACAAACCATGCCCATCTATCCCTTACTCTTCATTGTCCCTAAACTATTATTATCTTCTCTCTGTGTCCAAACAAAACTGGCCCATACAACCCCTCCTTTGTTTTTCATTCTGTGAAGAGTAATGATTTGGAGCATTTATGGTGTAATGGAGGTTTGTGTGCATGGCCTCAGAACCGTCCAACTAAAGGGTACATTCCTACAGTTCCCACATCACAAGATCTTGTGATGCTACCGATTTATTATCCATTTTTTTGTGATTAATTATTTTTGTCTGCAGGATCGAAGACTGATGAGTGGTCCTGTAAAATTTAAGTTGTTTTTGACCTCATTGTACTGGATCATCATTAATTTTTTAATGTCATTACTTTTTGTAATTTGGGTTTGTTACGTGTCGAATTTATGGAGTGTTGATACTCTTGTGCAACACAGGCTTTAAGCATGCTTTAGCCCTAAAAACAGCCTTCTTGTTTTTAAAGGGTAGCTGGCCGCTGCCTGCTGGTGCACTTTGTGTAGTTTTTCTTTATGGTATGTCTAGCAGTTTAAGGACAATTATATTAGTTGTAGAGTGCGCTTTATCCCTCTCCATTTTGTTGCATTTAATGTATAGGACTTTACATGGGCCAAGTACTGATTCGATGTGCTAGTTTAATGAAGAATTCCCTTTACATGGTTTGTTTCGATGCAAGCATTTAAATCCAGTTACACACCCAATTAAAAGGTTTGTTTATTTATGGATTTATTTTACACTAATTAAGCAATCAGGAAGACTATTTAAACAAAATTTAAGGGACAAAAAAAAAAAAAGCTGTACAAGAACAACAAGCAAATTGAAATTTGAAATATAGACAATTTTTAAGAGTTACAAAGAAGTTGTTGAATGAATATTTTTAGGGCATCCTTTCAGTAAGTGATTTCATCAGCACAGAGATTCAAATCGATTTAGGTCTTAGCAACTAAGAGGGGCTGATGGGATCACGATCCCATCAATTTTTGTTTTCTTTAGAAGTTTATCTAAATGAGTACATATGTCCCTCAATTTTGTATAATTTTTATTATGACCCCCTTTAAATATTACATATTAATTTATTGGTTGCTTAAATAGGATTTATTACCTCCAATCTTAGCTGCAAGTCTACCACATTTAGTATTTACTACAAATAGGTTTTGTTGACCCTCCAAAACATAAAAAATGCTGTGAAATAATTGAATATAAAAATAATTACATATTTACTCAACAACACAATTTCTAGGTGGTAACACACAAACATCACAAACGCATCTTCAAAGTGGGTCAACAAAGCAATGCCAAAGTTTTACGATAAAACATTAAACAGGTCAATGAACTGATTGAATACAACAAAATTTATTCATTAACTCGATTGTTATTATGACTATAGTTCAAATTCTTCCACACACAATTCCTTGTCTATGAGTGGCATCATCACACAAACAATTCAAACAAATGTTCAAAGTGGGTCAACAAAGCAATGATCTGCATTGGGGCCACTCCACTCCACCAATCACAACCATCCAAATTACAATAAGTAGGCATTGATGAAACCCAGCTTGATTTTCCACAAGAAAAAAAACGTCTTTAAGAGTGGGTCCTTCTAATCTCCCTCTAAGTCCAGAATGTCATGATAATACACTATCGCCACCTCTGTGGCTCTTGTCGAAAATCCAATGCGCCTGGTGTCATCACTACATGGTACTTCCCCTCCCTCCCTCCCTCCATCACAATACTGTGCCGCATGATAAACATCCCAACCGGGCCCACATGCGGGTACATTACAATACTGTAGACAAAATACACTGGAAAGATCAAATAAAAAAAAAAACCAAAAAACAAAATTTCTCTACTGTCCTTTATTTTATCGACCGTTACATTACAGGCTTGGTCACTAACTATGCCCTGGTAGAGATAGATAAACTAAACAAAATAAAAATGAAAAATATGACATAGGGACCCGAGAGAATAGAGAGAGAGAGAGAGGAAAAAAAAAAAAACTGAGCACAAATTCTGCAGGAGAGAGGACTGCAAGTTCGAATTATTCTTCTTCTGTGTATGATTGCTTTTATATTACCCAGTAGTTCTTTTGGACTATCTCCACCTACTTACTTTCTCTTCTCTCACTCTCTTTGTTTATAATATACATTTTTTTCTCTCTCTCTTCTTCTATGTTTATTTAGCTTCATATATGTGTATATATAGAGAGACACTTTTTTTTTTTATATATATATTTTTTATAATATATAGTGTGATGGTACGTCCCCGAGGCTGCGCCATCAGACCAGAACCAAAGCGGGTGTGTATTTAGAGAGAGAGACTAGAGACTGGGGTGTGTGTGGGTTTGTAAAAGCGAATAGAGGAGGGGAGGAGGGAGGAGGGTCTAAGAAGGCTTTTACACGTGATAAAGAAAACACCAAAAGCACTTTGCATGCGTGTGTAAAGATTCATCATCATCATCTCTCTTGCGTTTTTCTCTTTTACTTTTCTTCTCTTTCTCTCTCTCTCTCTTTGAACTCAAAAATCTGAATCTTTCTCTCACAAAAACCCATCTTTTCTTTTATTATTATTAGTTTTTTAATGTCGAGCCAAAAACCCATCTTTTTTTTTTTTATCTCTACTACTTTTTGCTTCTCTCCTTTAATAGCATCACATTGTTTGCCCAAACCCCATCGTTTTAAAGCCCTCCTCTTCCTCCTTGTCTTAGTTTTTTCTCTTTTTCAACCAAGGTGGTGACTTGTTCTTCCCAGCTATTATACCTCTTGTGTGTGGTAAGTGAGTGACTTGGTTGGTTGGTTGGTTGTTGAGTCTTAAAAAAAAAATGATTCTTGGGTACTTAAGATCTCTTGCAGACGTTAAGTGGGTCATTATCTGTTTTATCAGCAATAAATTCCATCGGTTGTTGCTTCAGATAGTGATTTCACTGCCCTTTTCAACGTTTATTCCTTCTCTTTGTATACATGTTCTTGTTTTTTGTTTTTTTCTAGGTGGTGTTATTCTCTTTCCACAATATATATATAGCAGCCTTCAAATATCAAAATTTTATTAATTGTCTTATTTTATGCCCTTGTTCTGTTTACATCTTCTTGGGTTCATTCATCAATCTATTTCCTCCGTGGATTGTCTGATAAAAGTTTCCAGTTTCACATACAGACAAGACAAAAGCCTAGACAAACGTTTCTCACTTGTGGGTATTTCCCACTTCTTGTGTCTCCATCGTTTGTTTTTGTTTTTTTTTTTTTTGTTTTTTTTAAGTCAAGTTATATTTTTTCTTCCTAAATTCTGCTCATTTTTTGGCCTCCTAATGGACACATATATTAAAAAAAGAAGAGCAATAAACCTTTTTGTTTTTAAGTTTTTGAGTGATGGCCTGTATTGTCTTTGCATTTATCTCCTGAGCTACAAGAGTACTGTTCGTTGTTGTTGTTGTTTTTTCGTGTTTTCAATATCTTTGCCTTCTCTTATATCCTCAGCTAAAAATAAAAATGTAAAATCATTACATGTATCTACAGTGTATCTATGTTTTTTGTATATGTATATAGTTATTGTTGCCTCACCGCTCAATAGTGAGTCAGAAATTGTTACTGTTGTAGTTATTATTATTTTTTTGGATTAATTTATTGCGATATTTATGTCTTATTGTTTGGTGGTGAAAGATCGGTTTTTTTTTTTTTTTTAAATTTTGCCAAGGAATAGTGATTGCTTGTAAGGTGCAACAAGTGTGGTCTTTTTGCCCATACCGTTTCACTTCGAGCATTCAACTTTGGTGGTCTCTGCTTAATCAACATCATTGTTTCCATTTTTTGATGGTTTCTGCAATTTTGGTGGATGTTACTGACATACACTTTCCCTTATTTGGTTTTGGTGTTTTCAAGCAGATATACTCCTTTGATCTTCTTCAAGTAAAGAGTAAAGACTATAAGAGAAGACACAGCGTTTTTGAGTGTGACAGTTGGTGAAAACTGAAAGCTGTGAAAACCCCTCTTGAACTTGATTGAGCATCTTTCTTTTTCTTTTTTGGTTTTGTTTTTGTTTTTGCATTACCAAAGCCAGAAGCATGCCTACAAGGCAAATGAAAGAGAGCTCAGAACAGCATTTTGTGATAAAACCCCACTTGCAAAACACCATGAACCAAGCTCAGAGACAGTCCAAAACTGCTCAAAATGGCAAAGGCCCTCCACATCAAGAACCACCACCACCACCCCACAACAACACAAAACACCACAACCAAACTTCACCTCCAACAAAGAATAGAGGTAGAAGGAGAGGGAGAGGTGGTAGAAAATCTGATCAAGCTGATGTCTTTATGAGGCCAAGTTCAAGGCCTTGCACTGTAGCTCACAAGCCTGTGAATCAGGCAGCTTGTGATCTTGCTGCAACCAATGGGAATGGTCCTGTTGTAAATGTAAATGGTCATAACATGTGTGAAATGGAGATGGGGTTTCCTACTTCAAGCAAGTCTTTGAGTTTTGCTCCTAGACCTGGCTATGGTTCTGTTGGGACAAAGTGTATTGTTAAGGCCAACCATTTCTTTGCAGAGTTACCAGACAAGGATTTGAACCAGTATGATGTAAGCTCTATTTCTTCTTTGAAGTTCTCTCTCTCTCTCTCTCTCTCTCTCGTTTTATCTTTTTAATTGTTCTTCAAACATGGATGTTACTGCACTACAACAAAAGGAATAAATTTAATTTTAATTTATTTTCTCTGTTTGAATTTGTGTCATGGCAATGGGGGCCCTTAATCTGACAATGAAGGTTGATGTTGTTTCATCTTATTATTTTTTTCTCTTACATTGCAGATGAAATTGAATAGGTTTCTGTTTTTGACCCTGTCCTTTTCTTCTAATGGCATTTATGAGTTTTAAAATCCTGGCCCCCAATTTTGTTCTTACTGTTTGCCTGCCATTTGCCAATCTGTGTTCTGTTCTTTGCAGGTTACAATAACTCCTGAGGTGGCATCAAGAACTGTGAACAGAGCTATTATGGCAGAGCTTGTGAGGCTGTACAAAGAATCTGACTTAGGTATGAGACTGCCTGCTTATGATGGCAGAAAGAGCCTGTACACAGCTGGTGAGCTTCCTTTTGCTTGGAAGGAGTTCAAAATTAAACTTGTTGATGAAGATGATGGAATCAATGGTCCCAAGTAAGGTTTTTTTTTTTTTTTTTCTTTTTTTTTTCGCTTTGCCTTCTCCACTTGACATCTCATTTTTTTAAGTTCTTTTGTTATGTACCATCTGGGTTACTCTCTTTTGAGTAAGTTAAATATGTTACTACTGCAAACTACAAGTGAAAACAAAAGGCATTTATCAAGTTTAACATACCTGATGTCTCATATGATTATGATGTTTGTCATATGGACTCTGCTTCTGTGGAACTGGGAAGTAAATTTAATTGACTAATGTGCAACTTGTCAGGAGAGAAAGAGAATACAAAGTTGTGATTAAGTTTGTGGCTAGAGCAAACATGCATCATTTAGGCCAGTTTCTAGCTGGTAAACGGGCAGATGCACCGCAGGAAGCTCTGCAAATTTTGGACATTGTATTAAGGGAGCTCTCAACCAAGAGGTATAATTCCTCTCAAGGGTTTGCTGTCATGTGAAATTCTGTTGGAGATTAATGAACAATGTGGTTGACTTGTATCTCTAACTTTGTATGTGATTTGCGAAGGTATTGCCCCATCGGGAGATATTTCTTTTCTCCTGATATTAGAACACCCCAACGGCTTGGTGATGGCTTGGAGTCATGGTGTGGATTCTACCAGAGTATTAGACCTACACAGATGGGCCTGTCCCTAAATATTGGTAAATATAATGCTTTAGAATGAATTTCTTACTAAACTTACCTGACTGTAGCTTAAAATGATCTCTCATGTTTTCTTTTCATATGTGTACTATATCATAGATATGGCTTCAGCTGCATTTATAGAGCCTCTCCCTGTAATTGAGTTCGTTGCCCAGCTTTTGGGTAAAGATGTGCTATCCAGGACATTATCTGATTCTGATCGTGTGAAGGTACTGTTCTTTTTATTTGCAAATTGCCTGGTTTTATTTCTTGGTAATTGGTTTAACTAATGTTGTTTTGAAATGTTCACCAGATAAAAAAGGCCCTCAGAGGAGTAAAAGTTGAAGTAACACATCGAGGTAATGTACGCAGGAAATATCGCGTTTCGGGATTAACATCTCAGCCTACGAGAGAACTAGTGTAAGTTGAAGTCCTCTCTCGGTTGGACTTACTGTCTATAATTGCTGGTATTTGTCACCTAGTTGTTTTTTATGAGAAAAAGATGTGGGGTTTTTCTAATACAAAGGTTATTTAGTATTTTTGACAAGGGTACACAATAATTTGATCTGTTGTCTTGTCAATTTCCAACTTATTTTGATGAGTTTCTGCAAGGGCTCTGACCATTAAAGGTACTTATGTCCAGGTTTCCTGTTGATGATAATTCGACAATGAAATCTGTGGTTGAGTACTTCCAGGAAATGTATGGCTTCACCATTCAGCACACTCATCTACCTTGTCTTCAAGTAGGAAACCAGAAAAAGGCAAACTATTTACCTATGGAGGTAGAAAGCAGTTTAGATACTTTGTCAGTCCACATTAATTGAATTATTTTCGTTTACTTTACATAATTCTTGCTTGGTATTTGCAATCCTCTTTGTTTGTCAGGCTTGTAAAATTGTTGAGGGACAACGATATACTAAAAGGTTAAATGAGAGGCAAATTACTGCTCTCTTAAAAGTTACGTGCCAAAGACCCAGGGATCGTGAAAATGACATATTGCAGGTATTTTAGATGCTTGTACTCTTGTTCCTATTTAAATACTTTTATGAAATATTTACAAAATAGGATAATATAAGCTATGTGTGGTCGCAGAGAATCAAGGAAAAGCGAGAAGCTTTAGGGCCTTTGAGTTAACACTTTTTACCCATGTGCTGTGAAATTTCTTTATGTTTATGTGAACTTTCTGCCAACCAGATTAAACATTCTTGAATTCCTAAATAGTAAAACCTACGGGTTTGAGGATTTACTGATGGATTTGTTATTGACCATTTTCCTCTCTAGGAAAATGATTTTGAGCTTTGACTATTAAAGAGATTTAGACATAGTGTAATCTCTCATCGGTTTTTATCTGAGGCTAAAATTGATGCACTCTGAAGTCACATGAATGTTGAAAAATATTTAATTAGGTAGAATCTCTACTTGCCGTTGCATTAGGCATCTCAAGACATCACTAGCCACTGACAAACTTTTCTTATGTTGATATCATATCACACGTGTTGCAATCTTTATTTGACATTCGAAAACCATTCATCCTTGTATTTTTGTATCCAAGCAGACAGTTCAACACAATGCTTATGATCAAGATCCTTATGCAAAGGAGTTTGGGATCAAAATCAGTGAGAAGCTAGCTTCTGTTGAGGCCCGAATCCTTCCTGCTCCTTGGGTAATACTGTCTTTCCTTAATTTCTATCAGTTAAGAAAAAAAGGCAATGGATATTTAACAGGTGTTGCCATCTTATGGTACTTCTTCATGCAGCTAAAATATCATGAAACTGGGAAGGAAAAGGATTGTTTGCCTCAAGTTGGTCAGTGGAATATGATGAACAAGGTAATATAGTTTGAGCTGCTCAACCTGTTTTATTTTCCTGTTTTTCTTTATATATTTATTAATTTTCCAGTACTATTAAATATGGAGACGAATCAGAGTTATGTAATTTTCGTGGAGATTCCATGACTATGTTTTCATATCTATTAAATTTACCTAATTTTCCGCCATACCAGTCTCATTAAAGATGCAGAAATGACCACTGATATACTATATCTATTACTAATTAAGATATCATCAATGTAACTATCCCAGCACCTTTTTGGCAATATTTAGTTTTCAAATGTTGATTTTCAATGTCTTAGAATTTTCAGTGTATCGATCAATGCTTATGTTGGCAGTGAACTCCTTGGAAACATTGTCATAGCCCTAACCATAGAATATCTTCTTCTGCTGATTTCTTTCATCTGTTCCTCTTATGATGCAGAAAATGATTAATGGGATGACTGTAAACCGGTGGGCATGCATTAACTTTTCACGAAGTGTGCAAGAGAGTGTTGCTCGGGGGTTTTGCAATGAACTTGCTCAAATGTGCCAAGTATCTGGCATGGTAAATTTCTTATGTTTCGGTCTATTTTAATAAGTCTTGTAGTTTCATTTTTATTTCCATTTTCAAGTTTTAATATGTTTGCTTCCAGGAATTCAATCCAGATCCAGTGATCCCAGTCTACAATGCCAGACCTGAGCAAGTTGAGAAAGCTTTGAAGCATGTTTATCATGCGTCCATGAACAAAACCAAAGGCAAGGAATTGGAGCTTCTGTTAGCCATATTGCCGGACAACAATGGTTCTTTATACGGTATGCCATGTGTTCTGATGACTACAATCATGGTTTGTGAATGACTTCCGCTGACATTGTTGTTCTAACATGGATTTCTTTTCTAGGTGATCTCAAGAGAATATGTGAAACTGATCTTGGTTTAATATCCCAATGCTGTCTCACAAAACATGTCTTCAAGATCAGCAAGCAATACTTGGCTAATGTTTCCTTGAAGATCAATGTTAAGGTTCGATAAATAGTCATATAAACAATTTTTACTTCGACATGATTTTGCATTCATTAATTATACTGACTGCATTCTCCTGAGACCTGGTTATTTATCATGGGCAACCATATAATACCATAAACTACTTGGATTATAATTATTAAATAAATGACAAGCACGCATTTTTTCTTCCATTAGTTTAGTCATCATCCAATTTTAAACTCTGATCATAGTAAAGTTTGTTTGGACTGTTTCAAAGACTCATTTTTGTTACTAGGAAATTACTGAATCTTTTTACTCCTGTCTTTTGCAGATGGGTGGTAGAAACACTGTTCTTTTGGATGCCATCAGTTGCAGAATACCATTAGTTAGTGACATACCAACTATAATATTTGGAGCAGATGTGACTCACCCAGAGAACGGGGAAGATTCGAGCCCCTCAATAGCTGCTGTACTGTCTTTTACCTAATTTATGTTTTTAGAACCTTTCTTGTCCTGGATTAACATTTGTTGCTGATACATGTTGGTCTGAATGTAGGTAGTAGCTTCCCAGGATTGGCCTGAAGTGACGAAATATGCTGGCTTAGTATGTGCTCAAGCTCACAGGCAGGAACTCATTCAAGACCTGTACAAAACATGGCATGATCCTGTTCGTGGGACAGTTAGTGGTGGCATGATCAGGTACATAAATCAGATTTCTGCATGAATTTCTTTTCTATATAGGATGGCCCTCTCTTGTCCTGCCTCCTGGCTCCCAGTTACAAGTATGAGATATATGGTTCTCTTTGTGCAGGGATCTTCTTATTTCCTTTAGAAAAGCAACTGGGCAGAAACCGTTAAGGATCATATTTTACAGGTTAGTGCTCCTATCCCTAATTAGTGTTCTAGTTAGTGTTCATGAGAACTTGTTCCATGTAGAACATTTTACGACCTTGATACTGCATGTTTATTTAGCTGCTGAATTACCCTATGAATGGGCTTTTTTGTGGTGTAGTTCCAGCTGCTTAATTATCAATATATAATTCCAAATAGGTATGTTGTAGTAAGACTTGATTGAGTCTCAAGACATGATCATTCATGGTAGTCATCATCATCCATATCAGTATCCTGGGGACTTTCATGGTTTGTTGACAGAAAATGGAGTTTTTGGTTTCTAAGAATACAAGCCAAGTTAGGATTTCCCTCCCTCATGGAATGGAGACTGACCTCTGAAATTTAAAGTACAGTTAGTCCCACCCTTCAAAAACTACAGCCAAAAGTCAAGTGTCACCTGGATCCATCCAAAAGAGTCATTGCTTAATCTCAAGAAACACGTGATACTAAATTGCCAAAAGCATCTAATCATGGTTGATATTTTATGGTTTCAATGGGATTTGAGATTTTTCATCCAACTATGTTGACAACATTTTGCATACTGATGAAAGTAATGCAGAGAGATGGAGATGTCAGTGTTTATAACGAATTTTTATTTCTCGGTGCAAATTCTTCTATTTTCAATTTAAATGTTTCCTGACTGGAATAATTACACACACATATGATGTATAAATTCATCTTCAATTTCTTTAACAGAATTACAGTTCTTAATTAAGATTTTTTGTAAACAGGGATGGAGTAAGTGAAGGACAATTTTATCAAGTTCTACTGTATGAATTGGATGCAATCAGGAAGGTTAGAATTGATGCACTTTCTTTCATTCTATCTTAAGACTACAACATTGTGATGGCTCTGATAAATAAATTTTCTATGCAGGCTTGTGCATCTCTAGAACCTAACTATCAACCACCAGTGACATTCATAGTTGTACAAAAACGACATCACACTCGATTGTTTGCCAACAACCACCGGGATAGGAGCAGCATAGACAACAAGAGTGGGAACATATTGCCCGGTAATTAATTTTCTTGGAACTGGAACTCATTCTGCTACATGCATGGAGACAATTCTGTTTCGCTAATGCTTATTTGACCGCACGGAATCTACATTACAGGCACTGTGGTGGATTCTAAAATCTGTCATCCAACAGAATTTGATTTTTACCTTTGCAGTCATGCTGGTATTCAGGTATAGTGTTTTATCTTTTTCTATGGGTGTGCTTTTGATTATCATGTTTATAAGCGACGCATGCATTTGTCTCAGCAAGTTGGTGATACTCTTTGAAACTTTTGGTTTTTGTTTTCTTTTTAAAAAAATTCTATGGACAAATGATCCTTGGCCTAGATGCATTGTTCTATCTAGCAGTGCTTGTCCTTGTATGCTCAAGCTCCAGGTTTTCTTAACGAGTTTATGAACACACTAGAAGAAATACAAAGGTTAAAGGGCAGAAACAAAACCATGAGTGAAGCTCATTGTATTTTATTTTTTCAACCATATAATTGTGGCAGTCTTTCTTTAAAAGGAAATTACCTGACTTTTCAATCAATAGGACCATCTCATTCATGAGGTTTGGCTCAAATCATGTCAGTAATAAAATACATTTTGGGATTGTGTAAAGCTGTAATCCTAAAACAAAGAGTTTTGGATTTAGAAGCTAAAGCAACATGTGGGATGGATGATTCTTTGGATATATGAGCTGTGGTGAAGTTGTCAATCCCACTTAAATACCTTCTAGTCATTTGAGCTTTTCTCAATCAAGTTGATCAGTATCAGGATTGTAGCTGGCAAAATCATCTAATTCAAAACTGCAGGGTGCTCAGAGACTCCATCTGTGTATACTTTGTGCATTTCAATCTCAATGGTCAGGGGTTGGAAATGGGGGTGGTCGGTCTATTTGAGCAACTTGCCAGAAATAAAATTAGCAAAATGATTGTAATGTGTAACACTCCATAAAATAAGCTCAGTGCATACCGGACTTGCCTTGAGTTGTTGAACTCAGTGCATTCCGTAGCCATTGTTTTGATCTTTTCCCTAGCATCAGCTTGATCGAACACTGGCCCGAATTTTCTTTACATGTATAGCTGTGATTAATGATTGTCATACCAAATTAGTTGCAATATCATTTGAAGTTTGGCTTTGGAGTAGAATAAACAGTGAATAAAGGATTAAATCCATTGTAATGAAATAACTTTAGACTTCTCCTGGTGCTACTAATATGCTAAGAATATGATGAACCTATCGCTAAGACATGAAGACGAGGATGCACTGGAGATGATCTGTCTTGCATACTTCATATTACATGTATCACTTTAAACAATTATATGCATCAGTCAAAATAACTTCCCTTTTTGTAATATTTCTATGTATTGAAGCTTTAAGAACACTTATTTGTTTCTAATGTGACAGGGTACAAGTCGGCCTGCTCACTACCATGTCCTATGGGATGAGAACAATTTTACCGCTGATGGAATCCAGTCTTTGACAAACAATCTTTGTTACACATATGCAAGATGCACACGCTCCGTCTCTGTTGGTAAGAAATGTGATCTTTGGTTTTGACAAATATTGGCTAAAGATAGTGCACCTTAAGCTTCAGTGATTCTACTAGAAAAGAAGGCTATGATTATCATTAACTCTATAACTGAAATTCATTTTGAACAACCCATCCTAATTGAGAAAGGGTTGGTGATACTGGTGGTTTTCCCGACAGAGTAGTCTCAGTTATTAACACTTCGTTCTAAAAAAAAGGTAGTTTGTGCCGTAGTGGTTACACGTTGTTTCTGTGCAGTTCCTCCAGCATATTATGCACACTTAGCTGCTTTCCGTGCCCGATTCTACATGGAACCCGACTTACAGGAGAATGGCTCAATAGATGGTAGTGCAGGTCACACTGCTAAGAGTACACGAGCAGGAGAGTCTGGTGTCAGGCCATTGCCAGCCTTGAAGGAGAATGTGAAGAGGGTGATGTTTTATTGTTAGGATGGTAACAGGGTAGATGATAGCAGCAGAACAGTAGCCAGGATATGCAGCAATCATGAAGTGCCCCACTTCATTTCTAACATTTCTTCTGTGTAAATGTATGATGATTCGCGCATTGTTACATGTTCTACCAGTTTAGAATCAGTGATTATAAAGTCAAATAGTCGTAGGTCCTGGTTCCTTGAATGATAAAACCGGGTCGAGCATGAGGAACCCTCAGTAGATGACTTTTCCTCTGGACCTGGAACGTCCATCCATCTGTAGAATGTCAGAACTAGGCTTTGTAAAGAAATGTTCAATTATGAAATGAATCCATGCGTAGGAAGTTTTGCCTCAGCTGAGATGTGCGTATATTTTGCTTCTCCGTGAGCACAAGATGTTTAAATATACTAGATTTCAAGGTAAATTTAGGCCATGGATGGTAAATCACAATACATAATATAAGTAATAGACGTATATAATATAACTGATCACGATACATGACATAAGTAGAAGAGTACGATACAGCACGATGTATAATATAACTATGTCAGCAGGAGAGCGCAAACATGATTGATACCAAATTCGTTCGTGTTTGCTACTCAACACTTCCAACCTTACACTAAAAGCCTGAAAAAAAAAAAATAAATTACCGCGTTTTATGCTTCTAACAATTGCTGACGTTGGTTGGCTTGAAGGTGCATGCAAGAAACAAACACTCTGGAAAACAGAAACCGATCCGGTTACAAAAAGGAATCTGGGGAAAAGCAGGCTGATTCAATTTGATGACCTTTGACATTGGAAGGCAAAATTATGATTCAAATTGTTAGCCTATAACAGCTAAGCTTGAATTATGGTGTACACAAAACACAGCCCAAAGAGTGCAATACAAATCATGTGAGACATTAAGTTTAGAGGGACACTTCGAACATTAGAATGTGTTTTCAATATACATAATGTTTTGTGGCATAGAAGCCATGTGACTCACAATTCATACTACATGACGAGATAAGAGTGGTAGGCTAAGCACACCGTACGATGGGCATAGTGAGGCGTTTTTCCCTGGATTTATTTGTCCTTTCTATAATATTTGGGCCAATATACCCAAAATCAGTCATGGTCCAAATCTATTTAGTATTTTCAGTTCACAAATAAATTTCAAGAATTATCGCTTTCAAAAAAATAAATAAATAAAGAATTATCCTTAGTGGAAATTATTAAAAATATCTCCAAAAATATTATAAATTTGTTTTTGGCCCAAAAAAGTTTATTGTTTTGTATCCAAATGAAATTTCAACCATTTTTAGTTTGTTTTTGGTTTGTCTAATGTTTTATATATATGTATCTGAAAATATTGCATGCAAGGCAAACGGAATAAAAATTGATAAAAATTTCATTTGAAGCAAAAGATCATTAACGTTGTTTTGTTGTTTTGGGGCAAAAACATCCTCCTCTTCTTCTTTTTTTATTTTTTATTTTTTAAATTTTGGCCTAAAAATAAATTTGTTCCCAATAGTTTGGTTTATCCCAATTATATATAAAATCTCTAAGGCTTTAAGTGAGTGGTAGGTGCACAGGATTGGATTAGACTACTTTTATAAGATTGAATTATTTTAAGCTTTAAGGGTGCATTTGGTTTCTCCCAGCTATATATAAACTAATATCTATTTGTGATTAATAATAAGATATATTAAAATTTAAAATTAATTTTAATAGAATATAGTAAATTAATTTTTAAATATATACAGTTTATGTACAAATAATTAATAGTATAAAATATAATAAATAGAACAATATTTAATTTTATTCATATTTAATTATTTAAATATTAGTTTTATATTTTGATAACTAAAAATCATAATAAAGAAAAGATGTATAGTCCTAGTGAACTGCCACCAAATGAGAAACTTGAAGGATTGTTCATTCAATCCCATCTAATCCCACGTATCAGTCATAATAAGAGTAGAAGGCTTTGTCTTCTACTCTTTCAACTCATACTGGGATGATAAAATAATTACATCTTTACTTTCCTATTGTTTCTTATTTTTCTTAATTATGAAACCAAATGCCACAATCCTAATGTTCGTAATTACAACTTACAAGGATAGAGTGTAATAAGATGGGAAAAAAGTGGTGGAATATGAGCACACAATAACTATAATTTTGAATATAATAGTCTTTTTCTTTTCTCCATTCCCAAAATTTCAAATTGTGATAGTTCAAGAGAATATATATATATATATATATATATATATACAATGGTCTTTTAAATTCAAAACTAATTCCTCATATTTTTGTATCAATTATCCTTATTATCTAAAATTTTACACAAATTTACTATCCAAATAATGTAGCAAACTTATTATAACCATCACATCATTATTTCATGGGAAAATTGCGTAAACCTCAACTGAGGTTTGACATAATTGCACAAAAATGATAATGTTTGAGAAACTCACACTGTCCCTTGAGGTTTTTGAAACTCAGTATAAACCTCCCTTGGAGTGAGTCAACTGTTAATTAAGACAAACAGTCAAAGTCAATTTGAGCAAAAGTATCAAAATATCCCTAAATAAATCAATATATCATTATTTTAATTTTAAAAAATAATTAAAAATCATCTTAAAAAAATCTTATCATCTTCTTCATGACTTCCATCAAATCTTCTTTATCATTCTTCATACCATCATCAACATAAATTTTTCTTCATGATCAGTTCAAACATAACACTCATTTAATCAACCTCACAACCCAAATCTTCAACAAAAACCCCCCACAACCACATTTTCTCACCAAACAAACACTAACCAACAACCATAAGATGTCATTGCAAATTCACTAAGGAAATTCAAAATAGAAAACTAATAAAGAAATTCAACCAAACCCACAAGAAAATTCAATATGAAATTCAACCAGAAATTATTAAAAAAAAAAAAAAGAGCTTGAAAAGAGAGAGAGAGTAGATGAGAGAAGACGAGATAGGAAGAAGATGATGATGATGATGAGAGACGAAGAAATAGAATAAGATGAGAGAGGAAGAAGGAGGACAGAAGAAAAAGAATATGAGAGAGGAAGAAGAAGATGAGAGAGCTTGAAAAGAGAGAGATGGTTTTTGTTTTTTATTTTTTAAAATTATATATATGTTTTTTAATTAAATTAAAAATATATATATTATTAAAAAATAGATACTCATATGATTTAATGTCATTTGACGATTTTACCCTTACCCAATGGCACTTAACAACTGTTCATCAACGGCAAGATTCTGACAGGGAAGATTTGTGTTGAGTTTCAGAAATCTTAGGGGAGGACAGTATAAATTTTTCAAACATCGTCATTTTTGTATAAGTATGCTAAACTTCAGGGGAGGTTTTTTGCAATTTACCCTTAATCTTCAGTAATTAATTAAGATGGTTACTACAAATTGGGTCACAACATCATATGGACAAAAAATTTTAGTAAAATTTTAGAAAATCTAGCATTATTCTTTTTTTTTTTTTTCTCTTTTGAGAGTTTTAATTTGCCTTTGAAATATTTCTTTTGAGAGTTTTGACATTAACCTTTTTAATCCATTTGAAAACCTTCTTTACTCTTTCTGAAGAATAAATAAATAAATAAACCATAGGCATTTTGACAGTTTTTATAAGTTTAGGTGGGCCTTACATATATCTTTATATTACTGCACAATTTTTTGCAAATAAATTTTATGAAACATTGATTGTCTAACACATTGAATCAGTTAATAGTACTCTTTTAAAAACTTGTTCTATCCGGGATTCATTTTAAAAAAAAAATTGTTACAATCTTAATTGCAATGTAAGTATAACAAATTCCTTCCTTTAATCCGTAATACTGTAATACAAAATTTTTTGTATGTGCGTACATGTTTAAGTTGCATTGCATTAGTAAAGTAGTACATTGGCATTGATATTATAAAAGCTTTAAACGCATGATTAAATTGGCTTAATCAGTGTAGATGAAATTGTAATAAGTTTGAGTGACATTTTTTTTTCCTTAATTTCAAATTAATTATAACTATTAAAAAATGGGCTTAATTACAATAAATACTTTTAAGACATAAAAAATCTAATGAATCTTAAGTTCATAAAAAATTTTGAATGATGATTCTTCTTTGACCTCCATTCAACTTTCCTACCTACTACACAATAAGTTTTGAAAAATTAATGAAAACCCTATATGATTCTAATTAAATTTCAGCCTACATTTTTTTTTTTGTTTTTCATTTTCAAGATTAGGGCAACACATCCTCCCTATTCTTCCCCGTTATAATTTCCATCTCCGAATTTCGGTTGTTAATTATAAATACTGCAACCGTGCAAAACATAATAAATATTCTTGGTGCAGTGAAACCGATTCCTGACGACAGCATAAGAGAAACATTAACCTCCTTTAGGCTGCCTGCAATGGTTTCAAACAGAACCTAACATCTAGAGACTACGTAAACTGCTTCTTTTAATGTACATCAGATGTGTATATATATGTATGTGTGTGTATCTATATACATACATATATATATATATATACATATATATTAGCTACTATTATTTTAGAAAAACAATAAATGACATTTACCACTGAGTGAGATAATGAAAAAAAGGTAGTTGGATGGATGTTCAGTTAAGTTTTGACACGATTTTCACTGCTCAACCCTAGTTTCGATTTAAGTTTAAGAAGCGAAAAATTGTACGTTTAATGGAATCCATTATTTGGGGTCAGGCACTTTCTATATATAATTCAGTGCAGTTGCAAACTCTTCTGTTGAGTTTCGTTTTTCAACATTGGTTGTTTGTTTTTTGGAACTTTGTGTTGCAAAACTGGCAAAATCTGCGTTGGCAGCCAGTGAAACTGAATAATTTTGGTCTAAAAAGGAAGATAATAATTTTTTCAAAAAAGAAAAAAAAAAGGAAGAGGGGGGGGGGGGGAGAAGATATTAATGAATGACAGACCCACATTTCAATATATGGCTGATGTAGCTTGAAAGAGAGTAACAAGCATTATTCATGACAAAGTTGAAACAAAAGTAAAAATACTGTTGACCTAGATTTTAAAACTTTCATCTGAAACAACATATGTTATATACGCATAATTACATAAATTATAAATACAAGCACAAAACAAAATCCTATAATATGAACACTTGCAGCATAATTAATTAGTTCATCCAAGAGAGCATTGCCATTATGCAATCACATGTTGAACAACACATCTAAAACTTTAAATGTGTAAGTTCATTAATTTTTTTTTATCAACTTAGTCAGGTAGACACTTAAAAGGGACCTGCAACATTTACTACACATCAAATGCTCAAAGATGGAAGTGCAGATTCGTGTCTTTTGGATTCATGCTATCTGCTTGTATGTTTACTAGAACTTCTCCCGTGAACCCATCATTAGTTTGATGGTGGCAATCTAAGCTACTCTAGATTGAAATTCGAGATCTCAATCCCTGTTTAGGTGTCAAGTAAATATAAGATAGAAAGTACAAATTAGACATGATAGGCTGATCAAACAAGTATGTAATACATATACAAAAATGGAGAGCATGTGCAATGCAATTAAGAAGAGAAAGCAAGGCAATGTCTTAAAAATCCCTATGTGGGTCCTATTCCCAAAAACTTAACAGGAAACTGATTATCCTTCAGACCTATTTCTAGTGTTTGAATGAATGGATATGAGATTTTCCTTAATTTTTTCAATCTTAAAACATATATTAACACAATCTGTTTTATCTGATACTAACAATTGTAAAAGTTAATAATATATAGAAAATCACAAATGCTCCTGTAAAAGAAATTTATTCTTCTGTACTAACTTCTTTATTACACAAACAAAACAGCATTGCTACTTTTACTGATGTCTCTCTTTCAGCCATTGAACACAAGTCCCTCCAGAGACCAAAAAGTCAATAAAGCCTAACACCATTGGTCTTCCCAAGAACATCCTTAAATGTTTATATAAAATATATATTAACAAGCCCTCACCCATGAGTCCTCCACCTGAGCTCTTCTTCATGAATGATTGCTGACACTGTAAAGGGTTGGGAGAATCGAAGTGATGACGTTTGATAATATGTGTACTCGGGGAAAAAAATGATAGATACATGGAATCTTGACATCACATGGGAGCTTCTTCATGATCAAAGTCCAACAATGCCATGCTAGAAGTTAAAGCAGACTTCTTTCTAAGAAAGAAAGATAGAGAGAGAATGAGAGACAGTGATCTGTAAAAAACAAAGATACGTTGTTTACATGTACAACTCGTTTACTTAGATTGAAATTTCGCTACAATGTTTGATTATGAGCAAAAAGAATGAATACAAAAGTTCACTTAGAGGCCTGTTGGTTGCTTTTGTTTACATCTCAGCTCAAATGGGTTGCTTTTGTTTTGTTCTTTTTAGACTGAGAAAAATAAGCACCACAAACGTTATTGTTCATGTACTTCAGTTTTGGGCATTATACAACTGGATCTTCAAATCATATCCAAGTGTAAGGAAATATGAGAAAGTGTGTACTGAAAGGTGTCTCAAATAAGCAGGTAGACTCAAGCATCTTTAACAATAAACCTAAGCCAAAAAGAAGAGATACATATATTTATCTGTACTCTCTAGATGCTTTGAGTGAGTAAATATCACCAAATGGGACAAGCTCACTATTCCATTGCTGTACTGGTCATTCAGATTCCCTATATCTCAAGTAGTTTCTCCATTTTTTGCTATTTTCATGAACAAACTTGTTACAATTAAAGTAGAGAAGAAACAAAGTGTTTGAAGATATATTTTTTGGCTTCATCTCAAACTGATGTATGTCTGACAAACTCAATTATTTTTTTTTTAAACGAAATAAGATCTCTCTCTCTCTCATTTATGATAGGTAAATTAACATCAAACCACCATGTCTGACCTGAAGTAATCAATTCCTAAACAACATATACGAGTGAAGACACCACAAGTCTCAAAAACTCGAGTGACTGGAAATGATGATGAACACTACTACAATTAATTCCAGAAGAGACAAAAAAAGAGAGTGCAAAGGTCAACACTTCATGGGGCAAGTGAGCTTAGAAGTTTAAGATCTCTCCTCTTCACTGTTCTATTGTACTAGTTTTGGACTTGAATTAAAACCCTAGCTAGATTTCAAAGTTAGGGTTTAGTCCAAACAAGATGGAATCAGCTGTAAATGCATAGATTTGTATGTTTCACTTGTGAATATCCTCAAATTCAACGGATTTGAAATACTTATTTTGCTCTGTTTAGTTTTGGTTGCAGAGACTTATGATGGTGTAGAGGTGCACATCAAAACCTGAAACATTTTCATGAATTCTTTTGTTCTACAAAATTAGCCAGAATCCACTTCCATTTCACAAACAAAAAAGTGACGAGATGAGATCAATGCGCGGTATGCAGAACATAAGAGATGCGTACCCGATTTTCACCAACAAAAAGAGTACCTGTACAACAAGTTAAAGGGAATGTCAAAGCTCAATCACCGAAGCACCATGGAGGGGTCTCGAAATCATCAAAATGCACCGAGACGCAAAATCCTACCACTGAAAGTCAAAACCCTAACGAACCTAAGAGATTTTAACCTTTTCTTGCTCAAGTTTCAGATACCAAAACAAGAGAAAACACAAGAAAACATATATACATACATGTTAAACAAGCAAAAATTAGTACAATTACATAGAAAAAACCTATAAATTCACACAAACCCAGATGGGCTAGAATCATATATAAGAAGATCACTACCTTCTCTTTTTGTGTTCAAGCTGCAAACAATGAAATAAACCCTAATGGCCACGTCAGCATAGAAAAGAATTATAACTAGATTTAGGGTTTGTTTAATTTCGTGATACCAACCAACGGGTGAAACTGCCACATGATCTGATCGTTCCTCACCATAGGAGGAAGGTTAAGATCATGCTGGCAGCTTCATCTGATAGTGGTGCACGATAAGAGAATGTGAACTGGATAGTAGAGGACACACACGACAGCATTGAAAGGTAAAGGAAGATACCTTGGCAGAGAGAGCTGAGCATATATTTAGTTAATACTGGTTGTTGCCAAAGGTGATGAAGATAAGAGGAGATAGAGGGGGGCTATAAATAGCTGGATGAGGAGGAGGATTGAAGGGTAATTATCATCGTTCAAAGAGAAAAAATCTGAAAAATCATTAAACTGAAAAATAATATCACTGAACCTCTTTTTTTAATACACATATTTATTTCATTTTCAAGGATATTTAGATAATATTCCTTATCAAAATTATAATCTTTTTATTATGTAAAATTAGATGGGAGTACAGATAGGAGACTGAAAAGGGCCATTAGAAAAAAAAAAAAGAAAAAAAATAATAAAAGAGGTAAACGTGGTCCCAAGTGATGCAAATTGAATATTGTCACGCCAAGACTACAACCATGCAGTTTGCAGAGAGGTTAGTGACTGTTTCTATATATAATGTAAGAGCATTAATAACTTTTAGGTTGGGTCTGGGGGAAGTGGGGGACCCTTAACATTTCTCTCTCTTGAAGAAGGAAAGGAAAGAGCATCAAGGCAGGACCCAAAAGAGGGCGTTAACTCTAGTAAGTATATGAGGGGACCATTTTTTTAATTTTTTTGTTGCATGGTTTCCATAGGTGTTGCATAAGGTTCACACATAAAGAAGAAAGGAAAGGGCATCTCATCAACCCAAGAAAAGAGAACAAATTATGTGAATCTCTCATACACTCTCTCTCTTTCTTTGTGAGTGATATTATGAGATATTGTGCAGTTAATCCTTTTTCCATACAAGCATCTTTTCTTTCTTCACAGATGATAACCTTTTCTTTGCAATCTTTGCCATATGTTGGATAGTTGCTCCTTCTGCATCTTATTGGTGCCAGCTACGCAATACTAGTTAATTTGTAACATCTGATATGGACAATCAAGAAAATGACATGACTTAATTTCTTTTTAATGTTCAATTGAGTTTTTGATATTTAAAAAGAGTAACATCTGGTATCTCAACTTTTGAGTTATCGGTTTTATTTAATTAATAGTTGATAATTAAGATGACGTTATAGTTACTGTGTGTACACATGATTGAGTAATACTTAAGATTTTTCATACAACAAGAAACCTAATTATCAACTAAATATGTTAGTGTCCTACATGTGATGATTTAATTCTGAATCGAATTGACACTTCATAATTTCAGATATAGGTTTGGATATTATTTGTTATACTTCTAATCCAAATTTGTAAATGATTACCCACTAAGGGTGATGATGGAACCAACATATGTAAGCAGGCCAATCTCTAGAATAAAACTTACCTGTAGTAGAATTAAGAAGTATATGATGTACGTAATATGTATGTAATGCATGTTTTAATTAGTACTCTAAAAAATCTGGTTAGATTTGCTTAATCCCTTTTGAGATTTTGATTGCTGAAGCCGCCGCGTGGATCTAATACTTCTCCTTTCTAATTAAACAAACTATAACATATTCTTTTCTCTTACATTTTGATATCAATTTCTTACTCTCGGAACATATTCCTGTGGTTGTTATATTCTTCAACCATCCTAGGAAAGTTCTGTGAATCTGAATAGCAGTGGACAATGAACATTTGACACCGAAAAAGAAAATAACAGATATGATGAGCATACAAACCTAGGTTATATATTCTGTAGTATGGCCTAGGTTAATGGCTTATATTCTCCTCCCCCACCACACACACACACACATATATAGACCTTTTGATATAATTAATCCAATTATCTCTAATAATTAAAGGAAGCTTTGATTATCATGATGAGGAAATATGAACTAAAATTACCAAGCTAAGAAGAAAAAGTAGAACTAACACGTATGATACCTAGAGCCTACTTTTTGGATTACTTGATCTTATAGTTTTGGCAGGCTATGCTTGGAGATAATTATATGATGAATAGTATATGGATTGCAGAACTGGAAGAATGATGAATATATGAATATGTATGTAGAAACTTGTAGAATTAAAGTAGGGTCGGGATCAACGGCTCCAATTATTAACCAATTTAAGGCACAAGTTTTGGATTAGTTCAAATGAAGTTTTTCGAATGAAGATTGACGAAGATTAATTGCACAAAAAATATATTATATTACAATGTGCATTAATCATTTGGGTTTGAAAACTTATTTATTGAATTTAGATCCTATCTGGATTTAAATTTTTATTGTTTGTTAGGTTTGGTGGTTTGTCTTTCATAGTTCACATTTACATCTTTGAAGTTGTGAGTTTAAATTTTGTCTCTTTTTACCATCTCGAATTAATTATAATAATTTTAAAAAAGAATAATGTTAGACATTTCAAATAGTTTATCTAAATTCATTTCTAAATAATATGATATATGAGTTATCAACATCATACTCTAAAAAAAAAATAATAATAATAAAATACAAATAGTATCTTAATCATCGTACATGATTAATAAATAATAATGCTACTGTGTCATAAGGTTTACATGCTTGACAAAAGCTTGGATCATAAGAGTGTACTAATTATGTTCATTAAGTAATGATTAGCTCAATGATAATGTCCTTCATGTTTACACCATTGACATTGTAGGTTTAAGTTACATCTCCTATTCCGAATTTGACATCTATATTACTGAGATTGTGAATGTGAGTTGCGTCTTCTTTTTCAAAATTGTGAATCAATTATAGTAGTTAAAAGAATAAAAACTAATATTTATGAATTCGAATTGTATCTCCTATTTATAACATTGAATCAGTTATAATAGTTTAAAAATTAAATAAAATAAACAAAAGATAAGATAAAAATATATTCTAATTCTGCTTATTAAGCATTAATTGGTTGCCACCCATTGCAAATTTGTAACAATAAAGCCAAGATAAGATATGGGCGTTATTCCATATATTGAATCGTATTTATCATTTGATAATCCATTCTACAGGGGAACTCAGAGAATGACATGTTTTCTTTAGCCTAAGCAAAAATTTAGTTGAAGAATGTCTAGATTCAAGGCCATTGTTAATTCATTAATTTGATTTTATACTAAAGTAAAATCATGTAGCATCTATTCCAAAGTAAATGGTAGCCACGTAAAACCACCACATCTATCTTTTATAATTTATGTTTCTTCGCTTAATATAAGGTATATTATATATATATATATATATATATATGTTGCTATATCATATTTCAAATCATCTCCAGTATCTGCATATTGAAATTTTTTAATATATATTTTCGATTTTTTTTTTCTTTTTAGTAAAGAGGCCATCACTTTTATGCTGAGCTGGGCATAGAATACTGCACGGTAAATATAAAAAATAATGCCCATTAGAAAAGCAAAAGTAATGGCCGTAAAGTAAAAACAACCTATTCAAAGCTCATGAATTTCATGTGTTTATAAACCTATTGAGACATTACAATATCATCCCTATAAGAAACTTGATAAAAAATAATATATAATAATAATAACGCCCTCCTAAATATTAATTGGGACAATAAATCTGCATCACTGTAGTACGTCTCACGGGACAAAAACACAAAGCCTATTGGAATGTATATATACCATTCCAATACCTACCGATTTGATCTTTCAGTACCATTCCTTTTCAAAGGTATTTGGTTTTCCAGCGGCAATGCCTATAGCTACACATCTTAGACAACTTATTTTGTTTAGGGACCATTTATTTTCCTCCTATTGATGTATTTGACTATTTTCTAGTAGTGTATTATGGCATTCTCACAAATGCATACTTGTATTTTCGAATGAGGGTGCGATAATTCTGACATGCAACGTCTATACTCTATACCATACAACTGCAAATCGATAATAATCAATTGATAATTAGTTAAATAATTAAAGCTATTCCATTCCCTTTAAGTTCCTAATTAAGCTTAGGCCGTGGTGTAAAGTGGTGAAGTTAGTTGGGTAGCTACGTTCATAGCTCAAATTTATTGCTCAATTTGTTTGTGTTTAAAGTTACAGTAATGACAGTCCAAGCTGGTATTGTTTCAATTTTTAATTCCCTCAGAGGCAATGTTGATTCAAAGATAAAGATAACCTACAAAAAGGAAAAAGCAAAAAACAAAAAAAAAGAAAAAAAAAAAGTAAAAGAGTTGTAGATTGATCCACATGACCACAATCGTTACTTTATTTTTAATCATAAAACCCCATATGCTTAAATGGAAATGAAGATTACAGGATGTTGTTGTGCTCTTTCTTAATATGGCAATTACTTTTGAATTATGTCACACTTACATATAAATGTTGTTACGTTGGCTTTCATTTTCCACAATCCTTGTTTATTTATTTGAAGTTTTCATTTGTATGAGTTATCAATCCATATATAATCAACAAAATAGTTAACCCTATATCGTTGAAAGTAATTACATATCAAAACTCGTGACTTTTAACAATGTCTTGGATAACTAAATAGGAGAATTGTGTGACTTAACAAATGTCACTCATGTAAGAGAAGAAGTAGTTTACAAAAGTTGTAACAAATTACAAAGATGTCAATAACTCTTTATATTAATGTATTTGTCGGGGGCGCAGCTGATTGATAATTGATAACTGACATTTAGAACATAACATAATTAATTGCGACTACATTAAATCATAAAAAGCCTTGGCTGTTCCCATCATTTTCTCTGTAGCAACTAACCCATGATATATATATATATATATATTTGATAATTTACAGAGCAGATTGATAAAATCTTCTGTTTTAAACAGATGATACATAGCTAGCCAGGCAATGGACCACGCCTGTGATGGGCGACTCACATACTAGAATATAGTGGATTTCGATCTTTCTTCCGTGTGAGTGCATGTTGTGGTCCTATAGCTTCAGAGAGGCGTGCTTGTCAGCAGCAGGTTTTCTATTTCAATCACCATTATGGAACCCATCACCAACTCTCAAAAATTGTCTTTCATTGATCCTAACTGTATTTCACAAACTTAAATTAAATACCATGCAATGCAATAGATAACAAGGTAAGTATTTTGATTTGTATGGAAACGTAGGTGGTTTTTGGAGATACGAAGAAAGAATAAATATATATATATATAAAATTTGGTTGCAGCACTTGCAGCTGCAAAAGCAAACAGCTCAGTTGATCACTTGTGTGCAGGTGAGGGACACTTGTTGTGATTGACACAACCCTCTCTCTAAACATTGTCCCGATAAAGTTGAACATGTTTTATACCCTTTTATGATTTTCACTAAGAAAGTTTAATTTGGTTAAACTTTATGGTTAATCTTAGTCCTTTTAACCCACTATCATCATTTATAACGCACTTACAGTGCACATGTTACATAAGTCACGACATTTTTGTTACTGTGGGCACATTTTGTTGTTACTTTGTTAACATATTAACGTACTTATATATAGAAGCATAGAAATTAATAGTGTTTTGTAATAGACTAGAATGTTGGAAGTAATGTATAATATAGAGGTAGGGCAGAATGTTGGAGAGGAGCAGTGGGGCATGCAGAATGATGCCAAGAGACGTGTTAAAAACACGCGTGTCAACGGCCTAATGAGGTTGGAGCTTGGCCACATGTACAGATATATTCAACCCTGATCACGCATCATCTGTCAGGCGGTGTGTGAGAGAAGTGCTTACTTCTCTCTTGGCGATTGTGGGTGACCTTAAGAGATCTAGAGAGAGAGAGATAGAGAGAGAAAAAGGTATCTTTGATGTGTGCACCCTAAGAAACCTATATTGCCTAGATTATTAAAAACTCTGGTTATGGTTATGATCCTTCTTGGAAGATGACAGATTTTTAGGGTTTTTTTTGGGGGGGGAGGGGGGGCGCTAGAGTGGTCCCGGTCACTCTTGTTGTATGAGTACTATTAGGGAAACATTTACTCTTTCTCTCTCTTGAAGATACATACAAATCACACATGAACCTGTCCAGTACAATACATTATATGGTCACATAATAGGAAACACCGGAAAGCAGTGCGATGACAAAGCAACTGCAGCCCTATTTATTAGGTATATTTATGGAAGGGTGTCTCTATCTCATGCAAAATTTAGGCACAGAGTCCCACCCACAAAGAGAGAGAGAAAGCTAGTGACATATTTTGGTTTGTTTTGAGTTACGGACTTGGGATCCTTTCCAATGAAATCTCACTTGTCTATCGTTTTTATCTTCTCAAGACGACAAGGCTGAAACTGAAGGCATCTCTCTTTCTCTCTTCCTCTGTGTCTTTGCTTCTCCTATGCATATATATTATTGAGTTAAGCATGACAGATAAAACCACTTTCACCAAATGTTCTAGATATTGGATCATGAAGCTAAACTTAATTCAAGCCTGCGATAAAAACTCGGATCATGTAGCTATTAATGCTCTTCTAAATTTTGGATCCGTACACATTAAACAAGCACACTAAACTGATATGGAAGTGCAATAATCAAAATACTGGTCACTAACTTGATGAGTTGCAACGAAAAACTGGGGCTGCTCTGATTAACTTTAATTGGGTCAATTTATAGAATGGACAAACACAATATGCCTAAGAATTGTACAAAAGGGGAAAACTCTACCTACAAAATTTACAAATCTCAGTTAAGTTACAAATTGTATGCTGTGCCGCATCTATCTAACCCTGGGTTTTACTCATACATAAGAGGTAACACAATGAGACAGCTAAACCTAACCAGTGCAACGACAGTTAAATAATTACTCACTGAACCCAAATATTTGTTCCCGAAAAGAATTGACTTTTAATCTTATAACATTCTAGGGCTACAAAATTTGGGACGGGCAGATTATTACCTATATGATGACATACAGTTATTCCTAATTATCTGAACAGATGTAATTGCTTGTACGTGCAAGCAACATTTGATAAATATCTCCGGCTGTAGGACGATCAGCTGGATTTTTCTTGGTACAACGGCAGAACAAATCAACAAGGAAACTCAGAGTTTCAACTTCAAGTTCTGGTTTCACAAGCTCTTTGCCTGACTGAGCCATTGATCGGTCATTGCATAATCTAAACGCCTCCAGCTCATCAGTAAGCCGTGGTCGCTCACCCAACTGCTCGGATCAAAATCAAAAGACTGTTTAGTCCATGTAATATATATATATATATTTTTTAAAAAAAATTATATTCAACATTATCTAGGACTTGTAATATGATAATAACAAGCGCAAAGAGGAACACTCATGGATCACTATTGAAGTCAAATATCTAACAAGTAAGAACCCTGAGGTCATCCTATCTGTATTCTTTGTGTGTGTGAATGAAAGAGAGAGAGACAGAGAACGAGAGAGACCTGAATAAGATCATGAATCTCTAATTCAGATAACCCCATATAAGGAACTTGCAGAGTCAGCAACTCAAAAAGCAGGCATCCGTATGACCATATGTCCACTTCCTGCAACCAGTGTGAAAAGACTTTATAATCCAGATAAGCCATCATTTGCAGAGAAAAGATGACAACAATTGAAGTTGCGTCAACCGTACACATAAAACTTCACACTTTAACAAAATGATACAGGAAAGACTACCAAAAAAAAAAAAAAACCATAAAACATAGGAATATTGAAAAAATTAGGGAGGGGTGGCAGGTCTAAATAACCAATACATTAGATGGCAGTGTACCACCCACACACAAAAACACAAAACTATGACCATGTTCTATTTTCTTGGTTTGAAAGCATTTGTACATCTACCATAACCACATTAAATAAAACTTCTGGCAAGGTCTCCACAAATTGGAGTGTCATTTCATTCAAAGCAGAACACCTGCTTGATTGCTTTCTTTGCTTAGCATATAAAAAATATGTTCATACATTATCACTTAAGAATATATGCAAGCCAATTCATTTGCTCATTACTTGCATATGATTTTTCATTAATATAAGGATTGCTGGTGCCCAAAATAATTAATCAAAAAGAGAAAACATGTGCCAGCATATCCCTCGTTTTACATGATTGTACATGGAATTGCTAATCATCAATTTGAGAAAAGAACATACGACAAAAAACTATTAATTATCGATTTAGGAACCCCTCATTGAACTGATAGAAGAGAAGACGAAACATACCAGTCCATATACGTTACGTTTATGCATTGCCTGCAAAACCTCTGGAGCCATCCACCGTGGGGTACCAACACAGACATCAGGAGGAGGAATACCCGTATGAGCAATACAGCATGTATGCAAAAAAGACCGTAGAGGCACAGCTCTGTCAAAATCACAAAGCTTCACAATAGGTGCTCCATCATCTTTCTTTCTATCCAAATCAATCAATATGTTTTCACTTTTTATGTCACGATGGATAATGTGCTTTGAATGCAACTCTGATAATGCCGATGCAACATCTTTAGCAATGAACAATGCCAATTCCAAAGGTACACGCTCCTCACCAGCTTTTGATAACTTCTCTAGATAGCTCTATTAACACAAGCAGGACAACCACCAAGGTATTAATAAAAAATGGCTGAAGCAACTTATTGGGGGCAACACATAAAGCAAATCTAGAATTACCTTCAACGATCCCCCTTTTACATACTCCATGAAAATAGCAGATTGTAAAATACGACGTTCTGGATTTCCATCTACTGAAGCGGCCCACTTGGAAGATATCTGATGTCCGTACATTTCCACTATGCAGGAATGTTTCAAAGCACCCAACATTCTCACTTCTCCTAAACAACTGTACTCAAAATTCTTGATTTCATCAAATGAACTCTCACATACCTCTAACGTACGCACCTGAAACAGTCAACAAAGTAGAATAACCTGCTGCTTAACATATATAAATTTTACTAAAAATGTAATTCAACTAAAGAAACAAAATAATGTCATGAGAAGCAGCTCTGAATAGATGCGACAAAAACTTAATTAGCACCTACTAAATCTAGAAAGGAAAAGGACGAGGATAAAATTTTAAAAAGCTTTTGTTACACAAACACTAGTATAATGACAGTAATAAGTCATCATCAGTTGTCTTTTTTTTTTTGGTGGGGCCGGCGGGGGAAGGGGGGATGTGGCGGTTAGGGAAGAGAAATCATAATCTTGAGGCAATAGCTACTTGACTGAAATACAATCTTGTGAGTTTTAAGAAAACATACCTTCACTGCAGCATCAACTGATCCAAATTTGCACTGAAGAACTGAACTTGAAACTGCCTTTACAATTTCATCACATGTGCTCAAAGAAGGAAAAGAACCACGACCGGGACCAGGACAAGTAACAGAATCACTTCCATTGGAAAGAGGAACTGTGCTCCTACTGAGAGGAATGTACCTGCAACAAACATCTCCATCAGAAACAGTAGCATATACCGCTCACTACTTAAGTTACATAATTGCAATCAAGTCAAAAACAAGTCAGACAAGGATCAGATGACTGTCGAAAGATACGAACATGTAGATTACACATGGAAGCATAACAGATAAACCAATAACCGTTCTTACATATTATAATTTTGCATTTTTTCTTCTTAACACAAACATTACAAACACACACCACGCTTTTGTTTAATAATGTGTAACCAATTCAAACACAGGTCACACAAGGACCAGGTGGTAGTTGAATGATAAAAAAAGGAAGATTAAAGATGGATGCATTAAGTAACAGATAAACCTACAACCTTATTGCAAATTCTGATATTCTTCTATCTTCTGAACAGATATATTGTCAACTTGCAGACATCTTTATAATGAAGTAGATCACTAATAACAAACAGCTGGGATTGTCATGTGACAGGAAATGCAAACAAAATAATGAACAGCGTTGAAAATTCTCTCAACATGCAGACATCTTTATGATTAAGTAAATTACCATATGATCACATTTAAAAAAAATAAAAATAAAAATAAATAAAAAAACATATGGGACTGACCTACAAAAATATTCTGGATCTGTCTCTTCTCTAATATCATGTGGACGGCAAGCATCAACCACCATGCGAACCAATGAATCACCCCTTCTTACAATGACGGTATTCCAAGCATGTGGTTGGTAATCCAAGTAACCCCTTACAAGCTCACAAGGAATGGGAGGTTCAACACGATCGCATAGATACTAGAACAATTAAAATTGGATCAGAGCATAAGAACTAAAAGCTAGAGGTCACAAAATAAAAATTTGAGATGTAAAGGAATTTTAACACAAATTCAGTGAAACAACTACCTTCAAAAGCAGTGCTCTGTGTCTACACACACCAAACTGCAGAGTTCCTATAGGAATTATGATGGAATTTCGTTTTGCCTTAATCGAACGCAGAGATTTTTCACAGAGATCGGTGAAAACAATATCCTCTGCAGTATCAAGAATCTGTTTGGAGGATGTGCTAACACTCTCACTGTTTCCAGTTGAACAAGTGCAAACAAAGGGCTTCTGGTAGTTTAAACCAGACATATTTTTCCGTGTCCTTTCAACAAGAGCACTTCTATCACTGCCTCCAAAGTGATCTGATACAAAGAGAGCAAGCAGTGATGCAATTTGCAGGTTATCAACAGGTTGTGCATCCCCATCTTTAGCTAATCCATTCAACTGCTTTAAATGAAGTACCAAAGCCTGAGCAGAGAGGCTGATCGCATCTAACTCTTCATCATATTTCCTGAAATAAGAATAAATAACCATGTTGTTACTTATGTATAAATTCGGATAAGCCCACCCAGTAGACAACTAGAAGACAATACAAGACCAACATTGACATAAAGCGATTAAATATGAAATTAACCTGTCCACAAGAATGACTTCACGCAAGTCAAGATGCAAAGACTGCTCATAAGTCCTTAATGGCATAAAGGGCCGGTCACGTCCCGCATCATAAAAACCATCAGGTAAACGATCCTCAATGCTGCAGAATGAGATGCTACTGTATTTCTGTGATACATTGGCACCATCTTCAATTGATTTCAGGAATTTGCATGGCTTGGGGCTATAAAGATCCCGGTCTGAATGTCTCTTAGTATTTGAAGCAGCTTTGGATGTTTCTGAAGATGAACCTTGGTCCTGCTCATCTGCTCCATCTTGTATAGAGGCTGAAGATGCATCATAGTTGGAACATTCATCTTTCCCCACTTTGTCTATGGACTCAGGACCAGGACGTGAGCAATTTTCAACACATGGCACCTTCTTGGAACTAGTTTCATCATTTTCAACACTAACACGCAAATTTTCACTCTCAACTTCTGCAGAAAGTAGTTGCTTGTCACCATCATCATCATCCAGGCCTATGATGTCTGATGCTTCTTCTGAGTGAGTTTCAGAAGTAAAGATATCGACTGGCTTGCAATTCTCACCTGCCTTCATATTCAGTTCTTGAGCATGTCCTTCACCTTTCCACTTCCTGCTGTTATTTAAACGTTCCCGTCGAGCTCTTTGTTGCAAGCAATGCTGCCGCTTCCACCGCTTACTTGACCTCCGAACAGTGAAACATCTACTATTTGAGGACACAGTAGATATGCTTGATGACGCATGATGAGAGACTGCATCAATTTATGCATATACAAAGTTAATTTCATACAAGCTCAGAACCAAAAACAAAACAGAGTTGAAAAGAACTGTTTAACATGCTAAGGAAAAAGTATCCCAGATTTTCCACAAGCCTCACCATTATAAGAACCATTTTCGTCATTCTCTGGAATAGCAGTTTCGTATACATCCATTTCTACTGAAGAACTGGTGAAACTATCATCACATAAGTCGTTGCCATTTCCTTCCAAATTACAGCATATCCATGAAGGCACTTGACAATAACTTAGAAGCTTATTGTACTTGAACAAAAGTGAACAGATAAAAAATAGGATAAACATATTAGATATAGAAAGTCAAACCCACATACGCAGAAAGTGTGAAAGTAATAACATATAACATACAAAATCATCAATTTTCATAACAAATTTTAAAAAAAAAAAGTGCAGGACATACATCCACAAAAATACCAAAGCATTCTTCAAAGAAGATTATCAACAGCCTCCAAATTAAGTGCATACCAAATGCAGCCATCAATGTCAAATTACGAGTAGCAAAGGAAAGACTTGATATAGTGAAGTGCAGATCAAAGAATTAACAAAACTGTAATGCACTAAGCTGAGGATAAGAAATCAATTTTCTCCAATTATACTTACTTGTGTGCACACCAACAGATATAGCAAGCACACAAATTTTAAAATGATATATGAACATATCAAAATATTAACATACTGCACTGTTCAATAAGGTGTCTGGCATTTCAAAACCCTACCTAAAGTGAAAACAGAACAAAGATCAAAAAGATCAGAAGCAATTTTGTAAAATGAGGTGATAGCCTCCTATCTGACTGGAGACTAACTAAAGTGGAAATAACTTTGATTTAGCATACATTAAAAAACACTGAGAACAAATCAGAACTCTATTGACCAGAAAAAAGACAGTACAATTACCTGTCTAATCCAGTATAAATTAATCTATATCTTAATCCACTTAGGACTTAGGAGGAAATGATAAAAGTTGAAAAAGGAGGGCAATTGTGCAAATAGTGAAATCATCCATATTTATTCTAGGAAAAAAAAAGAGAAAAAAGAGAGAAATTTTAATTTGAAAGTATATATTAATACCTGAAGATTCAACTTCTGAAGATTATGCATTAAGCCAAGTTCCAGAGAGCCCAATGACGTCAACCTATTATTTGAAAGGTCCAAGTTCTCTAGTTTTTGCAATGATGACAAACCTGAAGGTAACTCCACCAATTTGTTATTCGCAACCTTCAAAGATATCAAGGCCTTCAAATAACTTATTTCAGTTGGTAAATACTTCATTTTATTGAATGACAGATCCAAATGCTCCAAACTACTTAGGCAGCCAATTTCCGGAGGAAGATATCTGAAAAGAAAAAAGAAAGAGGATATGCCACCAAAGTTACACAATTTCTAAAAACATTAACATCTGTACTCACTAAAACTGAAGATTTGAACTCAAGTACGCTGCTGCTAAAATTCAATATCATCCATGCTACATTTATCATAGGAAGAAAGTGAAACGAGGAATAATGCACTATAGATTATGAATCTTCTAATGAGCACAGACTTATTACTAATATTAAAGACCAGCGATCTGGACAGACCCCCTTTTCTTAACTGGATAGTCTGACCAAAATTTGAATTTAAGCAAATAAAAGAAAGGATATTCTCAACACAAAAGCATCAATTATATACTATCAGCGGCCTTCCGGAGCAAATGATGCAAGCAAAGCCTTTTTTTAACACGAGTTTCTTTCTTTCTGCCACTTAATTTGAATTTTAAATTTTATATCTTTCCAGATTCTATAATATTATTCCTTGTAGCACTTAACACATTTCATATCACTATCTTGTCAACACAAAACTGAAACAAATCAACTTAAGGACTTCTGAATACCTACAATCTAAAACAACCACAAAGCCCTATCATTCAGCAAATTCACCCATTAAAAGTTCAATCAACTTACCATATATATATACATATACATACATACATACATATATATATATCATGAGTTGTGTTTGATATTTGGAACTTTGCATATATCATGGGCAAGCACTCGAAAATTACTTAATGAAATCAACCATTAAACAAACCTATGTCTAAAAAAACACATAGGCAGCAAGCACTCGAAAATTACTTAATGAAATCAACCATTAAACAAACCTATGTCTAAAAAAACACATAGGCAGCAAAGTTACAAATATCAAACACAACTCACCGTACAAAATATCAAAGCCAAAACCTTTTATCTACTCTACACCGTACAAATATTGCACAAGCTCAATAACTATTAACAACCCATTAAATAAACATTCTCTAATTTGAAAACCCTAACCTTATGGAAAAGTGGCAAACAGAGAGCTTGGTCAAGCAGGTGAGTCCAGCAATCTCACTCAACAGCGTCAAAACAGAGGGTCTTGGCGGGACCTTACTGAGTTCGAGCTCCTTCAAACCCTTTAACTTTTTCAAAGCCAACCCATTCACATCCAAAGGCGACAACTTCACCTGTAAACATTCCAACGCCACCAAATTCCCGATTTCGGCCGGAAACAAATCGATCTCGTTCCCGAAAAACTTCAAATTCTTCAACTTCAAGAGCCCGCCCACCGATTTCGGTATCAAATTGAACACATTCTTGTACAAGTACAAACCCTCGACCGAATTGTCGCTCCTTTCGACTAATGGAAACTCCACCTTCCTCCCCGAGACGTCGATGACCGACTCATCGTCGTCAACGATGGCGTTGTTGCCGTCGGTTTTGTCGTCTTCGAGTAAAAGCTTCGGTTTTCCGGTTTTTTCAGGTGTCTGTTGGGTGGTTTCACCGGAATTTATTTGCTGCATTGGTGGTGGTTCGTTAGCGATTTTAATAATTAAACAAAATCTGAAATTGGGGGTTTTGTTGTAAAGAGACTCGAAGATTTGTTTGGGCGGAGGGAAAATTAAGAGAAAATAGAAAAATCGAGGGAAATTTGAGGAGCGGCCCCGCTCCTAAGAAAGAGAAACCCTAAAATCTAGAGAAACCGTACTGTAGTTATTTTGAAGGTCTACATACGTGCTGCGTTTTTATTTATATAAAAAGATAAAAGAAATTCAATTCGGTGAAGGAATTGATTTGGGCACTCTGGAAGTTTCGCTGAAAAGGGCGCCCACGCTCCCCAGTTACTGAAGTAGTGAAAGGTCATAAATAGCCTTGAATTTTGATGGTATCGTCCGTATAGGAATTAGCGTCCGGAAAGAGAGGAATTTTTTTTTAAAAAAAAAAAAAAAGGGGGAAATTAAATTTAGAGAGGAAGTGTTTTAGTCAAAGTAAGTGGCCGGTCAAAAGTAAATTACGAGATAGAGTGTATAAAGTGTTACTTAAGCACGTGAAATGTTGTGGCTTCTCTCTTATTTTTTGGGGAAATCCCTATAATTCGTCCATAGTTAAGAAATATCTACTTTTCTTAAAGCTGATTTTTGTCCAAAATCTTTTAAAATATTAATAATTTGGCTCTAGGAGCAAAAAGAAAATTGTACAAACACGTAAATTAAATAATATTAAATATATAAAGATATAAATTAACAAAAAAAAAATGCAAAAACCCTCGTTATCAGTGTTTAGATTTAATTCATTGCACTGGTTGTGATATTAAAAAAAGAAATTTGAATCCTTTAAAGGAATTATGATGGGCAACAATAAGCAATAAAAATTTGTAATGGTTAAAGTTCTGTACTTCGATTAGAAAATATTTGGATAGAAGTAGAAAATCAAGTATATTAAATTGATATTATTACATCAATTAGTATTCAGTACAGAATCCAATCTATGCATATTTTTTAGGGAATATATTTAATTTAAGATTTTATAGTAATTTAAAAAATTTTAAAAATTTGAGTACATTCAATCCATATTTAAATTGATTTCATTGATATCTGTATGTATTCAATTAATATTTATATGAAATTCATTAAATTCTAAGTGTATTGAATTCAGATTTATATGAAATCCAATAAAATTTAGGTGCATTCAATATAGATTTATATGAAATCCAATAAAATCTATATGCATTCAAACAATAATTTACTTCATAGATTTCATTTAAGTGAAGAAAAAAATTATTATAAATTTTATCATTATCCTTAATGTTTCATTGGATTTGTTAAATTTTAACAAAATCAATATAAGTCAATGTAATTTGTGAATTTCATCAAAATTTATCATTAAAAAAAATCATCAAACTCCGATAAATTTTATATTGAATACTCCTCTTTATATTGAAAGAAAACATGTAATTGCACACACCCAAAAAAAAAAAAAAAAAAAATTGTTGTAATGGTTTTTGAGATTACCATTCCATGCATGTAACTTAGTAACAATAAATATTCATTTAATCTTATAATGTTTTCATTTAAATCATTTTCACCATAAACAGTAACTAAAAAATTATAGTATTCGAGTGATATTATTAATCAATTTGACAATTATATTTAACAAAGTTTCACTTCACCGTCTGCATAAGTCATTGAGTTGCATTCCTTGTAAAATGTTACCAGATCATCTCACCTTTGGATAGAGTTAGTTTGGTTAATTGAACCTCTCACTTTCATGTACTAAGAGCCGATTTGAGTGGCTTTTAGAAGTCAATTTTTAGCTTCGTAAGCCCAAAAATTATTTTGGAAACTTATTTTGATGGAAATGGGAAATGAGTTTTTATCATTTGAAAATTCTTTGAAAGAAAACCAGTTTTTGTTGCTTTTGAAAAAAAGGCTTTCATTTTTTTTTTTTTTTTACTATCAAAAGTCAAAAACAAAAATATCCCAAATAGGCCCTAAGTTGGCTTTACATCTCATTCCAAACTTACATGATTTTTTTTTTTTGTTTATTTGTATTGTCATGATTATATAAAACAAAAATGAAATCATCACAATTTTTTCTAGAGATATAAAATCCATCTCAGTTAATTCATGAGTGTTGCCTGTAATCATGTAATGATAATCTCTTTAAAGATGAAGCAACTTTCGAGCAGAAACGACCACCAACATGTTTATTATTTTAGGAAATGATACATGATTATCCAACGCTGATAATTTAAAATATATTTGAATAATTTAAGATTATATATTATATGTACGGTTTGAAAATATGCCTTTAAAACAACGGAAAAAATCCACTCTCATAATACAAGAAAAAATTGCTCACATATATTAGGAAAATATGCTTGATTGGACCCAAACACAAGGAAGCAAACTAGAAGTACACTAAATGTTTGAGTTATGAATCGAAGTGTAACTACCAACATGGTTTGTGGCTTTTGTACAATGTTGAAAAAAATGCACGTAAATTAGTCTACATTATATATTATAAAGAATTTAGGGACGTAGCTCCCTTTAGGCTTGGGTAGACTAGCGAGTTTTGAAAATTTATTTATTATTTTTTTTTACAAGAAAAATACATTAATCATAAACAGACAAGATATAATAATTGGTGACTCCTTGCCACCTACGGACCTCAGCCGAGGACAAGGCAATTAAGGCAAGTTTATGTGTCAAGCAGTTTCCTGTTCTAGGAACGACTTAGCACTTCACAACACTCACATCAACACACAAAACCTTAATATCAGAAACAACAAAGTCACTATCGGCCTACAGCTCACTACTAGAGTTTACCTCCAGGACTACATTCGTAGCGTCAACCTCGACAATATGGATTTGCACCCTCAAGCTTTTAGCCAAAACCAACCCTGCTCTCAACGCCAACAACTCTCCAACTGCTGGCGAAACACAACCTTGCTTCATCTTGGATTCATCGAAAACCACAGACCTCTCATGGTTACGGATAGCCAACCCACCCCAAAACAATATTTTTCAGGTTGCACCACCACGTCTGAATTCAGCTTCAAGCACCCAAAGGGAGGAGGACGCCACCTATGAGGTGAGCTCTACGAAGGCAGACCAGGAGGAGAGGAGAAGACTTTTGCACTTGACTGGAACTCACGGAGAGCAGAAACTGTCCATTCTGCAATATCAGTCGCTTGCCTAACTCTGTGACCTTGAATGACAACATTTCTGTTGTTCCATAGACACCAACAGATCATACACATCAGTTCAATCACTTTTCTACTACCCACCTTCCTAGCTGCCACCAGCACATCCATGAAGGACCCTACCTTAAACACCAAGCACCCCAGGTTGTTCTGAACAGCCTCCTAAGCAGGTTGGAACGAATGGCATCTAAAAAGGGCATGTTCAACCCACTCAGCCGACTCGCCACACAGCTAGCAATATCCATCGGAGAGAATCCCCCGCTTAACCAAGTTCACCATGACAGGCAAGGTGTTATTACATGCACGCCACACAAAAATTTTCACCTTTGGGGGGATACGAAGGTTCCACAGCACCTTCCACCACTCTCCTCCTTCCTTGCTGTTGGATGAAATACAGATTGAGGCATTGTATAAAATTTAGTTTTAAGAAAAAAAAATTAGTATAAAATTAATTTTTAGTGGATTTATTAAAACATCTTTTGTATTGACTTCTTTTTCTTCAAAGCAAATTTTCTTTAAATTTTAAAATCTGCACTCAACTTTTGTATTATAATGTACAATTCGGAGTAAACAAAAATTTAACTATATAATCTATTATTTATTGAAAATCTTATTGGTTGTAACTTATAATCAAATATAAAAATGAGGTATGTTTATTTCTTTAAATTTTTTGGTTATCAAATTATCTCGTTAATGGATCATTTTTTGGTATTTTTCTTTTTTAATTTTTTAGATATTTTCGTGCTTTTATGACTTAATTCATAATTTATCATTTATATTAGTCATAATTCAAATAAGAGTAGAGTTCATCATATTATGTGTGTGTGTATTGTATCTCTATACATAACTATTTTATTTATTTTGAAATATGGTTACGAGAGTTAAAAGTTTACCATACTCTTCATCATATATTTGAAAAATTTAATCATGTATAGAGATTTGATTGAGAAAAATTTTCTAACCCACTCCAATATTAAATTCTAGCTACGTCTCTGATTGAGGTGTAGAGATCTAAATTTGCAATTTAATAACAAGAGTTGAGTTGCTCCCATGTTAGTGTCTTTCTGACACTCAACTCTGAGATTGTGGTTTAAGGCAAGAAAAAAAATAAAATAAAATAAATCGTGGCTTTAAGTGGTACCCTTAGTTAGCTCTCCTTCGAAGATCCTAATTTTTACTTAGAAAAAAATTGTAAATAGGTTTTCAACAATTCCAAACGTATAATTAAACAAAGCTATTAATTTTTTCTAATGAAATGAAAATAAACCAATTGGGTGTGTGTATTGTTCTATATAAAATTTTCATTATCTCAAGTTGACAGAAACTTTTAATTTACGTTTTACAACTCATAATTTCTTTGTTGGGTGTGTATTTAGTGCTAAATATAAATTTTCTATTATTTCAAGTTGACCAAAACTTTTAATTTGCGAATTACGACACATAATTTCTTTGTTCAAAATATAGATTTATATCGATTGATGCGACTTTTTGTTGCATCTCTTTCCACGCAACTAATTAAAAAAAATTCCTTAAAAGAAACAAATTAAAAATCTATTTTGTTGAGAAAGTTGTGCATATGCGAGTTCACACTTATTTTGTTTGAAGTTAATAAGTTATAATCTTTAGGTCGTGAATATTAACCTTACATCAAATATATGAGTAAGAATTTTCTATTAAATTTTTGTTTTTATTAAATATTTTATAAAAAAATTTTAAATTTGAGTTATATATAAGAGAGAAAAAATATAACACTTTTAATTATCTATTACCTTTTATATTGATGTGTTACTAGATCATCAAAGTTTAATAAAATAATAATAATAATAATAATGACAAAAAATGTTTACTCTAAATATATAGATTCTTTCTTCTCTAGACCAATTGGACTGCTGATATGATGTTAGGGACGTGGATGGCCAACATGGCTGACATATGCTGACTTGGATGCTGACTAGGAGCATTAGAAACATGTAGTACTACGTACATCAATAATCAAAATATGAATTTGAACCTATTAAATTGAGATTGGCTGAGAGCAAACTCCTTGCATCTATGCTTTTAGGTGATGGTTTCGAATCATATCAATCTCCCCTAATCTCAATTTAATTACAAATATTTTTGAAAAAATAGTTGAGTATAGTATACTAATTTAGGACTGTTATAAATTAATAAAATCCCAAATTCTATTATACACGAGCTCTTAATATAGATAATTGTGTATCTCTTTATCCTAAATAAATTGGTTTTCAATTCCCACCGGATGCATATATAAGTTTTCTCATTCATGAAAGCAAGTAAAACTGGACAAGCTCTTTTTAAAATAGCACACCAATTATTTTCCAAATGAATAAAGAAAAGATCAAATTCATCAAATATGAAAAACAAAATAAAATACTCGACTTCATAGGAAGGATTTATAAGAAAAAATATTAAAATTCCAAAGAAAATCAAATCCCTGATACTTGAGAATAATATTTGACGAGCAAATTATAATTTAATTACTCAATTCAAACTCTAATTCAGGTAGAACAATGCTTTTAGTGTTATTGTGATTTACTCCTATACCGTTACCAAGATTCCATTATATTTGATAATAAATATTGTCAGAGTGCTGAAAAGATGAAATTGACTTTGGTGATTAAAGTTGATCCAGTTGATCAAATAAAAAATAAAATAAAAATTTTCACTTACAAAATTAAATAATTAAATAAAAATTTTTATTCAATTATCATCATCATCACCATCTTCAACCTCTCATTTCCATCTCTCTCTAACAATAATCGGTTCAAAAAATCAACCTAAATAATCACAATAAAAAAATCACCACTAGTCACTAGTCAAAAAAATCATCAGTTCAATCCTATCAACAAAAAATGAAAATCACCAGTTCAATCAAAATAATCAGAAATAAAATTGAAGAAAAAAATTGAAAAAATAAATTTGTAGAAATCTAGGAATGAGTCCAGATTTTCTGTCATCCCAGCAAAATCAAAAATAAAAAAATCAAGCTTCTTCATTAGATTTATCATCATTGTCAACAAAATCCACCATCATCACCATCGTCGATCTCTTATTCCCTTTCCATTCTTAAACAAAACAGTTACTCCTTTTGCATTAAAATTTGAACTGCATAATTAAATTATAATTTGTTCAATATTTGACATTTATAATTTTCTTTCGGAAAAAAAATTGTCCATAAAATGTCCAATTGTCTCTAGCGAGTGTGCACTACGCACCAACTTGGGCCCACAAAAATGGGTCCCAGTCGAGCTTCTCTGGTGTTGACATGGCAAAATCAGAGCCGTCACGCAACAACCACACAGATTGTAACCGGAGAGGCGAAACAAATCTAACAAACTCTTCCAATCCCCATTTCCCGCCTTTTAAATTCACGCCTTCCACACTTTTCGAATTCACAATTCACAATTCAAATTCCTCTAACACACACACACACACACACACACAAACAAACAGATTTCAAAAAAGCAAATTGTCAAGAGAAACGAAGATGATTGCTACTCTCAAGTAAGTTCAACAGATCCGACTCGCTCTTCTTCTTATTCGTTTTCGATCAAAGTGAAGTAGTATTTACATCAATCGTTTTCTGCTTTTGACGTTGTTCAGAGCCGAAGAGCAAAGCCAGCTACAGCTTGTGGAGCGAGAAGACGTTGATGACGAAGAAGACTTGTTTGAAGCAATCGATAAATGTACGTTAGCTTCTCAAAGTCTCCGATGCGCACTTTGCTTTTGCTTCAACCCGTAGTTTTTTCTATTTTTGTATAGTTTTCTGCGTAGTTTGCGAGATTCAAATGTTTGCGACAATTTTCATTAATTTTTGGCGTTTACTTGTATTTGATGAACGTCAACTACAAAATGCTTCAGTTTCGGTTTGTTTATGTTCATAATATTCGACCTAAGACTTTTAAGCGACGTCTGATTTTGTTTGTCGAAATTTGAGCAAATTTTTTTTCTCTCTTTTTTGGAAATATTGAGCTTGAAAACTATTTCATTTAATATATATATATACACATAAATATGTTTTTTAGTTTTCACTTAGTCATTTTCAATAGAAATTGAGTTGAGTTGTGCTCGTGACAATTACAACATAAATTGGATCAGATGTTGATTTTCGGTTATTTCTTTTACCTATAAAATCAGATTTGAAATACGAACAGTAATTAATTGGAATGTAGTTCTCTGTTTGGACGCAATAATAATTTACAGTCAATTTCATTATGTATTAAAAAATCAGAATCCGCCCTCTGGTTTAAAACTTACATGTTTTAAGGCGATTTTCATCACTTGATCTAGCAAAATCGGATTTCTAGGATTATTATTAATTCGTGAATGGTTGGTTCACATCCTTTTGTGCAACTCGTGTAGTGATCTCTCAAGGAATCAACGCTGGAGATGTGAAGAAGCTTCAAGACGCTGGGATTTACACCTGTAATGGCTTGATGATGCACACAAAAAAGGTAATCATTCAATTCTCTGTTTAAATCCTGCGATTATTTAGACATTGATTTTATATAATTCAATTTCTATTCTAAATCATTTATGCAGCACCTGACTGGAATCAAAGGATTATCCGAGGCCAAAGTCGAGAAGATCTGTGAAGCTGCTGAGAAAATAGTGGTTTGTACTCAGATTAGTTTGTGATCTTGTTTTACCATATTTTGAGCCATTTTTTTTCCTAATAATTCCTTTCTAATTCACAGAATTTTGGTTACATCACTGGAAGTGATGCTCTGCTCAGAGTAAGCTGTAATCTCTTCGTTTTTTAATATAATTATTTCATCATATATGTAAATTTTATATGAGGATAGTTTAGTGTTTGTTATTGTTTATTGTGAGCCTAAAGCGGATAAGTTTTATGTTGGATATAGAGAAAGTCAGTGATTAAAATTACAACTGGAAGCCACGCCCTTGATGAACTATTAGGCGGTAATTCTACCCTCGTGAGACTTGTGTTTGTTGATTAACAGTTTGCTGAAACTGATTTGTGTGTAAAATTTGAAAAGGTGGAATTGAGACTCTGGCTATCACAGAAGCATTTGGAGAGTTTCGGTGAGAACGAAAGAGAATTTCTGATTGTGAATAAACCATTTTCATCCTTTCGTGTAGTTATTTAACTTGACTTCTGAAATTTAATTCAGGTCTGGCAAAACACAGCTTGCACATACCCTCTGTGTTTCCACGCAGGTCGTTTCCTGCCTCGTATTGTCAGTTCACTTGTAGAAATTAGTTCAAATTTAATTCAGTTTGGTTTGTTTCAAGAAAGATGGTTCTGTTATGAATTCAAAATGCCGGTCTTACTTCTTGCTGTTTCTTGTGAAATATTTCATGAGTGGCATTGTGTCGATTGAAATCCGTTAAGTACAAATTGAAAATCACATATATGCCTGATTATTTGAGTATTCTGGTCATCCTCTGCAGCTTCCTACAAACATGCGGGGTGGGAATGGAAAGGTTGCTTACATTGACACCGAAGGCACTTTGTATGTTTCTCTTTCCCTCTTTAAAATCTGAAGTAGCTTGTCATTTTTTTTTCCATTAAATTGTGAAATAGAAGTTGTTGTTATAGAAATTATCCAATTTAAGTGTTGAGTTCTTCAAACTAAATGCACTTGCAGCCGCCCTGATCGAATAGTGCCAATAGCTGAAAGATTTGGCATGGATCCTGGAGCTGTCCTTGACAATGTAAGCATCATCTTTCCATGTTGTTTTTGTTTTAGCTGGGGAAGCACTTCTTATAGGTAATTTATTTCTGTGAATATGAAAGATCATTTATGCCCGTGCATACACATATGAGCATCAGTACAACCTGCTTCTTGGTCTGGCCGCGAAAATGTCTGAAGAACCATTCAAACTTCTGGTGAGTTTCTGGCAGGAAAATTATCCATGATTTCAACATCGTGAGGCATACTGGGTTCATGTTTGTTTGACTACATGTTTTCAGATTGTGGATTCAGTGATTGCTCTCTTTCGAGTGGATTTCTCAGGAAGAGGGGAACTTGCTGATAGGCAGGTTGGGCTCAGTATTCCCTGCGATGCCTGCAATAACTTTGAATAGATGACCTTTTGTTTAACAAGTCGATTTCAACTCTTCACTTTGAAATTTCGATCTGCAGCAAAAATTGGCTCAGATGCTCTCTCGATTGACAAAGATAGCGGAAGAATTTAATGTCGCAGTCTACATGACCAACCAAGGTAACTCTTCACAGCCTGTTTGACCTCTTGCTACGTTCATTATCCCGAGAACTTTGCATGTAGTCCAAGGTAGAAATGTTGTCAAAACGCACTCATCAAAGTAAGATCTCTTTTGTTTCCAATACGAATACTTGCTTTTGTATTCTAGACCCCGAAACAGTATACACTCGCACTACCAGGAAATCACTATATTCTTGCTTAAGTCAGCATGTTATATTTCTGAGGCAAATTGCGGAAATATTCTGAATGATTACTGGCTGCAGTTATAGCCGATCCAGGTGGAGGAGTATTCATATCAGATCCAAAGAAACCAGCAGGAGGGCATGTGCTTGCTCATGCTGCCACTATAAGGTTGATGTTCAGGAAAGGCAAAGGCGAACAACGTGTCTGCAAGGTGTTCGACGCCCCAAATTTGCCCGAGGCTGAAGCAATATCCTTAACATGATTAGTTACTATTGTATTTTAAATCATTATTATATACTACCGTAATTGTATTATCCTGTACTAATTTCATGGCCCTCACACGGCATGAAGAAATCCCAACTTCTTGCCCAACAGTTACAAAGCTACTAAATTTTAAAAAGTTGTTTCTTGACGTTGACACGTTTTTCAGATAACACCAGGGGGCATTGCAGATGCAAAGGACTGACCAAAATCTCAACTAAAGGTCAAGCAGCAAGCAACACCAAAATGAGCATTACAGTAGGACGTTTCATTTCCCCGTTATTCAGTTGCTCTCTAGTCATCCTCTATAAATGTATTCCAATACAGTATTCCTTTTCAAAATGTTAAAAATTGAAAAACGCAATTAGTTGCATTTCTCAGAGACCTGTAAACTTCTATATGTATCGACGCACACATTAAGGTAAGCTTAGAAGTGAACTATTTTCATATAAATCGCTATATACTTCCCTTTTGGTCTGTGACTTCTTGACATAACACTTTTTCCCCAAGGGAGGAAAAGTGAAAAACCCATCTCTAAAAATTCTTGTTGGGTAAGAAGACGCAAAATGGAATGAAGCTAGAAAATAGGTTATTTACATCATACATGCACTTTACAAAATAGGAGCAAGTCTCTCTGCTATGTGAATTATTTAATATTGTATGCCACAAAGCGAGGCTTGGTTTTGACAGTAAGCAACATGTATAGCAGCATAAAATGCCATCTTAATAACAAAAGTACTGGCTGTCTTAAATTGGAAACAACTGATGACAGTATGGAGTTCAGCATCCATTAGAGCATAAAGTCATTGAGATGGTAATGGGCATCAATAAGACGATGAAATAAAATCCATCAGAAGGCTTAAAAATAACAAAAGTCTAGGCAGAAGGAGACGGTAATAAGCTCAGTACTGCTGGGACCAGTTTGCAGCACTTCCAACCCTTGGCATGCCGCTAGTTTCTTTCTTAGTCCCCGCATCCACCTTGAAAGTTGCACCGCATACCTGACCTGAACTGTCAACTCTTGGAACTGGCTTCAACTCATTCAATGGATGCTCAAAGCTCCTCAATCCTCCAGAAGTGGTAAAGAAGCACCCTGAGAAAGAAACAAGCAACAGATTTATGAGCAATTTAACTCTTGAGCAGTCTGATCATATTTTAAAATAAAAAGTTTCTTATGTAACCACAATAACCAAAAAGGAAGTACATGTCTTCAGGAAACAGAAAGCATGCGAATAAATTTCAGCCCAACATCAACAATAGGACACAAGGAGAAGGAGGATAATCTATAATGGGGACAGCCAAGAATTGGTTTGCAATGGCTATGCACAGATACAGGGCAAAAATATATGACAACCCTAACTTCAATTAACCCACATTTCTTGTCTCACTGGAATTTCACACTGAATTTATTACTAACCATAAATTGATAGAGTTTCAAAAAAAAAGAAAAAAAAAACTAAGAATTGATACACATACACGAACAAATTTTAATAAATAGGTTTCAATTCTTTCATATATACCTTTAGGGAATGGTGCAAAAGACTTCCCACAACCCTTCTTCACGATCACTTCATCATCCGAAAGAACAAGATGGCCTTCAGCATCAGTGCCCCAGAAGAATGGAACACTCCCATCAGCATCCTGCATGGGTCAAAGACAAGATTAAGCATAATTCAGAGATGCCGATGATAAGTGTCCATCAAAGGATCAAACGATCCAATAAAATGGAACATATAATATCTTAGGCACCACAGTACTCACAGAAGCTAAGAATGTGGTTTTCGAAGAGCTGTCATAGAGAATAAACGCAAACTTCCCTTGGATATCTCTAACGACTTGATCAGCAGGATAAGGACCCCGATCTCTAAGAGTTCTGTAAGCTTCAATAATAATAATAACCTCATTCGCTGTTTTGTTTAGTCCATACTGTTGCTTAAGAATAGCAACATTCTCAATGTGGCCTTGAAACAAGCAGAATATATCGTCCACAACCGCAAACAATCTGAGAACACAAAATGAAATATCAAAATCAAAGATCAATGTGCCAACACAGAGTACATACTTACAACTAAAAAGAAGAAAAGACCACATAAATCTCCCTTTATTATTCAAAAAATAGCAAAAAAAGGCCTTTTAATAATGATTTTCGCACACCACCACAAAGTCATCTCAACCGTGAGAACAACAATAAAAACCTACATACAGAAAAGCAAAAATCCAGGGCAGTTTCACCATCCACCTTTGTTTTCGAAAACTTCGGAAAGACAGAAATCAGTGGTAAATCATAGTACACTAAATGTATAATGAGATCATGTTCTATCAAGTTATGAACAAATGTAAAACAAATTACCTTACTGGTTGGGTAACCTTACCAAAAATTACAACCATCGGATTGGTTTATTACATCCAATCCAATGCATGTAATTAATTGGTAAGGTTACCCAACCGATAAGGTAGCCAAACCCATAAATTAATAAAGCTGTACAAAGAACCAACAGTAAACGCCGACACAATGCATAACAAAAAATAAAAAACATATTGTTGACAAATAGATAAACTCAATCTCCGCTGTCTTTCTCGTTACAATTAGATGAAAAAAAAAAAAAAAAAAAACATATTGTTGACATGCGAAATTGAAACCACAGATAAGACACGAAATCTCCAGATTTGGACTATATGCCGTGGCAGTCATATAACATCACCTATAATAGAACAAATTAAAACAAATTAGGCCCCATAAGCACTCAAACACAAAAAAATTGATGATCAAAAAAGAAATTCATGACCCATTTATCGGCGACGTTGTCTTTGTCTAATACAATCACCAATTCAAACAACAGCACTAAATTTTTATTCACAAATTTCCACCAAGATCTATGAACAATTCATATAAACACATTTTTAAACCATATCATAAAAAACAAGAACCGTAAAAATTACATTTAAAAGAGAAAACCCACAATTGATCAAGATTGGATCAACACAAGAAGAAGAAAAACAGTGAGTTTTGATAATATTATTTGTTGGGGTGTAATAGCAGTAGTAATAGTACCTGGGTAAAAGAGGGTTCTGGCGGTCAAAAGAGTAGGCCATGAGACCAGAAGAGCCAAGATTGACAGTGACAGAACCAGGATGGAGAGAGCCAAAGTGGGTGGCCAAGAACCCATCTTTGAGAGCAGAAACAGATTCAGGGTTGGGAATCTGCAGCGCCTCAGGGCTCTTGGCCACTGACTTATCAAACACAGCCAGCATTTTCTTTTTCCTTGATGATCCTTCACTGCACGCACCCACAAACAAAACAAATCAAGAATTGATTGCTTGATTGATTGTCTACTCCAGAATGTGCAAACCCACTAGACTATTTTGCAAAAAAATGATAGTGATGATGGTGGGGGGGTTAAGGCAGGATGCAAGGCAGTTGTTACAGGAAGCCTCGACATTGGAGGCTACTTTTGGATTTCCGGTTTTACCCTTGCCTTTGTAACAAATTACCACTCGTTGACTAGCATAATGTTGGTAATATCCAAAAATAATCTGTTCTTTTTTCATTAGTGGGAATTTTTTCTTTTTTCTTTTTTTCCAATTATTGGCATGATATTTTGTAAAGTGTGCGTCCTTTTGTTATGCATTTTGTTTTTTCTTTTTTAGAGAATTCTTTTATTATGCTTTTTGCAAGTATCGATGCGATGATATTTTGGAGTCGGAATAATACTTTGTCACATCTTTGTTTTGATTTATAAGACCTTTAATGATATTTATTGCAGTTTCCATGGTATTGATAAATTTTGTGAAGTCAATTTCTAAATTTCTTATATTAATTGTAAAATTTCTTAAATTTTATATTCTCTGTTTACTTTTTAAATTTTTATTTGAGATAAAAGATGGGATTGAAAGGGCGTAAATTATAATCACATTATATTTTCTTTTTTTAAAAAAAAAAATTATTTGAGTCAAGGATTTGGTACATACTATATGCTTAAATTCATGTAAATCCTGTAAAATCTCTGACTAATCACATTCTCGTTTTTAATAGGAAACTACGATACAATGACAAAAAAACAAACGTTAGAGCTTATCCACAAAACGGTGATGGCGTGGCAAGAACTTGGGGTTCAGTAATAATTTAATTATCAAGTAAAGGCTTCCGTTGCAGATCTCTCTACAACTTCCACCCACCCACTCCCGGCTTTCAAGAACGATCGATTGGATTAAATATTTAGTCTATTGTTTCACATGACCAGGTGGCGCTCGGAGATGCTACTCTGCTATCATAGTCCAAATCTTGATTGCACGGCACATGATCTAAGCCTCGGTTCTGGATGATGTATATAGCTCACCATTCAAGTGTCGGTTCTGGATGATGTATATAGCTCACCGTTCAAGTGTCACCACCGACCACATGAGGGTCGTGACCCCATTTCTTTAAATAAGTCAGACCTCACGAGACCAATTCCTTTTTTCTTGTTTTTTTGAAACTCACGAGACCAATTTCCGTGTTTCAAACCAAAATTACAAAGCTTCCCAGGTCGCTTTACATGCACTTGAGACCTGTAAATCAACACAAAATTCTTTAATAGTGGTGGATGGACAATCCAATTTTGTTTAACATGCAAAAGTTGCCATTCTTGATAAATTCACCTTTAATGTTTAAGGTGTATGCACCAACTTTATATTTCAGTTTTTCTCCTTATAGACGTGCGACTGTCACTTTTAACGTTTAAGATGTATACACCAACTTCATTTAAGTTTTTCTCCCGATAAACTTACAAAAGTTGACATTCTTATGCAAAATTCCACATGATAAAAACATTCTTTTAGTGTCTCTCGTACTCTTATACTTCTAGGCCTCATTTGATACATAAATTGAATTAAATTATTTTAAAGAGATTGAACTAAATAAAATTAAATAAATTAATCTTGTGAAGTGTTTAGTGTTGAATGTTGAATTAAAAATTATACTTTCTAGTGTTTAATATATTATGGAATTAAACAAAAATTAATTATATATTATATTAGTTTAATAAAATAAAACTAAAAATATTTTAACATTGATTTGAAAAGTAAATCTAACTATTTTAAATAATATTTATGTTATAATTATTATTGAAATATATTATTTTTCTAATTTAATAATATATATATAAATAATATTAAAAATGAATTTAAAGTTTTATATAACAAATGTAAGAAAGGAAAGGAAAAAAGGCAAAAAAAATACGTATCCCATACTAGGTGGGATAAATTTAACAAACCAACTTGGATTAGAGAAATCCAGTCTGATGCAGCTAATAAACAAAGGATTGGATCGGAAATTATCAAATCTCAATTCAATCCCTTCTACCATAGATGCCCCTAAGGCTTTTGCTTAATCACCTAAACTTTTAACTTTCATAAATGTCCGTCAGAGTCGTTTAAAACTTTAACAGGTTTAAATGGGGTCTATGGAAAACATCTTGAAAGTAAATGTCGAGTTAGGACATAATCCAAAATTCATTATAATATTATATGGAAATGCCAGAAATAAATATATAGTATAAACCATTAAAATCTTTGCACTAGCTCAGAATGCACATATTTTCCTACACTCTTTAGTAACATCACCTTCTTGTTAATAAAACAGTACAATAACCATAATGTGGCTCAAACCCGGTTGTATGCAACTGACTTGCTGAAGAGACGACGGATGTATACTACTTGGACCGTGCTCGCAAGAGCCAATAAAACGTATTCTCCAATCGTGTAGCCTAACAGACGCTTTCTTGTGCTCTCATTTGCTGCAGTGAAAAATGTATAACATAAATGTTGAGTATAAATTACACTGTTAAAACTTCTAAGCCATCATAAAATCTAATAGAACTCTTTTTACTGATGTACCACATACGTAACATTATCTGCATTCTACACGAGAGAAAACATGACAAAAATAAAAAAGTAGAAAACATAGCTTTGTTGGACAGAAATAATAATACTCAAGAGTTCAGAAAAAGTGGCTATATGCACGTTGCACAGCCATCAATCTTCATGCTATTGTGAACAATCCAATCCCTTGTGCCTTGGCCAAGGCTTAGCGCCTCACTGGCCTTGAGGTGCAAGCGCGCATCTAGCCGTGTCTCTAACAACTATGATGTGTTCAATCAAACAGAAACAAGATACAGTTGCTTGACCAAAGATATAGGTTGCCACAGGCATCACTCTTCAGTCTTCATGCTATTGTATATGTTCAATTAAACAGGAACAAGAAAACCGAAAACAACAAAGCAGAAAAAAAGTTGCTTGACCAAAGATAAACCGCAACAGGGATCTAAAGCAGGGACAAGCTAAATGATTTAATATTAGTAAATTGTTGAAAGAAAAATTGAACAAAAGAACAAAACAGTGAACTCCTTTGGTGAGAGCACTAGCAAACTTATTCCATGCATGACAGGAATCGCTACATCCACCATGCAGCGGAAAGGTTGTACAGAACAACCATAGTTTGTGAGATCTTAAGCCTGTAGACAATTAGGACATCAAAACGAACTGTTGTAGAACTTCAATGCCAAAATGCTTTCCTCATTATCATAAGGCTGCTGTTGCTTCCTTCCAATTTATGCTAGTATCCTGTTAGATAGCTGAGCTGTTTGGAAATTTATCGCTCTGCAACTCCTTGCCCTTCATACTTTTTTCTCTAGTCTTTAAATTATTATATAGTTTAGAAAGTTAAGGCAATGAGCTGTCTGTGACATTCACACAGGATAGAGTCCTCAGAGTTTTCAGTTTCGTATTCCAATTCAATTGCAGGCCCAAAAATGGCCTTATTAGTGCAATTTCTAAATTTGTCCACCTCCAGTTACTTTTTTTTTTTTTTTTTTTTCTTGTCAAACTTTAGCCATGATGCGACCAAAATACACCTTTTTATGGTTTTACTTTCCCCATTAAGTTGCTCTCTCTTCTCTTTTCTCTCAATGTTTCTCTCTACATTCTAACCGGAGCTAGAGAGAGAAAGTCGAAGAAACACATGGAAAGTACAAAAGAATCGAACATAAATGAAAACAAATGCAAATGATGCTAGCTCATATTGGAAATTAGTTTTGAGTTTCATCTACAACTTAAATCGTTTTCTCATGCCACAAATACTGAAAATCAAAATGTTGAGAGAGAAGCTTGGAAAAGAGGAGTTTTAATGCTAGGTGCCATAAGAGAAACTTCTGTAAATTGGTGAGAAAGATGAGAGAGAAACTTAGAGTGGAGAGAAACAGTTAGAAGCTAAAACAAAAGAGAGTAATTGTGTCCACAAAAGATTATTTTGGACCAAAAAAGAAAAGTTTGGGAATGAACAAATATAATAACTGCCATAATTTAAAGGCTACATTTATTTTTTGCCCTACATCAATGGACTATATAATCTAAGGTAGCCTTTGACGTCATAGTAAGATTAAACCGGACTCTATCCTAGATCTCATGTGAGACATGAAGAAATATTCATGGGAAGCCAAGTAGCCAACTAAAACCCAAAATAGCTAGTAAATAACATATATTGGCGTAAGTCCCCAGTTCACAACTTCACATGTACCAACCATTAAATTGAAGTTTTGACAGAAGGTACCATTCTGTAGAAGACAAATGTTGTGAATTTTGATATACTACAAAAAGGGATCAGATTGACTATCAAAAGTAACTGTTATCACTTTTCCCCTATAAATCAGTAATACATATATGAACCATTTGGGAAAACAAAAGTATTTTTCTATCATGTTATCAGATATTTTCAAAACCATGATAGGCATGGATACAGATATTATCCAAAGATTGAATAACTACATAAATTCATGTGAAATAAGCAAGACTGATATGAGAAGAAAGAAAAACATCTTACTATGACGGTGTCGAGCATCACGAGCTTTCAAGTACTTCTGTTCTGCTGTAACAGACTCCAATGCTTCCCTCAGCTCAGCAATTTTGACATTAATGGGATCCAAATGTTCTACAAGCATAACCATGTAAATGTAAGAAATAGAGCAAAACACAAATTATAGCTCATTAATATCAGCCTCAGATATGCTACTTTGGCTAACAACCTCCAAGCAACATTACATTGTAACAAACAAAACACTACTAAAATAGCAATTAACAACTCAAATTAATATAAGCATGTCTATAAAATATCAAAAACACACGGGAGATGAACAAACCATCTTTGGCAAGATTATGCTCATTGGGGATATGACCCACATGAATATGGAAAGAAACCGTCTCTGGAGTTGAATAAGGGTTGTGAAAACAGAACTTGTACATTCCATTACGCGGAGCTTTGAATTCAAACTTTTCTCCAGATGTCCCCTTCGAGGTGTGCACAACATTTCCCGCAGGAGATGTCACCTGCATGAAATCCAACATGAAACAAATACATGCTTACATGCATAACTGAAAATTCAGCCACAACTTACCTCAGGTAATATTATCAACCCCTGCTAAAACTATAAAATGCTATCCAATGACATATCAGATAAAATGCAGCCCATAATCAGAGTATTTTTCAGTCACCCAAGTGCTTTTTTGTCAATGGCCAACACATGCAGTCCTCTTGGATATAATAGAACAACGCCCATAACACAAAACTTAAATCATAATTCACATAGCAGAACCTGAACCCACTATAATCCATAAAATCAAATAAAAGAAACTATAACCCATCAATCCCTAAAAAAGACCAAACTAGTCTTCAATGTCCTACTGATCACACACACCTTTGATTAAAACCAAAACCAAATATATAGATGCTTATTTCATTGCATGTTATAAACATTAAAAGAGGCAAAATCAAATCTTTACAAGCCAAATGCTTTTGCGAACCTAAAAAAACAATACAATTTCAGCAGCTTCAACAAAGACATGCCTCCCACATTACCAAAATCCTTTCAAATCATTCAAATTTAACTTTGACTTCATGGACTTCGTGTTGAATATTTACAACTTACCAAAAACGTTCCCATCTTTTAAAGTCAATTCACAATTCACAACACAAAACCTACAAATCAACAACAATCCAACCAAAACCCTAAACCTAAAGGATTGAAAAAAAAATAATAATAAACCCTTCAAATCTGCGTATTGATATTTAATAAAAAAAAAAAAAAACCTTGAAATTGATGATAATCGATTTTAATATTGATGAAATAAATGGATCTAGAGTGGAAAAGGCGAGGCTTACGGTCATATCGATGCCGGGATGGTCAGAGCCCCAGAAGATATCGTGGTCAACAACGACGAAATTACCGGAGACGGTGTCTTCCTCGTAGAGGACGTACTCGTAGACGCATTCGACGTCGTTTACGGTGACTGAGAGAGACGAGATACGGCCGATCAAGCTCACGAGAAGAGCCGCGATCATGTACGTCGCCACGAATCTGTGTCTCTCTCTTCTCTCCATCTTCGATTTTGATTCCGCTGCCAAACGACCAGCAACTAAAACTAAACTACGGTTTTGATTTATGACTGGAAATATCATTTATTGTTATTTTATACTTGTTGAACGACGTCGTATGTCTTTGATTCAAATTACACCGCAATAAGACAGTGCAATTTGCAGCTAAATAAAATTTGGATTGGTCCATTTTGAGAGGGTACAAAATAAAATTGAAATTGTTTTTTTTTTTTTTTTTCAATCTAAAATAATTATTCATGTTTAATTTAACTAAAATTTTAATTATTTTTAGTTCCTTTCAAACATTCTTGTACAATACACAAAATATAAATATTGTTTTGATAAAAAGATTTTTTTTTTTTACTTTTATTTAACTACTTCTAACAATTTTTATGATAAACAGACTATCTATATATTCCCTTATATAAGAGTTATATCTAAAACCTTTTCCTTTTAATAAAAATTTATATATTTTTATAAGATATTTTGCAAAGATACTAATAAACATGAAATATACTTATGGATAACATTTTATATCTTGTCATAGACATGAGCTATTTTTTTCTAAAAATTTCAGTTTAAAAAATATTTAAAAATAAAAATTAGAAAAAATAGCATCCTAACATGGAAAAAATTATTAATTTTTAAATAAATATTTTTATGTTTCTTCATATTATTACGAAAAAATATCGTTTAAATATACAAGATTTTTTTTTTTTTTTGAAACTTTTAAATATATAAGATTTGATGATTAAAAAAAAAAAAAAAGGAATTTGGGTATAACTCTTATGCAGCGAAGCACATATGTAGATACATATGAATGATTGCAAGTCGGTTTTCTGATGTAGAATGCATCATCTCTATTACCACCGCAAGCGGACGCTTGAATCCCTATAGAGATCAAACACCATTCATTTTCTTCTATCTTGTATGTCATTGATGTTTGACTTGAGGGCAATTTGGCTGGTGGGGTAGATGGGGGGCTGAGGATGAAAAATTAATTACATTGTGCTTATCACAAGCTGAATTGTCACAATCAAATACATTGGGCCGTTTTGGTTGAATTTGCAGGGACAACTAAAGTCAAGAACCTTGTTGACAAACATTGGAGCCTTGGAGATGAAACTTACACGAGAGGATATTGCCCTTGCTAAAATGTCCTGGAAGTTTGCGCAGATACCCTCATTATAGGGTGCTTCTCAGAAGTAATTATTATTATTATATTTTTAATTTCTTTGATTTGTTTTACAATTGAACAGTTGCTGATGAAACATGGGTGGGAGAATCTTCACTTTTAATAAAGTAGATGTCTTTGCAAAGAACTACTAGTATTTTCTAATTTGGTTTAGGTGTATTACAATTTTTTAATTATTAAATTTATTTTGATCACTATCCTATACTTTTCTCAGCATTGTTGTAAAGTAAGAAGTGCATTCACGTCACAATATTTTGTCTTTTCAAAGAGTCCTGTTAATTAGGTGTAAAATTTAAACTTTTATGATGCCAGACACTCGACAGGCTCTCTATAATGTGATCTTGATGATCTTGACAATCAAAGAAAGAAACAATGGGAAATTGACACAGTTTGGACGGCAGATTCTCCCTAACATTCATGGAAAATGTCTTCAAATCGTGATTGTGTCTTTTCTGTGGGAGATTTTCTGCTTTATTACGTAAGTGTTAGAACCTAATTGGTCAAATGAAATCGGTCAAATGATTGCTAAGTGGTCCCTATCAAACTCTCATCAATATAACTTAGTGGTCAACGCTCTGATTAAATCACTGATTAAAGCATCTCCAACTAAGTTGTGGTTTGTTCTCTGGATTAAACAAAAATGGAGGAGAAATCTCATATCAATGTTCCTAGAGTGAAACTGGGCAGTCAGGGATTGGAGGTAAGAACTAAAAGCCCTTGTGTTATCATTTTTCTTGCTTTCTAGCATGACGTATTTCCCAACTACAAAGTGAATTTACATATAATAGTGATATGGAGCACCTTATTTATTAATCAACATATCCATGGAATCTATATCCTTGACTAACATATCCTTTTTGGGTATTTTAGTTTCTAGCTGAATCCATTATTTGTTATGGTTAAAAATTCAATCACTGCAGCATACTAACCTTGTGTCTAAAGAAATTTGGAACTGGCAAATGAAGTTCCCTTTGTAAAGAATGATGTTCGTTTCAGTTATAATTGTAATTCCAGATTAATATTTTCACCTAGTAAAGTAGAAGATCACAGTTTTGATGTTGCAAAGTGGAAGCCAGTTTTATGATTTTGCAAGTCTATTTTTCACCAGAAAATTGGTCAGGAGCATAAACTGTAGAAATCGTCCCTGCTCCATGGTTTTAATAACTTGACAGGAATTGGTTTATTATATAAGAACTGCAGGTTTTTATGATGTTGTTTTTTGGTTTTCAGGTATCGAAATTGGGTTTTGGATGTGCTGGACTTTCTGGAATGCTGAATGCTCCTCTCTCCCATGAAGCTGGATGTTCAGTTCTAATAGAAGCATTTTTGAGAGGTATCACCTTCTTTGATACAGCAGATATGTATGGAGAAAATCATTACAATGAGATCATGGTTGGTAAGGTATGCATCTGCATTTAGTAACTTTTGATGTCATTTGAGCCAATTAATGAAAATCTGCACTTTAACATGGGGAGAAACTAATATATTGCGCGTATCCACAAGATGATGTATCCACATATCCCCATCCACCTTTCAATATCATCCAGGCTTGCATCCCCAAATTATACAAAAAAAGAAGAGACTGCATAGAAAAATGATTGATATAAGGCAGGAAGATATGGAGAGAAGCATCTTAATATAAGTCAAAAGTTGATTGTAGCTAAAAGTTTGTCATTTACTTGATGTGTGTCTTCACATAATTTCTGAGAGTAGGATTTATATTCTAAAAGTGATGAACTGAATTATTTTGGTTTTACTTCAGGCTTTGAAGCAGCTTCCTCGGCAGAAAGTTCAATTAGCAACGAAATTTGGTATTATTGCATCAGAGGGATTCCAGTTTGGGGTCAACGGTACCCCTGAATATGTCCGGCAATGCTGTGAAGCCAGTCTTAAACGGCTTGATGTTAACTATATTGATCTCTACTATCAGCATCGTGTGGACACTTCAGTCCCGATAGAAGACACTGTAGGTTTCTGTACACTCATTCATTAGCCAATTTATATCCTACTCATTCTTGTCCATCAACTATAACTAATGCATTGAAACTTGATGGCTGTTTGCTTTAACTTATTTTTGGCAAGGTAGATGGGGGAGCTCAAGAAACTAGTGGAGGAAGGAAAGATAAAATATATTGGGTTGTCAGAAGCTAGTGCTAACACAATCAAAAGAGCTCATGCAGTTCATCCCATCACAGCAGTACAGATGGAGTATTCGCTCTGGACTCGTGAAATTGAGGAAGAAATAATTCCACTTTGCCGGTTTGAACCCGTGATATCGATTATTTTTAGTGCATTGATAAAATTTATTTAGTTATTGTTCTTTCAATTTTTCAATCCTTGATGTCTTCACAGAGAGCTTGGTATTGGACTAGTGGCATATAGTCCTCTTGGTCATGGATTCTTTGGTGGGAAGGCAATTGCTGAGAGCTTGCCCAGTGGGAGCTTTCTGGTATGTGACCACAAACAGATGATTTAGCAATAATACAATGAACACAGAAATCTCTTTTCCCGGTTTGAAGTCTGATTTATAACACCGTGAATGCTAAGTATTTTAATGTAAAGTTTATTGTTTACATGCTGAGTTGTTCCTGGTACAGTCTGTGCATCCGAGGTTTATGGGGGAGAATTTGGAGAAGAACAAGCTTCTCTATACCCGATTTGCCAACCTTGCTGCGAAGCATTCCTGCACTCCTCCTCAACTAGCTCTGGCATGGCTTCTCCATCAGGGAGATGACATAATACCAATTCCTGGTATATTAAACTCATAGCACTATGTGGTTCAATTACATTGTATCTTCTTGTCAGTTACATTCAATGGCCTTTAGTGCAGAAAAGGAGTCTCACAGCTCTGAAATCTTACCATATCTCAGGAAGAGTTATCACAAAGTTTTTATTGAATTTTCAGGGACAACTAAAGTCAAGAACATTGTGAACAACATTGGAGCCTTGGCTGTGAAACTTAAAGAAGAGGACTTGAAAGAAATTTCTAATGCTGTACCTGTTGATGAAGTAAGTGGCTCGAGGGAGATGGATGTTTTAGTTAAATATTGCTGGAAGTTCGCAGATACCCCATCAAAGTGATGAAGAAGTTTGTAAAACTAGTATATTCTCAGTGCATACCTCAGAAATAATACATTTTCTTCTCTGTTCAAACAAAATAATGTGCACACTGTGGATGCAAATGAGATTTCTATTTATAACAATGACACAAGTGGAAGAAGAATAAAATTTAAGCAGGTAGTTAATCTGCTTAAACTTTGAGAAATTTTTTGTCCAATGTTATGCTCCCAATCACAAAATATTTTATGAAGATGAGGTGCATAATATTTTAAAATATTATCTTATTTGTGATATTTTGCTTTTGTTGCTCATTTGGAGACGAGATATGCAAGTCTACACCTGAATTCGGAAATTGTAAATAAAGGTGGTCCGTGAGACATGGCAGCAATACTGAAGCTTGTTTGGTTTCTGAGACATTGTTATGTTATTTACAGGTTGAGTTATATGTATTGCCTCTTTCAACTTACACACTCCTCAATAAGACATGCATTGAAGGGTAAATGTTCGATGCTATTGTTATCATGATATTGTCTTATATAAACTATAGAGCTTCAAAGCAGCTCCTCAAAAATATTTTAAAAATCATGCAATAAAATAAATAAATGAACACCTTTATATAATATAAAATATTGCTAGATTTTCCAAAATTTTTGTTTAAATATTCTATTTAAAGGATATGGCGAGTTGATGTATAGCAACTTGTGAGATGAATTAATGATAGTCAAAATATCACTAGATGACATAAATGGATAATGAGTTAACATTTTTGTCTCTTTTCAATGTTTTTAACATTTGAGTCCTAAGGAATTTTTTTTTTGTCTCTTCTCAATATTTTTAATATCTATGTCCCAAAGAATTGTTTTTTGGACAACAAAATTGCCCTAGCAAACTTATCTTTTTCATCTCTTTATCGGAATCTTTATTTTTCGTCCGATGTCTTCCCCATCAAATTCTCTCTCTTCTCCACCAAGCACTCGCATCGCTCATCTCTTCCTTCTTCATTCTTCTTCTTCTTCCTTTGATGAAACCTGTAGCGTTGAAGTCTGGGATGGACCAACATCGCTCATGCTAGGACAAATCAGATGGACAAAATCACACTGGGACAATCTAGCATGATTAACGCTGGTCCACCCGATGTGATTTGTCTGGCATGACTTATTATAAAACAACATGATTAATACCGGTCCACCCAACATGATTAATGTCTGTCCACCCAGCATGATTTGTTCACAAATCATGTTGAGACAAACTAGCATGATTAATGTTGGTCTACTCAGCATGATTTGTCCACCGGTCCATCCCAACGTTAGTAGTCACACTGCTCTAGCACAATAGAATTTGCTAGAGCTTGTACTAGAGCAGGAATAAAGAAGAAGAAAAGAAAAAGGAAAGAAGAAGAAAAGAAAAAGGAAAGAAGAAGAAAAAGAAAGAAGGATGAGGAGAAGAAAGTTGAAAACTCATGGAGTTGGGTAAGAAATCCGATTTATGAAAAATGAGTAAAAATCAAAGTAAAGAGCGAAAGTGCATTTTTGTTTAGACACATACCTATTAGGACTGAAGTGTGAAAATAATGAGATGAGATAAAAATATTAACTCCTTAAATTTTTAAGTTATTTTTATGCTTTAGCCTTAATGATATAGAGATATAGTGGTTACAAATTAGATTACCAATAATTTGAATAATAAACTTAAATAAAATTTTAAATAATATAACGTCACTCTTATATAATCTAATGCACTTCGTATCTCTTTTACACTTGATTAACAATTATTTTTGTGAACTGATATGAGAAGTTCAAGTAACAAATCACTGCAACACAGTCGAGACTTTTATTGGCTGACCGGATTGTCGAGTCATATACAATATCCATCCCGTTGTCTTGATCGGTTTCGATGTGACTCGATAAATGGGATGTTGTACCTGTATCAGGTGACAACAGATTGAGGACTCTTTTGGAATTGTAGAAAAAACAATTTCTGAATAGAGTATCCTGATCATGACTCAAGTGGTTGGCAAGCTAACTTCATTCTGGTTGTTCCCACTCCCTCACCAAAACAAGTTAACCACCTCACCTTCCCTCATCTTTAGCCATTGAGTCATGCTGCAAACTAAGTTCTGGTTTCTTCAAGAAAATAAAACAGATGGAGGAGAAGAAAATCCATATCCCAAGAGTCAAACTGGGCAGTCAAGGTATGGAGGTAAGCTGTTATATCCATTATTTTTTATGTGGGTAGTCAAGGTTTAGCTCCATTAAGCATCTCAACATGATTAGCAAAATTTCCATTTTTGATCACACTTATTTTAATGAAGCTATATCATTAAACTGTATTTGAGCCTTCTCTTTAAACGTACAATATTTGTATTCTATGTCAGTTGTGAGTTTTGGTAGCTAGGACTTAATTGTTTGATGACTTCACAATATGTTCTTTACATGTCTGTATGGTTTGCTTCCATTATAGTTTTTCTCTAGCATGTTAGATAACCAGATATGGATGAAATTGATGAGAGAAAGGCATGAACAAGAAAAGGGCATGTCTCTTTGTACTTACTGTAAACACAACTCACTATGGCTACTGGAAAAAAAAATGATCTTTAAACTTTATTGGTTGTGTTTCTGTGTTATAATCTATGGCAAATATTTGGTTTTTAACTTTTATGTTGAGTAATCATAGTTTGAGATTCTGTGATCATAAAATTCTTTAAGGATAACTAATGCTCCAAAGCTTGCAAATGTTAGAAGCAGAGAAGTGTGTGAGCATATTAACATCTTTTAATTGTGTGATCTTGACCTGCAGGTTTCCAGGTTGGGTTTTGGCTGCGCAGGACTCTCTGGAATATACAATGCCTCTCTTCCCCATGAAGCTGGATGTTCGATTATAAAGGAAGCTTTTTCTAAGGGTATCACCCTTTTCGATACTGCAGATCTTTATGGAGTTGATCATGACAATGAGATCATGGTTGGAAAGGTATTACAATTTTTCAACTTTAAATTACCTGATAAATTGGTATAGGAACCTAAAACGACAGAACGCTAGACGTACTTTGATTCAAATTATTGTAATGTTTGCTTTATCATTATGATGACCTAGTTTGATCATAGTAATGAAACTAGAAACATATTCATTTATTTTGTTTTTCACAGGTTGGCTCAATTGTGCGTTTCATTTGCATGAATATCTGCTATGTCAATACATATCCTTTTTTATATTAATTGAAAGGTTATTTCTCATATTTTCAGGCTTTAAAGCAGCTCCCTCGTGATAAAATTCAGTTATCAACAAAATTTGGGTGTTTCAATTCACAGGGACTGATTGGGGTCAAAGGTACTCCTGAATATGCGAGGGAATGCTGCGAAGCTAGTCTAAAGCGTCTGGATGTGAACTACATTGATCTCTACTATCAACATCGTGTTGACGTTTCAGTGCCAATAGAGGATACAGTAAGAATTACAGTGTGATACAGATTTCCTCTACATATTGATTTCGTTGCTTTTCTCTTCCTTAATCTGACAATGTTTTGAGTATTATGATGCAAATTAGATGGGGGAGCTCAAGAAGCTTGTAGAAGAGGGAAAGATAAGATATATTGGGTTATCTGAACCTAGCGTTGACACACTAAGGAGAGCTCATGCTGTTCATCCAATAACAGCCGTACAAATGGAATACTCACTTTGGGCTCGCGAAATTGAAGAGGACATAATTTTACTATGCAGGTTCGTTCACATAATTAGATCAGATAATTTGAGTCTACTATTTGAAGTGAACTTATTACTTCATGTTATGTTAGATTGCACCAATTTTTAACATTTTCTAATCAATTCCCTCAGAGAGCTTGGAATTGGGATAGTATCATATTCCCCTCTTGGTCGAGGTTTCTTCGGTGGCAAGGCAGCCGTGGAGAGTTTGCCTGCTGAGAGTATACTGGTAAGTCACTAAAACAGATGGGGTCCAAACTTTAATGTGCTAGCATTGGTGTTTTTCTCTTCTTTCATTTTGTTTTTATTTAAATATGAAGTATATCACTATTCAAGATTGATATTGTTTTGAGAGTGTATTTGATGTCCCTCTCACAGTCTACACATCCAAGGTTCATAGGAGAGAACTTGGAGAAGAACAAGTTTATATATTCTCGTTTCTCAAACCTGGCTGCGAAGTTTGGCTGCACCCCTCCTCAACTAGCTTTGGCATGGGTTTTCCATCAAGGAGACGACATAATCCCGATCCCTGGTATTATTAGGCTCAGCATATTTATAAATGAAGATCTAGAACTCTTGTTGCCAGCCTATGCTTATTAAGTGATTTTAGTTCTTGATGTGTGGTTTGTAGTGCTTGGATGACTCATTATTACTTTTAACTTTCATGTTTTACATGGTCAACTAAGGTTAAAAACCTTGATGACAACATTGGATCTCTGGCAGTGAAGCTTACAGAAGATAATTTGAAAGAAATCTGTGATGCTGTACCCATTGAAGAAGTTGGTGGTGACAGACATTTCCTTACGTTGTCTAATTATGATTATAGAATTGCAAATACTCCTAGAAGGTAATTGCTTATTGATAAACTGAAGTGTGTAAAACCCAGGAAGTTAGACACTTATTTGTTTCCATGTCCGGTTGTTTTGGAGGAATAAGAAGCAGTTCCATTTTAATCGTTTGCTGATGCTAAAACCCATATTCAGAACTGTTATTATCATTGCTTGAATTCTTATACCTTTGTAGAATTCTACAATACTTCAGGAATATAACTATGGAAGATTCAACTTGTAGTGTTAGTATTTCATTCTTATTTCTAGTTGCTTTTTCACATGTTATTGAGTAATGGTATATTTATTGTGGATTCTCTTACAACCTAAATGACTAATGGGTTTTAGCATACATTGATAGATATATATATATATATATATATATATATGTATACCCTTCACTTTGATCTTTATGTTTTCTAGTTATAATTCGTCTCATCTTCTTACTTTTTATTTCTTATGTGAGACTCTAATATGGAGAGTTGATTTGAGTTCTAAAAAGCTTTTGACTCCAACCATGAAAAAACGGAGATATCAATACAACAAAAATTGATAATTAAATTGGGATAACTATTTCGGATTAGTTGATTTTTAAAATATCAATAACTGAATCTCTTGATTCATGAGAATAGTACAAGTGAAACAAGAACTGACTGCTTGTTAATTTACTAACAATAACAACAAATAGTAAAACTGAATGAACTCATATATCGAATTAAACCATTGATGAAATTCAAATTATAAAACTGTCGCTTAGAGCTACAATAACTTCTGTTATAGTAAGAAGAAATTTTTCCAACAAGGAGACTAGGTTAGAATTAACAAAAACAAATACTAAAATATTTCACCACCTAATTACATATATGATCATAGAGATTGTTCATATCTCTTTCAGTTCACCTACTTGGAATAATACCTCACCAGTTCATTTACTGCTGATATGGTAACATCTGATGATAATTCTAGACTAGAATATGATGAACAATTAAAGGATGCCAGATTTTTTGTGCTAGAAAAACAAAAAGGAAATAAATTGGGATGGATTTAACAGACAACCTCAGTTGTAGTCATGATAAATTAATTGAGTTACGATGCAAGAATCAACATATCCACGACCAAAAGGCACTTCAATTTATGCAAAACAGAAATGGGACATCAATAAATTAAAAAACTCTGAGATGGACATTGATCATGGTTAGGAACCCGTGTTGCAATCGTGACATTAGATTCTTTAATGTCTTATGAGAGATCCCTACTCCCAAGTAATAGTTTTAATGCCTTATGAGAGCCCCCAACTCCCAATTAATAGTTTTAAATCTCAATGATTGATTGCTATGCTAACGTCAAACGGGTTTCTTTAATGGGTTGGTAACGTTACTACAAACAATGAACAATAATTGTTGAGTTTTGTGTTTGTCTTTGGCATCCGCGTTTTTCACATGTCTTTGGAGAGGATCCTGATTTGGCCATAAGATGCTTATTGAAAGTTAATTCAATTTCAGATTTAGTACTTTATATTAATTAGCTGAGTCATCTGCAACTAATTACCTCTGGTTTCTCAGAGAAAAAAATGGAGGAGAAACCTCAAGTCCATGTCTCGAGAGTGAAACTTGGCAGTCAGGGTTTAGAGTTAAGTTTTTAAGTATTCCAATGTTGATCAATACCCATTTTCATGAAAGTTACATTAGTAAACAATTATATTGATTTTTTGCTATCATGTTACATAACCATATAAGGATTATTAGATGATAGTTTTGATATAATTGACACGTGAATTAATCTTCAACAAAAATCATACAGGTTAATATGCTAATTTTATCATAAAAAATTCCGTTGTGTTCAGGTTTTTGAACATAGGAAACATACTAGTGTTCTCTTAGGACTTTTATCAAACACTCGGTGGACAGCTCTTAACAATACTAATAACATCCAAGATCTTGTTTGAATGTCCTCACAAATACAATAAGTAATGTAAAATAATGGCAAGAACACAATCAAGTTAAGAGCAAAATTAAACCACAACACAACACAAAATTTTACTTGGTTTATTAATATGACTATGTTCACGGAGGTCACTAATTTTACTAATATGAAAATAACAAGGTTACAAGGGATTACCTCTACTCACAAGCTATCTTCTCTCTCTAATTCTTAATCATTTAACCTCACAAGCTTTCAAATTTAGGTTTTTATTTTTGCTCACAACTTGTAGAGACACTCTTTTATTACAAAAACTACACAACTTGTAGAGACACACTCCTCTATTACAAAAACTATCTCTTAATAACACAATAATATATATTAAATGGTAAATTGCACATACCTCCCCTGAGGTTTAGTGAAATTACACAAATATGACGATGTTTGGGTAGCTCGCACGGGCAGTACATAAGGTTTCAAAAACTCTGCACAAACCTCCTTTGTCATTAGTCAACAACTATTAAATCTTTACGGTCAACGATCAAATGTATAAAAAGATAAAAATACCTTTCAGATCAAATTTAAAATTAACATGTCATTTTTTATAAAATTAAAATTAATAAAATAATACTATTTTTTTTGTCATCTTCTATCTCCATCATCTTCATCATCCTCACCTCCATTTGATCATTTTCATCATCCATCTATTGTTTCCATCAAAATCATCATCTCCATCAATTTCATTAAACCAACATCACTCATATCAATCATCATCATCAAATCAAACATCACACATAAATCAAACAAAAACAAAATATTCAATGGCCATGAAAGTTTAAAAAATATATATATATAGAAAAAAAAAATGGAACTGGTCTCCATGGGAGAACCGATTCTGGTTTCCCATGGAGACCAATTGTTTGGTCTTCGCCGGAGACCAGTTTGGTCTCTGGTTGGAGACTAGAAAATATTCTGGTCTCTAGTGCTTTAGAGACCATTTCATCAAGTCTCTAGCGCTTAAGACCAGTTTTCTGGTCTTCATCGCCGGAGACAAGGATTTGGTCTCCATGGGAGACTAGCTCTTTTATATATATATATATATAGAGGTAGGATCGGGGGACATAAGTTTTGACACAAATTTTGACACAATTTGTTGACCATTGGATAGGGAGGATTTTAATGGTTTAGATTTATTCACACCACTACATACAACTTCATTTTACACTCTACATAAATGTTTTCTCTCACCTTTCTCTTCATTATTACACTATCTCTCCTCTCTCCCATTAATATTAAAATCCCAATATTTAAATTATTATTTTTTTCACTCAATCCAATTATATTTAAAAACCCATCAAGAAAATTTAAAAAAAAAAAGCTGCAATTGTTTTTTTTTTTTTAAACTTGATAAATTTATTATTTAAATGATAATTTATTTTTAAAAATAGTTTAAACCAAACAATTTATAGTAAGAAAAACTTTTTGGTTAAGTGTTTTGTATTTTTGAAAAATAAAATCTATTTTACTTATTTTGGTTAGAATTTGTTTTTGAAATAAGATTTTTTTTTTAGTGGTAGTAAAAATTTTCTTACTAAAAATTACTTGGTTTAAACTATTTTAAAAAATAAATCATCATTTAAATAATAAATTTATCAAGTTAAAAAAAAAAACAATTGCTGCTTTTTTTTTTTTATCTTCTTGATGAGTTTTTAAATATAATTGGATTGAGTGAGAAAAAAAATAATTTAAATATTGGGATTTTAATATTAATGAGAGAGATGAGAGATAATATAATAATGAAGAGATAGGAGAGAGATGATGTAATAATGAAGAGAGAAAAGAGAGCTAATGTAATGATGAAGAGAGAGGAGAGAGAAAATATTTATGTAGAGTGTAAAATGAAGTTGTATGTAGTGGTGTGAGTAAATCTAAACCATTAAAATCCTCTTCATCCAATGGTCAATAAAATCGTGTCAAAATTTGTGTCAAAACTTGTGTCCCCCGATCCTGTCCCATATATATATATATATATATTAACCTTTATTTTTAAAAAAAATCAAATTAAAATATTTTTTATGAATTTTAAGTTAAAAAAAATGTTGACTTTAAATTTGACGTGAAGGGTATCTTTGTCTTTTCGTACTTTTGACAGTTGACCGTAAAGATTTAACAGTAGTTGACTGACGGTAAGGGAGATTTGTGTAGAGTTTTTAAAACCTCATATAGTGTCTATGCAAGTTATCCAAATATCTTCATATTAGTGCAATTTTATCAAACCTCAGGGGGGTTTTGTAATTTACCCTATATTAAAAGATTTTTCAAAAAAATTACAACAAAGTCCACCCAAATAAAAACTTACAAAATAGCCCCAAAAACTAGCACACATATAGTTACTTTAAAATATACATCAATGATTTGCTATTAGTGGTCTATGATCTTACAACTGAAAGTTATGAAAACTATCTAGGTTTATACAATTATATATATCATTGAATAAAAATAACCAATTACAAACATGATAATGTTGATAGTATTTGTGTATTGGTGATAGTTGTTATGGTAGCGTACTAGTGTTGCTAGTTGATATGTAAATACTGATGGTGAATCTGGTATGTTTAATAAGGTCTCTAGATTGGGTTTCGGGTGTGTGGGACTCTCTGGAACATTCAATGCACCTCTTCCTCATGAAGTCGGATGTTCAATCATAAAAGAAGCATTTTCTATGGGTGTCACCCTGTTTGATACATCTAATGTTTATGGAGTTCATCACAACAATGAGATCATGATTAGGAAGGTATGCTATAGTGGTCAAAAATTTCTCGATCCAAAATGAAAGCCCAAATCTTGTTGTAATAGATTGGCCCAGTATATAGATCGATCCAGGCTAATGATCCAATGCATGTTACAAGAGGATAGTCCAACAACTTGATTGATCGAGACCAAACCTTGTTTGGTCTCTTAAATGGGGATTGATTGCTCTTAATAAATAAGGTTTAAATCAATTGTAACGGAAGTTACATTAACTCTGTAACCAACATGACATTAACCATGATATTTATTCTATAACTGACATATCATTAATCATAACATTTATTCTGTCATCGACATGTCATTAATCATTATATTTATTTTGTAACGGACATTGCATTTATTCTATGATAAATGCTTATGACATTTTTTCCACTTATAAATAGAGGCTTCATTTGAAGCCTATAGCCATCTCACCTCTCTTGCTCATCTCGTTCAAGCCACTTGAGGTTTCTCTTTTTCCTCTCTTGCGTCTTCATTCTTTCATTTTAGATTTAGAGTTCCTGTGTGATAGATTTAGTGTAGTGGTATGAAAGTGCATATCTAGGAAGAGTTCTGGTTAGGAAAGACTTGATATTTAACTGTGTCCATTGTGACCGACCTCTCTTTCCTGAGAACTTACTTAATGTACTATTTGTGGTCTACTTGTATTGTTCTATTATACGAAGTTTTGTCCACTGATACTCAATAGCTTAGTGTTTCTACTTTGTCCAGTCTTCAGGTCAAGACGGTCAAGATTTCGATAGTCTTCCGTCTTTCTCCTTCTTTAGCACACTCCTTCCAGTCTGACGATACTTTACAATTATTGCATTCTCGTATATTACGATCAATTTACTGACTTGAGCATTAGAGTGTCTTTGGCCGACACCCCACCGGTGTCAAGATCACTCACGTTCTCTTTGTTTGATTTGTGCAAGACACATATTGCTAGATTTCAAGAAAGTTGACCGATGAGGCTCATTCAAAGTCATCATGCTATAGAATTCACCCACTACATATGCCATTTGGTTTCAGCATTCAACTTCATACTAGCTGATAAATCAGTTTAAAAGCAACCAAAGTTGACAGAAGAGATTGAGTAAAATATATAGTTAAAAGAGCATGACTACTCCACTGTAGTGGATTATGAATTTCAAATTATCTAGTTTTTGCTATATATATTTTGGTGCCTACACTTTCATTTGTGTCTTAGGAATATCTGCTGAGTCATATCATGTCTTCTTCTAAATCGATTGAAAATTCATGCCCATATTTTCAGGCTTTAAAGGAGCTTCCTCGAGATCAAATTCAGTTAGCAACTAAATTCGGCTGCATCAAGTCAGAGGAGCTTAGTAAGTTTAGGTTCAAAAGAACTCCTGAGTATGTGCGTGAATGCTGTGAAGCCAGTCTAAAACGGCTTGACGTGGGCTACATTGATCTCTATTATTAGCATCGTGTTGACACTTCAGTGCCAATAGAGGATACAGTAAACAATTCTCACTTAACATGTCATGTGCATTTTTCCACATTGATTGTAACACCTGTTATTTTTTTCCTGTTGTTGTCTCAAATTAAATTAGATTATGGAGATCTGATGAAATAAAATTTACATTCTTTTTTGTGAGCTAGATGGGAGAGCTCAAAAAACTAGTTAAGGAGGGAAAGATAAACTATATTGGGTTATCTGAAGCTAGTGTAGACACAATAAGGAGAGCACATGCTGTTCATCCTATAACAGCTGTGCAAATGGAATACTCACCGTGGGCTCGCAAAATTGAAGAGGATATAATTCCACTATGCAGGTTCAATTCGCATATTTTGATCATACCTTTTGAGTCATTTATCTGATGTGAACTTGAATACTCTTCAAGTTAAATTAGATTGCACCACCTTATTATATTTAGTAACCACTTTTCCTAGAGAGCTTGGAATTGGGATAGTGGCATATAGCCCTCTGGGTCGAGGTTTCTTCGGTGGGAAGGCAGTTGTGGAGAGCTTGCCACCTGAGAGTATATTGGTACATGTCGATAGCAGAATGTAACAAATCAAATTTTTCTGCACCAGAGTTTTTGAAATATGAGGTCTGTCATTATTCAAGATTGGTACTCTTTTGAGCTTGTATTTGATACTTTTCTTGCAGGCTCTACATCCAAGGTTCAGTGGGGAGAACTTGGAGAAGAACAAGCTTTTATATTCACAGTTCTCAAACCTGGCTGCAAAACTGATCTGCACCCCTCCTCAATTAGCTTTGGCTTGGCTTTATCATCAGGGAGATGACATAATCCCAATCCCTGGTATGATTGACATTCACATACTCATTTAAGACTTTTGTAGTAGCCTGTGATAAATATGATTTTTAACATGGTGTAGGATCTTTAGAGTTTAGAGGCCTTATTACTTTTTGACTTTCATATTTTACAGGGACAACTAAGGTTAAGAACCTCGAAAACAACATTGGTTCTTTGGCAGTGAAGCTTACAGGAGATAATTCGAAAGAAATTAGTGATGCTGTACCAATTGATGAAGTTGCCGGCCTCAGAAGTTACAATATGTTGTCTAATTGTGATTATAAATTAGCAAATACTCCTATAAAATAATTTGCTTTTGGTTTTACTGAAAGTATGTGAAACTCTGAAGTAAGAAATTGTGCACATTTGTTGTTGAGAAAGGCGACATTTTGTTACTGTGCCTGGGAAGTACAGTGAGTTCATATTAATTTGAGCTTCTTTTCTTTGAATTATGGTTGTATAAATGCCGTGTTGACAATAATAATAGAAACAATTCCAGTTCAATCGTTTGCTAATGTTAAAACCCACATTTATGATTTCTGTAGCGTTTCCATTATACTTTAAGAATATACATGGAAGGTACAATTTAGAGAGTGGATTCGAGTTTTAAAAGGTTGTTTACTCCAACCTTGGAAGACAGAGATAAGGACACGACAAAAATTGGCTCTAAGATTGAGATAAATATTTCGAAAAGTTCTTTTCTTTGCTAGTATTCTTTTTTGAGTGAGTACTTTTGAAATTGTCACTCAATCAATACTTCGAATTTTTGTGACATCTATTTTGGTCATAGAGACATTATCACTATAAACGCAAAGTTCTACAGTAGCTTTGATGGCAAGTTAGACAACAAGTTTGACAGTATTAATTGATTGATTGATTGTATTTGAGTTTGTTGAAATTGAGAGTTTGGTTTTCTAGAGATTTGGAGGTGAAAAATGAGATGGATTTTGTGTTATATGAGTGTAGACAATGAAATTGACTGTAAAAAATATATGAGAAAGTCATAGATGAAGAGTTGCAACTGGTTTTCGTGTTTGGTAAAAACTAAATCTGTTTTTTGTTTGAACTGAAGTCATATTCGAAAAACGAGGTCATATGTTCGAGATATGTGGTATATGTTCACAATATATGTTTATTTCTCTGGACATATAATTTTATGTTTAGGAGTAATTATTCAAAAAAAATTGGAAATTCTTTCTTTATATATACTAATAAAATTAAAATCATTAATTCAGTATTAACTACGAAAGAGAATGGTAAACAAGTGTCAGATACATTCATTAGATTCTTTAATTTCTTGTGAAAGCTCCCTACCCCCAGCATCTTTTCAAATCTGCAGGATCGTTTGTAATGCTGACATCAAATGATTTTTTTTAATGGGTTTGGTAACGTCACTACGTACAACCATAAACAATAAGTTGTTTTGTCATTTGTGTTTGTCTTTGGCATCCACATTTTTTATATGTATTATTTTCCTGGCTTATTGAATGTTAAAAGAAATGTAAGTCAACTTCACATCTTGTGCTTTCTATTTGATTAGTTGAGTCATCCGCAACTAATTAGCTCCGGTTTTCATTGAGAAAGAAAATGGAGGAGAAGCCTGAAATCCTTGTCTCCAAAGTGAAACTTGGTAGTCAGGGTTTAGAGAATTAGAGGTAAGTTTTTCAAGTCACAGATACTCCAACATTGATAACCCTTTTCATGAAAGTTAGATTTAGTAAAAAATTATATTTGATTTTTTGCTATCATGTTAGATAGCCCCATATAAGGATTATTAAATGACAGTTTTTGATAACTAAACCACAAAACTTATATGTATACATCCATAATTATTCATTAAAAGACGAAAATTAAAGTGGTAAGTAGTAGTAAACACATTGTTCACTAAAAAATATTCCAGATAAGTGGATGATCATAACGGGTCGGGCCAATGAAGCTCTAACCTTGTATAGACTTGGGCACTCCTACCATCTGAAACCCAAATTGAAATTTACCCATTTAAAAGGAAACAAACAAACAACTACCTTAAGGCCCCGTTTGTTACGCGGGATAGGATTTGATTATTTATATGAGATTGGATTGGATTGGATGAGATTGGATTAATTTAATTGTTATCTCATGTTTGGTGACACTATGATATGATAGGATTTAAATGAAATTTGCCAAGGACTGAAAAGAAAATTTTCAGATATTTGGAAATATATTTTTATTTCCTCCGCCATTTCAGTCGCATACCACCACGTTCCTCCCTCTCTCATCACCCCTCCCACACTAAACACATCCAAAACCCACACCGCTTCCAGCGGCACGACGAATGATGCAGACGACGGAAGCGTTGATGCCTTGGAACGACGACGAAAAAGAAGCAAAGCTCAGCTGAGCGACGCGACAAACCATGCAGACGACGGAGGCGTCGATGCCCTGGAACGGCGATGAAAAAGACGCAAAGCTCAGTTGAGCGACGTGACGAACGATGCAGACAACGGAGGCGTCGATGCCTTGGAATGGTGATGAAAAAGACGCAAAACTCAGTTGGCAATTGATCGGATCTCGATCTCGTCGACGGTAGAAGAGAGGAAAAGAAAGAGAAGAACGGAGAAGAAAAAGACGATCGAAGAAGAAAGCGACAACCGGAGAAGAACGACGATTCGATCGGAGAAGAAAGAGAACGACCGGTAAAAGCAAGCGGTAGTGGCGACGACGACGACGGCGGAGCTGGAGGAGAGAAAGCAGATGGTTGTGGGATAAAATTAACCCACCTATTTACGTGGGTTTGATTTAACTCACTGGAGTGGGATAAAAATACTATTGGGAAAAGTTAGGATAATTTAGTGAAGGGCATTTGATTGGACCAAACATGAGATTGGACAATCCCAATCTTATCCTACTGAACAAACAAGGCCTAAACGAACAAAACGACGTCCCTATTTCTAAAAAGAAAGATGTGTGAGTGTGACTACTCACTAGAATGTGCTAGTCATTTCGAAAGTGAAAACCTAGAACACGAATGGCCTCATATTCGTGGTGACATCTTCCGGTGAAGGAGGCAGCAACGTCACCAACTCCACCATGTGTGGACATTACAACCCACGTGAACCAATACCTTTTACACAGAAGATCCAGCATGACGTGGAACCTAAATATCCACCACTCTTCCTCCCCCTCCCACTCCTTCATTTTCCTATATTAATCACCCCACCAACCCTTAGCTCTTTCAAAGCTACTTTCTACTTGCTAGTCACTGCCTTCTAAATCACATTTTTCAGTTTGTTGCTCTCTTCTTGTAAGATCCTCTACGTCTAAGTTTCCGGTAGTTTTCGATACTTGTAATTAAAATGGCCAAGACATTTTCCATGCAATGTCTCCTCGCAAGCCCTGTGTCTCCTGTCACTAACAGATCATGCCTTGTAGGAAGCCAACTCTTCCCTGTAAAGTATGGTCCTCGTCTACAAAGACATGGTTGTGTCCCTGTGCGTTGCTCTGCTCAGGTAAGTCGTAAGTGAAGATGACTATTTACTTGTTTGATCATTATCTTAAGATCTTAACTTTTCTACATGAAAATGATCCCAACCGTTTGATCGCATGACTTTGTAGGATGGTGATGTGAATGAGCAGTCCACTAGAAACCCACCAGTTCCACCACCAAAGCCACAACCACCACGGCCGACCCCAGTTGCACCAAAGGTGAGCACAAAGTTCTCAGACGTGTTGGCGTTCAGTGGGCCAGCACCGGAGAGGATCAACGGCAGACTGGCTATGATAGGGTTCGTAGCAGCCATGGCAGTGGAGATAGCCAAGGGTCAGGATGTGTTTGCCCAGATATCCAACGGTGGGATTCCGTGGTTTGTGGGAACTAGTGTGGTGCTCTCACTTGCGTCGTTGATTCCATTGTTCAAAGGAGTCAGTGTGGAGTCCAGGTCAGAAGGGTTGATGACTTCGGATGCTGAGCTGTGGAATGGGAGATTTGCCATGTTGGGTCTGCTTGCTTTGGCCTTCACCGAGTATATCAAGGGTGGTGCTCTTGTGTAGGCCATGGCCCATGGATTTTATTTGTAAACACGTACGTATGTATTGTTCATGTATGATATAGTTTAAGACTTTTAAGTCCGTGTTTAATGTTAGTTGAATTAATATAACTCTTTCCATTACCCTAACCTTAATGGGCTTGTGTTTTCTCTGACTCTTGGATAAGATGCGCGTACAAGCCGTCAAGAAACGAAGATCAGACGAAGAACGGTGACGAGTTTCATTTAATAGCTTGTCATCCGCTAATTCTTATAAGAGTTAACTACAGAAAAAATGCTGCTATAATTGAAGTAACCTAAGTATTGAGACATTTGAAATTTATTTGCTTCTAGTCAGCGATTCAATAAAGTAATAGTAACTTCGAGATTACACCGCATCAGAACTCTACATTGAGATAATTGACCAACCTCATAATTTTGTCAAGAAATTAGTTTGTAAGCATTCTATTCCTCCAATAATTTTCTTAATAGCATGTTTTGTTTTGATTTTCCATTAGAAAAGTTTGACTTTGAATAAACACATACATGTGAGGGGAAAAAACAATAATTATAGTCATTAATAATCTTAAATTTAAGTCAGGAATAAATAAGTTAGGAAAGAATCCTAATTTGTTCTTATCTTATTATTTTACAAGATATAAATCTTAAAATTTCAGAAAACATAAAAAAATTTAAAAAGATTTAGGTAACAAATATAAACTGAAATTGATTGCTTGATAAAATTTGAATACCAAGCACTTAGCTGGGCTTATTTTTCTTCTTGTATAAGTACAAATTTGAAATTTATGGATGAAGTTAAAGATCATTCGCTTTCATACTTTTGGGTGGAAGGAAGGCTGTGATATCGTCTGCCTTTTCCCCTTGTCTCGCGCCCTCTTGACAGTCGGGACCAGTGATTACACCGTTGATTTTACATACACTCGACAATTCTTCCACATCCAATCTACACTGCATATCATTTTGACAAATAAACTGCCGTAATAAGGGTGCTAGGTTTTATTAAGTACAACCATAAGGAGACAAATGCTTGTGTATCATGACGAGGCAGCTTCTGGGTGTCATAAAACTGGCCAGTTTCTCTGAAATCTCATTGTTGCTAGCCTAGGTTGAATTTGAGTTTCGTTCTAGTCCAATAAAAGGCGAATATAAGCCTCATCAGTTACGAAGTTTCAATTCAAAATTCAATCAATTAGCATAAAATGAAATCACGAAGTGGCCACCCCTCCACAAGAAGGGCAGGAAAGCATTTACCCAAGAAATGATTAGTGTAATCTTCCACTATTTTATATATAATATATAGCTTTGAGTGTACTCTCTTATTCATTACATATATATATCTCGATTTATCTTCCACAAAATGGCCTCTACAAGTCTCAACATATTAACAGAAAAGAATGAGAAGAATACATTTTTACCATTTTACGTATTTACACATCCACCGAAAGCATCATCACCATCTTGTATTGTGCCGCTATGGCTCAACTTGAACTCTATCTTCATTCAACTCCCCATTCTGCTGCTTATCCAATTCACCGTCTTCATCACTCTGCTGCTGTGGCAAAAGTGAATCATAATGTCATTGCAAATAAATATTAAATACTAAGCAAATATGTCAGAAAGGACATCAGACAATCAAATTATAGTTGCATAACAGTTAACTTCTAGCTTATAGGCTTAACAGATTTGATTATCAAATTTGCAGGAATCTTGACGTGATCCCCTTCCAACAATATGATCAATTTCATGTTAGCACAAGCTACAGTGGACATCTCACTCCCAATAGTTGAAAAACAAACTTCTGCAGCCTACAAGCTATTAAAAGCAGAATGCTTCTACCAGTAAGAAAAGCACAATGTAATAAAATAGGAACACATGATAAAGTGGTACTTATCCAAACAGAGGTTTATATGAACTTTCAGAAAACAGTTCATTCTTTAAAGTCAGAATCCGCATTGATGAAAGTTTGAAAGCAAAGCTAGATGCTCCAAATCATTTTAGATGGATCTGTAGAGACACATCCAAAAAAAAGAAGAAGAAGAAGAGATATACATGCGCTCGTGACTTCGTAAAATATTATACTACTGCACATGTTACGTTACACACTGCTCGAGTAAAGACAGAAGTAACTTCTGAGTTACATGTAAGTTAAATAATATTAAAACTCATTTCCTTTATTGAAATGACTAGAACCAGTTTATTTCAAATGACAAGAAACCTTCCTCATATGTTCTTCCATTAGTATCATTAGTTTTAGCTTTCTACAGTTACAAAAATCAGGAATAGGTTAATGGGAATAGTTAAAATAATTTGAATAATTACAATTAATTAAATCACAATCGGTCAACAATTTAAGGATGCAAGAATTGTTAGTTCTACAACAAAAATAAAATAAAATAAAATAACAAACAAAGAAACTGTAATAAGATCAAATGTTAATCTCCGTAAACTATAGAGAGAAAATAAGCATTACTTACTTTAACAGGCAGATCTACTGGAAATAAATTTATGGCGCTGGAATTAAAACTGAGACCACTGAGTCAAGGGCAGACAGCAGAAGACAGATATCAGTGAAATATACAAAATAATAATAATAATAATATATATGTATATGTATGTATGTGTGTATGTATGTAGCATGCAAATTGTCAAAACACAGGATGAAAAAGGAATTAAAGTGGATGGATCTCAGTCAATCAATAATGTGAATTCTTAAACCTCAATAAAGAAAACAATTAAAATCATCATAACTAATATCTTGACTTCAATTTCTCTTGCCTATTGACAACTTGTCTTATTTTTTCAGTGGTTCATTTGAGTAGGAGAGGGCGGAGAGCAGGAAAGATACCAGCGTGATAGAACCAGTTGCCACACATATGGAATAAAGAACTCCTCCGGATGACTTTCTTGCTCATATGAGAAATGTAATTGAGTAAACATCTGTCAAGGAAACAGGATCCAATATTATGAAAATGAAAAAAGAAAAAGAAAAAGATTTATCTGGACAGTAGTTTCGAACAACATTATCTACACTCATTTGCTTTTACCTTCAACCCATCACCTCGCCAAGATCGGCAATTAATAATTATGAACTGAAGCACCTTTTCCACTGACCATTCACCGTCCAGTCTTTGGGCATCAAGCCGATAATTGAAAAAATCTAAGACCTGGAAAAGCCATAGGGGTCAGATAATTTAGATGCACCCTCAAAAAAGACATATTGCATCAAAGCACTTAAAAAAGCTTTTAGACTAGTGTACCGTATATATATTTTCCAACAGCTCATTGAAACGAGGATGACTTTTGAAGGGTTGAAAAACCTCCTGCCTGTGCAATATTGCATATACAACCTGCCAGACGGCATATACTTAAAATTGATAAATGATTGGAGATTGCAAGAAAAAATAGCAAACATATTTTTATCTCAAATGACTTAAATGCAGATAAAAGGAAACAATACCTCTGGATTCCGAGGGAGAGCATACGTCAAAATTGCATTTAATATTTCAAGGACAATTCTCAGGAAGTCGGTATAAATATGCAACTCTGCTGACTGCAGCAATTAAGTTTAGCAACAAAGAATTATAAGATAACATTCACCATAAAATTCATAATTTACTAAACCATATATACAAATACCACAATGACTACCATATCTTCTGCAAGGCTGTCTAGTTCCATTGAGTTGCCTTTTTTATCATCCCTTAGTTCCGCTAGTTTGTTGTATCTAAATCCAGTATCATTAAATTCATGAATTAGTAAAAGGATCATGCCATGATTCTTGAAAACAGAAGCGTGCATTATGAGTATCAAATTATCAAAAATGATACAGAAATATTAAGTCAGAAAAATGAAAGAAACAGAACAGTTAAACTTACTTGCGAGAGAGCATAAAGAAAAGGCTGACCAGCCTCTGAGATGCATATGCACTCAAACGGTGGACATGAGGTGCCATGTTAGCCAAAGTAGCTAGACAAGTTGTATGGAGGTAGACATCCTGTAACAATTTAACATGCAAAAATTGCTATTAGAGAGAAATTCACAAAAGGGCACAAAATATTAATGTCTGCCATATGACACATCCACCAACCCAAGTACTTTCCAAAGCATCAAAAAGCTGATTGACACAGGAATATCAATAGATGTTGCACATATAGCGGATATTATTGATGCAATGACTATACAATAAGTCTATGTCCCAACAGAACAAGAGACACATAGTTAACAAAACACTAATGGCTTCTAGTTATGAAGAAAAAGTGTTTAATAGTTTTTACAAATTACGGAAAAGCAATTCACATTGTCATGTATCTAGAATCAGAGAACTGGCACTTCTTGAGAGATATGTAGTCCTTTGCGTGAGAAAAGGGAAGAACACTTCCTAGCATACTTAGAATACTAAATTCGTGATATTCAGTAGACATCCTTACCTCCCGTAGTTGGCCACTTCCATACTCATCAAGAGGATATTTTCCTCTCAAACCTTCACATTTGCTGTCATTCCATGATCTAAAACGAGTCTATGTTTTCTTGAACTAAAAACTTCCCTTATGCTATAAAATGTGTTCAATTAGTGTTGGTTATGTACTATAAAATCTTCCTAATAATTTTACCATAAATGTCAAGTTTATCACCTAGTTTGGTCTTGCCAAAGTAACATCTTTGCAAAGGGGTTCTGGGTACAGCCCAAAAACTAGACAGTTAAATTAAGTTACCCGTGTAAAGACTCAAAATCTACAAACTTGCACCATCACAAACAATAACCTCTGGCAGCTTTCACCATTGCACCAGACCATGGACCCATTTTGATGACCACAATTTTTTTTGTTTACCATATAGAATTTAAACTTCAATAACTGCAAAGAGTGTAACCACCTTTAACATCAGTACAAGGTACCGTGATCACAAACTTTGGTATTAGGGTGATGTTGTATGTAAGTATACCAAGACGCCAGATGTTAGAAACAAGCTGTGAATGCCCGAATGGCTTTTTGCTCAACTTTAAATGAACGTTGACAATTAAGTTGTAGCACTTTGGTGCCAACTAGAGGCTCTTTCGGCATCACGTAAGCATGCATAAGTTACTTGCAAGCATTAAAGGTCCACTTAGATGCATCTATCAATATGATATTAACTTGACAGATTTTTGAAAGAATGACACTTAGACCATAAACAGTAGATAGTAAACCTCATACAATGCATTTCAAGTAAATAATACTGAGACCTAGTTATCTAGCACACTGCTACAGAACTCAGATATCACTTAAAATAAAAACTTAACAAGTCATACCCGCAACTTGGAAAGGTTATACTTCACAGTCCTTATCAAAATGATGACCATCAAGGATCCAAGTGATGTCTGATGAAGGCGGTGCTCTTGATACCACGGAACACTAGGAAGAATCTGTCCAAAAACACAATATATCAACATAATCCTTGGTAGCATAATAAAGAATAGACATTCAGCCAATTCTTACCATTTTATGGATGCTTGCATTAAACGTAGAATCTTGACTAAGTATAAGAAGGATAATCAGCAGCATGTATATTTGATTAGACGTCCTTTTTGAAGCATTATACAAGGTTTCCAAAATGGGCATTAACTGTTGATTTCATTGAGAAAAACAGATTGGTATCAGGTATATGCTGCAGCTAAGCCACAATAACAACAAAAATTATACACCAGCTCATACAACTACGTAACAAATGAATAGCTTATTTGACCCAAGAAATTTTAAGAGAAGGCAATCAAAATAAACCAAAAAAAATAAAAAGAGATCTCACTAAATTGAAGACAAGTTGCAACATGTACTGCAGGATAGCCCTTATTCTGATAAAAGGTCCTTGCTATCCTATGACTAGCATGAATTATTTAGGACTTGAAGTCAAATGATTAAAAAGTCGAAATCAGAACAGGAGGAGGAAAGCCAAATAAACAAAGTTATCTTGCATCTAACTCAGCAACAGGAAGTTTAAATCTCCTTTGGGATATAAATTTGCCAGATCCTAAAGCCCAGTGGCCTAGACTACAGGCCCAGGTTCAATGAGCAAGCTTGCCTCAGATCATTAAAATTGACCCAATGGAAGTAACAGTATCATCAACTGAGGAAAGTTTAGGCTGTATCTACATAGTACATACCAATGTATCCAAATCAGTTCGCACCAAAACATACTCCAAAAAGTTGGAATTCCCTTGTACCAGTGAGTAAAGCAACAGTACTGCAGTCTCATCAGCCAAGCACCTGCAGTGTCAAAACACATTATGAGAGAGGGGGAAAGGCGAAAGAGAAAGAACAACTTTAATTTAGAAATAACGATGAGAACGAACAGGTTATTAGTAGCATGTTATTACTTTCCGGTTTCAAGAAATGACTAAGCTTGAATAATGATATGTTATAAGAGTCTTCAAAAAATAACAATTACATTGCCCGCAAAAATTGGTAAAGTCAGGACAACAATTACAAGGAACTTTAAACCATTTAGGTAGAGAGATCACCCAGGAAAATCATTAGAACATATTAATTTAGCACAAGAAATTCATCAGAACGGGATTCAAAACCTTCAACAAAGATGTGTGTTCAAGGACATAAAGAAACTAAAATATGAATGATGTGACAACACAAAACAAAATAACTGTTGAATTAAAGACCTTACTGTTAATGACAGAAGATCTCAAATGCATGGGCTTAAATCTTTAAATAATTTTTCATAGAAATGCTAAAGAAAACAAAAAGAAGTATTCGGTATGGTTCTAGTACTTCAACATTCTTACTCAAACATATCTGGATAACATATGATGCTTTTACCTCTTAGTTACCACATATAAAGTAACCAATTTCTAAACCTCATGATAGATAATATAATGATCTCATACAACTTATGGATACTAAATTTAAGAGAGGAAGAAAGGCACTCACATTCCAAGAGTATCAAAAAGGGAAGCAAATGGAAACCTCACAACTGGGCTACTGTTTCCATTCCCCTCAATATCTGCATGCCCAACTGCAAGCAAAAAATAATTTACAAATAAGCATTTTGCACGTCATCACAAGAAGAAAAAAAAATAACAAAATTAATAGCAAGCAAAGTAATGCTTTACCAAAACCACCAAAAATATCATTGCAATTAGGAATGAACACACACACACAGTAAGAAGCCATAACTCACATTCAATATCCCTTCCATTTTCTAATGCCTTGCAGAAAGGGTTCTCAGAAAAAAGTGCATTCAATTTAGAAAGAGAATCAGAGGTGGCACTGTCATCGCTTCTGTCCGTTATGGATTCATCACCCACAGCACATTTACGATAATGAATGAGAACTAGCAGCACAAGCAGGCTGCTGTCTGCCAAAGGATTTCTTGAACCTTCACTGCTGGAACTGACCAAATAATTGAATGGCAATAACACAAATGTTGCTGCAACTCAAAAATACAAAGTCAACTTAGGTTTCTAAGAATTAATATTGACAATTATATACAAAAAGAAGGTTTGTAGTCCATTATCAAGAAGACTTCCAGTGAAGACACATCAAGGCAAAATGAAGACAACTTGCACGATTAAAAAACAAGGTATAAAGATTACACCATACCAGCAGCAGAACCAACTCTCTGTAAAACACCAGGCTCATTCACCTGCGAAAATACAGAATAAGATGCAGCATTTGAGGGGATACGAGGTCGCGTTATGTAATTGAGTAGCAATTTGCGAACAACTGAACTGACCAAAGAACTTTCCTGCAAAATTGTAGTTGAACTTTAAGTAATTACGATAACTCGATAAGTATGCAAGATTATAAAACATTGAACAAAGTCAAAATTTTATCCAGTAACCTCAGCCATTGCTGCATCAATGAATGGGTGCACATCACTCGGTCCTGGAGATGGCCCAGAGAGAAGCTGAGTTGACATTGCAATGAGCAGGAAATTAAGCAGCTCCTGGTGAAGGAGGTATGTATCGGGACTAGCAACAAAAATAATTCTTAATTAACAGAACAATGGAGACATCAAGATAACTAGTTAAAGTAAAGCATCGATGATGTACCTTACATCCACTGAGGCAATGAAGTTAAGCACACTATGCATGACAAGATTTTCAATGTTTTGATCTGCACATGAGAAACAAAGGCTTGAGATCCATCAGATTTTTCATAAACACTGTCAAACCTTATATACAGTGCCAGTGAACTCCTAGCTGTGAACTTAATTACCTATCATATACTCCTTCGGAATTATTTCACTTTCATCAAGGGACAAATATAACTCTTCAAAGTTGTCACTTTGGGCATTTTCTATTAGATACTTCAGAAAAACTGACGAAATGTACACTGCATTAACAGCCTTCACATAAGCCAAGGACAGGGTGCCAGAGGATGAAATATACTCTTGCAAACACCGGGTCAGGTGAATCAAAATCTTCGCAAGATGCCTAGTATAACAATTATTTTGTGCTGCACGCAAAAAAAACATAGAAACCACATTTAACAGAGTCAAAACACATCAAAAGGGAAAATAAACAAAAAGAAGTCAACGGCATCACATGCAACAAAGGATCAAATGTTACAAACTTCACAATTATGCTAACTCAGCATATTCATTTCTACTTAATTTTCTCTTTACAATAAATAAGCCACTCAATCCAAATACAAAGGATTATGGCGATTAATCGAAACCTGATTCCATACTGTCTTTTTTCAATTTCTGGATACATAAGGGTTTAAAGCCTCCCCATTGTTGATTTTGTCTTCTATTTCTCACACTCTCTTGTATGCTTCCACTTAAATTTGTCTATCTTCAAATAAAATTTTCAATTCATACATAACAACGTATAATATCGAAATATTTCGAGTGTTTTAGCGAGATCAAGATCATTAAAAGAATCAGAGAAGTTGCATTTTAGTTTCCAACTGTAAAAACCTTGTAAGTCTACATTGATCCACAGAATTCCTCAAAATTGTTAAGATTATTCAACTAATGGTCAAATGCAGAATAATGTAGCGAAACTCATGATCAACAACTACGTATGTGAATATGAACACGGATTCGAGAGAAAAGCAACTGACCGAGAAGCTGACAAGCTTGGTGGACACGGTGAGAGGGCCAGCGGAGGCTGAGAGGGAGTTCGAGAAGCTTCTGCCAGAAATCAGAGGACAGAGCGAAGGATTTCTCGCCGACAAGAGTGGCGATTAGGTGCTCGGCCGAGTCCTGCGGCCGCGCGTCGCTGTAACGCGGCGTTGAAGGCACCGCACCCATAGATTTTGGTCAGGCCACGTGGCGCTCTACGCTGAAACAAAACAAGCAAACAGAAACAACAGAGAGAGAGAGAGTCAAGTGAGTCAAGTCTGATGCGACGCCGTGTTGGAGATCAACGGCATTACGCGAACAAGCAGGCGGAGGTGGGATCTGCCTGAGAAATGATACTGAGGAATGGAGTTCGGTTTCGTTTGAGAGAGCGAGAGGAGGGAGGGAGCTTCCAAACGAAGATTTTGAAGAGTTTGAGAGAGAGAGAGAGAGAGAGAGAGAGAGAGAGGAATTTTTTTTTTTAATCTGTTTTTTTTTTTTTTTCATTAGGAAATTAGTTTGGTTTGGGATGACGATGGGGCTATTACTTGTTTAACTTCATTTCACAAATGTTTTTGGACGAAATTATCCCTCTTGTTTTTCTTTTTCATTTTTTTTCAAAAAAAAAAAACAACAAAATTTTCTGTTTCATTTATCTTGTAAATTAATTTTTCTTATTATTTTATTCTGTTTACGATTAAAATTAAGAGCATCAGTCGCAATACCAACAGTTTATGTTTCTGCACTCTTTTTATCTGATGCAGACCATCACATGTTTTGGAATTTCATTAATTCCAAATTTATACATGTAGGGTATATGTATTTAATTATATGTAACTTTTATAGTATAAAGCATGATTTTGATATTTTTAAAAGAAAAAAAAACATGATTTTGATAATCCAATTCATTTAAGAATTTTTACATATAAATATAATTTAATATTTTAACTTCTATCAATAAAAGTTGGCAAAGTGTATACTTATTCCGAATTTAAATGATCCGCACATCGATATAGACAGTGGAAAGTTAAATGTCATCACTTTGTATTTATTATTTTTTCTAAAAATTACATATATTTATCAATTTATATAAGTAATTTTTCTATGATATTACAAGATGGTATTTATGTCCCAATTCACATCCTAAATGATTTCAAAGAATCTGTGCAGACTAACATGATTGGTGTGATTTTATATTTCAAAATAAAATATATAAATAAAAGATGTCGAAGCCCATAGGAATTTGAATACCCACAACAATTGTTTTTTTTTTAAATAAAAATGCTAATCACAAACGGACATCCGACGATGACATGAAATAGAGTTGATGAGTATTATAGTCTTTTTGAAGAATGGAGGGTGAAATCTCTCTATTAACTAGAATTGTTTTTAGATTCGTCGGCCAGAGGCTTGAGCTCGTATGTCGGTACGAAGTTTGGTACAAAAACGCAGCATATACTTTTTGCTAATTAATTCCTTAAACACTCAATTAACTTAAAAAAATAAAAAATAAAAAATAAATAAATAAAAGAAAGACGCTTTTTCCAATTACAAATGCAGTGTCAGTTTCTGTCAAGCCACTTTGAGCTCAACTAAGGAATAAGGATCACCATCCAATGAAAACCTTCTCTTTACACGTGTTTCGTCTTCGTAGGCCCAAGGACGTGATTCACTAATCCTATTTTTTAATTCTAATTGTGATAGTAATTCATAGTTAATTAATTGACAGAAAAGGCTCGATCCCGTGTTGGACGTGCCACCAAATAAATGTGCACCGTCGATTTCCCCACCGTTGACTTCAAGTTCTACAAGTCTTGCGCTGACCAATCTCTGATTTGCTGGACTACGTGTTCAACTGCTGCAACGTGTCAATTAAAAAATAAATAGAATTTCGTGATGACTTTTAAACGAGTCTTTGTACGCTAAATTTTAGTTTGATAGTGGTCGATCCAAGAAATGGTCATCCCAATATAATTTACGAGCAAAAGTTAGCGAAGAGTTACAATTTTTCACAAATTTTATGCTTTCATTTTCATGACACAAGCATAATTTATAAATATCAAAATGGTAGATACTATTGTTGACAAAATTTAACATAATAATGATATTTGATTGATGATATAAAAGTGATTTAAGGAATATAACATTATATTTGTTACTATGTCCCTCACATATTCGAAGAAAATTTATATACTTAATGATATATATTCAAATTGTTTATATTATATCATATGATATTAGTTATATATACGATTGATTATTTATGTTAATATAATTTTAAGTTGTTTTGGTATATAGTTCTAGTGTATGGAAAATTTTCTTACATATCCACGTAGCAATGCAGATCGATTTGCCTTCTCAAAAAACCCAGATTTTAATAATTAGAAAATAATATTTAATTTACATGTAATAAATGCATTAAAAATCAAAATGTTAAAGTAATAACAAACAAAATATGGGAGGGGCCAGCCTCTTCACATAAAGTTCATTTGTTTTCTTTGAATATTAATCAAACATTGCCTATAGGCTATATGCAAAATAAAAAGTCGACGATGCTATCATTGGAAACAAGGTGCCGCATAATAAAAACAGCAAATCGAATAGTGAGCTATAATTAACAAAGTGCGAGTGTGATGTAGGTTCCCATAATCAAACAGTATAGGCATCAGCATCACGTAGAATCAAGACGGCTCGATGTGCAAAAATCTAACGGCAGGAATTGGCTAGAGACAAAACATGTGGTTGCTCCCTGTTAAGTTTTGACTTGGTTGTAGAAATGGATTGCGACGGAAGGTGCCGTTTGTGTGGTGTCGGTGGACAAACATGAGACACCATTTCCTGGCCCAGGCTCCTTTTTGGCACTTATTATAGGCATCGATTGCAAATCCGTATACTAAAAACTATCAAAACGATCATTTTATATACTCCTAGGCTTGTCTATTCTTGATTCAAATCATATTATATTTAAGGAAAAATTGTATTGAATATTTTTCGTGGGGTGAATTGTGATTATAATGTGATTGTAGTATAGTCCTCCAATAATGAAGTTTACTACTAATTAAATAAATTTGGAATAGACTAATAGTGTGAAATGGACCATGACACTATTAGATGAGACTTTAAAATAATTGTCCCTGTTTTTGATAAGATTCCCTGTAGATTAATTTGCAGGAAATAAGGTATCCAGAAGTGGCTATCAAACTGGCCAAATCCAAAACCAAAAGGTCGACTAATTCTATGCTTATTTAGTTATTTCTTGACTATAAAGTATCCAGGAACCCCAATTTCTAATTGGAATTAAATTTATCCTTGTAAAATTCAATGGACTGACATCAGTTAGTTTTGCACCTCTGATTGAGGTTAGACCATTTTTCTTGATTTTACAGGCAGAAATGCATTGAGTCAATGTTGGAAAATGAAAAGTTCCTAAAAAAATTCCTGGTGAGGAAACGAATTGATGCGAATCCTCTTTAGTGGAGGTCTAAAACGATGTGGTATGGACTTGAATTGAGATTGGTGTTGACCTTTTCAGGAAGATAAAACAAATTTAACCAACCCATGAAAGTGACACTATTTGGCCCATGTCCAGTGTCAACAATTTTAATAAAGGCACAAAACAATTGCCTCTATAGATTATTGAGCTCCTATTTGGGCCTCATGAATTCTCAATCAAGCTCAAGAGCATTGCTTCGTCATTGTCTGTACCGGGTTGTCCATGGCAAGGGCCTTAATGTTTCACCGAGTGCGTTGTTGTGGCCTGTGACATTTCTGTGTCTCCTCGAGAGTAGAGATTAAAATATTAATAATATCTTCGAAAATTTGGTAATATGTTTGAATTTCTGGTGATATCCACATAAAATATAATTAGAATATCAAAATTCTAACTATATTTTTGAGATTTTTATAAATTTAAACCCCCAACATGTCATTGGAAAACTAGTATTTATATCCTTGCTTGATAATGCCTTCGATATGATGAGAAACCTTTTTTTTTCTTTGTTGATACAATAGCGGGGCAGAAACCTTTTTTTTTGCTGACTCTATAATGATAATTGTTTATAAATAGTAAAGAATACATACATATATATATAGCTTTTATAGTTAGTGTGTTTTAAGTTTTTAAATTATTAGGACTTTGCATATTTATAAATTTTTATAGTCAGTGGATCACAACTTTTAAATTATTAGAAATTTGTATATTTATAAATTGAAATTTGACATGACAAAATATGTGGGATCTGCTATTTCACACAAAAATCTTTTTCATAACCTGAAGGTGTATACTATATTGCTGGGTAATAGTTCCTCACACGTAGTAAGACGACAATTCATCCTAAAATTTTAAAAACAGGCCAATTCAGTGCTTTTTTTACTTCATGTAAAGACCATGCTGTCAAAACAAAAGGATATGTTTTTTCATATATCTGAAAATCGTTTTTTTTGGTTAAATAAAAATTAAAACAATTTTCAATATTATGCTCAAAAACAATTTAGAATACAATTCAACCAATTGCATTTTTACAATTTTCTTATATTCTTCTATTTCTTTCTTTTTTTTTAAAAAAAAAAAAAACTATGTTCTTCTATTCCAAAACTCAAATAATCTCATTTTCTCATCGCAAACCAAAACCAAAGGAGCCCGTATAGAGGAGTTTTGATTGTGAGAGAAACGAAGGAGTAGTGTTGTTCCCATAGTATGGTAGGTCTTTTACAAAGATGCCAACTCCGAAGCTCATGCAGAGCACGTGCAATTCTATCTCTTGAGCAGACAATAGCAAAGGCTTAATGTGATCCAACTCAATACCACCATCAAAATTTCCAAAGTCTGTGAAGCTTCATGATCCATCTTTTCTACTTGTGTCCTTGTAATATTGAAATTCAACAGGTCTCACCAAACCTTCTTTGAGACCTGCACACGTATTACAGTATATGCTCCTCACTCACTCTTGCTATTGGTTGCCCAACACAGTAACCATGGTCCATGATTACACCCTCATTGTTGCATGCCACGTGAAAAAAAAAAAAAAAAATCCCCTGATTGGAATACAAGTTTTTGATACAATCATAAGCATACCCAAATATGGGAATTCTATTCCTATTATAGTATTTATTATATGATATGAGTTTTTCAATAAATTTATTTAAAACCAAAGCAGGATTTTATTATACATAAACAACACTCAAATTTGATGGAATTTTTGAATACTTAAAATAAAAAAATTTTAAACAAATTATAAAATAAGACAAAATTTAACAATTTGTAACTCATATTTGGATGGTCAATCATACTCTTGATTGAAATCGTAAAACCCTAAACAAAAATGAAGTCACCAAAGAGCTAAACAATGCTAGTGGGGGACAAGAGATCATGAACTGATCAAGAGAACTAGATTTTCATTTACTGGTGGTTTACCCTTTTCTAGGAAACGGTGTTGAATTTGTGTGTGTCTATATATATATATAGTATTTTTATAATCAGAATTTCTCAACTTTAAAAAATTAATAAAAATCAATTAAATTCATCAATTGTATTATCTCTTTTGAAAACAAATTATGTATTTTATTTTATTCAAATAAAATGAATGAATTTAATCGGTTTTTCTAAACTTTTTAAAGTTAGAAAACCTTAATTGTATATAATATACTGGAATGTGCTAGCTAGATATCACACAATTCACAGAAAGAATAGTTGTAAAATTTGTATATGTAGACAATTTGATGCCTTCTCCAAAGTTCTATATAATGCAAATAAGATTTCAAGCTTTTAATCATTTTGGTGTCTCCAAATCTAGCACTTTCATGAAGAAGTGAGAAATATTATTAAAATGAACCTACAGTGGAGGAGATTTATAATAACGACAAAGCAGTTAGAAACAAAGAGCAGCAAGATCCTGAACCTGTCGTCTGCCAACGGTTTTTGGACATTTGAAGCTCACGACTCTCTTTTAACACCAATTGCAGATGATGAAAATATATAGATACATTTCAGTTCCCATGCACATATATAGAACAATTATCATATGTTTAATGGAATTAGACATTGATAATGACAAAAATGAGGAGGAGATCAGACCATAGAACTTGAATATAAGTGGATAAAGATGCACTTATGACTCATTAAAATGTTCAAGAGACAAAAGCCAAATATAAAATTCTGAACTACTTTTGGAAGGAAAAATGAGTTATTTTGGGACTACATTTTGTCAGTGTTAATGTGTTGACAATGTGGTATTGTCCTGTAAATAGAAACCAAGAAATCCCCATACAGCTTCAACGAAGTCCACAGCAATTGAAAATGGGATTCGAGAGAGTTAGATGACTAGGAAGGCATTGAAGGAAGCATGTTCATTAGCAGCAAACCACTTAAGTTCTCTACTTTGCAGTGCTAGAACTCAAGAAACCAAGTTGCTCAACCAGCACATCAACATCTTCCACTTCTTCTCCATGAGTACCATCAAGTATATGTATCTCTTCTTCATCAGTGTCCTCATTCAAGAACTTATCCCAAAACACCTCATCAACTGAGTGTTTCTCTTTGCTTCCTGCATGTTCATCTCCTCTCTCTATGTATTCATCTTCTGGGTTCTTTTGTCGTTGGTCACTTAGTCCTTGCATGTCCATAGCAAGTTTGTCCAGCTCAGACACTTCAAACTCGCCAATATCACCATACTCTTGAGGCTCAATCTTCACAAAAGGCATTTCATCATCCTCATGAGCTTGGCCTAATTGATCTCCAACTTCAATAGTGTTGCCATGCCCTTGATCAATCTGCCTTCTTCTCTTCCTGGTAATTGCTTCCTCAAACTCTTTCCTTATATCTTTATATTGCACCAATTGTTGCACAAAGTTTGGATTCTTCATTGCTCTAGCCAAGAACCCCAGCATTTGCTGCTGTTTCATTTCTGTCCTTCTCAGCCTTTGCTCCATCACTTGTAGATACTCCCTAGTATTCTGCTGTTGCTGTCTAAGCTTCACCAACTCCATCATTAGTAGTTGCTTGTCCCTCTTCAACCTATCAACCTCACCATCTAGTCCAAACCTCCCTACTTCAACACAAACGTCTAGAGCTTGCTGTGAAGCTGCTTGAGGTTGTGTTGTCTTTCTTCTCCTAATATTCTTTAAAAGATGCCTTTGCCCTCTGAGAAACCCTTCATTTGCAAACTCCCATCTATCAGGATCAACCTTTCTAAATCCCTACATGATCCAGCTCTCATTTTTAACATTAAATACATACTCATATTAATTTACTAGCTAGACTCTAAACAATCTGCAAGAGCTACACTGATTAAAAAAAGAAAAAAACGATATATGCATATTAACCATTTCCAATGCTACATATAATAATACTATACATATCTAAGCAACCCAATAACCTTATCTTGAATATTTTATACTGTGATCTCAGCAGTTTCCATTTTCAAATCATTAAAATAAACAAAATATCCCCAATAAGTAACAAGATAAAAAAAACCATAAACAATAGCAAGAAATGACCAATCAAATCCCTTTAAACAGAAAACGCAAAAGAAAATTAAAAAAAGGAGTATTTCATGAACATGAATATGTTAGATTCTAGATTGGTTTCAAAGATGTATGTATACTTACATATGTATTGAGCTGTCTGACAAAGCTAGAGAAATTGTTGTGCTTGAAGTATCTAGGGAGAAGACTCATAGAGAAGGCCTGTGGATCCCAAACAACAAAGCTGTTGTTGCCTCTGGTCCAGGAGATGATATGGTTGGTGTAGGAGTCTTCTACAATATCATAAGTTTTTGTGAGGAATGGAGGAGGACCCGCATCATGAAGTCCTTCCATTGGTCTAGGAGCAGCTGCCATCACAGTGTATGAAGATGAACTAGACCCTGCAAACCCATCCTTGACTCTCCTTTGTGGATTCATCATTACCAGGCTATATATATGTATCTGACTAGAAGCCAAAAAGATGTGATCTTTGGGTTGTTTGCTTGAGCTTGGAAGATACCCTTCTATCAAAAATGAAGAAAGAGTATGATTTTTGCTTCTTTAGTGTAAAAGAGTGAGATTTGATTGTTGTGGAGATGTGCAGGCTTGTGATGAAAACAATGAAAATGTAGTTGAATATGAATATATATATTTCTGAAAATGGCTCACCAAAAATGGAAATTATACGGTTCAAAAACTATATAGAGATTGGAAGACATAAGATTCAAGTCTTGAGAGAAAGAGTGGGTTATCAAGAGAAGGTCATGAGGTTGTTGGTGTGAGAACTGATATGAAGGAGAAGGCTAAAAAAACTATGCAAGAACTGAGAAGAGAGAGACGGAGGAGGAGGACTGTGTTTCATTTATTTATACATAGTTGAGAGAATTTGCCTTTTTAATTAATTTTCTTTTCTAATTTGATGATCCCTTTTGGCTAGGTATGATTCGTTAGAAGGTTAATGACGGAAAAAGACTACAATAGAAATGAGATATTTTTTTTCTCCTTATTCAATGCTTTCTCCTTTGGAGAAGTCATAATATTGCTATTGGCCAAATTTGTCTTTGTTTGATCACATCCAAGGTCAATGTGCGTGTAGGATTATATCGGGTAAGAATTTCAACTGAAAATAAGTTGTATTGATTGAATTAGATTTTGTAATTACCGTTGTGCGACGTGGCTTGGTGTTGTTGCGGGATGAGATTTGGTAATAGAAAATACTTTTGATTAAATTTCATGTTCAAATTGTTAAAAGAGTTTTGTTAATTTACTAGTTGATAAAAATTACTTATTTAAAAAATATTTTAATATTATTATTGATATGTAACTTTATTTAATAATAAGGTAGTTAAACCTTACTATAAAATAAAGATGTATTAAAAAAGAATAAGATACATAACATGCAATAACGTTTGTAATAGAAGGGAGCCATTGGGTGCACTTATGTATTTGTTTATTTATTTTTGTCTTTCCAATTAATTTGAGAGTAAAAATGAAGTTCAGAAAGTATTGCAATTTGCAATAAAACCACTGTCAATGAAGAACTGGAGAGACAGATTAGGGTTGGGTTTTTTCTTGTTACTATTTTCATTTATTTTCATGTGACAGATACCACTTGTTTACAAGTTGACAAATATGTAATCAAGCTGCCAAATTCGAATTACAAGTTAATTTATAAGACAAGTTAAAATTAAGAAATTAAATCATAATTATCAAACTGAGCATTATTATTTTTCCACTAATACGAACACAACGTATTTATTAACCATCGATTATGTACGTAAAATATTTATAAACATAATTGTTAAGAAAATATAAATTGATTTTTTTAACGTTTAAATATTCATGTGGTTTCAGTCCATGATTGAGATAATTGCAAAGTTAGCATCCCCTTTTAAGTCTTAAATTAAATATAAGTAAATAATTGAGTATTAAGTGAAAATTTTAAGCCATAAATTTAATTTAGCTTAGCTTATCTTTATCAATTTCATATGTAATTAATCTAAAAAATCCGATCCAAAGCTCATATAGAATCAATATATATAACACAATTGAACAAAAAGATATAAATTATGTCTAAAAATGTCGTGTTTAATAGAGTGTGAATTATAGGGTTGAGTTATCTGGTTAGCTTAATTATGAGTGTTTTTATTTATACCCCTAAATTATTATAAATACACATATATGTGAAGATTTGTGTGTGGCAAGAGAGAGAGAATTTTCATTTGTAAATATAATCATATAGTGGAAAAAGTGTTGATGCACTCCATGGATATAGGATTTTCTAAACCACGTTAACAACTCATATATCTTTTATGTTTATGTTTGGTTTGCTTGATTGAGTGCTTTTCATCCTAACAATGTGTATGTGAATTATGTTGGTGGTCATGTCAAAAAACCCATTACCATTGTACATAAATTGCATTCAACAAAGCTAACAAAAACATGATGTAGGATGCTAGTAGAAATATAGACGAAGCAGCTTTGTTCGGTGGGTAGGGAAGATGAGTGAAGCCAAAGATGATAAAACAAATATCTAGGCAATTAAATAATATTATAAGACTAAACACTATTAAAAAAGAGTGCGGCTTGATGTCATGGGAGTGGGAAAAGTCTATATTTATTGGACCCTACAATCTTTATGTTTCATTTGTAGGGAAAGTTCTTGGTCAGTGAATAAAATTTTTAGCTTTTGTTTTATGAGATGGAAAGTTCAAGTAATTTGTTAAATTAAAAGTCTTAATCAGACATAATTAAGCATTGATTCTAATCAACTTTTCATTTATGTCGGTAAGGTGAACCGGATGGTGTGTCACTCTCTCATTGGCAGCCACTATTGCGGCCGTACAACACAAGTTTAAAGGCCATTCTTTCTCTTCGTAATTTTTTTGTCCGAAATATCTTTGTATTTGTAATTTGTTATGATAGATTTTCTTTTTATAAAATGATTATCCCAGCAATATTTTTCAACATAATTATCTATAATAAATCCTTGGAAACCTTGTAAAATGTGTTTTTAAGTAAAAATAAAATGTTAATATGTGAAATATAAAGATTTGAATTCTTAAGTTTAGCAATTAGTATGTGGTATTAAAAGCATGGATCTAAAATGTGAGTTTTTTATTTTTTATTTTTATTTTTTAATGAATAATCTCTTGTATAATTTGGCATTGGAAAATATTGAGAACAATCTCAAAATTATACATACTTGAAAATTTTTTTAATTTTTTTTAATTATTACAAATTTAGAATGAAAGACAAGATTCAAAATTGAATTTATTATAAAAATAAATAAATCTATAAATCAATAATATCATTTTATCTAATTATAATAACTTAAAAATTGGATTAGAGAAACTCACAAGCCGCTTGTCTGTGTGGTAAAGCAAATGCATTTGATGTTTTAAACAGCGTGACCAAGTTTCGAGTAGCATCCATAAAATATGGATAATTTTAGTCTGACCTTTTATGTGTAGAGAGCAAATTTCGATCAAGTTGGTTAGGCTGAAATAGTAGTTTTTTCATTAATATGTATTCATTTTTATCGATTATTCTGAAATAGAGTTAAATGTTATGATTCGTACTGTACTTTAAAATCATTATTAAGAGATATCGATAGATATAATATGTTATGGTAATTAAAAAAAAATAGAGAAGTATGATTTGAATTTGTAAACTTCCATATCCTATTTATTTATTTATTTTTATAGAGAATTAGAGGGGATTGGGTAAAACCTACCAGAAGAGGCTAGTAAACATCAAAAGATTTGCACTTTTAAACATTTTCTGAATATTAAAACGTTTGGCATGAGAGACTGAGACTTGGCCACCTCGACAAAAGCTATTGTTTGTGCACGTGGCATTATTTTTATAATATTTGATTTGATTTGTTTCTTTGTTATATTTTATTGGATATATATATATATTTGGAACTGATTTTATTGGACATGTTAGATTTAAATACTTCAACTATGCCAAGATATTTACGCACTTTTTTTGATTATTTAATAAAAAATATTGTTTTAAAATAAAGATATTTTTGTAGTTAGGGTTCAAACCTTTTTGACCCCTGAAAGCCGAAAATGTCCGTCCAAAGCAAAGTGGAGGGTGGGGTACGTGGCCCTCTCCGCTGCAATACCACCAGTCTCTTCCGACTTATAGCTGATCTACACGTGTCATCCCCAACACCACCTTAAGGCACGTGTTGGAATCTCAACGCAGAAACATGTCGTGACACTACAGCCTGGGATTGCTCACCAAACCAAGATTGCAGTTCCTGTGCGTGATCTCAGGTTTGGATTAAACTAATCGTTTAAAGGGGTAGGGTGGGGTGGGGGACTGTTGGCTATCAATGGAGAACTTTGAACAGAATACTGCCCCCACTACTTAGTGAGATGTCCATCATTGGTTATATCCCTAGACTCTAATATTACATAATCTAACGTGCAATATCAAATTTATAAATCGATGATCAATGGTTGTACATATTATCAGTAAGGTTCTTAATTTGTAACATGGGGTATGAGACTTGAAAATGAAGGTAAAACCACATACATGTATCATTAATAAGACTCTTAATTTACAATATGGTAGAAGATGGAAGTAAAATTATATAAAATACCGTTCATAATCTTGTACGTGAATAGGTATAATACGTCATTGTTATAACCTATAATTCATAATATGGCATATTGAATAAAACTAATGATCTCATAATGATAATTTTTCTTGATTAACAAAATACATAATTTTCTTGATACAATCGATTGATACTAACTTATAACATGACATAATACTGTAAAATTCATGCACAATTGTTTGGACGGATTATACCCTATACCACTTGGCTAATACAAAAAACAGGTGGAGGCCTTGCGCCTATCGCAACTTGCCGACAGAGCCAAATTCAAGAAGGAAGGGATTCAATTTTGAAAAAGCACGTAAAATCTTTTCACTTTTTTTCTTTTAACCATGACTATTTGCACTTTTGTCTAATATGAACCTTTTAGGAGAGTGATTATTGCTCTAAAGAGCAGGAGATCTGCAAACCATAATGAGATGTTTTGTCAACTAATGAACAATCAGGAAGCTCATTAACAGTCAAAACTCACGGCTGCCAGAAGTGCCGTGGCCAGAACTCTTTCTAAAACAATGAGCTCATGTGACTGTAGCTACCTGTCATCATCCATGCTACAAGGGATTCCAGTCTCTCAATTGAAAACCAGTAATTTATGTCCAAAATTTTGAATTGCTGGGGACAGAACATTTAAGAATATACCACTACTTTGATGCCAATTATTTTTGTTCAAAAATAATGTTGAGAAGCCACTACATGCCATATCTGACAAAATCCCAAATTTGACACAACCAGCAATGTATACATATATATTTAACAGGAGCTTTATTATGTTACAATATAAGTAGCCATCCACATACAGCAAATGACCAGCAAAGATATATTTTGTATCGGATGCCAAGCAAGAGCATGGTACACAAGCATAATAATGCATACAGGTAATGGGAGACACACAAACGTTGGTAACTTTTATTAGCCAGTAATATTACTACCAGTCCTATTTAGAAATCATATGAAGTCATGCTGCAGCATTAATAGGACAGTCACCACCTTCCTTCTGCAAGAATCCTTTAACATATTCCTTCCTGCAATATAATTCCCAGGTAAGACTCGTGGAAGCTTCTCCAGCACTGTATACAATGAAAAGAATTTAAGAAGATGTCCCCAGATAACATTAAGTCAGAACCATACCTTGCAGGTAAATGATCATGGGGACGATTGTATGGGGTCCAAACTGGGTCGCCCACAAAAAGACGCATAGCCTGCACATACATTTATTTTGTAAGAAACATTGTAATATGCTGTGTTGATTTGAGAGGATTAATTTGACAGACACACACAGTCAACAACCCAGTACTGCCATCCCTTTCAGGAGCATCCCAAGAATATATGTTTGATGAATTTTTCAGATACACACAAGACATAAGGTCCCAAGGTCCAGCAAAAATCAGACACAAACATCAATGTTAAATCTCAGTACCACTTCATGCAGATCTTAAAAAATTTCTTTAGAAACAAAATGATATGACAAGTTGTTGAGGACCTTAACAAGTCCTAGCTGCCCAGACTTGCGCCACACGCTAGGTTAGAAACGAACCAATGAACCCACAAAATGAATAGATTGATCCAATAGAATTAGGTCACGGGACTGACTTAACCTTAGTACAAGCAATTCCAAGCAAAAATTCTTGAAAAGCTGAATAAAATTGAGATGAACTTTACCTCGCAAATTTCCAGATTTTATTGACAATAGCCCAAAGAATCCAGATCATAACAAACCCTAAGTTTAATCTTCTATTTATATCAAAACTAGTCGCCTAGTTCCTTAGAAAACAAGATTCCTGTTAGGAAGGAAACTCTAACTTCCTAATCCAAAATAGAAAAGAAATTCGAATAAGAAATGATGTCATAGAGGAAAAACTATCAAACAAATGAAAGAAAATTGTATTCCAAAACATAAAGAAAAAAGGAACCCAATCAATCCCTTAACCCATTGCAACCATCAAAATCAGTGTAATTCGCTGCCAGCCTGCGCCTGTTCAACCAGCGTGTTGAACCAGCGAACAACATTGCCCAATACTTCGCTGCCAGCCTGCGCTTGTTCAACCAGTGCAGTCAAGTCACGTTTGTCACTTTCCACTCTCCTCTTCACTCTCTCAGACCTCCTCTTAGCACTCTCATCACAAGTACATATATTTCACTACATTATATGTAAAGCACTTAAGAAAATAGCAGAGCGAATCATCATTATCTACATGCTGATGATAAACTAACTTCTTCAAGATAGAGTCTGTGCCATTTAATTCAGATGCCTCTGAGGCTCTGAACATGCAACTGATCCTAAGTCAAGGGCTAAACCTTCATTTACTATTCTTAAATAATGATAGCAATACAAGACCAGCTTTCAAGAATCTGTTCAACTTGATATAGATTTTGTCGAAACAAGTCATTGGCAGTGCTAGTGGCTATTGTCAATCTCATGTTTGCAACTATGTCTTTCATTTTAGTTAGCATGGTTCCTTTTACAACTGTCAGTGATATAATGCTTCCTAATATGAGTTCATTTATTAGAAAATTTGACTCACACAGAGTCCTGACTCAAACATGTAAACTATTAATTTGCAAATCAAAACATATAGCGAGCAATGACAGTGGTTCCAGCAAAAAAGACTATCACAATCAATATAAGTAATTAAGGTTATAATCGAAGTGATGGTGGCACCGATTGCATCAATGATAGTCATACAGTCAACACAACACTCCATCATTACACAGGAATCAATGCAAATTACGACAAGTGACAAACCTTTCTGAACATTATTAAGAAAAAAAGTCACCTCCACAAACAACATTGTTGAAACAAAACTCTAATTCCTAGGGAGACAGAAATTAGCTCTTTCATTATTAATTAATTCTTGACATTGTTGTTAGTAAAAAAATATTGTTATTTAGCGAAAATATTGTTGTTTAGTCCAGAGACACACAAGCTACAGACTAATTTTGCATATGCATATACTCTCCTCTTCAGTCCTCAGACCTCCTCTTAGCACTCTCATCACAAGTACATATATTTCACTACATTATATGTAAAGCACTTAAGAAATAGCAGAGCAAATCATCATTATCTACATACTGATGATAAACTAACTTCTTCAAGATAGAGTCTGTGCCATTTAATTCAGATGCCTCTGAGGCTCTGAACATGCAACTGATCCTAAGTCAAGGGCTAAACCTTCATCTACTATTCTTAAATAATGATAGCAATACAAGACTAGCTTTCAAGAACCTGTTCAACTTGATATAGATTTTGTCAAAACAAGTCATCAGCAGTGCTAGTGGCTATTGTCAATCTCATGTTTGAAACTGTCTTTCATTTTAGTTAGCATGGTTCCTTTTATAACTGTCAGTAACACAATGCTTCCTAATACGAGTTCATTTATTAGAAAATTTGACTCACACAAAGTCATGACTCGAATGTGTAAACTATTAATTTGCAAAGCAAAATATATAGCAGGCAATAGCAGTGGTTCCAGCAAAGAAGACTATCACAATCAATATAAATAATTAAGGTTATAATTGAAGTGATGGTGGCACCGACTGCATCAATGATAATCATACAGTCAACACAACATTCTATCATTACGCAGGAATCAATACAAATTAAGACAAGTAACAAACCTTCCTAAACAGTATTAAGGAAAAAAGTCACTTCCACAAACAACATTATTAAGACAAAACTCTAATTCCTTGGGAGACAGAAATTAGCTTGTTTATTATTAATTAATTCTTGACGTTGTTGTTAGCGAAAATATTGTTGTTTAGTCCAGAGACACACAAGCTACAGACTAATTTTGCAGGTGCATATACTACTACAATACCTTAATGTAGTTGTCTGTATCCAATGTAAACCGATGATAGCATCCAGCAGGCAAAACAATCATTCCACCTTTCTTAACCCATATGCGAATCCATTTCTCATTTTGGTCCCTGACATCAAAGTAACCTTCACCAGCAAGTAAATGTTAACACCTTAAATTGCTATATAAACAGTGATTGCAAAACAAAGACTGAAACTAAACCTACCACTTCCTGCCACAGCATAGCGGATCTCTTCATCAGTGTGAAGATGCTCTTCGAAAAAGCTTTTGATCTTCTCTTCATAATTTGGAAGCTTTTCTGGGCATACTTCACAGAAATCCTGAAAAAAAAAAAATTATCTCGCTAATTTTACCATACAATTTTATACTGTTGTCAAATTTGCACATATATAATCGAGCACTAAACAAATTTTAAAAAATATATATATATACAAATTTGGGATTCGGAGGAGGGGATACAGCTCAAACTCATTACTTGAGACAACAACATATGAGTGTGAGGGACTTATCATTGATGCACCTAGACTTTTTGTCAAGGGCTAAAACAATTCAAGATTTAAATTTAAAAAATCTCTTCCTTTTATCTGATAACTTGATATATTACATCACTAAATAATTTTATTCCTAGACAACTGAACAAAATCATTCCTTCAGTGTAGAAGAGATAATGAGGATAAAGCAAGGGGCACAGTCAATAATAAATGCAAGTTAAGGTGACAAACCGTGTAAGAATATCCGCGATCTTCACGAATCTTCTTCAGTTCCTCATCTGTTTCATAGTTATCGGCATCTAAGCGCCAGCTAAGAACCCCAAGTTCTGCAAAGGTTGCAACAAGTCACGCTTAAAATTCAGTAATATCATTTAATTCTAATGTTCATGAAGATGCTTACCAGCAAGTTGGTCCAGAGACACAAATTCCTTTGGTTCCTTGTGATGGGGAAGTCTTTGGTCTTCCTCACTATCATTCATATACCATGCCTGAATAACCTCCTCTCTAGGATCCTGCAAAATTTTAAGTTTTTAGAAACAACCTATCACCACATACTAATTCTTTTTGCAGTGAAAACACAATATTCAACTGAGAAGAACTCAAGAGTCAATATGGTTACTAAGGAATAGCATGTTCAAGCTACTCAGGTAGAGATATCCAATGGACAAGAATGAAAGAAGACAAACTTTGTTCAAAACACAAATGTATTAACATCAATCCTCACACAGAACGTAGCATAAAACTGCAAGCCTTTATCACCCACCCTTCGACAACTCAATTTAACATTTTGTTTTTTTTTTTGTTTTTTTTCTTTAATTTTTTTTTTATTTAAAAACAAAAAAAAAAAAAAAAAAAAAAAAAAAGAAAGAAGAAGAAGAAGAAGAAGAAAAAGAAACATACAGCACCATATCCCCAAAAAAGAGATTAAAAAAAAAATTGACCTCTTACTCTCATCGCATTCTAAAACCCACAAATATTAATTTTCAGCAATTCTCAAAAATTCTCCATGATAAGTTCTGCAAATGACTGAGCCTACCTTACATTTTCAAACACTCCAAATCATACGCATGAGACAAGATGATATTGATCAGTTCACATTTCCGATAAGTTACACATTACTAGACACCAACTAAGCACAAACCCATATTAAAAATAAAAAATAAAAATGCTATAATAAGTACAACAGTTTTCTCTACTGATGTATAAATATTAGGTTTCATTTAGTCGAAACGTGCCATTCCAAAACCCTTACCGTCAGTCTTTATTCTTTTTATAGAACTCATCAGAGTCTCTCATCTAAAATTCTAATACACATTCAACTCTGAACCTTGAAAAGAATTAAACATCTTCCATATTGTCCAAAATTTTTCATATATAATTGGACAATAATAGTTTCCAACAATGGTGTAAGATTGTAGAACACCTTCCAAACTCATACACAAACCAATCATGTCCAAATTTTTATTTCTAATCTTCAAACAAAATAACATTTGGCAAACAACAGACTAGAAACTTTTTTCTTTATTAAAATAAATAAATAAGCTACTAATTTTAGATTATAATAGATAGAAAAAGACAATAAATAGGAAACTGAGGTAAAATATATAGTTCAAACACCATGAAAACGATGAAATACAACACGTGATTAAATCAATAAGCATCAAAACATCAACAGATTCATAAACGAAAAACTATAATTACCATCTATTAACAAACAATTAAAAATTTGATTGAAAGAAATGGAGAGTTTACTGGAAGTACCTTGTCAGAACCGCCCATGTTTGTGAAATCCTTCAACGCTTTGCGTCAACGCGACAGATATGACAATTAAGAGCGAAGGAGGATGGATGGGATCATGGGGTTTTAAATGTGTGCGTGATTTGCTAAAAAGACTATAGTGCCCTTTACTTTATTTGGTATTTGGCGGATGTGATTAAATGTGGTAAGGCTTCAATGCTCGTCCAGATTAAATGAATGTTTCGAGTCTTTCGACTCGATGAAAAAGGGTATTATTGTCTTTAGGCTGAGGACATGTTTGTTATCGTCACGGCTTAGCTCGCTGTGTCTTTGACTCGAGTCTTCAAAAATTAATGTTAACGTAATGAATAATAGATAATAAACGAGATTTTCGCATTTTTCATGCCATAATTCTGAAAATGATGGATTCATTTAATATAATTAGATAAGAATAATAATAGCCAAAATCTGTTGAATTTAAGACAACGGACTGTGATATAGTGATAAAAGATTACTATAACGTCCGCTATTTTTAAGAGATAGTAGATTCTATACTAAAGTCCCACAAAATTATGAGGGAATTTTGTAGACGTAGTGAGTTGTATACTTAAATCCTACAAAGTTATGAGTATTTTTCTTCATTTGATGTGGGTTGTCCCCCCAATATGAGTTGCTCTCTTTAGTTTTTTGAGAGATATTCCTCGGATCGTACCATTAAAATCATATCTCAGTTGATCCCAACTATCACCTAAATAAAATACCAATACCCAAAAACAAAAAAAAAATCCGTTAAATTTGTTGAGATTAGACCATCTATATGATTCAACTATAACATTAAAAGATATTCATCCTCATCATGGAAAGAAATTATTAAACACTTTAATTATGAATGAATATGTATTTAGTGGACATAAATATTTATATTTTATTAAAATAAAAATCTTTATTTTTTAAAAATTATATAAATAAAAAATTAATTCTTAACTTAAGATTGATTGTATATTCGTATAATTGACATCAACATAAAAGTGAAGTCTAAAATAATCTATGTATGATAAATCGATATAGATATAATTTTATAAAATATTATAATTTTAAATGGTCTTTTAAAAGTACTATGCTTTAATTACAACATATAGCCTTAGAAATTTGTAACAGTCTGCATCAAGACTAATCTGTGGGCATCGATGTGTAAAATTCCGATTGCAAATAAAAGATAGTTATTTAACTTATTTATATCCCTTTTCTCTGTCTTCTATTTTTATATGTACGAGATTAGAAGATGTGGACACCCATTCCAATCTGTTATTCACCAATTACCCGCATTGATATCACAATACTAGCTGTTTATTTGACCAAGGAAAATTTTGCTTCTATACATTGTATTGACCATTGAGCAGCACACAGTTGTGGCTAAACCATCATATGACAAATGTGGTTCAAAACTTTTCTTAGTAAATATTCAACTTCTTACTTATTATCCGAAAATACGTTGAATTCCTTTCAGGGTGTGATTCTGAAGAATGCATTAATGATCAAAAGTAGTTTTTGAATTTCACTTTACGCGTCAAAAGTAGTTTTGGAATTTTCATCATTTAGTTTTTGAATTTCATCATCTTGACAAGCAAATTTCATTGAAATGTGTTAGGATAGTAGTGTGATGAGGTGTGAAATTGTGGAATTGTTTTGAGTCTCACATTTGATCACATGTCATTGGGCCCAGGTAAAAAAATAGCTAATCCAAATTTATTGTATGTGCAGGTTGCAGAACAAAATTTAGACAACATAACAAGATTATCATCAAAGGTGTACAGTGAATTAGAATTACATTGCTATATTATTATATGGAAGTCCATGACAGTGCCAAATACATATACAAAAGGTTCAGATAAGTTTGGGGTATCAAAATATCGGTACATTGAGGATACATAACATATGCTAACAATAAGGAGTATAACTATGAGCACTTGCAGATTCTAATGAGCTTCGAGCGGTGCTCCCGCTTTCCCTGTCAAAACTTTGATGTACTCCTTTCTCGCAGGATGATTTTCCTGCGGTTGATTAAATGCTGTCCATACTGGTTCCCCAACAAACAACCTCATCAACTGCACAACAATCAACCACCGCATTATAAATCTGGTATTCATCACTTGGTCTGGAAGACATCTTTGGAGAATGGAAAAACTTTGTATCTTAAATATTTCTTACCTTGACATAGTTGCTTGTGTCGAGAGTGAACCGATGATATATTCCAGCAGGCAAAACAATAAGATCACCTGCTTTGATCCAGATTCGAATCCATTGGTCATCCTTATCTCTGACATCAAAGTAACCACTTCCTTCTAGGCAGTAGCGTATCTCTTCATCAGCATGTATGTGCTCTGTATAAAAGTTCTTCAGCTTTTCCTCATAATTGGCAACTTTCTCCGGGCATAAATCAAGCAAATCCTGCCAAAGTGAACAGAAGAAAGTTTAGAGAAGTGAAAGTTCAGACCAGAAATTAACACTTTATAGTTGATCTTAGCCTGGAATACACAGGATTATCCAAACACCTAATATATTCCATTTTACTCAGAAGTAAAATGAAATTCATGCTTAAATTTAACTAACAAGAAATAGCTACCATGAATTTAAAGGATACCCATCATTCCTTAATAGTGTAGTTTCAAGACACGTATAACGCAGATCATTTGTTTCACAGATTACAAGCTGCATGAAGTTTCCAGTTTTCTGTTTCTTTTTTGCTTTCACAGTGTAGTCCTCTAAGTTCTAACCAGCTTGCAAGGAAATTCATTTACCTAGTACTATATCAAAAGCAAAATTAGAAGCCAATTGTAAAATGTCAAGATGCTCCAAGTAATAGGAAAATGGCTTGCCAAATTATATTAGATGCTGGGATTGATAAACTTCTGCAAATCATTGGAAGGTAGGTTTCAGATGACCACTACCCAATTAACAATGTCGTTATATTAATAAGATCATGTTTCACGTATTCCATAGAATAAATTTGTATAAATAAATAAAGATGTTGAAATCAACAACATAGCATCATGTACATAAAATGCAACAAAATGAGTTTACAACACAGATATAACTTACGTTGAGTTGGAAAAAATTGTATATCTTTATAACACAAAACAAAGAGTAGAGCTTATATTAAATTAAAATGGAAGCAAAAAAGAGCTAGAATACCATGTAATTGTAACCTCTGGCTTCTCTGATCTTTTGCAATTCCTCATCGTTCTCGTAGTTATTCGGGTTCAGGTGCCAGTACAGCACGCCCAGATCTGCATATTCCTCAATTTATTAATAAAACAACATACAAACCAATTTTTAATAAGAAAGATAGAGCGTGTGTGTGTGTGGAGTAGACCTGCCAAGTGGTCTAGAGGCACCAACTCTTTGGGGTTCCGGCGATGAGGTAGCCTCTGGTCTTCGTTACTTTCATCCATAAACCACGCCTGATTTATAAACAAATTAACAAATTGATGTTAGAAAATGCAATACGATTCAAACAATCTGACACTGAAGAATGATTCACTCACCTCTAGAGCCATGGATGGACTCGCTCTTCGCACCTCAAACTGTTAGAAACCGTTTGTTTGTTGTTCAAGCCGTGAGCGAGTGACCCAATGCCTTTTTAACGTGTTCGGTTATGCAGCTACTGTTTGCCACGTGTTCGGTTTTATTTGTGGTGTTACATTTATAACAGATTAAATATCAGTTTTGGCATCTAGCCGGATCTTTTTGGTTTCTCTCATGATTTTTTTTTTTGTCCTTCTGCCCTTTTTTGTTGAATTTATTTTCTTTTCTGCTCTTCTATAGAATTCTAAATTTTTTTATTTTTATTTTTTTAAAAAAAAAGTATTCTGAACATTGTTTTTTGCTGTTTTTCTCCCCTAAAATTATAAGTTGAGTCCATGGGAACTATTAAGATGAAAAAATTACATGTGCTATTTATAAATTTATATGAATTAAACAAAATATGCAATCCAAAAATATCTATCCATGACATGAGAAATTAATCTACTCCCCAAAAAATACAAAAGAAAACTCTCCCATATAAATTAGTAAATACCCAAATTGTTAAATACTTAAATAAAACTCAAATTCTTACCGTAGGTGTGAAGAGACGTACGTTAACCAAGTAATTTCAAATGCTCGGTCCTCACTTCATTATAGCTTAACTTCAGTGCTTTCTTGTTCTTTTTTCAGATACTACACTATAGTTTTAAACTAACAATTGCAAAATTAGAAGTCGTCACACAAGACTGACTCGAAGCGGCCATTAATTCAGTTTAAAGTTTTTTAATTTGTCATTTCTCTGAAGGAGAAAACCATTCTCCAGTTTGACAGTTAGCATACGTAGACCAGGCAATTATATTTAACTCATTTCAAGACATAACTGATTCAACTTGTACACGGAGCATTAGCATGGCTAATTGCCAAAATTTACATATTATGATATTATCCATACAATAGGACTACATGTAGCTCCACATCTCACGTTGAGCAACCTTAAAACAGAGAAACAAGAAGTTTTCCGCATACGACACTATGCTTCTTAAATTACAAAATTGATCAGATGACTGCAGAAAAACCCATACTATTTGAAGAAGGAGAGTCTCTTAAGAGTAATCTCCAGAGAAGCCGAAAAATCTCATCCGCGTCAAATTAGTCCAAATCATTGCATAAGGTAGGATTGTTAAAGGATGTTAATATAATTTATTACTTCCCTTTCTTATCCACTTTGGCATGGCGATTGTCACATGGTGATTGTCCACATAGAAGGGTTATGCACCCTATTCCTGATACCTTACGACCACTCAAGCCGCTTCAAATTGCACATTCTTAAACATCTGTAGAGCAGACAAAAAGAAGTATGATAAATATTCGAATGTATATATCTTCTCAACAACTCACAATGCGGAAACTAGTTAATGATCATTATGCAGAGTATCTGATTTATCTGATACCATGGCACTTTTAACAACCAAATAGACAGTTAGATCTCATCAACAAACATTCATTCAAAGTGATGAAACATCCAAGAAAAGAACTTTCCAGACTACCTTCATTGTTGAGATCAACAGAAAGAGAGGCAACTTTTGCCTGGTTGTCAGCTGAGCTACAAGAGAAATGTGGCAATCCAGGCTGGGTAGGGGAGCATCTGTTACTAGGATTTGGTTGTCCATTTGCAGCATGTGTCTTCACCGGATGACTCAAATACATCTCCAAACTAGAAGAAGTAGGTCCTGTATTTTTCTTTCCCTTGAAAAACCTTCCCCTGATGGAATGTGGGCAAAAAGTGAAGGAAAGAAGATCAACTTCTGAACATGAAACAAAATCAGTGCTATATAGTGAATGACATGTTAGTCACTGCAGGTACCTGTCTTTACGCTTTTCAAGGTACCTCTGCACTGAGACTTTTCTGTTCACCTGACCCTCTATATCTGGAAGAACAACCAAGTGTTGAAATCAAAAGAATAATGGTTAATTGATCCTCAAATATTATCGGCAGGAGAGCTAAGAGCTATTTTAGTCAAAAACAAGAAGGAAACTAATAACAGATGTGTCAAAACGTGGTGACTGGAGATGAAGATTGCATTAATGGAGGTTGGATAAGAGAAGGTGGTTTGGGAGATGATAACCACTAAACTGAAGGTGCACAGGATCAAGGCATATACAGTCGTGTGTGATTTGAAATAATAAAGAAGTGCTATGGCAGCCTATCAGAGCATGTAGCTATTTGCTAATGTGTTATTGTTAATAACCATGGTTGTGTGATGACAGTTGTCAATGCAGTACATCTCTCATTCTATGAAATGATATCAGTGATAGAAATAAAATAGGAAATTAAAGTTTTGAGCAAAATAATATTCAGCTTTTACTCATAGTCTTCTATTCGGAAAGTTTGTAAGTCCTTACTTTTCGCGTATGAATTGCAAAAGTGAATCACTAAAAAATATATTACTATTTTGTAAGCAATATTGCTATCAAAAACAACAAAAGTATTTTTTAAATGCTATTTAAAAGAACCAATCTGATTCAGTACTATAATCAGTTTTCCTATCCTTTTCGGAAGTGAACTAGTTTCTCATTGGCATTGTAGTCCAGTGGCCATGGAGGTGCTCAGCCACACAGTGCGGAAGGAAATTGGTTTATAAGGAGGGTCCATTGCTTCTACGCGGTAGGTTGACTGGTATAGGCCATCAGCAAGTCTCTCCCATCTTTGTTGGCAAAGTGTAGAGCAGAAAATCCATCGGATTTCTATGCACTTTGAACTAGTTTCTATGCACTTAGTGAAGAGGCAGTAAAGAGGAACCATATAGCTGAGACAAGGCATTGAACGATCATAATAACTTAGCTAATAGCTATAGATATAAACCATCACAACGTCTATTCTTAGCCTCCTCACTGTCACTGTGATAGTAGTAATTTTCCTACTAACATATTCTACCACTCTACAAAGACAGCTGTGAGAGCTTCAGCAACATTCTATAAGAATAAATAACAAACAGAAGTCCTTACCAATGTCACGAGTGATATTTCCTTTCTCTCTATACTCATGAGAATATTCTGGCATCTTCTCTGTTAAAATTAAACACAATTACTACTTAGTTCACAATTTATATGGAATGGAACTATGTTAAATTTAACAATGCATTGAAAAAAATCTTCTTGTCGGCAGCAACAAAAGTGTACACTATTAGCAAAATGATTATTACTTGTAAATATTTATATTCTCTGGCACTCAGAAGAACAAAGATCAAGGTCAATAATACAAAAACCTCTCCATGCTTTCTTCTTTTCTTTCTTTCTTTTTTTTTTTTCTATTTTCACCTTTTTTTCTTGTCTCGACATTTTTTTAAGTTGGATGGAAAGTATTCAATTAACTGATAAAAATATGCTATGGAAGGTGTACAACCAGCCCTTTTTTATGGGAAACCCTGAAAAAATATTGAGGATGCCTTGTCTTTCAATGTGGAAATTCGCAGAATTTTTTCAGTGAAAAAAGAAAAATGTCCTTGCTCCAATCATGACAGACATGTTAGATTAGTTTCCCATACAATAGTTTTCATTCACCAAAATGCAGCTTCCGTATGGTCCCGGAACAGCTTAAGACAATTCAAGACAAGTAAATCAACAGACCAGTAAAATTATATTAGTTAACTAGAGTAAACAATTGATCCGTCCATCCTAAACCTACCTGTTGGCAAAGTTTGACACATCATAGCAGCAGGAGCCAAAGGTCCAGGTCTGTCATTCACCACCTGTAAATGGCATGAAGGGGACCTAAATGTTGCAATTCCACTAAACGGACCATCCTGAGGAAAATCAATTGGAGTTGCTGCGAGGTGCATGATTGCCCGTGCCTGCAAACCCATATTTGGATGCATTGAAAGACCAACAAGTTATCATTGTTATCTCCAGAATCCACAGAAAGGGGAAAACTTCATTACCTTATCAGGTGGCACTCCATCATACACATTCACCTTTCCACAGTAAAAAATCGTCATTTGCCCATCCGCCCCCTTAACTTCACCAGGATTTCTGTAACCACATTTTCAAAAACTTCCAAATTAATTCCACCACACAAATTGTACATTCAATTAACACATCGTTTCCCATTACCTCACAAGACAATGTATTTATACATAATTAAACGATATTAATATTTCAACTCTAACAATTAATAATTCGATTACAACCACGTAAGGCAAAACCAATAAACTCTTAAATCCATCAACCAACTAACCACATATAAAAATCACACTTACATATACACTCAATTAGTCACCAATCAATCACTCCAAAGTAAATTAGTGGCATTTTCATGTTTGAAACATACATCAAAGAAAACAAAAGTAACAACACGCTATACCCGTTCGAGATCGGCTTGTTATCGGTATCAGCTGCGCATTTTGGAGGATCTTTTCGCCTATACACACCGCTATCGTCTGAAACGTTAGGTTCCTTAGTTGAATCACCTGAATTTGAAGTCGCCTACATATATAAAACATTTCAAGGAACACGCGAGTTTAAAAAAATAATAATAATAAATTAAAATAAAATTTATACAGTAGATATTATGATCAGGGATTGCACTCACACGCGGCATATTTTCCGGAGGCGAGACGAGGACTTTGCGCAGAGCGCCCGGCGCCGGAGTCATCGCTGGCTTCGAGGAGAGCTTTAAGCGAAATCACCTGCTGGATCGCCTGCGATTTGTTCCACGAAGGCCTGCGCATTCCTGTCGCGCCGCGTGTCCACACATTTCACGAAACTCCAATTGATTAAAAAAATGGCTGTGTTGAGAGTTCCCTTTTTCCAGGCACCGGAAAATACGAAGGAAGTGGAAGGGCAAAAACGGAAACCAAAAAAAAAAAAAAAAAAGAAAAGAGAAAAAATTGAACCTTTTTCTCTGAGAAATTTCCGGCAATCTTCGCGTGTAAGCTGAGAAATGTCGTCTTCAGTGAGTTGACTGAGAGGTTTCTCAAGTATGGACTGGCATGACGTCACGCCGCCGCCGCCGCCGCCGTCCATCACCGCCGGACACTCTCAGTGGCACTGATTTCAAAGGTTGGTAATTATTTGAGTTTCGTGAGGTTAAAAAAGCGAAGAGAGAGGGAGAGAGAAAAGAGAGAGAGAGTGAGTGTGTGGCGTGAGTGGGAGGGGCTGGGAGTCATGCGGTTTCGGTTGTTTAGGGGGGGCTTTTTTAGGAGCAGCGTAGCACCCTAGAGTGCCACGTAATGGGCTGTCTGTTTAGTCTTAGACAGGTAATTATTGTTATCGGACCATAGTGGACTTAATTATTTGATAAATTGCTATCTTGCCATTTTTAAATGCGTTTTCATGTGGTTGGGGTTTTCAAAATATCTGACCTTTCGGGGTCTGAGTCTTGACTGACATTAGACTATAAAATTCGCCTAATGTCGTTTACCTGGAATTTAGGTTTCATTACATTCACGAGGAAGATCCAACCCTTTTTAGTAATCTATTATGACCTATGTTAATTACATTCCATGCTTGTTATCTTTATAAGTTTAGTATAATTACAAAAACCTCCCTTGTGTTCGATTTTTTTGTTTATAATAGCAACCTTTCAAAAATCTTCCTCAAATTTCAACTATTTAATAAATGCAGGGTTTTTCTTGTTCCTGATATCTGCAATTTTATACTTTTATTATTGAATGAAGTGTAATTTTGAAGTCTTTTCATATGATGGTCTGATTATCAATCCCATTGATGAGGAAAAGGTTTAGTTTAAGTTTTAAGTTTAACATATAACCCTTGGTCTTCCAATTATGTAGCTCATAGATTAGCAAAGTTAGGACTTCTTTGTGTAAATAACTTAGTATGAAAAGATAAGTTCCTGCTTGTTTTCCCTATTTAGTGGAGGACTTGAGTTGGATGCTTTGGATATTTGTATTAGCTTTTAATTTAATATATTTTGACTATTGTAAAAAAAATATTGAATGAAACCTCCTTTAAATTAATTATTTTTATTTATTTATTTATTTTTATGGAAGTGAAACACAAGCTCAAATTGTTCAAGAATGACATAAACATATATGTATATAGATTAGAAAATTAAATAAAATATTCTTTTAAATTAATTTGTTAGTGAACGACCTAATATAGCAATAGAACGAATGGTAAAATCAAGATTTTTGAAATTAATCTGTACATAAAGGTAAAGATAGTTAGAATTAACCATGTAGATAGCTCCCAATCATATTTGATATATTAAATGCGATATTGGAGCCATTATATTTAGCTTTACTCAATCAATGATGTGAATGTCTTTTGACTCTACAAGTTGCTATACTAAAAAAAGGGCAAAAACTTTACAAGTTGCATACTTGCATTTATGTAATAGATATTCTGTTGATTTTTATCTGTATTAGATTTTACCTTTTTTTTTTTTGTAAAAAAAGAATAAAAAAAGAATGTAATTAAGAGTTAACTTGTTGCGAGGTACATAATATAGAATCGGGATCCGTTCCAATCATTCAAAATAATAGCAGGTAAAAGGAAAGTTTTTGGCCGGCTCTGCAATAGTGAGCAGGCCCAAAATGACAGAGAAAACACGAAACAAAATTCAGTAGAGAAAATAACCAAATAAAAATCTCTGCAGATTGTCTTATGATTTTAAGGGCAAGAAATAGGGTCCCTTAAAATGACTTGTCCCTTTCTGGTTCCCAAACCCGATGCCTCATCTAACCCAAACCCTAAACCAGTGGTTTCTGCCCCCCAGTATAACCCATTGGTCCCTCAGGTAGGGACCCCTCTAGTCCGAACCATAGGGCCCTGACTAGGTCATTAATAAGGGCTCACGGCTCGGCCTTTTGGGTTTTCTCCGGTCCATGACCAGGCCCACTTCCTGCAAACTCTGCACCATCAGTGTGAATTGGCCTATCAACATGCGTAATTATTTGGAGTTTCTGTTCATCTACATTATAAATGGACACATTCAGGTCTATTGTACAAGTAAGCAAAAAGTCTTGACTGTGGAACAAAAAAAGACTATGTACGTATCTATGAATCTATTTTATAGAAAGTACTGCTGCTAAATGGCACATTTGAACTGATGAGACACGATAACAATTTAACGTAGCTCAATTGGTTCGAGTAATATGTTGGGATATAAAAATGGGAAAAGCCATAATATTATTGATATAACAAAATTTAACGGTGTGCGTTCGGTGGTACGCAGATGGATTCAATTTTAGAAGGTTGCCTGGTTTGATTTCTCGTATGCTTAAAACATAGAACCTTGTTGGCTTGCTATATCGGAGCGAGATGAGGAGGCAGGGAAAGGCAGGAGCCAATAAGGCAACCCATTTATAAGTCCTGCACTGCACCTGAAGGTCCTGAACCCTGTGGGCTGGTCCTTGTTGCCTTATTAAATGCCCACCACACCCCACACCATTAGGCCGAAGAAACATTCAATTTCATTTAATGGAACTGCATGCTTTCGAATTTTACCCCAAGAAGAACAACAATAACAACAATTGTTTATCCTTGTGAAAAAAAAAAAAAAACAAAGGGAAAATCTGGCGAAGGAGGTTTTGGTAGTTCGTTGGTAGTGAGGTGGGGTTGGAATTAGTGGACCCCTAGTCTGGGCAGGTGGGTCCTACGTAGAATTTAATAGCCCATCGTATTCCGTATTGTTTAGAGACTACAGAGAGAGAGAGAGAGAAAGAGAGAGAGAGAGGGGTAGGTTCAATAATGCGTGGGCTTGGGGTTGGGGCTTGACTCAGATGTTCGTCCCGTACGAGACAGCACCACCGTTGTCATACACGTACGCAACCACACGGGTGCTGTTGCCGTCTACCTCAACACCCCTTTCTTTTCTTTTTATTACATCTCACCCACTCCCCAGGCCCCCACCCCATCTGTCCGTTTCCTCGCTAGTACTGCTCGCTGGTAAGTATTGCTCACTAGTAAGTAGCACCTAGTACATGTTGAATGTTTACGTTTATACTTCATACAATTTACATTCAAACTTAACAAATTTGAGTGAAAATTTTATTATGCACGGTAACACACATACAAGTCTATCAATTTTGGGTCTTAATTGACGCTAGCTGTAACTTCTTGGTAGTATTAGCATAAAATGTCAACACTAATAAGCGCATGCATCGGTCCTTGAACAATTCATGGTGGAAAAGAACAATCAGAAACAATCACATCAATCACATTTTCCTTTCTACATTACTTCCTATTCCAAAACCAAAAACAAACATCCCAAGATTGAAAAAGTGCATAAAAAGCAGAACATTCCAATACATATTCATACACATATCCGCGTTAACTTACATGTGAACAATAGCGTGACAGGATATATACATATATATATATGTCCGTATAAACTGTCAAAAGCATTGATTTTACGTTTCACCCTCCACAGTTGTATATAGTATAGTAAACAAAATAATTCACCTAAGGACCCGAGAAGTTAACAGGATCACATCACAATCATTCAGGGCCATGAGTAGACCCCACGCCACTTTTTTGCCAAACAATAAAACAAAAACACTTGTCTCTCTTTCCATCTCTCTACTCTCTCTTCAATCTTTTGTACATGTCTCTTTGACTTAGACTCACTCACACGCTCACAATCACAAGCCACAAGCAATCCTCGCAATAATATCATCACAACTGTCTCTCTTTCTCCCTCTCTTTCAACTTTTTCAAGCTTCTTCTGTTTCTCTCGTTCTCTCTTGTGTGTGAACTCTTTTAATAAACCCCTCTCTACAACTACAAATCCTCGTTTACACTACACTACCCCTGTTTTGCTAACCTGCGCCTCACACTTCAGGCTATGGGCGTAGTTTGCCTCCGCCGCCGCTTGATATCTTCTCTCACCGCCTTCACATTTCTCTTCTTCGTTCTAACTCAACTGGGTAAACCCTTTTTTTCTATGTTAACTCAATTTTGATCTTTGTCAAGGTAGAACTGGTTCTTGACTTGGTGCAACTTCTGGGTGTTTATTTGTTTTTTGTCTTGTTGGGTGCAGGTAGTGGGCTGCGAGAGAGAGAGGAGGGGTCGTTGGAGAGAGAGCTGAGCCAGATGAGACAGGCCGGGCCCGGTTCTTCACCACCCACGTGTAGATCCAAGTGTGGAAAGTGTTCACCTTGTAAACCGGTTCATGTGCCGATCCAACCCGGTTTGAGCATGCCGTTAGAGTACTACCCTGAAGCTTGGCGATGCAAGTGTGGCAACAAGCTCTTCATGCCCTAAAACAACAAGAGAGACAGACACAGTTTTTTTTTTTTATAACTTTTTTTTAAAGTGTTTTTTTTTTTTGACATATGATATTGTTATTTTAACAACTTGATAACCACAATATTGGTGGTCGTTTGTTTCTATGTTTATAATGAGGAATATTATATGAAGATGATTTGCAGTTTTTCCTGTGAGTGGACAGCAGGAAAACTTTGAAAATGCAAGTCACTTGTAATTAAGATTACCAAGAGAGATCTCTCCATCTCCATATCTCTTCTCTCTCTTTTTATTTTATTTTAACTTTTTCACTTGCATTAATTACTGCAAGTTTGATATTGTCATGAGACAGATTGGAAGTAAAGGTTGTAATTAATTAAAATGAACCTGTTTTACAAGATCAGCAGTTGTAATGCTCTTCTTTTTCTGCGTGTGTCATCTCATTTTTCTTATCTTTTGGTATTAAATTGTACTAGAAATCAAAATATTAAATAATATGCTGTTTAATTATTATAATACTTGAATTGAGTTGGTGAACTTTTGTAGGCATTGATTTCTCATTGACCAACCTACATGGTACTCCTTAATTCAAAAGCTTAAACTCAAATTTTTTTATTAAAACTCAACAATGATATATAACACATAAATTTGACATGACACCTGGCTAGGCAGAGATAATGTGCATGTGAATGTGAAGGCTGGTGGTTCCATTATTCTGAGGGAAGTAGTAGAATTGGAAACTACAGAGGGAGTGAGAGCATCAAAGAAAGAAAATAATTGTATTTTTTTTTTTAAATAAAAAAGAGGAACCCAAGAAAGGACACTTATTTTTTTTTGTTTGTTTGTTTTCATGTCTGCAAGGTTGATTGTTGTTTTTCAGAAATTTGATCACAATTCATCGTTTTTTTTTTAAAAAAAAAAAAAAAAACCTTCGCCATGGTACTGATTAGTGATATCTCTTTCGACTGTTGAAGGATACGACAACAACAATGTTTATTATTCAATGCAATACATAATCACACTATAGATATATATATATATGTATGTTGCTTTTATTTCCGTATCATGTACCCTGAAAACTTTCTTCATTTCTTGTTTCCAACGACACCCCTCCTGATTTCACGAAATTCCTTTCAGCGTTTGGGAGATGGTTAGATGTGTTGGGGTATGGAAATAGATGTTGACATCCAGGAATCATTTTACATTTTTATCTTTGAGTTTAGATTAACCTATGGTACTTAATTTATGATAATGAAATGATGATTATTACTAAATATGACTCTTCTTTTTGCATTTATTATGACAAGTTCATGAGTTATCATGTGTGATGCTGCTCATGAGCTATATATTGACTTATTAGATTGTGATGATAAGACAGATGGTAATAGGATTCGAATTTCATTTATTGTTCTAAAGTTAATTATTTTTTAAAAAAATTGATCTAATTATATTTCATAATTAATCACAAATGATTTTTTTTAAAACACTTGTTACCGTATAAATTTAAGTTAATAATTTAGATGATTGATCATTTCTCTTTTTATATTCATGAAAGCACACAACTCTATATCTATATGTGTTAAGAATGGTTTACACTAATATATATCTATATATTACAATTTAGAGGATAATCGTTGATGGTATAAAACCAATAACGTCCCCCTACCGTTATTTACCTACACTACCATGATCCATGGATGAAAAAATACATTTATTAGTATGGTTCTCATAACAGTCCAAAAGTACAGCACAAAATATAACTTAACTCTTACTTATTCGTACTTCAATCCCACACGTCTAAAACTATTCCTTTTCTTTCCATGTACTGCTCAACACACCTAATGAAATCCTAGAAAAATATGATATGATTCTTTGAAAAAAGTGATAGTCCCTTAGCTTTTAGTTTTTCGAAAAAAAAAAGGTTGTAATGATCTTCTATAATCTTAAAAGAATCAAACATCCCACTAGAGAGCTTAAAAACCAAGCCAAAAATTTTTTCATTTAACTTGGTTTAGCCCAAAAGAGGAACTCGAAAAGTGATGCCATGTTTTGCATGGGAAAAGAATCTTTGTTCTTTAATTCTTTTTTGTTTTTTCGGTCTTCATATCATAGACATGTGGAATGTTCGTTTTCTAGGGCACAAGTTGGTTTTCAGACAATTAAATTAAAATGTTTTAACTAATTTAAAATAATAGTAATGTGAATTAAATTTTTGGGTTTTTATTTATATGTATCGTATGTATATATATTTCGAATCTATCACGGACAGGGATGTATATGAAAAAGACCCCACACCACCCCTAAATTATTGTAGTTTTGAAGCACGAGAACGTTAGGTTTTTTGCAGTCTTGCTACTTGCTAGTTATGTGATTATTGAGATTCCTTTTCCCATGCGAACGAGGAAGCAAATTAAGTTTCGAATTTCCATACCATATAACTTTTGATTTTGTGTTACCTCCCTTATTTTCAACGTTAAGACTCTGATTTGCTGAAAGCACATCATTAAATGTTGATTTGATGTAACACAGCTACCCTATAGACTTATTCTCACTTCATCATCCATTCATTATTGAAGTATACATATCCAATTATCAACCTCACTTTCTTTACACCTCCAACATCATCATTGGTACTATGTTCAGATATTCTATCTCTGGTAACAACGCGTTTTTATTTTTAGATCACTAATTAATGAAACTTGTCTTTAATGAGCTTCATCATTATAGTGGAGTCATCTGAAAATAAATAACTGGAATTAAGAATTCTGAAACATATACTTATAGAATTTTTCTCTAATAAGGGCGTTTTCAAAATTTTATCTCATAATCATTAATTATAATCACTTTAATTTAAAAGGAAAAAAAAAAAAAAAAGAAAATGAAGATGATGGCTGATGTTGGTCTAATGATTGATGATGTATTTTGTGCGAAATAATGGTCTGATGATGGATGGATGGTGTGAGATGTTTGGTCTAATGATGGATGATGTGAAATGTTGGTTGGGTGATAAACGGGATGTGGAAGATGAATGGAAGATGAATTGGGTGGAGATTCAGCCCGGATGGACGGTGGAGATCCAATCTGGGTTGAATATCCAATTTTTTCTGTTTTATTTTGTTTTATTTTTTTCTTCAATTGTTTTTTTTTTTGTTTTTATTATTATTTTGAATAAGATGGATGATGGAGATTTATTGTTTTTATTTTAAAGAAAGTTTAAAAATTAATTTTTTAAAAAATATAAAAATATTATTATTTTTTCGATTGATCCCTATTATTCATGTGATGGATGGTGGGAAACTCTTTTTTTTTTTTTTTAAAGTACTATTTTTATTCTTATTTATATCTATTTTCTTTTATTATTATTATTATTTTTTTATTCATGGGTAAAATAGTCATTTGACCAAACATCATAGTCAACTACTAAAGTTGACGAAATTAGACTAATAATGTGGGGGTTTGGTATAATAAAAAAATAAATATATTTTCGTTTCTTTTAGGCATATAGTATGTTGAAAATATTGATATCAATTGAAATATCGACACTAAAATTTATTGAAAATATCGACAGAAATTAATGTAAAATTTATGAAAACTACGAAAATTTAGTTAAAAACATAATATTTTTTAATGAAAGTTTGAAAAATGTCAAAAATAATCATTCGTATAAATAAAAAAACACATTTTGTTTTAAAAATTATAATATCTAACAATTAAAAGGTATAAAAAATATTAAAAATGAATATAATACACAAACAGACTATATAAAAAATTAAAAAGTTTTCATTAAAACTTTATGTTCAATTAATTTGTATCATATAAGTCACATATATTTTAATACCAAAATGAAGTTCTAGGTGGTTCATACATAGTGTAACTAACATCTTGATTTATACAATACTAATATCATGACATAAAATGTGAATACTTTTCAATATAATCACAAACATACCATGAATATGCTTATTGATTTCTTCCCACCATCAATCCATATATGCGGAATTGTGTGGAAGGATAATTGGAGGTCCCAAAACCTTTGTAGCCATCATCACTAGTCCCTAAGCTTCATGGGTTCAAATTCAAAACTAGTTGAAGGGTTATCTTCATTAGATGATAACATCCCTAAGTGCATTTCACGGGTTCTCCTTGTGTAATCCTTACCAACAGCCCCTATGCCTAGACCTGCGGCTTTACACACCCATGGTCCATATCTTGTGTGTAATGAGTGTATTGTCCTTCACAAGTACATGGGCTCAATAGCAAACCTGTGTCAATATCATTTCTTGAATATTGGTTAAGTGGCTAGAAAACAAAATCATCAAAATTGCTTTGAAAATTGAACGGAGAAAAAATCACATTTGAAAATGGAGAAAGATGCACTTTGAAGTGAGCAAAACAAAAATTTACGAAATTGCAATTGATACTCTTAATTTACGAAAATATAGTGGATATTGCATATATTTTAATTTATGGGCATACTTGAGGAGGGTTTTGTGCATTTTGTTTATATTATAATATTTAATAGATGATAATGTTAAGGTTGCTTTTTACTGCAGCTCCGTAAATGAGTAGCAGTAGAGGAAGAATTCGAGAACAACAAACACACGAGTGGGTGCAACTTTGCTATCTTTAAGAGTTGGGGTTGAACCCTAGGTGCCCTGTTTGTTTGCATGTGACATTGTTGTTTATATTGAATAAGGCAACAGAAGATCAACCAAAATATATAAATACATATACAGAGAGAGAGAGAGAAAAAATAAAGGGAGAAAACAACAACAACAGTGTAAAGAAATGAAAAAGGCCCCCTACGCAGCAGTACAGTACCAGTACCCACTCTTTACTTTTAAAAAGAGGGTCCCTCCACTCCCCTTTAAAAATCAATCAACCCACAATATTTATAGACTTGCTCAGACAATTCTCACCCTTATTTTTCCATCTTCTCCAACCATCCCTTCGCTTCTCTCGCACTTTTGTTTTTTCATTTTTTTTTTATTCATATTATCAGTATTTTTGTCTGTTTGTGTATGCTATGTACAATCCGATTCCTAACACGGTATTATTAGTACTACTCTCTGAAATAATTTTGGATAAATGACTGCTAAATTCATCTGTCCCTTCACTTGTCATCAACGGGTACTTATGTTGTAACAGAACACATTGTTTTCAAATGTAAATGTGAATTTTTTACAGTTTAAATCCCTTGTTGAAAAGTAGTGTATAATAATAACAATAAATTTTATCACAGTACAATTTGATTGGATGGTAATGAATGTTTATTTATTCTAATAATATATCAAATTCGAATGAATCATATTGTATGTGATATTAAAAAAAAAAAAGAATAAATTTGAATATTGAATTGCTAGAATAGGTGAGACAGGATGACAAGAAGATGAAGGGTGGGTTGTGTGAGGCAGAGGGTGGTGGCCCGGTGGCTGGCTACAAGGAAACTCAGATTCCAAAAGGGGCAAAGGTGGGTTGAGGGTGGGTGTGGGTGTAAGACTGGTCTAGTCAGTTTGCCCATTACTGTCACCTCCTTCACTAACTTTGGTCAGCATAAAGAAAGAGATAGGTTCTGGCAAGTGATGTTTGATTTGACAGTGTTGTTGTACTAGTTGGATTGGTTGGAGTTGGAATATGGGTTCACTAGTCATCTTCCCATCTATCAAAGTTTTTGGTACCTGCTCCCGTCCGATCTTCTGCACCCATTATTTTACCTCATTCTACCACTTCTCATACCTATGGCTATTTTAGCGGTTGTCAATTGTACAAACTGTTAATGAAAACAATCTATAAAATGATAACATTACTATTGCAACCTCATTTCAAATAAGACTTTCCAAGAATTCGTTCACAAAATCATAATGCTACCATAGCTCAACACTGCTGTTCACATAATATTCACATAAAAATGTTAATTTTGGTTGGTTTTGAAATAGAACCGTGCAGTCATACATGGGCTCAACTATCATTCATGAGTTCACCATCTGCAGTTATGTCATTGTCCCCTTTGTTTTTTCCTTCTACAATTTCCTTTTTATCCTCATAAACCGGCTTCCCATTTGCATCTCCCTCTTCATTTTTGTTATTCCCTTCTCCAGTAGTTGTTTGTTTTGAACGAGGTGGCAGCACCTCTTTAACCAACTCTAATAACTCTTCGATTTGTTCTTCTTCAAAACGCGAGTCTGCTTCCTCTATAATCTACAAATAGTAAACAAATTGATTATCTATTTGCATTAAGAATATTGCTACATTATCCAAAATTTTATCAAAATTTATTATCCAAATAATGTGATAAACTTATTTATAACCACTATATCATCAATATATCATCCTATAATTAACGTGGTTGTTACAAATCATCTTGCAACATCATTTGAGCCAAAAATTTAGGTAAAATTTTGGAAAGTGTAGCATTATTCTTGTATTAATTCACTTCTTTGGCCAAAATATGGAAAAGAAAAACTACAGATGTGAAGAAAATTATAAGTCAACTTTAGGATAATAATAGTCTTCCAAAATGTTGTCAACACCACATCGTCGCCTATAGACTGAGATTACCATAATTACATATGATATTTAAGCCAAAGAATGGAATACAACACTCTCCTCAAGATTTTAAAACAAGATTATAATTGAAAGATATAACATATACATGATGTTAGCCTCTATGCGACAAACATTGTCAGCTTACTTACAAGTGAAATTTGTCTCGCTATTATTCTTTTTATCTTTGCTATACAAGAGGTTTGACATATTCGGGATTCCATAGCAGTCCTAAACATGTAAATCCCAGAGTACCCAGAGACATAAAGCTACGGATGCATGCACCACCACAAGACGATTATCTAGTGCAACTTGAATTCTTATGTCAAGCGAGGAAAATACATTCAGTGACGCTAAAAATCATCTAGCTCGCTCTAACTTCTCATAGTCTGATGGGGACTCTTAAAGAATTAAGTTATAGCAGATGGAAGAGATTCTATCCAACTAAAGGGTATTTCAACCAAAGCAACATCATGGTCATACAAGCATATGAAAAAACTATGAGGAGCGGATTCTCTATCCTTAAAGCTATATGCCTATAACAGGGTAAAAATATATGACCGTGAGAGAAAAGAACACAGAAATAATTGCTGAAATTTGCATGAACTCTTGAATGATTCAATCAGCTATTAAAAAACCTATTAAGAATAAAAGGGTTTACCGGGTATATTTCAACGTATAAGGATGGCCTAATATTGATGATATTGAGCACCTCTGCTTTTGCAAGTTTGTACTTTTTACACTTCTCTACAAACTCAGTAACCTTCTCTCTTGTTTGACTGCAAGAAACGCTATCCACCAAATAATCATAAACCTGAAATGCAGTCAACAAAACAGGTAGTCCCAAGACTCAAATCAAATAAAAGCATGGACATTCAAATGATCAGTCAAATGAAATTGCAACCTTGTATTCGGATGGTTTTATTGGAGCAAGAACTCGTGTAGGGTCCTTTGAAGCCCCTCTAGATTGTAGAAAATCAAGTACTTCAAAATTGGTAAGTGCACCAGCATTGGCTTCTAATCTGCAAAACACTCATGCTGTTCAATCACAAGATAAATATGATAGATAAAATAGGTTATTCTAGTTGTAGAGTCTCTATTCATTTACAAAAATGGAGCCTCATCACCAAAACTTAAAGCAAACAAGAACAAAATAATGGACTAAAAAAGCTACATGTACATACATCTTCATATCCAAGTAAATAGTTACGGCTCTGTAATTGAAAGTATAGTGCTCCTTCAATATACACAAGCAGGTGCAGGCGTCCACCAGTTTCCAGTTTCAACCACCTATAGTGAACCCGAAGAAATGTAAATAATTGAAAGTCTAAGGCTCAACTCATTTACAAAAGAAAATCAGCTTCAGCTATCTGAAATTTTAAATTAAGAGAAAAAAAAGTAGTTCAAATAGTGTCATTATAGCCCACACAGCATATCATTAAGGACATTTAACTGCATCAAGCTAAATCAAATTTCTAAATAATGCGACGCTAAAAGTGTTCCCTTCTTCACTTTTAATGTTTTATGAGACCAGTGAATGAGAATTACTAGAATTAGAGAGTGTCCACAATGCGAAAAGCTACAATCATTCAAGACACATATATTATCCAGAATTAAGCAAATTACAAATACCCATATCATTCTATTATACTCAAACGAAAACAAAAGCAAAATTGAGCATGCAAAAGGTTCCTACCATCAAAACTGGACTGTGATGTTTTGAGTCTAAACATGATGATGACAACCAACAGCTTAAAAACCTCAAAAAATTTTCATACCCTTAAAGCACATAAAAATCCAATGTAAGTATATATAAAACTAAAAACAATCCAAAACACAAAAACTCTCTAAAACCCTAAAGTAAACTCTCAAAACTCTTTCAAATCCTATAAAAGAAAGACAACAATCATTCATTTTTTTTATTTATTTTTTTTTTTTTAAATGTGATTCTCTTGAACAAATTCACAACTCAAAACTCAAATTGTTCTTCGAAACGATAGTCAACTTGTTAAAGAGACAAAGACAAATATTGAACACCAACATGTTAACTAAAAGGTGAATCATCATATAACAAAACCACAATAATAATTCAGTGAGGAATTCATTCGAACATCTTGCATACATCACAAATTCATCCCTCAAAACACACAAATTAAACCAACAAACATATACCCTAATTAAAGAACACACAACACGTTAAAGCATCAAAATCCCAACCTTTGATTGAAAAAGTGAAAAAAAAAAAAAAAAAAAAAAACCTTTCAGTATGTGACTTTGGACAGTGTACTTGAAGCCGGTTCGGGCATGCTTTTGTGTTGAAACAAACGAACCCACCATCATTTATTCGCCGACCCTGGACTGAGCCTTTAAAAAATTAACAGTGGGCCCATTTGAAGCCCTGAAACTGGACCAGATTATTTTGTTTGAGTTCTGGGGAAATCAAATTTTTTTATCGTTGGATCAAGGTTTTTATTATTTTATTTGACTTTTCTATAGTTAGCAAAAAATTCGTGAAAGTAAATAATTAAAACCAATAATAGTATATTTTGAATTAAGTATTAACAATTTAATTTAAGGGTAGACAGAGTCCAAAATTTCAAAAAATATATAAATTAGGGACGTAAATACAGTTTTATTAGAGAGGTACAATACAAACATCACAGTTGCAGAAGTAACCATATCAAATATTGGATATGTCAAGTTACCCCAACACGACCCATTTATTAAATAAATAGACATAATTATAACCAATTATTTATTTTAAGATTATACCGACGAATTGTGCCGTTATCCAAATTATCAACTCTAATAAACTAATATAGTAATACTTATCACTAGGACAATGCTTGTTTAAATAATTGGATAAATAACAACTATATTCTTTGTAAAAAAAAAAAAGAAAGAAAAAATAATAACTACACGGTTGCACACGATTTATTTTTTAAAAAAAAAATTAACATAAATTAAACATAAAAAGAGAATTGCAATGACGAAAAACTATCGTAAACAACAAGACAACAAAACCTGGAAAAAAAATTAAAAAAAAAAACTTAATTGGCAATGTGAAAGGAGAAGTGGTATGCGCATAGTTTCTCTCTACTAGCGCTTGTAACTCAAAATGGACATGATAGTCGGTATCATGGAAAGTGTTAGGAGGAGAGAGCCGGAAACCACAGAGATAAAAGACCATGGAGTGCGCATCAGCGGATTGTACACCTTGCAAAGATAACTGTTTCTACCGCTGGAACGAGCGTTTTTGGCTAGTTCATTAAAAAACTGTCCAGCAGTCCTACCATCATCCGAATCATTTGTGATGATTCCACCCGCGCAAAGGAATGCTGCATCTGCTGGTTTCCTGATGAGACACTTCATGAACCATGCATAGTGCGAGACGTACTTGATTGTATAATTCTGATGACGTTCCCAAGCCACGCAGTTGTAGAGCACCGCTGTTGTCACTTCATTTACAGTGATAGGTGGTATGAGAAGCACATTCTTTTCATATTTTATGTCCAAAAAGCTCTCCGCTGCTGCTGCTGGTTTGAACTTGATACCGGATTTTCTAAGTAGTGTTGCGCATGGCACTGAACTGATGATTGGAATTTGAGCATATATATTTGATATGTTCTTCGACCTTGAGTGATGAGAAAAGACTTTGGTGAAATAAGTCTAGTAGCTAGATGCATATATCTTCCTTTTTATTATAATTATGTTTCAGTATGGCCCTGGCCAAGAAAGATTCAAGAATTCGAAGATGAAATCGAAGAATTCTGACGCAGGACGTGTCTCACCAAACAATGACCGAGTGATGAATAGAGGGATTTGGTTATCAATTTTGAGAAGGTCCCTCATAAAAACTGGGATTGACCCAGGTTTGTAAATGATAGGGTCCATGAAGTCTTTGTCACGGCCTACATGACAAAAAACCTCGACAAGAAAGCAACCGTCAACCAACATCATTTGAATGTATTCTTCACTCGTCATATCTAGCCGTTAGGTACCGGTTTCTCTCACTTACTTCTAGTTCCTGCAATTTCAACAAGCAAGAATTCAGATCAATATTGTTAGCGCGACAAATGTACCTGTCAAGAAAGAACCATTTGTGACTTTCAAGCTCAAAAGCCCGATGGTAAGGGCCTATTGCTACCGTTTCAGGTTTTGGTTTGTATTTTGACCAGCAACGAGTGTAGAAACCGGGAGGAGTGATATGGTTTGTGGTGACTAATGGCTGAGTAGTACTCTTCATTTGTTCTTCATATGCTTTGAGATAGGCTTTAAGACGATGTCGGATTGGATGCAGATACTTTGAAGGGGCTTGATTTATTGACCACTGGAGTTCAGTGGTCAATCCAGAACTTGCATTGCTAGATTCCCCTACTTCCTCTGCTGGCGCTCCTACTACTGCTTCCTTCAGCTTGGCCTTATTACTCTCTCGTGTTTTCATTTGTTGCTCCTCATTCTCATCATTTTTTTCTATGTCAACACAATGGTGATTCATTTCTATTGCTCTATCTCTCACTCTACTTTGTGTGTGACTCTAGAGAGAGCCATTAAGCATGTATAAATTGGTAAATCTTGTGTTCCTAATCTTGTCATGAACTTGCACAGAATCTGCATATGATATTACCTAAAGTTTCTACTTAATTAGATGTGCCTTTAGGATTTTTCCGTGTCATATACCTTGCGGTCTAGCTCTTCTTTGTATGTCACAAATCACAGTCTAATAATAGAGTAGTACTGTCGCGCACGTCATGTGGTTAGAGAGTCTCTCACAAGTTTTTCTCATGCATGTGAATGTGTTCCTCTTCAGCTGGGTCCGGGGAGGCCCAGGGGCTGAAGTTTGGCAAGTTCTTGGAAGTAATTACTTGGACATTCCACTTACCTTTTGCATACGACATAAAGTGAATAGGTTTGATTTATAAACGATGTGATGAACGGACCTCTTTTACTCGAGCATTTTTTTAGATGTGGGCTGGCTTTCGAAGACATGCTTTTGACAGTGGATTTTCTTACATATTTTTGGAACGTTATTACAAGGACTTTTAGTTTTTTTTTTTTTTTTTCGAGATGTCTTAGTAATTATTTTCACAAAAGTAATTTAGAAATGATAAAGAAACTTCACGATCAATCTATCAACCCAATCATATTGTATCGTATGACTTGACTTGGTGACATGCATGGGCTTGTCTTAACATAACTCTTTTTATTTTTTCGTTACTAATTCAGTTGATTTATCTCACAACCATATAATTTAATGTAAAATTTCTTAATGATAAAAAAAAAAAAAAATCAGTAGGGAATTAAACACAAACAAAGATTGTCTTTTGTTTTTTTTTTTTTTTTTCAAAGTTTAAAGTGACAACAAGAAAAGGAATCATAATATACATACAGACACTGATCAAATATCATATTGAAATATAGTAAAATTTATTAAAATGGTGAAAATAATCAATCTCATTATTCAATAATCAAACTCAGATAGTGTTAGTACATAGCACATGATTGTTGTACTTATCTTGGAAACAAGAAAAATGTCCAGCCCTGAAAGCTTGAATATAGTGAAAATAGAGCTTTGTTTTCCTTGCAAGTGAAAGGACAATAATCAATGAATCTAGAAAAAGCAAATTTGTACTTGAACATTTAAACTGTGTCTCTGTACAAGGGCAAGTTACCAGCGGGTGAAAGCAAAAGAAAATACATTTAAAAAAAAAAAAAACAAACAAACAAACAAAAGAAAATGAAAGAAATTTTAAATGATATAGAAGAATTGATTTAGATAAAAAGGACGAAAAAATGATCGATGAAGAAGTTTGGTCTGAGGTAAAAAGGAAGAAAAAATAATCAATGAAGATGTTTGGTCTGATTGAAAAGAAGCAACTATACCTTTATTTTTGTTTTATTATCTTTTAAGTTTTAATCCATTAAATTTTTTGTTTTAGAGTGCTTTTAATTTATTATTTATACAGTCAATAAATAGCTATTATAGAACTGTTATGTGTGATATATATATTCCAAAACATTACAGAAAATTAACTTGAACCATTGCATCGGAGAAAAAGCTTCTATACAAGTACTAACCATGCACCCAAGATTTACTCTTTATAATCTGTTTTTTTATTACTAACACGATGCACTGGAATGAAATAATGCAACTTTGACTCTATAAAAACACGAGAAAAGGATTTAAACTTTATATGTTAAAACGGTGAATAAAGAAGATCTAACCCTGAAGTAATAAGAATCTAATTTTTTCAAAGTTTAGAGCCCCAAGTCAGGCACGTTGGAGTAAATTTATAAATAAAAGTGACATGTTATGAAAAGAAAAAGAAAGTTTACCAGAGACAATGTCCACATTATTCATAGAATTTATCAAAGTACGAGCAACTAAACTTTCCAAAGATCTTAAGATTTTATGATTAATTAAATTATATGATGTGTGTGAGGTTGTAAAAATAACTCTCCCCCGAAGAGTGATAATGCATTATTACCTACTTTTTATTGAAAAGGGACATATATAAACTAATTTCAATTGTTTTTCTTTATAAAAAAACCGGCAATATTGGCACCCCTAAAATACTATATATACACCCCTTTTTGCATGCTTCATTAATTTTTTTAAAAATATTAAAAATTTGTATTTATACATTACAAATTATTGATATACCATTTTTTTCTTTTTAGTCCTTACCATCATCTTCATTATGTTTTCTATCAAAATTTTTACTTGGAAAAAAAAATAGATCTCTTTTCAAAACTTTTTCATAAAAAACACAAACTCGTAATAACATAACCGCTTCATATTCTTCATCACAAACAGTACAACCGCTTCATCTTCTTCGTTAACAAATCAAACCCAAAACTTTGGTTGTAGGAAAAACCACTTACTGGTCTTTAATAACATTTAGGAAAGAATCACGACAAGTAAAGTCACATTACTACATATAAGTTGTACCTATATCATATGTATAATTTTTTTTAAACCCCTATTTTCGTTAATAAATCAAACCCAAAACTTTGATTGTAGGAAAAACCATTCACTGGTCTTTAACAACATTTAGGAAAGAATCACGACATGTAAAGTCACATTACTACATATAAGTTGTACCTGTATCATTTGTATAATTTTTTTAAACCCCTATAAAATAATTGAGAAAGGTCAAATGTTCTAAACTCTGCTTCAAGGCTCATCAACATCCTTCTCATGATCTGCAACTTCCAAGACCCTTGTCTTGTTTGAACCCTCCCCTTATTTTTCAGACACCACCACCTAGCAGGCTTCAAATACTCATCCTTGACAGCATCTAGAAATTTATTCATTAATGCAATGTCCCTTTTGATTACTAACTTTATGTCTCCATCTATGCCATGAGTTCCAGCAACCCCATGAAGAGAACCCTCCATGGAATGCCAAACATTCAAGTCTCCAGGATGTTTCAAGTACTCAGACTTGTATGTGTTGATCAGAAGCTCTTCTCCAACAGTTGAGTACCTCATCATAGGAACGTAGGGGATGATGTCTAGAACATTACATATGAGTAGAATGTGAAGAGCTTCCTTGCTGTTCACAAGCTCCTTGAAGTTTTTCAACCATGTCAGTAAGGATAATGTTGGGATTTTAAAAATAACTACATTTTGGGCTGTGCATAGGGTTTTAGAGGGGTAGAAGTATCACTACTCTATAAAAAAAAACGTTGCTTCCATCTTTATGTCACAATCCAGATGTCTAAACAAACACCTATGTCTTCACAATACCTGGTCCAATCATGCTTTTGCGTTCGAGTAACCGAACCAACATTCATCTATTAACAGTTACTGGACTAGGCCCATAAACATGACAGAGCTGGACCCAACAATAAATATGAGGCCTGAAAACAGACCAGATTGAGTTTTGTTTGAATTCTGGAAACAGCAAATTTTCATTATAAACGGTCAAGATTGGTGTTTATGTGAGGGAGATCACCACTGCAATTTAGGGTTTGACACACTAGATAATTTCCCAAATGAAAGCCAACTATTCCATTCTGTGTCTCGAAGTCCAGCTCATCAAAAACCTTGTAACTCTAGTGGTCAGTAGACTGCACTTGGTACAAACTAGAAACCTCAAAGGAGTACCAACAGACAGAGATCCCCTATAAACCCTAGCCAGAAAAATAAGAAAAAACCCAGAAAATAAAAGTTACAGTTGTCTTGTTTGCTTGAAAAAATTGCAACTTTTGGCCATGGCAGAGGCAGGATCAGGTGCAGGAGGGTCCACTGTGGAGACTTCATTGAAAGATAAAGGCAATGAGTTCTTCAAGGCAGGAAATTACCTCAAAGCAGCTGCTCTTTATACTCAGGCCATCAAACAAGATCCTTCTAATCCAACTCTTTATAGGTACATTTTTTTTTTTTGAAAAGGAGGGTTTTTAATGGATGTTTGTATATGTCAAAATACAATATTGTTTTGGTATTGGGATTGTTTGTTTGAGTGATGAGATGGGTTTTGGTTTTATTTTAAAGTTGTGGTTGCATTGAATTAAATTTTGTTTATTTTTTTGCTTTTGAAGTTTGAATTTATGTGGGGGGTTTTCGGCTTCATGTTTTGTTCACTTAAATGCTTGTTAGTATATGAGAATTTGTAGAATATTAATTGTCATGCTTGGTTCTTTGTGGAATGTGTATGCAGTTTCATTTTACTATAAAATTTAGTGTATTTATGATTGTAATTGCTGGATGCATTTTTATGATACTTGAATACTATGGCCATTACTGGAACAAGGCTTGCCTTATGGATGTATATTCACTGTTGTCATGTTTTAATCATTGTCCAGTAACCGTGCTGCGGCGTTTCTGAATCTTGTTAAGCTTAGCAAAGCACTTGCTGATGCGGAGACAACAATTACGTTGAATCCCCAGTGGGAAAAGGTGATTGTTTGTTTTTTTATTTCTCTTTTAATTATATTGTTTTCTTCATTTTATTGAGCTTTATTGTAACAAGTATTATTTTGATGCACCTCCAGGGTTATTTCAGAAAAGGATGCATACTGGAGGCAATGGAGCGATATGATGAAGTATATTTCAAAATTCATTTTTTTTTTTTTTTTTCATTTTCATATTGTTTGAGATCCTTCTGGACAAGAGCGCTTGATTTTGTTTGTAATATCTATGTTCACGTGTTGTAGGCCTTTAGTGCATTTCAGACTGCTTTGCAATATAATCCACAGAGTGCAGAAGTATCGAGAAAAATCAAGAGGATTTCCCAGTTGGCAAAAGACAAAAAGCGAGCTCAAGAAGTTGAGAACTTGAGATCCAATGTTGATATGGCAAAGCACTTGGATGCTTTGAAATCTGAATTGGTGAGTATGGTTTCTAGAACCCAGTGTCACCGTTTTAGTATACTTTAGCTTGTGTCCCACTGTAGTCTGCTTACACATATAAAGGCTCAATCTCCTTTCTCTATGTGTGTGTGTGGGTGAAATTTATATGCCGGGAGTGTTAATTATACTGAGTTATATTTTTCATTTTTCTAGATGTTCTGTTTTGCTGTATTTTCACCTCTTATTACAGGTCTGTTGATTTTCTGAACTGCATAATACAGTTTTACACTCAAAAAGATTTTTTTCAGTATTTTCATTGTGTAGGATTAAGTTGGTCTTCCTCTTTGCAGTCTGAGAAGTATGGATCTGAAGAAAGTTGGAAGGATGTCTTTTCATTTCTTGTTCAGACAATGGAAGCAGCTGTGAAATCATGGCATGAAACTGCTAAAGTGGATGCAAAAGTCTATTTCCTTCTAGATAAAGAAAAGACAGACACAGAGAAATATGCTCCGGTTGTCAATATCGATAAGGTAATAAAAATTTATTGATTTTTCTTTTGCCTGATATCCTTCTGACTTCTGAATTTTATATGACCTTGTTTCTTTAGGTGATTTAAAAACCTCCTTTTTTGGTTGTTGGTTTGAATGTCATCCGCAACTTTACTGAATTATCAGCTCTTTGAACATATGAATCCATATATGTTTTGATCTAATCTCAGCTTATACATAGATGTGTATGTACTAATAATGATTACTTCTCTGTTGTGTCAGGCCTTTGAGTCGCCCCATACACACAGCAGTTGCTTTTCATTTCTAAGGCAGTATGCTGAGGATTCTTTTTCTAGTGCAGCTTGCCTAGTGGCGCCGAAAAGTATCATATCATACCCTCAGGTAATATATTATTTCTTCATATATGCTTTTGGTTGTGTACAGCTCTTCAAAAGGATTAAGGTTCTTTATGTATCATACCTGCTCTCGATGGATAATTGGCATTTGCTTGCCTGCTAACGTGATGCATCTCTGGACATATTAGCGTCAAATTGACAGCATATATGCTTCTTTGATGCACTAACAGTGCTCATATAAATTATTTGTATGTTGGATTTAAAAATACAATCGTTGTCACGTTATCTTTGAGCAATACTGCCCAGAGTACACACATCAACACACATGTCCCAACAGATTGTTTAATCAAGTTTGTTTGACATCTTCCTAGAAGCTGTACTCTTACACTGTCACCAAAACCTCTAACAGCTAGAAGAAAAATCGAAAATTGTTCTTCTGTGATGGATTGCATTTGAAAACTGAAGAAAGATAGATAAATGTAATCATGACCAATGGCTTTTAATGAAAAGCCTGATGAAAGATTTGAAGGGTGGTACTTCTTGGGACTGACTTGCCTTTAGCTTGAATGAATTAATTATAAATGCCACAAATTTTACTATTGTTTCTGAAAAGTATCTTGAGTTTTATAATATTCTTTAGTCCCTCACTATCAATAGCAGCGGTGTACCCTGATTGACTAGGTTGGGTTCTTCATTGGCTAGCTTGGACCTTGGACTAATGTCTTTATGATTGGGTTGAGAATCCAAGCCTTAAATCCTTAGGGACCAACGTGCTGTTGCTATGTAATCTGTATCAGTCTGTAAATTCCAAGTGGTTACTTTCTCAAGAAAAAAAAAAAATCCAAGTGGTTACTGATGTGTTGACTGCTGATTGCTGATTGGTTGATTCTTGCTGGTCTTACATTCTATGTTCTTAACTTATCGTGGTACATGAATACATGCAGTCTAGAAAAGATGGTGATTATGACAAGGACTCACAGATCATTGGTTGTCTTTTCAGGTTTGGAAAGGTCAAGGATCAAGAAAGTGGAGACATGGGCAACTTGATGGATTCTTTGTTCAATTCGAGTTGCCTCTCCTGCGAAAACTGTGGTTTATATCTAGTTCCAATGAAAAGGGTCAAACATTGTGCAGGTATCTCTCTCTCTCTCATATTCACATAATTAACCATAATCTAGTTTTCTGAAAGCTGAAATTGATCTAAGGTAATATCTCCAGGGCAGTGCAACAAAAGTTCCTTTTGTCTAATTGAAATATATTTTTCTCCTTTCAACTATATTTGTTATCAATTCTGTGGCAACTGAGAAATTTCTTTCAGTTGTCTGACTGCGATAATTGATAGGTTTAGATAGAATGGATTGCTTGGCCTGTTCGGTGCTGGGTGCTACTGTTACAATGAATTTTTCTAATAAGAAATTAATTCGTTATATTTAAAAATTTCACCCTTTTTGTGAAGCTTTACGGTTCAAATTCTCTGATTGACAACCCCATTAGCTCATTGCTACAAGAGAAGATTCATATTTTGGTAGTAGAAACATGCATTGTTATTGTATTTGCTGCCACAATAAATTTCCACTTTGTCGATGTAAAATTTTGGTAGAGAAAGACATAGGTTGCTTTCTTGTATGTACACATTAGCTTGCTGCTTCAACAAAAGACACTCATAATGTTTGTTCCATCAACCATTCTTCAACAAATAACTTATCAAACGAAGTTTGCTATTAGAAGGGTTGTGTCTCACTATTTAACAACAGTAGCTCCTTTTTTGTGTAATTTATTTTCTATTGAAAACAATGAAACTACAGTTGCCAATCCTCTTTCAGGGACCCAGAGGCTCTAGATATAAATGCCCATGAAGTGCTTCCACGTTTATTCAAAGAAAAGTTGTCCAATTCTTAGTAGCCTTTTCTATATTAGCTTGGTTTTCAGTGGAGAAAAATGGTTGCGCACACTTAAATGGAGTGTCTTGTAATCGAAGACACAGGAGAACATTGGGGGCCTGCTTTTGCTTTGAATTGTTATGCAAGTTCCTACTTGCACAAGAAAATCCTGTGCGAGGTGCTTTCTTGGCCTTACGTTCATGCACTTAATTTTGTACTCTCAAGAAGTTTGCTGGGCTTGATGAGTGATTGCTTTTGACGGACATTCTTATTGTAAAATGGCTTCCTGTATTTTTGTATGAAAGGGGGCTTTGGCCTTTCAATTGATTGAAATTATTCACTGGTATTGATCTGTATTTCTAATATTGGTGCTGCTACAGTTTGGAACAAGTTGGCATAGTACTTCATTGTTCTGTCGTGAATGTTAATGTAGAGCGTGCTCAAGATAGGTCAATTTTGACATACAATCGTGCTATGTTTTATGCGCAATTTATAACTGAAGACTTGTTTCCTCAATTTTCATTTTAGTATGATGTCGTACTTTTGCTCTGATCTTGAATTGGTTTGTCACCTACTGTCTCTTGCTAAAAGCTTAAGATAAGATTTGATGGATTGGTTATATATTTTGCACAAAACATAGCACGATTCGTGGTTATATGTCGCTTGTATTCTTGGAAATTACATTAATAGCACACAAGCAACAAAATCTCTTGATTAATTTTTGGTGTCATGATAAAATATGGATAACCCGGAAGAACTGAGGATAAATGGAACAGCGTGCAAACCACGTATATCAGTCAAGTAAACTTATTTTTTTGTTACATACAAGTCAATTACTCAAATGGTGAAAATATTGTTCTACATTCACCACGGAGAGCCACCTTTTCAAGTATTTTTTTTTCTTCCATTTTATATTTTTAGTCAATAGTACATGATCATTAAGCCTTTACAATTTCAGGTCAGTTTCTGCTATTGGTGTCAAACCCCAAAACGTAAGAGGGAAAAAGAGAACCTCAAATAAAATGCTCATTTTGTTATGACTATGAAATGTAACCATGATTCTGGTTAGAAAAAGCATCTCAAACTGTATTATATTGCTCACGTAGTATTACATAAATCGAAAACCTTACAAGCACTCTCGAAACAAAAAAAGAAACAATCTTATAATTCTTCCACTTGTGGATGATTCAGATGAGATACGGTGCATTCTCAGTGATGTACATTATTATAAAGTAGGTCCAATCAAAGCCATTAGGCTCTACAAACCTGAGCTTTTTGATTAATCATAGTCATAGATCAGACATTGTTATCCTGTGAGTTATCTTCAACTCCATTATTTGATTTGCATGTGTGTAGCATGAAATTGCATGTTGCTACAGCTTCTTGTACTGTAAGATAAATCCATTCCTGACCAATGTTTTCTATGAACTTGGACTTGTCTAGCTTCTTTATCACTTCGCTTCTTGGGTTTGCTAATACAACCTGAAACAACAGTAATGCAGTTAAACAACAATAAGCTTATATGTTGACCAATCATACCATTATATTATGCAATTTCGTTTAAAACCTCTAACAAAATTCATGAATATTTTCTGTGTGGACTATATATTTAAAAGTTGAATAAATGAAAATATTACCTTGAGACCTCTTCGGTCGACAGTCTTCTTGACTTCTTCAAGCATACTGATTCCACTTGTGTCAATGCTACCAACAGCTGCAATTCAAGTATGTTTTCAAACTTAGAGATAGATTATGGAAATGCTGATATTTACATTACTATTAATGTTAAACTTAGTGTTCAAATTACTTACAGCTCATATCCAATATGACATAGTGTAAGCTGGCTTCTCCTGAAGGTTTCAATCTGTCTTCCTCGTCGTAAATCCATCTTAGGATCCTAATAATGAGATTAGCACGAAAGATAGTTTAAGTATTAAAGCTTGTTCACCATCTAACATGAGTTGTTAATTTCAACTTCTGAAATTGGGTTGTGTACCTTTCTCTCAAGTAACTTGCATTGGCAAAGTAGATTGGTGCATCAATTTGAAGTATTAGAACTCCAGGAACTTTGTTAGCAACCGGGTACTGATCAATGCTCCTGTAGATCACAGAGTTTGGAATGTTGCCCAAAACAAATGTTCTAGGCCTTGCCACAAACAGGAGCACCCTTAGCAAGGAAATTGTAACCTGCCTTTGCAAATAAACATCATATTAAAACACATATTAGGGGCCAATGATGAAAAGGACTTCGCTACTGTAGAAGATTTAATAAATATTAACGATAACTTACCGCGATCACTAAGCCAACCTCCACACTGCCAAAGACAACACCAAGATAAGCACTCATGCACACGACGAAGTCGAATTTGTCAAGTTTCCAGAGGTGCATGGCGGCTTCGTAGTCAATTAGACCGAGCATGGCTACGATAATTATAGCAGAGAGTACCACAAGAGGAGTATAATGGAACAAAGGTGTTAGGAATAACAATGTGATCATCACAGCCGTTGCCATTACTATATTTGACACTGCAGACTTGCATCCTGCGTTGAAATTCACGGCTGACCGCGAAAATGGTCCTGAAACCACAATTAATATTTAGAGTTAGTACTAAATAGTTATTCAAAAAATCTAATTAACTAGTTTAATTGGAAGGATAAAGATGGACGGAGTATTATTGTTGGGTTGGATTATAGGTCAACAAGCTGAGCAGGATCCCAGGATTGGACATGTTTTGGAACCCAGTCCAACTCAGGCTTGGGCTAAGTTGGGCGTGAAGTGGAGGCATGGTTGGAGATAAAATACCTGTAGTTAAGTAGCAAGAAGTGCAAGAGCCAACGATGTTCATCATCCCGAAGGCAATCATCTCTTTGTTCCCATCTATGTGATAGTTCTTGAACATTGCAAAACTTCTCCCAACCGCTACTCCTTCCTTCAAACCCCAATCACACAACCCATGTCAAGTTAAGAAAAAACGATTCTACTTTATACCCTTTTTTTAAAGATTATATCAAGTAATAGTGACAGTATATTCTTGCTTCAGGGCATCGAAAATATACATTTGGAGTCACTCAAATTATGTTATATGATATTAACAATTAATTATAGAAGAGAATTATGTTACGTAACATAATATAAGTGAATTTATCACGATGCATTAAAGCTATTTTTCCTACCATTTAATTAAAACCCAAATGGGTTCATTAGAAGTTACCGCAAGAGCTATAACACCAGTTATTATTCCAGTTTTAAAAGTTGTCATCAGATATGGAGACCCAAAAGCTAACTCTGACATTGATGGTGGATTCAACCCTTTCTTTAGGTGCCCAATCTGCATTTTATTGACAATACCATCAGTCTTTCTTTCAAAAAGAAAAAAAAAACATAAATATAATAACTTAAGATAACATTGCTATCAGTAACATTTTGTGTTTAATCAGATAAAGATGAATTAAGGGTAGGTGCATGAAAGTGGACTTTTGACCTTCACTATCCAAGGTAGCTCATCTATTGTTGAACCTTGAACGTGTATGATTGTGGAAAGGAAAATTTGATCTAATAATTATAGTGTGATGGACTGCCCAATGGACAGCATAGATTAGTGAGGTAACATGATGTGATATAATATGGATTTCTCACCACTTGTACGCCGTGTTTCTCAGCATGGGTCAAGTAAACAAGGATGCTTCCCAGAATGACAGAGGTGAGAGGTGCCATTGCATTTACCCAGAAGAATACTGTCTTTTTCTTGCTCTGCACATGTCATTATCAACACTTTAATTCTACCTACATACACCTCTCAGACTACTATTATTGCTTTAACATGGTTTATATATATATATATATAATTGTATTCATAAATTAGATTTTGTATTGTGATGATATAAAATTAAGATACAATATTTGAAAATTTTCATATACATAGATAAACTACTATAAATTTGAATGTGCAACAAACTAACCACCAAATCAACTTCACTTATTCTTAAAAAAAAAAAAAAAAATCAACTTTACTTTCCTCAAAATATTACTATTATTAATTTAAAAATATATATATATAGAAATATAATTCTTATAATAGAGGCTAAAAAATCATGAAAATCTTCACAAATATTAATTTATGAAGAAAGTCTACAAAGAGTAATATATTATGAAGTTAAAATATTATGAGGTTTTTAACCAATTTAATATTTTGAAAAAGATTTTGATAAAGTTCATCAATACTGGTTAGGGAAGTCAAAAAAATTTGGTAGAATTGAGGTAGAATTAAGAAACCTATTTCAGTGGTTCAAAGAAAAAAAAAAAAAAAACAGAAACCTATTTCAGAAGCGTTATGATTAATAATTATTATTATTATTGGTGATGTTGTTGATGTTTCATAAACTTTGACAACAAGAAGCAGCTAGGTTGGTAAATGACATGAAAGTTTTAACGCACATAAAAGTAAGAAGTGATCAACTAGCTCTTTTTTTTTGAAATAGACATAATAGCTCTTCGACTCCTTTCAATACGTGGAACAAAATTAGCTTAAAAATAGTAATGAAAAGGGTAGACTCTGGATATATACTTACAAAGTATCTCGTCACGAGGAGGAAGAAAACAAAACAACAGCCCAGAACTCCACTCTCCCATCTCCACTGCAACAACATTTTAAGTGCTTCAGGAAAACACTTATAATTCAAATGAAAATGCGTTTTTTTTTTTCTTTTCTTCTTTTTTTTCTAGAAGAACTAAAAAACTTTCAAAAGTCAAAACCCCCTATCACCATCAAAGATATATAAAAATGGTACTTTGATTAATTAACTGAAAGGTATATAAACCTGGTGTGTTTGGCTGAAAACGGAGCGCATAACCGATGCAAGATCGGTGGCATGAGTGAAATGGACCAGTCCAAGAATCCCTTTGAGTTGTTGAAGACAGACAACCGTGGCAGCCCCACCCATGAAACCCACTATAGTAGCATGTGATAGAAACTCCACAATAAAACCAAGCCTGCAAAATTAAATTATTAATTGCAGACATCATCATAATTTTTATAACTCCATTGAAACCCCCACACACAAAAAAGAGAACAAAAAGGCAGGAAAACGTTTGACTTCATTAGACTTTATTATACTTCATCATCCACTTCTAACTTTCTAATTAAGTTCTATATATCCTCTATTTTGGTATTTTTATACACAGAAAATTGATATTTTTTTTTTTCATTTTTTTAATCTTTTATTTTTATTCTAATTAATGCTCTTTTAAGCAACTATATATGCAACAAGACAATCCATTTGTTTTGGAGTTACTAGGGAAGAAAAGAAAAATATAGTCAAAGAAATTTACCTTAACAAGCCCAAAGCAGCTTGAATTGCTCCGGCGAAGAAAGTAGCAGTTAAAGCCAACTGAACATAAAGCTTAGGGTTCTCACTAGGGCTCACTTCTTTCCCTAACATTGAAGATATCAAAAGTGATGCCACCGCCACTGTACCAACTGCCAAATCCCTAGAGCTCCCCATCATCGCATATACCAATGGTGGAACAAAGCTTGAATCTACATTTCCAAGCATATATACTTTTAATCTCCTCATTTCATCAAAGTTTCATTCAGAATAAAAAAAACCGACAATAGATCTTATCAGCTAAACAAACTATTGTCCATAACGTTACATGATGACAAGAATAAAATCATAATATAGATATTGAAAGTGCTTACACAGTCCCATAATGGGAGGTAAGTTGGCCAAATTTGCATAACTGATGCCTTGAGGCACGGCCAGACTGGCAATAGTGATTCCTGAGACAACATCAGCCTTGAAGAACTCAAAAGTGTAGCGAGGAGCCCATTCCAGGATGGGAAAAAAGTACTGCAACCCCAACAACAACTTCCTGGACGCCGGCTGGTTCTTGAATTGTCTGAAAGGGTCGTCAGGGAAGAAAGTCTCCTTCAGACCCGACTTCAGTGACTTGAGAAACGGTTTGGATGGAGGAATGGTGACACGGTGTGGGCATTCATAGTCCAAGTTACCCATTTCAAGTCTAGACTAATAGATTATCTTGTGTTGTTCAGAGATAGTTCAAAAAGGTGGCTATATATAGCTATATATATATATTTATTTCAAAAAAAAAAAAAAAAAAAAGCTACGTATATATACTATATATCAATGGTATATAAGTCGGTTTTTAAGACAAATTGTGGTAGCTAACTGGTTGGCTACGTCTGTTGACATAGGACGAAATGGTTATCTTAATTGGTTGTAATTTGTGAAGAAGACGGTTGATTATGGAAGAGAAGAGATGTAGTGGCAGAGTTTGGAGGTATTGATGCTTGAACTTATGGTGTAGAGAAGAGTCGGCTGTTTGATGTGAATAATCTTTGTTGTGGTTGGTATATATAGACACATAAGGTGACGCGGAGGAAAATGTCTAAAATGGACATACCCGTGAACTTATTACGTGCAATCGGTATGCTTGCTTAATGTGCAGGATAAATAGTCATTTTAATTTTTTATCCATCATTATATTCTAATAATTATTATGTTAGTGATTACCACAATTAGATTTGCTTATCATCAACTTTATGAGTAAGGATTCTCCATCAATATTGACATGGTGTTAATTTTTTTTAAGAGGAATTTAAATTTAAGTGATATATGAAAGAGAAAAATAATCTAACAATCTTGATGTGATAATAAATGAATTGATATATTTTACAAATGAAAATAAATTATCATTAGTGTTTAGTTTGTATTTATGTTAATAATAATGATAAAAAAATTCTCTTAAAAAATACATATTAATGAATGCATACAATGTAATATAATAGATTCTGTTACTTTGAATTCTTTTAACTTCTTGTTTTTCTGGTTTTGACAATTGTTAAAGGTTATTTACACTAAAAAATTTACATAGTAATACAATGTATAATAATGATAACGTAAGTGAAGAATGAACTACTAAACTAACCTAATTTTTTTCCTAATAATTTTTAAATACGATTTTTATGCTCTAATAATTAATCATTTATTTAAGTTATGTTAATAAAAATAAGTTTCCTAGATAAGTCCATGCCGTATCGAAGTGTGGTAAGGGATCCACTTAAACATGGACCGAAACATGACATATTGTGTCAACCTTTTTGGACCTCTGACCACCCACCTGTAGTATGCTGCCCTAATTCTCAACATTAAGATTTGTAAGAAGCACGATTTGCATATTCTAACCTATGATTCGTGGCTTTTCAGTACACATGGCACGTTATTATTGGCCTAATGTTTCAAACGCTACACGTGGTAGTTGACTGATTGGTGAAGCACACTCTAAAAGTTGGGGGATTCTGGGAAGATAAGCTGTAACATGTATTGGGCACTTTTAAGGACTTAACTAATTAATTATTTTTACTTGGTATCATTGAGGATCATATGGCCTCAACTTGATATAACAAGTGGGAAAAATAGCTGTTTGCTACGTCTTTTAACTATTGTTTAATAATTATTATTCAATTGCCTAAGATTAGCACCAGACGACACTATTGCTTAATGTAAATAAAGGAATGATTGATATCTTGGTAATCACTAGATTACCCAAACAAAACTCATTTGGTTGGTTAACACGAGATATATACCAACTCATAATAAGATCACAATTTACAATGTTGTATTTGTTTCATTAGAAGATAACAAAAAGTGTTTTGGTGGAGAGACCTTTTAGACTGTTTTTATTACTATTTTAATTGGAGATGTTCCCTTTTAGATGTTAAGCTGATTTCAAAACATAGATGATATGAAATATTTGATTATTATGATCCAATCTTTGCGATCCAACTCATTGTTGTCTATCCACATGATGGTTCTAAATGGCTGAATAAATGAATTGATTCGATCTCACTTATAATAATATATTATTATTATTATTTTTAAAACCGATTTCACTTGTTTTATAATAATAATATCCAGTTAACTGTTAGTGTATAAATATTTTGCTTATTTCCTTTACGAGTTTGTTTCATGTGTAAACTGTTTACCCATTATTTTTGTTAAAATATTGTATATCAAATATCTAACTAATTTTATTTTTAACTTGAAGTAGGGGATTAAATTTAATACATCCACTTTGTAGAGAAGTATGATTACTATTAACGAAATTTTTCAGCTTAATATTTTGATTCAACAACTAAACTAATTGTGTTTCTATCTCTCTTAGTATTGCACATATATATTCAAAATTCATCTAATCAAACAGTCTATAATACCTAGATATAATATTTTTTGTTCGTTCACTAAATTTCTTTTTGTTGGAAAAAATAAATTGGATAGATACAACAATTATTATTACTAATTTTTATTTGAAACTGATACAACAATTATTATTCAATTTAATTTAAATGCAAATTTTATATATATTAGATAAAAGTTATATAGTCATCTAGTGTGATATCATATTTATTGATGAATGAGTTTTTACGGATGGAACATTAAATCGATAATATGACCACAGTCATTAAAATTACAATTGAGATTGAGGCATATAATTATCTCCCCCGGAAAGATCAACAGCAATTCCAATTTAAAAGAGAGAAGAAACTAATTAAAAAACATTCATTGTGTGGAGAATTGTCACCGCAAATGTGCAATGTTTTGGACTCGGTTTCCCTATTTCGAGGAAGCACCAACTTATGTGAGTCATGTGCTTCATATGGACACTCACTATGATCGGAATAAATAAATAATTAAAGTTGGAACTAAGAAGAACTTTTTTTTATTCTAGACTCTAGAGAAAGGAGGGACTAGGGAGAGACATTTCATGCTTTTGCTTTCTTTCTTTTTCCTTCTATCATCATTATTGGAATGGATGATCTAAAATGACCATTTTATTCCTTCTAGAATCAATTATAATTATTTATTCCCTCATTGACATCTCTCACGGGTGCCAACTGCCAAGTGCCCTTATCATATTAAATGATGATTAAAAATAATGAAGAAAAATTAACAGAAGTTAAAACTCTTACTTTGCGTATAAGGTTTCAAAAATTTTAGAAAATGTCACAGGCAAATGCACAAGGGTTTTGAAAGGAATTTAATTACTAGATACGTACGGAACAAATATTATATGACGGGCTGTTCGCCTGTTGTTGTTAATTAGTCACAACAATATTGAAGTTCTGGTGTTATGCTTTTATTATTCACCAAAATCTTAAACAAATTTATGATATTGTAATGGACAAGTCACCGCCAAGTACTTAATATTATGAGTTGTTGCATGTATAAATATAAAGTGGATTTGCTGGTTGCAATTGGAAACCCATTTCTATTGATTATCCTTATATACATACCTTCTTTTTTTTTTTTCTTTTTTTTGAGAAAGATCATCCTTATATATATACTTAATTGAGAATATTATACATAATTCACCGTTGTTAATTATGAAAACTACTCATATAATTATTTTCATACGAAAAAATAGTAGCTCATATCCCCTGTGTAAAATGATGAGTAAATGATCAGTTATGATGATGACAACATTGATGACGTGGATTCATGATAAATTCGATCTTCATATCATGACATTCTTTACTTAAATGGATGATATTATACTATTAAATTCAAAGTCAAGCATATTACAATGTGGTTGGAAAACATTCTCATTAAACTATTACAAGTTCAAAAAGAAAAAAGTAAGAGGAATAATGGAAAGTAAATGCAGTGCTCTTTCCTTGAAATTTGGCATTGGAAAAAAGTTTGGTATTTGTGCACCATAGTGTAGAAGCTCTATAACCTAGTTAAAACTTCCCTAGATGAGCCTTCTTCAACTACATGATCAGTTTGTCGTTTTGTTATTCTTTCACCTTTCACTACTACTTAACTTGCATTCAAACTATTAAGATATTAAGAATCAATTATTGTCACTGAGGATGCTAAAATCAGGTTATCCTTCTCTCGTTGATGATTTCATATGGCCCCTTGTCAGCCTCAAACTCTTAGACTAATTAAGAATGCATTATTATGATGCTAAAATCAGATTATACGTCCTACTCTCTTTGATGAATTAATTTGGCCACTTGTCATCCCAAGAATACACCAAGGAAAATAGTAGTTATCTTAAACCAGAGTGAATATTGTTTATTCTAATGCAAGGGCTGGTAGATCCAATGAGTCTGGTTTTAATACCATTTCTTAAGAGTCGAGTATCCTGGCCACCAGTTGCGGGAATTCGTTCTACCCCTAAGCCCTAAAACCCTCCTTTGATTTGTCCATGTGGAACTTTGGATGTCAACAGAAATGACATATGAGTTCTTCTTCCATGTTGAAGATATAAAATTACACATATATGCATGGTTGTGGATGTCTAAAGTGTGTGTGTGTGTGTCTGTCAACTTAGTTCATATTAATATTCTGCTTGTGTTGTCCTATGTATGCATGTACATGTGCCCTCTCTTTAAAGTTTAAATGATTTCCCTATAAACTCTTGATCGAAATTAAGTTTATTAATCAATCAGCATCATAAGCTTATGAAGCGGTTTAAAACACTGAATGACGCGAAACGGATCGAATAATACAACAGACAAGCGTGATGGACAACAATGGGATTAGCAGGCCGTGTTGAACAACTTCTTCAATGGTGGGGGGCACTGTTATGGACATCACCGTGACTCCATGAGATCTTTCGATCAACAAAGATGATCATATTAATGAACTCGGGCCCCTAGAACATAATGAACCTTTGAAATTAAAATCTTAAGGAAACTAATATAAGAATCTATATTGGTATTTCAGTTCAACGAAGGACTGTATATGAAATGGAGCCACGCGAATTGAGAGGTGGTAAATTGTTCTATATATATAACCACTTTGTTGGAATTTTCTCTATACGTAATCATATCAATAATTTGTGGTTGATAGGATTATCTACTACAATTATTATAGTTACTACCAATTACAGGCTTTAAATAAAAAATGAGATAAAAAAAAAAAAAACAAAACAAAAAAAGAAAAGAAAAAGAATGCATGTTCCACCATTCAGACTTACGGATCGATTACTCGTACTTGTCTCTTTCAAGGCCATCAATGTGGATATCAAACTTTTTGTCTGTAGTTCATCGGGCCATTGTGGTCTTGATACCCACACCACCACTACTCGTGAAAATTGCATACTTTGCATTTGGTTGGCTTACTTGGAAAATTGAACAATGGACGCAACAATATATACCACGAGACATTAGAAACATTTGGAATCAATTGTTTATAAATAGATGTTTCTTTCATTAGTTTCTTACCAATAAAACAGTTCTCAAAAGGAAACTCTCAGTGAGGCACTGATTGTAGTTAACTTCTATTAAAAATTTAATATGACAGTCAAAGTAGTAGCTACTTCGACAAATAATTAACATTTAATCACTAGTTGGAGATTAAATTAAGTGGCTAATTTGAGAAATAAATAACACATAATCACCAGTACCAAGTTGATGTGAGATAGTTTTCAGACAAGACGAACTTGTTATGTAAATTATCTGAAAATTATAGTCTAACGACTTTTAGAGGATGAACAAACTTTAAATTGAAGTTTACAAATACAAAAATTTTTTAGTGATAATTTGAATATTTCAAACTACAATTTACAACTCTATTTATAGGGTCCCAAAAGTATAAAATAATGTAAGAAACATTATATAAAACAAACTCATAAATGCAATATTTAAGTGCTTCTAAAACTGGGTTTCAAAGTGATAATGGGAGTGATTGTTTACTTCTAAAATTGGTCTGAAACTGGGCTTAAAATTGATGGGAATGGTTGATGGTTTGAAGTTTAGAGGGTAGGGGTATGGGAGTGATAGGTGTAGCGCAACCTGCTGCAGCATCACAAGTCCTACAATTAATTGCTACCTAAATAGAGGGCATCTTCTCGTTTTGTTGGGTTCTTTGCATTATCATTGAGCAGAAGCAAAAGAATAAATTGCAACTACTTTACATGGAGAATCTTTACAGATTTCATTTCTTTTCTATTATTAATTGAAAAAAATGCATTACTCTGGTATGGTTTTTGCTACATTAGGCTCCATAGAAAACAATTATAAAAAATACTATACTGAGGAGGAATTAATTATGAGAAGCAAAATACTAGTTCTTGATAAATTAATTAATGGGAAGAAATGAAAAAGATTTTGATGATGGGCACCAACAAAGATGATGACAAATTCACATGCACCTGCAATATCACCTTCTCTCTTTGCATTATTTTCGTCAACTGCCGGCCATATTATCTACTCATTAACTATGACAACTACACTTTTCAAGTTCCCAGATTACAACTCAATCACAAATATTCCTGTTGTTTTTATTAATTCTCAAAGTTCACATCAACTATCGGCATCAATCTAAAAAATTTGTTAGCATTTCAAGTGCTGCTGGTGAGGCCACTTTGAAGTTATTGGGATTTTGGGGTGTGGCTCTCATTCTCCCTGACTACCCAATTATTGATTTTGATTTCCAACATTATGTACATGCAATTGGCGTTTTTATTGTAGAAAGAAAATGACGTCGATGCAATTGGAGGTTTTGGATATATGATGGTCACCAAACTTGGATATATCTGATGAGATACATGAAATTTTCACCAAAGTAATTGGTTGTCATCACGAAATTAGTAGTTCTAAAATAGAAATTCATTCCTAAATATGCGAGCTTTTTGTGGGCCTCTGTCAAGTCTGATGTAGCATCGCCATGCCTTAAATATATATTCAACTGCTTTCGAAAGCATGCATATCTTATTTTCTGTGTAAGGTGCAGTTGTAAGTCAAATGAATGGATAATTTTGAATTTTTTTTTTTAATGAATAATAAATAAATTATATAAACACATCACTTCTTAATATACGTGATTGTATATCTCTCGCCTTTCAAGAAGTTGTAATTTAATTCCTATCAAATGTCTATCACAACTTATATGAGTAGCTTTCTTTATTTATTATGAGAATATATCATCGAGATAGATGTTAGGATGACACTTGATACTTAGACCAACATAATGGGCTTTCTTAGTTCTTTGGAAAGCTTAAGGGTTGTTTGATTTTAATTTCATTTTCCGGTTTCATTTTTGAAAACAGAAAATTGAGGAAAATATATTTGGTTGCTTGTTTTTCAAAACAAGTTTTTGGAAATAAAAAAACAAACATCTTTTCAAAAATTTGAAGGTGAAAGTAAAAAATGATTTTTTTTTTTTATCATTTTCATTTGTATAGTAAAACTTAAAAAGGTAAAAACACTCATATCTAACAGTCACATTTTATTTTTAAAAACAGTTTTCATTCAAATAAATTTTCAGTTTTTACCTATTTTTAAAAATGGTACAAAACAATTTTGGTATTATTTTTCATTTTTTAAATATATTTTAAAAAATACTATCAAACACATTATCGTTTTTTAAAACGACACTTTTAAAATATGTTTTTTGTTTTTGAAACTACTTTCTAAAAACATAATTTTAAAAACGTATCCAAACACGCCCTTACATTTTATGTTGATTTTTCATTCTCGGAATGATATATAAAATTGACACTTTCAAATTTGACATGTTGAGATTTTGAGATTTTATTTAAAATCCAACCCAACAACTTAATTAATTATTAAATTAAAAGGTTGCATAAACAATTTTTTTCTTCAAAATTATCACTCAAGAAATAAATCATATAATATGAGAAAATTTAGACAATATTCAAGCATAAGATAATTGACTTCTTTCAATTATTGAAGAGGAAGTTGACTTTAAAATGGAGTAGTGCATGACTTTCTGAACCGCCCATCATTTTTGTAAATTTAGTTGGTTCACAAAAGAAGAGCAGTCAAATGGAAAGGACAGTTGCAAACTTTTTCGATCAGATGGAAAATTCTGTTCTCTTGGACCCATGAATGTGTCTTCTGATATGTAGTTGAAAAATAGATTCTCTGAAATGTTTCGTGGCCACAGAAGCATGCAGATTTCATGGAGCAAGTCCATGGAAATGACAGGCCGAAAGTGGTTGAGTTCATAATTAGTTAGCATGAATTTTGCAAGCCAAAAAAAAAAAAAAAATGGAAACTTTGATCATAAATATTATCTTTTTTATCACAATAAGGAACCCTAAATTGATAAATTGTTGACTAAGTATTACAAAAGCCAGTTTTTATCACTAAAAGTAGGTGGTGATTTACAAATCCATAGATTTCTATCCAAATTAATAATATAATAATTACAATGAATGTGGAACTTCAGTAATTAAATTTATTCGATTCAATTTAAGTTTCTAGTAGATTGAAATATTATCTGTACTTGAATTGGATGGATGATTGTGTTATTATCGAAATCAACAATTCAATGTAGCAACCGAGTACACACAATGTAAAGGTTAGTAAAAAAGCTTTGCAATGATAGAAAGAAATCATATGGTATCAACAGTGTGTGGTAAGTTCTTAAGCAAACTCAATAAGATAGATTTTGTATCAAATGGTTTATTTCTAAATAATATAATAAATTTTCATAAATAGATATTTACAATACATGTCATTTTTTTAATCCATCTTTTAATAATTCGAACCTGTGAACGTTTATCCTCAAAGCGCAACTGCACAAGTTAACTCATCAAGGGTCTCTTCACAAACTAAATTAAATGAAAATAAAATATTTATCCTTATTGAGTTTCTGCAATTTTTTTTTTCTTTTTTCAGATTTAAACCTGGGGACAGTTTAATATAATCCATACCTGTAGGAATAATTTTAATAGGCATAAACATATACCAAAATCTAGAAACTCATATTAAATCATTAAAATTATTAAATCTCCTTGGTTGCTCTATATTTTTCTTTTTGAACTGGGAAAAGAGAAAGAAAGCAAAATATTACGTATATTGATTTAACTTGGAGACCATAACTCTTTATAATATTCTTTATATACTAACCTAATTAGGTTTCCATTAACCCTAATTTCATTAGTATTAGGTTTCTACACACTTAAGTCCCATACCTAATGGATATTTATAGAGTCCAATTAATAGATCATTTATTTGACCCTATTAAAATTGATAGCCTATAATATAATTGTTATTTAATATGTAAGCCCACAATAAGAAATATTAAAAATTCCCAACAATACCAACTTTTATTTATTGTTTTAAAAACCTACCTAGAGCAAGTTTCTCATCAAAGAAAATTTTGCTGGCAACCGTATTAGTCAATGGTTATCCCCTTATTACATTTAATAACTTGATTTCTTATTGATAAAAATAGAGTATATGGGTGTGATGTGATAAACAAATTAAAGGAACGCCACGCTCATGATAAGCAACTCACCTCTCAAATTTCCTATCATATGTTTAAATCTTGAAGAATTATGCGATCTTAATTAAATCGGTAACCTTAATATGCGTACTAAATTAAATTCTATACAGGAAGACCTCAAGAAGGCAAAATTGTATAAAACTATGCTTGAATTTAAATTTATATGTGCATAGAATAAATTTTAAAGCCTGTCATACATTAAAAATGCATGGTCTCCTACTTTTTAGATTCGTACAATGTGGGCAGGTAAGAGATCTCCAATCTAATTAACACTTTACATTGATAGATAATAAGGGGGCAAAAAAAAAAAACTCTCTATAATGCAATTATCTAACTCAAATATAGAGTTCATGTAGTAAAAAAATAATTATAAAAAATTAGAGAATGATATGGATATGACTCCTAGAAATATTAACTAACATTCCTCATTTTTTTCAACCAATTAAAAATATAAAGATTTGTCTCATTCTTGCTTCTCTTAATTATAAAATATTAAATTTTAGAAAGTGCGATATATATTTTATAGTGATTTGTCAAAAGTAGACATAGATTTTGTTTGAAATAATTGTATTGGTAATGGAAATATGCATTTGTATATTTTTCTTACTAATGTGGACAATTATTTAAAAAAGTTGTTGATGTATCACTAATAGAAACTCAAAAATATATAAGAACATTAGAAATGCTTTAAAAGAAAATGAGATTTGACCAAATATTTGTCCTTTTACTTATATTTTTAAAATTATGAATTCGAGAATTAATGTAATAATTAAAAAAATAAAAAACAGTGGGCAACCCGCTACACAAGGGAAAAGTCCAATTTAAAGCCCAAAGTAAGTGGTAGTTAACACTCTCATAACCCATTTTTCAGTGAAACCCTCAACAAATGAGGCCTGACCCAAAAGTTATGCGTGATGATTATTCTTTTACACTATAGGCCAAATGAATTTTATCTACTTTTGTTTACCGTAGGACTGTAGCACAATTAACAATTATAAATCTGTAACAGAGGTTGGTTTATATTTTTGCCAATAATCTTTTTTTTCAAAAGCAAATAAAAATTAGTGAAGTTTTTGAGGATCTTTTTTCTTTGATATTATAGGTATAAGTATAACTGTCAATACCTCTAAATATTGAATCTATGAAACAGCCGCAGTATAACTTATTAAACTCTAATTGACCCTTCAACTGGAGAGATTTGTGTGTAATTTGCTCTCTTATAGAAGGGCCACGCAAATTGCCCACCATTGGTGAATTGAGTGTTCAAATTTGTGATGTCTTTTTTAGAAAAGTGACGTAAGAGGTGTGGCCATTAAGCCACAGCACTTCTGATTCAAGTTTTGGAGGATTTTGATATCATTATATGTTATTTAATCTAATCCTAGGAACAATTTCTCCTTTGAAATGAAAAAAAAGAAAGAAAGACTCGTATTGAAATTCCTCATAACTCATTTCTCTGTATAATCTCTCTCTATACACAGGTTTCACTTGTGGAATCCCAGGTTTATTTTTAGAAGATCCAAACTATATAATGTTACAAAGTGCTACATATGTCATTTGTAATGCACGTTTTTGTTACAGTACAATTTAGGACCGACCAGAAAAATGCTGCAATGGCAGTCTTATATGTACTTAGGAAGCATTTACTTGTAGCAGAGTTAGGTGAACCTCGTACAAACTCATTATTTGGGTCTCTGTTATTTGGTTGAATTGATTAGACCCGCACTTATGCTTTACAGGCATGTTAGTGGGAGTGCAGCGTTCCAAATTTGTTTGAAAATTATGCAACAATTTAACATATTTGACATAACGAGAAACGAAAAAAAGGGCATTACTTACATTTTCTTTCCAAGTGACTGACCTTTCAAGACAAGCTAGTCAGCTGTCTGTGTGTACGTACTATTGGGTTGCAGCATTGTAGAATTGAGTGAGCACAGAAACCATAGATATAGATGCTAGAAGATTATGGCTGCAGGTGACGTGTTAAAATAAGATGTTGTATGTATCATTTAAGATAAAGACTCCGTCCAAAGCCATTTCTAAGAATGAAAACCATTTGATATATTAATTAGCCTTCTTGATTTGTCTGCTGTGGAAAAATTTTGTTGATTTTTCGTTAATGTTTCTTGCATTTTTCCTGATACTCTTGCTTTACGAGGGCTTTTGCCTAAGTGTATGACTTATAAAAATAAAATAAAATGTATCATTTAATAGATGATAAGCATGAATAAAAACTATGATATATGGTTGATGGACACTTAATGTTTATCTTTTGAGTAAATTTATAATCAAATTGCTGCCTTTCAGGTTATTTTTTAACTTCATTGAATTCTACAATTATTTTGTTGCAATGAGGTATCTCAATGGACTAGTGCAATGATTCGGAATATCAACTCGCTAGTGTTACAAATTTACTGATTTTTCGATGAACTCGGGCCACGTCTGCTTTTTGAGGTAAGTTGTAAGTACTTCACCAAACTGAAGTACCAGAGTTTTAATGACCGTGAATCGTGGTAGACCATATCACAAGTTTGGCATCATATACACAGCAAATTGATGCCTTGTTTGGTTCTTAGTTATTACCCATCAGTCTCTACATCAACTTCTAACCCAATGAAATTGGAGAAGAAAAGAATCTAACAAATGGCCTGGTAGATCTGATTCCTTAATTGCAAATTAAGGGAGCATAAGAAGAAAACACTTTTTCTTTGTCATGTTAGTAATGATGTACATTTTCATAATAGGACAACATCAATGAACATGAAGTTAGGAAGTAGAATGGTAGTGGTTGCATATTAACGCAAACAGTAAGGATCCAATTGGATTTGTACAGCAAATAAGTTGGAATCTGATCACATATCCAAATAAATTTGTGATTGGAGAAAATTCACACTCATTAAATTTTCTATAGACAGATAACAAATCAGTCATTGTGTTCCTACATTTGTACCATAATGCTTGCACGCCATTTTGCCCTAAGCTTAGCATAAGGAACACATTCAACCAAATCATGCAGAAACATCAAAAACTAAAATGTAAAAAAGACTCTACATTGGTTGCATGCAATGCACCTGCTCCCTGCGGAGTTTCTATCTGAATAATTCACTTTCTTGATCAACATTTCCTCTTGTAGCTTCGGTTATTTGTTTAATGTGTTGTCACAGTTATCTTGTTGGACCAAACTTACTTTCCAGTTGCAATAACAAGGAGACTTGCACTCTTAGTGCCTATTTCCCTGAGGCTGCAGTCACAAAGAAGTTAATATTATAGTATGGTTAGAAGTTGTGCAATACCAAGTAGCATTAGCTTAATTATATAACGTAGCACAAGCTATATATTTGTGGATTGTAACTAGCATTGTGAATTTATATTAATTTATACTCACATCATATGAAACAAGTGATCTGCAGTAGTTGGTGTTTGTGAGCACTGTACTGGTGGATCCACACTCACTGTCTTTTAGTGAGGCCGTTGATCGGTCAAGCTTGATTGACCATGGATATTGGTAATTTTGTGCAGTAGCTCCCACGTGTGAAGAGGAACGTTGCATCCGCATTGCCCTTGGAATGTTTCTTCCTTCCATGGAAGCCCTCCTGCGGCTTGGTTGCCTCTCATATGAATCTGCAGGCCTTGACTTTGGTGCACTTTGTGATCTGACTTTGGCTCTTGAAGACTCGGTATTGGCCATATAATTAGGGAACAATGGGTAGTCATAGGACAAAGATTCTGCAAAATCAGGCCTTGGAAATGCAAATGGAAGCCGTGGATGGATCTGGTTTGGACACAGCAGAATAGTATTGTGGACTGCTCTGTGCTGCAGCAAATGAGTAGTCCTCAAAATGACCACTGCAGGCTCCAGGACTAATGTCAGTAAGAGCAGATGGAGCTGGAGAGACTTGGTAATCATCTTGCTTTATATATGAGCGATGTGATGCATAATGAGTTGAGAATCTATGATCAGTTCTTTCACAGCCCTGTGATTGGTTAGAGTAGCCATTTCTGCTCTTCAAACTCCCTTTTGATCCTCCAAGATCCATCTCTACTATCTTAATGTTCTCTTCCATGCTTCTATCAGTCTCCTACACATGTACAAGAACCGCATTACAGATTACGAGGGTAAGGATTGTTGAAAAATCCATTCCGCTATTATCTTGGGATATCAAACTCTTCACCATTTTACATTTTTTGCCATGTCAAGCAACAAATAAGAAGAAAAGAGAGAAAACACAATTCAAATGTCATTTCTAATTGATGGCAAAGAGTTCTATATACTACTGTTTTATCTAGTAACGAAATTCCAAACTAGTCATGTTAATTTGTCTTATAGGGAACGAAAACTTACAGGATATGGATGCCTAAACCGATTTTCTTGTGTTGACTTTTCTATGGACTGATTGCCTGTGGTTACTAGGCTTTGTTTCTTCAGTCATTCGCAGTCTCTGAGCCCTAGCTCTGGCCTGAACAGTAACCAATGCCTGCATGCACTTGAGTGTAGCTGTGGCCTGTTTTCTTACCAGGTGTCCCCTCACCAATGCTTGCAACTTCACCAACCCTTTTAGGGCACACAATGCTTTTCTTGCCTGTAACAACACCACCAACATTACAATTTTCACACTTCAATCTTTGCAAATTTTAGATCTTTAACATAGATATCTTCACCACTACAACATATAAAAATGGGAATTTTAATTCAGAGTTATATACTAACCAAATAGCCTCGAAAAACGGATTGAATTTTTGTGGCAGCAGCCTCTTCAATGGCACTTGTCCTCCCAGTAGCAGCAGCAGTTAACCGGATCACAACAGCTGCAGCCTGTGCAGCTGCCACAGCTGCATCAGCTGCTGCAGCTGTAGCAGCTGCCACTGCCCTGGCATGCTTTTTCTGCTCATCCTCATTGTCAACTACCACTGCAGCCTGCATTTCCAGCTTTGCAGTGACACTTGGTTCTGTAGAATTCAAGTCCTTGGGAGCTGCTGTAGCTGACGACCTTCGAAAACTCCATCTTCTTTTCTCCTTAGGAGTTGTTGGCAGAACCAAAGTTGGAGTTGGAGTGGCAGGATTCTCACTGCCAGCTGAAGAATTGTGATTACTAGTACATTTTTCCTTGTCTTTCTTCCCTGTCAAGAAACTTTTAAGCCATTTGCCTGTCTTCCCCATCCTTGTCAAGTCTTCTTCTAAGCTACCATTCTATCAACAAGAGAAAAATGAATATTGTAGAAAGAAGGTACTAGATAGTAACAACTGATATTTTAATCTCCCCTTTTCTAGCTTTGATATGTTGCTTTCAACAACATAATTGTCTAACTTGTTAGATCAGGAATTAATTGCTCTCTTCTTTGACAGCCTCTTGTTGCTGTTAAAATTATTCCATCTTGTAACCACCATTTATCACATGATAATGGTTTTGTGTATTATTTATAATGTTTGATTAAGTAAATAATTAGACCATATTGAGAGAAAAGAAACAAAGAGGAAACCCCCCAAATGAAGCCACCTAACCTGCTAGAAGGTAAATTGCAAAGATTCCTTGCTTTTGATGTAACATCTTTAGCTACCAAGTTTTTATATATCCTTGCATTGATTTAAAAATTTTGCATTCTGACATTGTCATCAAGTTTTTTTAATTTTTAATTTCTTTTTTATTTTGTAATGGTAACATGATGTATTTTTGTGTGTATCTTTTTATCTTTAGATATGTATTGGCTAATGTGGGATGGGGGGGGGGGGGGGGCGCGCGGGGTTCAGAGACCATGTGAAAATGGGTCGAGAACATGCAGAATCCGTGTAAAATACTCATTTTCCAGGGTAGAAGAGCTGTCCACAGTCCACTTGAGGTATTTTTAGGGTCAGGTTTTTAGAACTTGTTAAAACATGTAGTGGGGTTGTGGGCACCACAGAGAAATTGTAGTACCATGGTCTTGTCACCTGTGGGATGTGCTTGTGCACATGCTCCTTTCTTCCTCGGCTGGTGGAGTCTCTTCCTTGTCTTCTCAGTCAAGTTTTTTCCAAGTCCCAATTGGTCGGACTAAAATTCCCTCCTATCTAAAAATTTTGTGGCATCGAACATCTCTGATAACGTGTCATGTTTTAACCGTCAATCAAAATGTGTTCATGTAAAAACTCGTATCAGGAAAGAGAGATCGATCGCATTCATATAAATGATCGCTTTTTGTTTTATCTTCTTCTATCCTGAGAAAGCTGTGGGGTCCAAATGCTTTCATATCCCTGCAGTGGATTCACTGATAGGTGATAAAGATTGAAGAGAAAATGAAAGCAGTTGTTGGGGAAACAGGTTAAAAAAATTACTATCTAGCTTTGCTTATGATGAAAAGGTCTACAGGTCAGGACCACTTGTTCAGGTACACACTACACTTAATTATTAAATGTAAATTAGGTAGATCTAATGAATTATAAGTAAAAATGAAAGTTCAACTAAAAGGATGGCTTGTAATATGTTCTAGCTCCATCAAGTTTTCCATGTTCAGAATTTAATTTTGAAGCTTTATTGATGCTAGATTCCAAAAATTAATAGAACACAAATATCTAGCTAAGTTTTTTTTTTTTTAAAATTATTTATATATATATTTTTATATACAATTGCTAGTAGACTCAATTCATGCTAAAACATGAAAAGGGAATGTATTGGAAAGTTAAAAAAATAAAATTAAAAATAAATAAAAAAAGGGAAATATGTAACTTTTCTGCATTATATACGTTTATTTAATTTTTTACAATTTTTATATTTCATAAATAGCATGCAAATGAATTTAAGAAAAAAAATCTCAAAAAAGGACAGGAGATTGAAGAAGCTTGCATTATATATGTATGTCAATGGATTAATTAATAGAGCAGAAGAGACTTGAAGCTTGAGCCTATTGAAGCAGTGGTTGATACTTGACAGTGCATGAACACTAAATAAATGGGATTTGGCCCCATAAAACCCCTTAAAAATGATATATAAATTTTTGTCATTATTGATTAAATAAATGATAAAAATGAGATTAGTTGGCATTCACATGGTGTGTTTATATGGTACTCCCCTTTGACTAGGTGTTTCGGTTCTGGGAAAAATAAGCCCAGTTGGGTTCAGTCTAATTTCCTTCTTATAATCCCTTTGAAATCCTTAATTAATCAGTAATTAGCTAGCAGGTATTAGCAGCATGTCTAATGAGCAGCACATAATTGCAAAATTTATAAAGAATATGAACTAATGATCCAATAATGAAAGAGTTGGTTTTAATCAAATTTAACTATTATGATCAAATGTTTTACTTTAAAAATTTTAGATTCGTAATAATTTTAAAAAAAAACAACATAAAATTATTATTTTTAATATTATTTGTGATTAATTCAGATGAAAACAATTAGAAATAAAGAAAAAATATAATTGAATCAATGAAATAATAAAAAATTAAAAAATTTTGGATATGGTTTCCACTTTGGTGGTAGTGTTGAGATTGGGCACATGATCCGATTCATGAATCGAAGTAAAAAACATCAAAACCTGTGAAAATCCAGTTCATTTAATTGATGATTCAGAGATCTAATACACAGTAGTCAGCCTGGAAATCTATGTTTTTACCTTCAAATTTAATGTTAATTATCTGAAAAAAACAGTCCATATCCCTTCAAAAACGTTCTGTATGCATTGCAAACTATATTACACTACTTATATTATTGTCATTTCTCAATAAAACAACTGAAACTGATATGTTTATTATATGATATTAATTAAATAATCAAAAACAAAAGAAGAGATTTATAGTTGTATAACAGAGATTCTACTATTAAACTCTAATTAATTAAGTGTGTTAATCACATGAACAAGGAAAGATTTGTGCATGCATGTGGAAGAAAGGTATACATATATTGAAGATCTTTTTTGCTCTTTTTGTTCTTATGTGTTACATGTACTTGATTAATTTGAATTGTTTTGGAAGAGAATCATGTGTGATTTGGATGGTTATACGCATCTTGTTTTCTTGGTTGTCCTCTCATGTGCTTTCGAGCCAAAAGAGCTTGAAATTTTATATTTATATCATTTCATGTTTTTTGAGTACAATTAAGCGTGAATAATAGTATTCATTCTTGGAAGTTGGCCTGAAGCTTCTATTCCTGTGATGGTTCTGGAGCATGGACCACTGTGATAACGATTGGACTGCTAGACGACCTCAAAAACTTTCCACTCCTTAGAGAAGATAAATAGATGGATACAATAAAATCTCATAATTACACAATGAGACAACATCGCCAACGACCATTTTTTTAACATAAGTTTTAGACCATTTATCTATACAATCTTCACCATTCATAGGGCATATATAATTACTATATGCAATATATATATATATATATATATATTTGCAATAAAATAGAGGTGATCAGGACAAATCTCTAATACATTTGTAATAATAAGATAATAAGTTCATTTTTTTTTTATTTTTTTACATAATAATTTAACCCTTCAAAATATGTATATTCAAATACATTTATTTTAATCATTAACATTAAATAACAAGTGAAAAAAAATAATAATTTAATTAAATAATATGTAATCAATCTATTTGATCCTCAAGTCTTTTAATATTAAAAATCAGTCTAGGTGATTGTCGTTTGACCTGAAAATATTAAAATCGACGTTTCTAAACACTTAATTGCTTAGAACTGATTAGATGACACAATCATTTATACAATTTTATTTTTTAAAATCTTTTTTTGTCCAAACCGCATTGTTTTGGACTTCCAAAATGACGCCATTTTGATTTTCAATGGTTTAAAATAACAATGAAGCTGAAGTGCCTGAATAGAGCACCAGTTCCTCGCCTCATCAAAGCCCCAAGCAAGTCACCACCACCAAACCCTAACCTTGACGATCACCGTCGCCTCGCCATCACTCCTAGTTCCTCATTATCACTAGTCAAACTAGTGCCTCATCTTCGCTGGTCTTGGTCAAGTAGCTAGTTCCTTGGCCTGAAATGCTATTGCATGTGGGTTTAGAGTACTGGTAGAAGCAGTACTGGCGTGAACCACTTGTGGAACTGTTCAAGCTCTTTAACAACACTTGTGGCACGGTTTGATTTTATTATCATTTTTTGGGTGAGCCCGTGTGTTGGAGAGAGAGATAAGAGAGGATTGCGTTTTTAATCTATGTTTTTTTAGTGTATTTGTGTGCTGGAGGGGGAGATGTGTTCAAGCTCTTTAAGTTTTATAAAAAATATTAGGTTTGATCGACGATCGACGGGTTACTAATCAAACTAGTTAGGAGGTGCTTGAGATATTCAATACATTGGTTAATAGACAAGGGAAATTTTAGTTATGGAAAAGAGAGAAAGACCTCTAAACAAACCCGGCGCCTAGCGATATTCAACACATTGGCTAATAGATAAGGAAATTTTAGCTATGGAAAAAGGAGAAAGACCTCTAAACAAATTTCTATTGTTATTGCACACACCGACGTTCTTGGATCATATATAATAATAATAATAATAATAATAATAATTAGTTTCCCTGGTAAACAATTTGTTATCGCTCCTGTTAGTTATCCAAATTTCAAACCTTTCTTTTTTAACAATTCTGTAAATTTGAACCCAATGGTCAGTACCCAGCGCAACCTTTATCCACTGATTACTTAATTAATATATCTCCATTGTTTTTGATTAATTTAAATAAGATTGATTTGCATACTCTCAATCTGCTTCAACCCACCTCAGTATACTATATGTTTCCTATGAGCACCTCTTTATTTTATCATAATGAGCACTTATGATGAAATTTCATTTATTTTGAATACATTTTTTATGTACATTGTAGGAGAGTTAAAACATACATTTAGAAAAATTTTGAAATTTTTTCGGATTTTTAAACTTCTTTTTTTTTTTGTAGATACATCTTTATTTTTTAAATATTTTGTTTTCCAAAGTGTTGGAAAAAGTAGTTTGTAAACCCAAAAAATTCTCAACTTCTATTTTGAATTAAGTCTATTCCATTCTTTTTATTATTCAAACAAAACATAACATTAAAATATAATAAAATCCATTAGATTTCATTGTAGGTGTTTAAAGTGTAAATTGTAAAAACTTCTCAATTATGATGACATAAATGTAGAATATGGTGTAAATTGATCAACCATTGATATTACATGATCATTGATGCATGGCTTAGAGGTCAATAACAAGTAAATTTGTTCAAGTTGCGTATATTAACCCCATATAACCTAAAAATTGTACTGATTATTAATCGCATGCCATACGCAGGCACTAATTTGGACCATATCTCACTGGCATCAAGTACACTATTTGGTTTACATATGAGCATCATTAAAATAAATAAATCATCTATTGTACTAATATGTAAAGATAAACCAAGTGAGTCATATTCATATCATATCAGCGGTTAAATAAATTATAAAGTTGGAATTGAACCAAATCATGTAATAGATCATTTAAAACTAACCAACCCAAAATACATAAATTGACAGTCGAACTCCTAGTACCAAAACCAACCAAGTTGTTGTCCATCAGTACATTTGTTTTGTGAATAGACAAGTCAAATATTAGGGACGATCGTCGTGTTCAAAACGAGTACCATATTTCATTTATCAATATCAAGAGGCTCAACAGTCACCAAAACTAGGGTTTTTTGATGCTCAGCGAGGGTTCACAATGCATGTGGTCTTATTACATAATAACAGTGGTCCACAACCCATTGAAACTTCCATATATTTTCCATGAAAATCAATGCTTGTGCCTGTTTTCATAATACTAGTATATGTTTATATCTTTATTAAGGGCAAACAAAATTAGTTTTGAAAAGAGAAAAATTCAGTCTTTTGAATCACTAATCACTATAATTGGCCTTACTGTATTAGTAGTAATTGTTATGTGCATAAAAATAGAGGTGTAGTCAAAATAAAATTATTGCTAGTGAACTATAAATCAAACAAAGAGTAAGTTACTGTAATCTAAGTTTAAGTGCACAAATTAAAATAAAATTTTGGTATAGATGACTGACATAAAATTTTTTGAAAAAATTACCAGTAACACATTAACATAACATGTTTTAGAAGAAAATGATCAAAGTTGCTAAGGAAAAATAAGGTAAGCTACAGCGATCCACACATTGGGCCTGGCCCATTGGATTGGTGGCCCTTGAGTTCATGATTAAATCCAGTTAGATTACAAGTCCAAGTTTTACATGATTTTTTTGGGCAAACTGTGCAAATGTCCTGATTTTGACAAGTGCACTAAGAAATAAAAAACTTATCAAGAGTTATCGATAGAGTCATCCGAAAATTTACTCCTCACACTCAGTTATCCATGGCATCCAAAATTAAGACTTAAAATTTACTTTTTTCTTTACATACCCTTTAAAATATCAAAAATAACTCTAAACCAATTTATATATGTAAGTTATTAAAATTACATTTGTAAATACTCTTTCATTTTTCTGCTTTCTTTCTTTCTTCCCTTTTCATTTTCTTTTTTTCGTTTCATTCTTCTCCAATACATCATGTTCTATTATTCTTTTTCTTTCTTTTCTTTTTTTTTTTCCTTTTTAGTTCAATCTCCTCTTTTATTATTTTTCTTTCTTTCTCATCAATGGCTTCAAAATTATTCTTCATGCATGTTTATGCATACACATAAAAAAATATTTTATGTAAAAATGATTTGCAGAATTAGATATGATTTTTTTTTTCTTTTTATTGGATCCAAATGTGTTTATTTATGTATCATCAAGACAAATTTAATTTATTTAACCTAATATCAAACACAAAACAAAGCAAGAAAAATAAAGAAAAAACACTAACAAAATTTTACCATCTAGATTTATTTAAGTCACATATATTTATATTTTAGTTAACACATCACAAATTTAGATTGATAGAAAAATATTTAATTGTCGATATACATCGTTAAACAACAAACTATATTACTTTATTAATAACAAAATTATTGAAACTAAAAAGTAATCTTATTTTTATTTTCATATATTATCATATTATCACAAATAATTTTAAGCATGAATATTTTTGTAAGCAAAAAATTCATTTAAAAATTAGGTGTGGGAAACGTTTTCTTGGGTGGCAATGACCTCACCCTTGCCAAAATTCAATACTAGATGTATACTTTGAAAATTCACTGTGATGAATATTGGATTTTACTGTTAAAAAAGAAAACCCCTTCATACAGATTAGTAAGTACTAAGTACAACCTGTCGAAATGGGAACTCCTATCAAAATTAGGTGGACAAAAACGAACTGATCATTTCAACTACACCTCGCCAGATCTTATCATTAGGTTGTACATGCCATTTGAAAAAGTATTAAAAGATAAAAGTATGTAAACGTAACTAAACCAAACCAACATTCAAAAGGAAAAAAAAAAAATAAACAAAACTAATAAATTTGTCTAAACCAGAAAAAGATAAAAATAAATAAATAAATGATATAAGACTCTAAATCGAAGGAGACCAAAATATAATACAGTGCACTAAAATCCATATGGAAAGATGAAGCAGGCTGCAGGCCCAGTAGTCCCAGTTCGGTAGGCAAGCATTCGAGGACAGCTTCTCAGAAGCTTCCCATTTCAACTTTTAAAGCATTTTCTCTTGAACAAATCGTTGAAATATTGATTTCGTTTTGTGGATTTTGTGCCCTTGTTTACAGCATTTTCAGTGCAGCTTCCTTTGCCTGAAAAATAAGCAAACAAAGTAGAAGCGGTAAAGCATTAGGACCAACAAAGAGGGTGCGTGTGAGTTTGGTTTCTGGGGTGTTGAATTTGATAGGGATAGAGAAATGGCAGGAATGTTGCCTGGTGTAGGGGTGCCTCACAGGAGGAGGCCTCAGCAGCAACATCAGTACCGTCAACAGATAAATGCTCTTCGAAATTCTGAGCCGTCGATCCTGGACATGGATGAAACTGCTCTTAAAGCTCGGCTTCGCTTGCAGCAGAGACTTGCCTACTTATATTCTTCTTCCAGGTATTGTGTCTATGAACACGAATCTTTTGTCAGCTGCGTGTGTGGTTTTATGTAAATCATTAGTTGGATTGATTGGTTGCCACAAAACAACAGACCCACCAGGAAATTGAGGGAATATTGTAGTTGTGCTTTCAATTCACATCTCAACTAACAAAAAAAATATCCCATTTTCAGCTTCATGATTCAAAGATCTTTAGTGCTCAATTTTATTTATTTATTTATTATTTTATGTTAGATTGAAAATGGGGATCTGCTTCGAATATGTAATCAGCAATCACTTATCAGTCAATTTGAAACAGATTCATTTTGAGTTTTGATTTAATTTGATTACATGAATGAACTTGGTTCTTAGGTGAGCTTTATATTGCCTAACCACACTAGTGTTGATATATGTATGTGTAACACCACTTAAAAATTCAAGCACATGCATTTTCAATAAAAAAGATATATAGAGATAGCTCAATTGGTGTCTCAATAGATTACCTATAAAAGCTATAACAGGAACAGTAAACATTCTAATTATGTTGCTTGAATGGAACCTTTTCTTTTTTATTGATTATGAGCATAGTTTATTTGTTAGTTGTTTCATTACATTGATCAATATGTTATTGTTCGGAGTTGGTGATGTGTGCTTACTGACTGATGTAATATCTTGTGTGTGTAGGTCAAGTGACGAGCTTCAAGATAGAGGTAATGACTGCAAGTGGAAAGCACACATTAAGGACTCTCGATCAGGCACAAAATTTTTAGGAATGCCATGGAACTTCCAACTAAATAAATGTAAATCTATAAAGACGTGTTCTGTTTGCTTAGAACCATTGCAGGATCAGCAACCGCTCATGAACCTTTCGTGTTCTCACAAGTACCATTCGCATTGCCTTGTTCCTTGGCTGGAAGCGCATCCTAGTTGCCCCAATTGCCGTGCCCCTGTCCAATACTAATACTATTACTCTTCTTCCTCATAGAGGAAATTTGACATGTTTCAAAATGGGATCCGAAGTTGAGATCAAATAGATATATATAACCAAAGGCTTTTAGTCTTGTGCTATAGCTTGTTAGATCTATATAAGATACTTATAATTTAACAAAGGATGCTCTTCATATGATCTTTGTATTTACCTATAATTAATGTGACACAGAGCTATATGCTTGCTTTTTCTGTGATTGTTCATGTTAGAATGTCCAATCAGCTACCTTACAGACAATTTCAGCTATTAAAATGCCTTTACAAGACATTGCATTTCTCTTCCTTCTTTTTTCATTTCTGATTTGGATTGAAGACGTTAACGTAATGGCTGCATATTCCTAACGTGTCCTTAATCTTGTGTATCCATTACATAGCTATAATTTATTTTCCAGCTCCCTCGTGAAATTAGGTGGGTGAAAATGACAATACTCTATGGATGAACGTGACAACAATGAGTTGATCAATGTTAGGTGGGTTTCGAGCCCTGTACTGATTATATTAGCAGAATTAAATCATGTTGAAATAGTGTCGTTTTGTGTGATCTCATTTTAACATTGGAAACTGTCCTGTACTAGCCACTGGAACGCTTGGATACATATTATCTTCTGCTCCTTTGAGGCTGAAGACACTTGGGTGCGACCAATGCGTCACACACCAAACATGCATGCGAAACTACTTTATTATTTTTGAAATGCTAATACTGAATGGTTTAAAAATTTATTAGGAACCGTTAAAATTAATCATCATTCACGCGATTCCGATATTTACTTTTCTAATCAAGGAACTACTACTTACATAGTAAAAGAAAAAATCATTTATATAAAGTTTGTAAAATAAAGTTAGGTCGGAATCGAATCTCTACCATCTTAGTAGATCCGAAGGTGCATAACTACCCATTTATGTTAATGGGTAACGTGTATGTAGCTGATGGAACAGATAAAGTAGAGAAACTTCTTGGTTCTTCACATAAAAGTCAGATCGCAGCTTAAAATGCAAGCTTTGGTAGTTCAGATTTTTGTTGGCTTTTTGACTTTTGTATCACCAGTACCAGCAAACACAGATCACGCTAGTTTGGCCACATTTTTCTTCAATGGGCCGCTATCAAGTCTGCATACGGGAATGAACAATTAATGCTTACTGCTCTCTGAAGTTGAATTTGAACACATTAATTAATTCAGCATGTTTGGGCTTCAACCCAATTGTCTATGAGAATATCCTCGCAAAACAAAATTCATTGACAAGCGGAAAGGAAAACTTATTCGAGTATCTCCCCCTAAATATTAGCAAAATTTTAGCTAAACTAGCAACTTTAGTCATTCTAATCATCTTCCCTATCTTGACTAAACTAGCAACTAATATATATTAATATTATTTAAAAATTTAAAATACAAGTAATTTTATTTTGTTTTAAAATTGTATTTAAAAATCTTTATCTTCAATCAAATATTAAGACAATAAGAAAGAGTTTTGTTAGGATTATTTTGGCTAGGGTGATTTAAATTCTTTAAAATGACTAACAATATAAAGAGTAGTTGAAATCAATGATAGATAGACAAATGTCACATAATGTACAACTAGCATGGCTGGAGATGGGGCAGGTAGTGTTAACGTGTTTCCAATTTATTAGTCATCTTTATTTTGGGATTTAGGTTATCACTATCCAACTTATCTTTATCTAGATAATAAATAGGTTAATCTAAATTTGCGGTTTTTATTAAGGTACAGGGTCTAAAAATTAGGTGGTCCTAAAATCATATGGTTTGTACAGGACCTTTGAATTTTATGTGTTGTGGCCAAAGTCCAGCTAGCTATGTTCGATTGCTTCCTTAGGCAGGATGTGGCTCACGGTTTTTTTTTTTGGGTTAGGCAAAAATTTGAAAATTAGATTTTTTGTGTCTAATATAAACATTTTTTAAAAATGTTTAAATTAAAATTTGTTTTTCAAAATTATTTTTGAGATAAAAAAGACTATAAAAAAAAATCACGATTTATTTGAGAATATTTATTCAAAAGAAAACTAAAATATTCTAAAGAGTTAGATAAATTAAAATAAAATAATAGGAGAGTATTTCAGATTAATAATATATTGTACTTAACTATTATTAAAATTAATAATCACTGTAAATTCATTAATTTTGAATTACATACTACAGTCTTGGAAACAAATGAAAATATATGATAATTAGGGTTATTCAATTGAAAATACGTAAAAGTGTTCGAGTATCAACAGTTAAAAAAAACAGAAATTGTTGAAAAAATGAAAGTTACAGAAGAAAAAACCTCGTAGAACCATCAATAAAATCTCAATTAAATTTCATACATCAACATCATTATTCACATATGTGTCTCGATACGAGTTTTTTTTTTTTTTACTAACACCCTTTATGGGGGATAACTTTTCCGTTATTCTATAAACTAATAGTTTGAGTTTTTATGATACATGTTTTAGGTTTGGAACAAAATTGCTTCTACACATATATAAAAGTGAAAAAAAAAAAAAAAACCATTGACACCAAAGAAATGATGAAAAACAAACGGAGAGCAAACGTAACGATTTAATGGAATAAAATTAAAAGTGTCTTCAATGAGAAGGAAATGAGAGTTCCACGACTGCTGTATCAATGAGTTCCATGACAAGTTTGACGGTATTGATTCATTGTATATTTTGAGTCTGTTGAAATTTGGGGTTTAGTTTTCTAAAGATTTTGAGATAAAAAATGGGATGGATTTGTGTTAAAGCAGGGTAGGTGATTAAATTGAATATAGAAAATGTTTGAAGAAGATATGGATAAGGAGCTCTAGTTGATTTTTGTGTTTTGAAAAGACCAAATGATTTTTGTTATAATTTTGTCGGTTTTGTGATTCATAACATATGACATGTGTTCATGGATATGTAGTCTTTATTCAAAATATTTGGTTTTCGTTTAAGACATATGATCTTGTTCAGAACATATAATATTTATTTCAGATATATAACCTTTGTTCGGGACATTCATTGAGGGTAAAATAAAAAATTCACACTTTTAAATGTTAATAAAGTTAAATAATTAATTCAATGACAGTGATAAGAGAGAGCATACATAAATGCCAAATATTTCCATTTTTACTATTAATATAGTCATAAGATTTTTATTATAATAAAAGGTATTTCTAAAATGCACGTCATCTATGGTAGACGATTAATACACTTCTGCTTCACATTTGAGATAGCGGTTCAAGTCAGATCATGAATTTTAACTATTATATGTTAAAAAGTTCAAGTCCGATATCTATATTCATTATTATGTTTATACAAATTTATTAGTATATAAAGAGAATTTCCTTTTATTATCAGTTTGAGAGCAAATGAGTGAACATAGTTGAAGTCACGAATTTATATCAATGTTTTAAATTCTTAAAATTTAACCCATAATAAAAAAATAATAATAATTTTATACATTCTTTTCAAACATAAGTGATTGTATACGTTTCTATTCATATATTTTAATTAAAAAATCCAATTTTTATAACATGTGTTTGATAAAATGTCTCCTAATTGTGCGAGTAATTATCAAGAACACATAAGTAATAATTAATCTCGATCATTCATTATAATTCGATGTTAGTTTAAAAAAATAAACTAATTTTTAAAATATAAATAAGATGTTTTGAGGGGGGTTGTGAAATATAATTGCAGGATGGAACTTCAGCCTAACCCCTAGCTGCCAATGCTCCGAACATTAACTGGGTCCATCACTCCATGACTTCATGTGTCAACTTTTGAAAGTCAGCCACGTTAACATCTAAACTTGCAGTCCGCCCTATAAAAACCGCCCATATTTATTAAACGCGTATCCTCCGATATCCAATTTTCAAACTCTACGATTACAACTCATTATAATCACTCAACCTGACTGCCCATCACTCCTCTCTCTATCTCTCTTCATCTGTTGCAGCTTCTAGAGATATGGCTTCTGTTACTCTCAAAACCTCTTTGGCAATCCTTCTTCTTTTGCGCCCCATGTCTGCCACAACCGATTTCTTGTCACCTCTTATATCACCTATGTTCGGTCTGTTTATATCCATCCTTGTTGTAATTGATGTTTTATAGTTTTCTCTGACGGGTTTGAGTTTTTTAATGTGTTTTTATCATCTGGGTCAATCTTGGTTTTTTGTGTATGCAGATGATGTGTGCAAGAAAGTGGAGTGTGGAAAGGGAAAGTGTAAGGCATCTCAGAATAGTACTTTTTTCTATGAATGTGAATGTGATCCTGGTTGGATGCAGACTCGTTCTAAGCATGATGATTTTCTCAAGTTCCTCCCCTGCATAGTTCCCAACTGTGAGCTCTCTATTGTCTCTGATTTTTATGGAGTACATGTTCCACTGCTATATTTGTGTTTTCGTTTCAGCTATTTCGTTGATTTGTGGATACTAATTACTTGTGTGTTTAACTGTTTGTATATGATAATATGAAAAGTTATTAACAAATTGGTTAAATTAGATGAAATTTTTTATTAGTCCAGCTGACGCAAGTGATGTTAATTTGTTCATTTTTTTTTTTTTTTTTTAATGTGACTGTGACCAATATCTAATTGTTTAATGTTAGATTTTTGCCCCAAAGAAGAAACCACGTAGGAAGTAAAATGGAGTCAAAAAATATGCCAATTAACCAATAAAACAGTAGGCTTCTTTTAATTTAATTTAAGTTGGTGGTGCATGTTAATCACAATTTGATCTGATCAAGGAGTTGTTGTGGTGAAATTTGACCGAAATTGATTGATTAAACGTAGAAACACTCGTAAAGGTTTGACACTAATTCCATGTTCCAGTCAAGAATCAAGACTTACAATATTTTTGTTTTCCTGAATGCTACATTCTTGGCCTGATTATATGATTCATTGCAATTGATATTTAACTTTACCAATTGTGAAGCAATTTCATGCCATTTGGTGATGCTGATTGTTTGGCGTTATTAGGTAAGAAACAGTCTTATGGGTTTTCGATGATGTTGATAGTTTCACAATTTTAGGTACACTCAGTTCTGATTGCACGTTGGCACCACCCCCTGTTCAAGATAAAGCAACTAGGACTAATGAGTCAATCTTTGATCGTAAGTACTCTTACACAATTACATTATTAATCTTTTTTGTCATTATCTGGTATCGTGCTACTAATTCATCATGTTGTTATTATCTAGCTTGTCGCTGGACTGATTGTGGGGGTGGCTCATGCAACAAGACATCACCGTTCACATACAGTTGCACATGTGCAGAGGGTTACTATAATCTTTTCAATGTTTCTGCTTTCTCTTGCTACAAACAATGTAAGAGTACATACTCAGCTATGTAACTGACAAGTTAGTTTTAAATCTGATTTGCAGTGGATGATAATTTAGGTGCTTATTCTAAGATGTTGCTTTTATTTTGGTTGTGGTTTAAAGGTTCAATCGGAATGGATTGTAAGGACCTCGGGATTTCAACGTGGAACACAACCACACCTCCTGTGCCGACAGTGTTTGCTGACAGCAGTCAAGGTAATGTTTCAAGTCAGCTATAAGATGAAATCATATAAAAATCTTATGACCTTGTCGAGTTTCAATCTCACAAATAATTCCTTAATACTCAAATACACTCATCATCTGATCTTTAAAGAACACATTACAGTAGATTTGATCATTCGAATTTTAAGCATTCATTATGCACACAAGATGCATCAATTAATGTATAAAATTGATGCTCAAACTTTTTAATATCTGTTCCACTTAATTTCTCTTTTGCAGCTGGCTTAAATCTCCTCGGAAATCATTATTGGTTGATTATTCTGCTGATGTCCCTGGCTATGGTGCAGTAAATAATAGGGATGCTTAAGGTTTCTGGTAGCACAGTCCAGATAGCTTCTACGAATTATTATGATCGTGTAGTTTTTCAGATTTCGTTTGATGTATCAGTTACATACTCCCGTGCCTGCTCCTGTTGCTGTTACAGTGCAGTATGTAAATTTTCAGGCTATAGATAAATAAGGTGATCGTGCGCCCATTCGTGGAGGATTTTCATTCTTGTAGGTAGTACTATTCATGTATTGCTAGAGAAATTCTTCGGTATTCGTCTTTGTGATGTCGACCATCTTACCTGCATTTTGTATAGAAAATTCTGTTGATTGTATTGGTTATCTATTTATGAGAGAGATTTTGTTTGTTATTTAAAATCCCTCTTTCATTAGACACTAGCTTCCAGAATGAGAGAAGCTGGTTGCTCTTTATTCCTACTAGTAAATTTTCCTACTTTCATTAGTCACTGTGCGCTCATGAGATCCTGTAGTTGAAAGTGCCAAGTGCCAACCTTGTGGCTGTATTGTATAATTGACTATTTGGAGCATAAATTTCAACAATATCGATACTCTCATAATTTGAGCTTTTTTACTTAATAATTTTATCTAACGACACAAAAGCATTACAATCAATTACTGGTTAGTATATGATTGTTTTTCATATTTATTTTTTGACAACCAATCATATATTTAAAAAAGGTTCATATTTATTTTTTGACAACCAATCATATATTTAATAAAGGTTAGTAAAAAACTCAGGATTGGACATCTGGATCCAAATTTCAAGTATTTTTGTACTACAACTACTGCTTAGTTTTAGATTTTTAGTCCAACCGAATACAATGGACTCAAAACCAAATCCTAGGTATAAGTGGCTTGCAATTACATTCTTTAAGTTAAAATCCCTCTTCTCAAGTGAAAGGGAAAAAAAAGGAATTGTGATAATATAAAATCACTTCTAATATATATATATATATATATTTTATGCGACTTCTAATATTCTCAAGCATTCTCATACAAGCAGTATAGATTACCAATTCCAGAACAACCCTATTTTAGTAATGATGAATCTAATTTCCAAGCCCAAAGCACCAAGATGGACTTCACATTCAGGCCCTTAATGTTCCGGGCTGCTTTTCCTTTGACCCAGTTATAAGATTGATTGGGCTGAGACACTGCCTTAAATGTTCAATGGTTCCAATCTATAAATGACCAAAAGCAAACAACAATAAATTTCTACTTTTACACAGTCTAACTCTTATAGGCCCTAGTCTCAGTTGATTAAAAATAAGTCCAGCTGACAAAATATCTAATCACCCCCACATCCACCAATCACTGTCCCATCAAAAACCCACCTTCAAAACTGCTCCTCTGCCTAGCTAAACCGATTTTGATTACTCGTTTGCCAAACTTAACCTCACCTAAGCTAATCCTAAACTGTCCCATCTAATAAAAACTCAAATCTTGCATTGCGATTACATAACATAATCACTTGCAACTCTAGACCGGCGGCGTACGGCCCACCATCCGTCTTTTTTTTTTTTTTAATTCTTTTTTAACTCCATATATATATATATATACCCCATCAAATATTTATGGAGTAGTGTGTGACAATAGACCCCCTATGGAGCTCTCCTGCAGCAGCTCTTTTGGATTTTCGATTTGCGTGTGTGAATTATTGCTGGCTTTTTTTCCTCTACTTGTCTTTGCTTTTTTCCGTTTCTCGATTTTCGCTTCCAATAAAAGCTTTCCTTTCTAGTTTTTAAGTTTCTACAGAGGTCCATTGGTGTCTCCCATTTGAAGCCTGTGTTGCTTTGCTTTTTTATTTCACAATATTAACACTTGAAATAAAAAGTGCACTTCCCCCCTTGGTCAATCCATCTCCATACACCACCACCACCACTAGGAACCACCCTGTCTCTATCTTTTCTCTTTTACCCCCTTATTTCTTTCTACTTTATTTGTGCTTTCACTAGGCTAGAGTGAATCCCAATTCACCATTAGTGCCACTACCTGTATCTATCTATCTATCATTGTTCCAAATCTAATCTACATGTTCATTGGAAATTGAAGCTACATGTGCCTATGTTTTTTCTCTCATTTATTTGACAATTGACAGTGAGAGATGTCTTATAAGCAATAGAGAGTTCTACTGCTCAACCAAATTTGTAATCTTTGTCAAATAAGCTGCCAGTTTTCATTTAAACAATGTTGGATAAGACCAATAATCAATCGTTGTTTGGTACCACATTTTGATTTATTTATTTTTTTTAATTTTTGTTGATATTTTAATTGCATGAATGCAATCCAATAGACGTTCAATTATTTATAGTACCAACCATTAAATAATCTCAATTACAGGTAATCTAGCAAATAGATATGTATGTGTGTTAGATATTTGTTTTCTTCTATGTCAATCATTGTGGATTGCACAGGATACAGAGAAGACTTTCAAGAATGTGAATTATTGGGTGAGGAAACATGCATGAAATATATATAATTTATTGAAATGTCCATTCAAAATATGTTTGATGGGATTTTTGGGAATGTGAAACTAGATGACTCATATCTTTAAAATTCAATGGATTCATTTATGGGCTTAGATTGGGGCAGTAATTACAGACTAGACAAATTGCAATGTGGGCTCAAGTCTATTCTATTCAAGACACAAACAAATGGGAGCATGGAAATGATCTGTCATCTCGCACACACACACTCAAACTGTAAATTTCAGCATTATCCTTATTGCTTGCTGACTTCCATTAGCTTTAGTGTTTATAATCAAAGATTCCACTTATCCTAGACATGAAATTATGTTTATATGTGTATATGGATCCATATTTTCTTCAAGTGGATCTTAGAATAGCATGCTGGTTTCAATTTCATCATTAAATTTTATCATAAAGTTGTATTGGAGTCATATCAAGTGAAAATATAGATCAAAAGGTTTAGTATATTGTGAAGCAAGTTGAGTTTGATTCAAAGACAACCTGGAGAACTAAATCGAACTATTACCGATTTTTAAGTTAAGAGAACGTAGTATTATTTGACTCCCAAATTTCGTTAACGTATGTACCATTGGACCGCCTCAACTTTTGGCAGTTCAGCACTAATTGAGAGAACTAAATTATGTTTTGTGTATTGTAACATAGATAACAATAATAAAAAAAGAAAAACATGTGCGTCGATGTTCTATTATTTTAATTTATATTTTGAATCTTTAAGATCTGTCATTAGAAGTCTAGGTCATATGTTGACATGCTTAGACAAAATTTAACAGTAAAAGCTGTCAAAGATTCCAGTTATAATGAGATTGAAAATCAAGGATGAAATATGAAAAAATATCCGGTGGATCTTAGAACAGGAGATGTGGGTTTCATTTCACTATCTTGAAAATGTAGGGACAGTTGATGTCATCCACAAAATAAAGTGTTGCCAAAAACATGGTACTGTGAAGCATATTCAATGGCTGCTTGAGCTTGGAAAAAGGAGTTGAAGTTTGGTGGTGGGTTTTAATCTCCCTTTAGATCTTCTCTCTTTGTTTACTCGGTTATAGCACTCTGTCCCATCTCCCCTTCATTTCTCTTCTCCATTCTTTTTCTCTTATTTAACATCCTCTTCGCATCACATTAATTGCACCTTTGTCCCACGCTTGCATTCTCAATCCTATAATTTTCATAAGTCCATGGGCATTGTTATTATTATCTTTTCAAATTTGGTTTTTTATTTATTCAAATGATTGAAGCTAGTAATTTATTCAGAATGCTGTTAATATATGTGTATGGTACACTTAAAAAAACAAAGAAAGTACAATACTAAATGACATGTTGAAATTAGTCATTACTTATATGACTCTAATATCAACCCTTATAATCGAAAGATGAATTGTTCTCTTTTTTCCCTTTCAAAGGTAACACTAAATGAGTCAAAGATTCACCGAGATCAATCACTATTTATACGATTCAAATTTTTACTTCTATAATCAAGAGACAATTCTTCTTATAATAAAAGATAAAAAATTACTCATACAAAATTTGAAAAATATGTTTGATGGAAATAGAAGTCCCACTATTTAGTAGATAGAAAAGTATACAACCACTTGTATTAAGAGGTGGTATGTATTGATTGTATAGTTGTAACTATTTATTTTAGAGAGCTTATAACTCTAATTTTTTATCGATTTATTTGTTAGTTATTATCAGATTTAAAAGTTTAAATTGATATGAAAGAGTTTAATTATAGTATTTAAAATTTAAGGTTGACTACGTGATATTATTAATTACTTAAATAGGATATTATAATCAAATTTAATTTTTAAAAAAATAAATGATTTCGAATCAACATCTTCACACTTAAAAAAAAAAAAAAAAAAAAATCCATTTATCTTGACGGATGGGTAAAGACAAATCAATCTTTAACATAAATCACCAATTATTGAACGTTAACTGCTGGGTCAATACGAGAGTAGAAACAAAAAGGAAAACAAAAGAATTGAAAAAAGAGCCATGATATGAGGTGTGTTTATGATGATGGAACCCAAGTCTCCATTCGCCGATAGAGGAGTGACCGGTGAGGATGTGATTACATGAATTGGACATTGTGAATGCAATGTGAGAAACTAAGAAATGAAATGAAATACCGAGGGTGTTATAGGGTCTGAAAAAGTACACGTAGTATCAGAGTTTAATGATGAAAACGAGATTCTTCTGTCCTACCAACCCACTTTAATCCTCTCCTTTATTTCCTTCACTGTCCATGTCTCCTCCAATTTATATTAGATCGTAGCTTGTAAAAAGGAAACTCTTATCCCCCAATTTCATTACCCTCTTTGGCAGCCCCACCTTGGCATCCTCCAACGTCAGGTTCAAACCCTCACTATACTACTCTTTTAGTAAGAGTTCGCTATGAGTTGCTTTTCAACTCTTTATGGATTGATTTCTCTCATTCTTAAGAACTGATTCTCAAATCACTGTTATAATATCTATTGCTGTCGATTTCGGTTGTACCCTGAACTAATTTCAGTTATAAAAATATATATATATATATATCATGCCCCATTTTCCAAGGAAAAAAATGGTCTCCCAATCAACAATTTCTCTCATTCAACCTTTTATTTATTTATTTTGGGAATAGCAGAGAACATTAAGATGTAGTCTAAAGTTTCAATACAATTATTTTGTAAAACATGCACATAATTTGATATTACTGTTTGACCCATTTATACCTAAAATCCGTTTTTTGATATATATAATTTTAAGCTATAGCACAAAGCCTACTAATTAACAAGATGGAATGTTTTTATGAGATTGTATCTCGGGCATCATTAGCTTATTCTTTAGTTTCTAGAAAAACATTAGCTTCCAATCATGAAGCCCATCATGTTTAATGTATTAGAAAAAAAAAAAAAAAACACTTAGAAAGCACACTCAAGAACCTCTCTTTTATTCCCCATTAATGATGCAGTACGGAGAAAGAGCAAATTTTCTTTGAAATCATGGGGCATGGTTGTTAATGATGAACTGTATTATGTATAGTTTCTTTGGTTAAAAGTTACCGATCGAGGATACCTCTTGGATTCCTCAGCATGTCTTGGATCTTTCTTGCATTTTTATTTTACGTTGATTAATTTTTTGTTTCTGCAGATGCAATGATAATGATTCCATTTTTCTGCTTTTTCCAGTTCTTTTGTTACAAATGTATGGTCATAGCCAAAAGTGCAACCACACTTAAGTAGTATGGTCGAGTCATCTATACACTAAGAACAGACGAGGTACTTTTTTCCTCGATACACACACACGATTAGTTTTTTTTTACAATGAGAGAGATCTTCCATTAACCATTATGATCGACATGATAAAATTCAATTAGTCTGATTAATTTTAACATTGATTGAATTTTATTTATATTTTCGTAGATATTAATAAAAGAAATTTTCGTTAGAAAAATCACCTGCTCATAAATAACCATTTACTTTATACGCATTTAGAACCCTTTGAATCTCTAATAATTCCTATGAAAACTTTGATCTAATTATTTTTGATAATGTTTTCAAATCCTTTTCTTTTTATAAAATCTTAATAGAAAGATTAAAAGTTAGGGTTTTGTTTGATAACGAAAATAAACTTTATATAAACTCTCATCTCTTAAGATAATATACTTATTTTACATTTATTAAATTATCTACATTGACTGTTAATAGTTACAAACTTTTCTTGATGTATGTCATAATATGAAGGCCAAAATGACAAAAAATAAATGTACATTTATCTTACACAAATGATATAATCAATAAATTTGTACTTTTTTTTAAGGTTTTTTTTTTTTTTTTTCATTTTACACGATTCGTTATAATGTTTCTTTCAGTTTTAATTATACAGATAAAGGAATGTCTATTAGACGTGTATCAACAATGAACAAAGATGGAAAATAATGGAAACAATTGATGTTAATAGTTATCAATTTCTCATGCTCTTTTCTCGAAAATAATGCAAAATTTAGAGTGAAAAAAAAAGATGTGGCCTGCTTGAATAGACGAAATCAAAAGTTTCCCATAAATGAAGAAACACCTGACCTAAAGCAGAGTTTATGATAAACCTTACAAGTCAACTACATCCCCATCTCTCATTTAATAGTTGTTCGTGTAACAATCTCTAGCTTTAATTCATATGACCCCCCATTTTTTAATGGTGTCCTTTCTTTCTTTGTCCATATTAAACTCCTCTTCAACATTTTGTATCTTCCTCTATCAATAATTGTACATTTGTACCCACAAATTGAAGATAGAATTAGTATCCAATCTTACCATTTCCTTTTGTATTTCAATTTATGTGAAGAAAATTACTTGAACTTATTAATATAAGAAAAACGTTAAAAAAACAGTATCGTTCCTTTTTATTGTTTTACTTTTGAAGTGATCGAAATTATGGTCTCTTTTATATAGAAAACAGTTAAGAAAATAATATATGGTGTACTCTTAGAATTATTATTATGTAGTACTCTCATTTTCTCTTGACATATTTGTTTCTAAAAAATAATTCAAGAATTAAGTTAAATACAGTATTGTTATTTAATCAAATTGATTGACAATTTAATACCTCAATTGAGAAAAAAACAAAACATGAAAAAGTACACAAATGTTAGAAGAAAACAAATAATAGTGACAATCGTAACTCCCCTCAGCAAATTTCTTGGTTAATGCATACTTTTAAAATTTAATTTTATGTATTCCAAATACTAGGATATTGTTATTATTAAAATATCATTTAGGTGTTTCCATTATATATGTAATTATTACAAATTGGTTGTATATTTAGCTTTCGTGTTGATATAACTTTTACTGATGTTTTATAATATTTTTCATTATTTTTCGTTTTTATTTTTAAAAATAATATTTTTTTTCTTATATTAAAATATCCACATATACCATATCGGCATTGAATCGAAATCCGTCACAAAATGAAATTTGGCAAAATAAGCTGCTCTCGTTTTGTTGAACCGATGTTATTATAATTGGCATTCTCCTTCATGTAACAAGGAACTATCTCTATATGTCAGTCTCAGTACTTCCACCGCATTGCGCACAAAGAATATTTTGAAAGACGAGGCACGTCAAGTTTCAAGAAATTCTCGTTAAAAGTATAAGAATATGTCAACTGAAGACTAAAGAGTTCACGCCACTTGGCCTGAATTTCAGGTTCTTGAATTCACGCAGCCACAACCACCTACTCTTCGTAATTTGTAGATACGTCTTGTTACTTTCAAATTATTATTCGTAATTTGTAGATACCTCTTGTTACTTTCAAATTATTATTTTTTTTTTGAAAGAAAATAATTTTCATTTATTATCATAACATAATAATATAATATAGTTAGTATTCGATGATGATGACGACGTTGATCTTGGTTGACACGAGACTCTATGAACTTTCTTTCAAAAAAAAAAAGACTCCATGAACTCTATGTACTTGGAAAATTAGCTTCTTCTTTTTTTTTCTTTTTTTTTTGGTAACGACTCACATTTGCAAGGCGTTGGCATTCATGTAAACGTACGTATCTTAAATTTTCTAGTGATTATTCAATGTACAGCCACACATGTTTGACAATTTTGTTTCACTTTCTGTGGTTTGTCCTCTGTAAATTGTTTTAATATGTCTATAACCACAGTAAGATTGCACTACAACCCAAAATAAAAAGTAGGAATGCAAAGAAATCGTGTGACACACCATTCTGAAAATAGGCTTTTCGATTTCTTATTTTATCATACAATATAAAAAAATAAATTGTTTTCACTTAAGAGAAAAATCCTACCGTGTTCAAGCTGCTATGTAACTTTTTTAGCTGCCTTCAGTTTGACATTTGGAGCCAAATTGACCCACTGTGGTAGAAGTTCACTATTTCAATATATTAAAATTTCAGTCTCATCGTTGAATTCAACAACTCCTTCATTAAAAAAATAATAATAAATAATTTATTTATGAGAGAATCAGAGTAACAATATATATTCTATTCTGCATCATTATTTATATCTTAATTTTATAAAATTCATTAATTACGTTATTAGATGAAACCAGTTACAAGATTGTCTTACTTAATTATCACCCATCAAATATTTAGTAAGTGCAGGTACAAATTAAGAAATGTATCCACAAATGTAACGTACCAAATTTGACCTGCAATGGATTTTTGTTTAGTCTATTATAACAGCTCATGAACTCTACAACTATAAGAATCAACGCTTGCTCAAAAGTACAACTTTATGAGTGTTCTCATTGCCTTAATTTATAAACCCCACAACTACTAGATAGAAGAATAGTTTTTAGATAAGGATGTTTTTAAATTTTTATTTCACGATCATTATTTACATTCATACACTTTCAGTGAATTTGATCTCTACGATAGAATCTATTAAAAATATATGATTGTAATTAACAATTATGAAATAAAACAACCTAACTTTCCACAAATTATAAACACTACAATTACAGCGTACAAAACTTCACGTGTTATGTATAATTTCACTCTGTCGGTGACAACTTACAATAACTCATGAACTCTACAAATACAATAAACAAAGTTCAACTACAGTGTAAGTATGTAACTTTGTTTTGTCACGTACATGTTCACCCTATAAACTCCCAACAACCACAGCAATAGCATGTAAAAATTTCGATGTAGCATTCAAACAGAAACTCAACCATATCAGGATCAGGATTCAGGACCCACAGAGTCAAAAAAACGAAAGAGATAAAAGGCAAAAGGGCAGATGATGACGTCGCCAGGCACGCCACCAGTGTCATCATATTTTAGAGGGGGGGCCGTACTAGCCATTGCTGGGGTGAGTCAGTGAGTCGTGGCTGAGGTCTAACCAGACCAGAGCCCGACCCATCTGTAAAAAGAAGCAATAATATACCGAATCACCGCTGACTGGTAGCACAAAAAGGGGCATCGGGTCCAAGTTTGTCAGTGCTCTCTGCTTGGACTTGGAGCCCTGTCTGGCTCAGACAAAGCCAACCCCAGAGGCCATAGAGTTTGCTTTGTTATGTCAACAGTAGGACACAATCACTGCCCCTCTCACTTCTCCACTGCACCCACTAGCCTGCTTCAATAATTCTACTATTATTTTCCTTACGTGTCTTCCCATTTTGGACTCTACTTCTTCCTGGACCCACTTGGTCAATTTTTCTGATGTGAATTTTTAAACCGATAAAACTAAGGAATGTGAAGGATCAAGATTCGTCTTTCGAGATGGGTCCGTGACGGAAGACAACGGTAGAGACTTGAGAGTCACTTTATGACAGAGTATGTATAATTGATTCGATAAAATATTCAAATCATATTATAAAATAACAAAATATACAATATTCAAATCTGTTTTCAATAGTTTGATATTAAAAAAAATAAAATTATTAAAGAAATATAAAAAATTCTTATAATTTAAATAGAAGTAAGATTAGTGCACATATTATTTTGCTTAAAATTATGTCTAATTGATATGATATGTAAACTATTAATACGATCATATATAAATTTAGAAAAAACATTTTGATAATCACATAGTAATGATTAACTATATGATATATAAACTGTTAATCCGATGAGATATAAATTTAAAAAAATTATTTTGATAATCATTCGGAACTGATTAACTATGTAATTGAATTTAAAATGACAGGCCTTTGAATTTTGTTATATTAACACTCCCTTCGCCATGTAGTCATTTGTTAAAAAACCATTATAACATTCAAATTAGTCTCGCTCTATCCCTTCTCCTTTTCCATAAAAGTTTAGGTGATTTATCGGTGAACTTCTTATATAATCATCAATGAAATTGAGAATTAAAATCTTATAATTTTTCCTCAAACCTTAATTTTGTAATTGTTTAAAATCTATGTATTTCTTAACTTCTATCCCCATATACATATATAGTTTATTGAGTTTTATTGAGATTAAACATTTTATATGATATTAGTAGCCATAGATCCAGACCCAACATCATAGGCCTGCAAACCAACTGGACTGGACAACGGCTCAATATGTTGGGCGACATTAGTTTACAGCTCAACTTGTTAATTGACAGAGATTCATACTTTCTTGAATGGATTGATTGACGAGATAAATAATAGTCTACTAATATACCCTAGGTAGAACGATTTATGGTTTTGATCGACTGAGTTCGGTATAACTATAAACTGTTCCTATAGGCCGATCGACACATCTAAGATTTATAGTTTGATTCCAACTCTTACACCTCAAGTCAAATTGTATCAGGATTCAACCATTAACAAGATAAGGTATAATCTAGATGAGATAAACCTTTATCTCATTTAATAATTTGAGAATAATCACGATTATTCCCAATTTTACTTAAACTCAAACTCCTAAGTCCACTGAAATTAATTTACTTTAGACTTAGTAGAATAGCTCGTCTATAATAGGGCCTTCACACCCTCAAATTGGGGCATTCCATCACACATATATACTATTACTCTATTGAATTATCATCTAACCCCTTTGAAATCCAACTTCGACTGCCTTTAATGGCGGAATCCTCATAATACTGTCCACATTCTTACCTTGTTGCCTTTACCTTCCACCTAAGTTGCCATGCAACCTAGCTATCTGATCAATATAGTTTGACAGCAAGGATTGTTAATATCTATCGTTAATATCATTAGGATGATGCTATCTACTGTTTTCCATTACGTTTTACATTCAGAGTACTGATTTGAACATTAAAGGGTCTTTGATCGGCACTACATCGGTAATAAAATTATCCACGTTCTTTTTTGTTTTATTTGTGCAGAATACAAGTTGTTAAGTTCTATAAAGTCGATTGACGAGGTTCGTTTTCAATCAACATATTGTAGTTCGGCTCCACTGCAGTGATGATTTAAAAATTTATTTTTGTAATATAAGAAATTTACTCTTGTAATAAGAAAAAATATATATAGATGCTTATTGATAATGATATATAATGACACTTAAACGCTTATTGATAGTGATATATAATGACACATAAACTCCTATCGTGGATGTAAGGACCAAGTATACTCATAACTTCATTTATGAATGAATATGATATTTCCTAGTAGTTGAATATTTCATAGTACTATGTTGATAAGAATTAAACACTAAGCAATGATGAGGCATAAAATTTTAACCTCCACGAAATATGTTAGATCCTTAGAGAGATATCAATATATGATTTTCATTTGTGGCCACAAGCTTGTATAATAGAACGTACCGTCTGTGTACAATGCCTAGCTGGCAACTTGCCGGTTGGCACCCTCACCTAATTGTTGATTTTGATTTTAGGACAATTGTGGTGGAAAAATTTATGAGCCAAATTTGGTTACAATGGTACCACTGTACCTCACAATATCAATTCATTTTACCTTTTGTTCCTGGCATATAATTTAATAAACAGTCGTAGGGAAAGTATGCAAAATAAATTCTAACAAATGATCTGTTTAAGATATTAACTCTTGTTAGGCCTAAAATAGGAAAATGAGTAATGCTTCTGACCCTCACTCAAATGAGTGATTGTCATACTTTGTTGCTTTACCATATTTGGACACTTCTAGATATGACATAGTATTGTGATTTGTTGAAAAAAGCTTAATCAAAATATGATAAAAATTATCATAAATATACAGAGTATTATTGTATCAATCGCGACAATGTATTGTTATTACCATCTAGTCATAAAGATAAAACATAACATATCAATCTTCTTGATTGTCATATCACTCGAAACTCTCCATCAAGTTGCTAATTTTATTTCTGCATAATATATAGCATAAGAGTTCTACATTCTCATGAGTTTGACAGCGAGAGAACAGGGTTAAAAAAAAACAAGAGAACATGGCCATAAATGTGGAAGTTAAGTGTCTCAATGATTGATGTCCACCATTCAATAGTGTATTTAGTGGCATTACCCTTGTGCGGAGGTTAATGGGGAGTGTTCATATATATCTTTATATCCAAATGCCCCATTTCATTTATTGTTCCACATCCATGCACTCCTCACAGCTGTTGCCTGTAGGCTCCATCTTCCCATCATTTCCCCTCCTTTCTCTTTTGATTTCATTCTTGTTTTACTCTTTGGTTTTGGAGGTTCATTCTTGTTTTACTCTCTTTTCCTATTTATCTATTTTTTCCATGTCCTATATCTTGATTCGGTCGATTTGCATATTTATCCATAAATGTAGAATTATCTCTTTTTTATCTTGCGAAAGTGATTATATTATATTATTGTAGCTTCTAAAGATTGAAAACACATATTAATTACATTTCAAAAGACATGCAAGATCATCTATTTAGTTATGTTTTTTTCTGCTTTGAAAAATTTGTGTAATTGTCATCTCACAAAAAAGTTCAAATATTTTTATAAATAAGTTATAACAGTGCCTAGCTCATAGCACCCCCCTTGATCCTAAAAATTCAATGGTTCAAATCCCTCCCTTATCGTAGGTGCGGGTTGTTTTCAATAAATTTAATCTTCCTTATCCCACCCTGAAAAAAAAAAAAGGTTATAATAGTGCTTAGTGTAATGGGTTGAAGAGACTTGACTCTACGATCAACTTTTTGAGACCTAACAACCTGTAAAAAGTCGAATGACGAGAATGGATTCTTTGACACCAGAGCAGTGTCTATCAAAGACACTTCGACGCTCTAGTTAGAATATGAAATAAAAATAGATAAGAGGTGAGAGCGTATGACTATTACTATAATGGTGGCGTACGACAAACATGGAAGATGATGGTTGAGACTTCAGTAGGATAAGCATTTGACAATAGTTAATTGTTGTGCAACAGTGTAGATAGAGTAATTAGTGATATTTGCTAAGTGTCTGGAGAGGATTTGGCAGAGCAACATTAGAGTGAATAAGATGGATCTTGTCTCTCTAGTTGCTTCTCTTTTGTAAGTGGGGAAAGAGTCATTACAAGGGTGTAATGATAGCTGAGATCAAATGATCCGTTTTATTGATCCTCACCCTTGCTTTACTAGAGAATTGCCCATTAATTTGGTCAAATGTCTCATTAATAAGCCATAAGCTGTCCGAGTGTTGCTATTGAATGCGGGCTTATGAAATTTTAAGCTTTAATTGGGTTGGATTAAATATGAGTCCAACACTCGGGCTATTATATTGAGTTTTATCAATAATATGATAATTGGACATGTAAACGGGCTGATTTTGGCTATTACACCTAAAATGGTAAATCAAAACTATAACTGGTAAACACCAAAGTTTTTAATGTATACCCACAATCACCTAAACAATTATAAGCGATTGTATGAACATATGATTATATACAAAACACATCAATTCTTTGTAATAATTGATAACTGAATTTGATTCTATGCAAAACCAACTTAGCATTCTTAAAACATACACAAATTGAATCCCATCTTAAATTTAAACAAATTTAAATGTGCTTTCAACGAACAAATGCAAACATGTCAACTCTCTTGTCGTATGATTCAAAAAAAAAAAAAAAACACTCTGTTGTCTTATTACCTTTTAAGTTCCCAACCTTAACTACGGCATACTTGTAATTTGCTAAAAAGCAAACATGTGTTATATATTAAACAGCGATAAATCAAAACCTGTCAAATTTATTGCAGTAATAAACAAGCCATTAATTATCAAACCATTTTGCTTCTGCTCTCATAACTTACAATCTTAATCAGGAGACCATCTGCTCTCATTCACAGTCATTAAACATAATCAAAGCAGTTAATTAATGTCACTCCTACCTATAAATGGAACAATCCCATTAATCCAGATTAAACCAATCATAAACCAACAAGTGGCATCGACATATACCCTGCATCACGCTGACACTGTTTTTGTGTACTCTCCACTTATCAAATCCGACCGTACGATTTGAATACCAGGTTGTACCACACCTACATACGATGAACCGTATAACAGATCATAAAACTTTTTTTTTCCAATTATACCCCGCAAGAATTCTCATTATAATGTAATTAAATTATTTAATTTTGAGTAATGATAAGCTTTTTTAAGTTATCTTATCAAAATTTATACTAAAATGAGATGATATATAAATTATTCGGATTTTATCAATTATTATATATTTTTTATAAAAAATTATTTTATTATCTTATAATCTATAAAATCTCATCCGCCCCTTATTTACATATTGAGCAAAATATTCCAAAAACCTACCATTTCCCTTTAATTTTTTATCCAAATCTTAGTGTGATACTTTTTTGGGTCCTCTATAAAGCGCCGATCCAACATCACTCTGTGAAAACTCACACTCTTCTCTGCTTCTCTGTTTTGTTTTCTCTCTCATTTCTTTTTTTTACAACATAACAGTCTTGAAATGGACAAGCCCATACCTCTGCCCGAGCCATGGAGGTCCGACCCGGTACTCTACCGGCCACCGGAGACACCACGGGAGCCGATGGAGTTCCTATCTCGGTCATGGAGCGTGTCAGCCCTGGAAGTGTCGAAAGCTCTGGCACCACAACACCCACAAATGGTGCTCTCCAAGACATCAAGTAGTGTTATCCTGGAAGACCTGGCCGGCGAACTTGAGGACCAGAATGTCGCCGTTTCCGGCAACCCTTTCTCGTTCGCTTCCTCCGAGACCTCTCAGATGATCATGGAGCGTATCATGTCTCAGTCGGTGAGTAGTGAAAACCAAAAACAAACAGAACAAAAAAAGCTTCAAAGCATGTCCTGACAAGTTTTGAAGATCGATTTTTTCGCCTTTCTTTTTTTTTTTCCTTCTTGTTTTATATCAAAGACTCGTTTTTTGTCTGAGTTAATTTGTTTTTGTTTTTATGCTTAGTATATGCTTTTTTGTTTCTTGCATCTGGGTTCTATTTTGTCTCTGTTTTTGTCGACTCTACTTTTTTAACAAGATAAAAATTTTTTCTCTTCAACAGCAGGAGGTGTCTCCACGAACATCAGGCAGGCTCTCACATAGTAGTGGACCTCTAAACGGAACACAAAGCTGCGGTTCATTGACAGACAGTCCTCCAGTCTCTCCATCAGAAGTAGACGATATCAAGGTTGGTTACGTTCTTTCATCTTTCTACACTTTTTCTCATCAAGCCAAAAACCTGACACACAAAACACAACCTATAACAAAAACATGAAAATTATCCAAGTTGTGTGGGTTTGTGTCCTGTCTCTTTCTGTTGCAAGCTCTTTTTTGGGCCACCAGGCACGGATTCAATCACACACATCTCAGATGCACTGACCCAGAACGAGAAACATATATATCTCAGGCTTTCTCTGTATCCAACGCCATCTTTAATTCACTACAGTGGATTGCAGCATATTTTTGTCTCGCATTCTTCAATGATGATAAAGTTACAATTTACAACACCCCACTAGCCTTTTGTTTCGATTTGATTTGATTCTTTTTTTTTGTTATTCTTTTTTTTTTTTTTTAACTTTAATCGAAAGCAATCTATTTATAAATTTTCCACTTTCAAAATCAGCCTTGAGCATTGGTCCTATTTACAATACTACCATTCGAAGTTGTAACGTGTTGTGAGTTAATGTTGTCTAGAAATTTGGATTCGTTTGTGTCTAGACCAACCGAACTGGTTTGATTTTGCTATCTAATTTTTCATGAAGGTATTACATTTGGAAGTTAAATTAGTTATGATGATTAATTAATAGTTATTTTATTTAAGGGGTGATTTGAAAATTGTAATTAAGGACCACACTTGTTTAGATCGCGTATTTATTTATAGATTTTCAGGGGAGAATGTGTTTGTGTTTTTTTAGTTTTATTTAATTACTGAGTTAATTGCTCATTATAATCACACCCCAAAATTAACCAAAAAAATTAGAAGGAAAAAAAAGGATTCTGATGGCCACCCACGCGCGTGCTCTCTCTATGCAGTATAGCCGTACAAACAATAACAATAACAACAACCACCACCACGCTCTCATCGGCAGCACCACCTTCCGTGGCGCATCCACCGCCACCTCCACCCCCGCGCCCACCAGTACCACCGCCGGCGGCGGAGGCAAGACTGTCGGCCGCTGGCTCAAGGACAGGAGGGAGAAGAAGAAGGAGGAGACCCGCGTCCACAATGCCCAGCTCCACGCTGCCATCTCGGTTGCCGGCGTGGCCGCCGCGGTGGCTGCTATCGCCGCCGCCACCGCCGCTTCATCTGGGGCCGGCAAGGATGAGCAGATGGCCAAGACTGACATGGCTGTGGCCTCCGCTGCCACCCTTGTTGCCGCCCAATGCGTGGAGGCGGCGGAGGCCATGGGCGCAGAGCGTGATCATCTGGCCTCCGTTGTCAGCTCCGCCGTCAACGTTCGATCTGCTGGCGATATCATGACATTAACTGCTGGTGCAGCCACTGGTAATGACTTTTGTTTGCAAATGTGACATTTTTTATTGAGTATTTGTTGTATGATTGTGTAACATGTATTATATATATGTATTTTACGCGTATAGCATTGAGAGGGGCGGCTACATTGAAGGCGCGAGCGTTGAAGGAGGTGTGGAATATAGCGGCAGTGATACCGGTGGAGAAAGGAGTAGGAGGTGTTAATGGTGGTAATGGTGGTAACAATGGTGGTGGTAGTAACAATGGTAGTTCTAATGGTAGTTTCAGTGGCGAGCTCGTTCCTGAAGAGAATTTCTTAGGCATTTGCAGTAGAGAATTGCTTGCTAGAGGCTGTGAGCTCCTCAAGCGCACCCGCAAAGGTACAATTTTTATCAAAATTTTGAATTGTTTTGATTGGTATATGTTTTTGTCAGATTGAATTATTTTCTTTGTGAGACTACAACATAGTATCAATAGTGGTCATTGTTCATTAATTATTCAGTGGCATTGTTTCTACATATGGCACTTGAAATAGGGAAATGTGATTCTTTTTAGCAATCAAATCTAGTTACTGCATAAGGAATATGGCTGTGTGATCTGTACAGGGATTTTTTAATGGTGTGATTGTTTTGATGGTTGCAGGTGATCTCCATTGGAAAATAGTATCTGTTTATATTAACAGGCTAAACCAGGTACAGACATTTTAATTCAAGATCATGTCATGCAATTATTTGGTCATCAATTAACTTTTAAGTGTTGGTTATGAGTGTAAACTTGATGAGATAAAAAAGGGTATCAGGAAAAAGTGAAAATTCCTGAGTATGATGAAATAAATGGTGGTGCTGTTGTGGTCTTTGCTTTAGTTGTTTCTTTGTAAGCTTTAATTTTGATTGTTGAAGCTTCTTTTTGGTGCCAGGTTATGTTGAAGATGAAGAGTAGGCATGTTGCTGGGACCATCACAAAAAAGAAAAAGAGTAAGTCATTACTTTTGTCTTTCTCTAATAATGTGAAAACAGAATTGGAGGTGGGACTGCTTCCATTTGGGGATTTGAGAAAGTAAATTGGCACTAAAGTAGAAAAGATCAAAAGGGTTCATCTTTAATTGAAACTTTATTGAATCACTGGATCAAAAGGTGTTCATCTCTAATGCCTGCTCCTAAATCTATTTATCTCTTTTGAATTTTACAGATGTTGTCTTGGAAGTAATTAAAGATGTGCCCGCCTGGCCCGGCCGCCACTTACTCGAGGGTGGCGAGAACCGGCGATACTTCGCCTTGAAGACAGTCATGCGTGGAGTTGTAGAATTCGAGTGCAGGAGCCAAAGAGAGTATGACATATGGACTCAGGGTGTGTCGAGGCTCCTCACTATTGCTGCAGAAAGAAGCAATAGACATAGAATTTAACAATGTTATATAATTTACATGAGGATGGGGGTATAATTAATTTGAGTAATGGTATATTGGGGTTAGGATTACCAATGGCTCTTTAACAACATCATATTATCAGATGTTTTTAGTGAAATTCAAACTGTTGGGCTGTTTTTTTGGGTGTTCCTGTTGTAAAAAGTTTGAAATATTAAAGATGAAGTTATCCAAATGGGTCACTTTACTTTAGTTTTGGGCAGATAGTCACATACATATATCTTCTGTGTGCTTTTTAGTGGATTATTTTTGAACTGGAAAAAAGATAAAAGTGAATTTGAATGAAAGCAAGAAAACCATGTGATCCAAGGCTTTGTTGTTTCACTGTTGTGGAAAGAAAAAGGAGTGTCTTGGACTGAGATGGTCAAAAAGAGAAGAAAGGAATCCCATCTTGAGGAAGGAATATTTTTTTTTTTTCCAAGACAAAGACGTACCCAGATTCTATGTGCTGTGTTTTTATTTTTATATGTGGGCTTGAGCTTTTGTCCTTTATTTGTTTTTGGCTCTTAGTTTTAGGTTTTCTACATGGTGGAACCATCAACCATGATTGTCTTGATCTTGTAATCTTCCACTTTATGTTATAGTTTTTGTTTTGGATTAGGTGATCAAGAATTTGTAAGATTTTTTAACTATAGAGAAATGAAAAATATAATAGACTCAGATGCTGATTGTCAGAGGATTGTGTTAAAATACCCTCGTATCAAACTCTTCTTTCAAACAATTGATCTCAATGCTGGTGAATGCAACCAGTCCCTATGTATATGCACCAATATAATAATCTAATATAGTCAAAAGTAGCATCATAAATTTACACTATTTTATATTAAGGAAAACTTCATTTTAATCCTTGAGGTTTTGAAAAATATCAAATTTTTAAACATCTTTTAGAAAACAACTATTTTAATCCCTAATTTTTCTAAAACTCTTCAAAATAGTCCAAACCATCAGTCAACTAAAGGTCAAAAAAGATGGAAAAACAAAATGACTTATTTGCCCCACCTTTCTTCAGAAACTGTTATTCTTCTTCTTTGTCTTCGTCTTCTCCAATCTCTCATCTCTTCTTCTTCTTCTTTTTCTTCATCTCTCTTTTCTCATTTTCAACATCAAGTTTTGGATTTGATGTAACCTAGACTGATTCTAGGTTTCATCGAATCTGAAACCATCTGATTCCGAGTTCAATTGAACCCAGAACCAGAGGCTTCTGGATGAGTAAACCCAGAAGGTTCTGGGTTTCAATCACCTAAAACCAGAGGGATTTGGGTTTCGATTGAAACCCAAAACCTTTTGAGCTCAATCTCACGCAAAAGTGGGTTCTAGGTGATCGAACCTAAAAGGTTCTGGCTTTCGATCACCTAGAACCCAGAATACAACATCAGCAAAAAAATAAAAAATAAAAAAAAATTGAAGTTCAATCTTTTTTTTTTTTTTTTTTTTTTTTTCGGTCTTTTGGTTGTGGTTTTGATGTTTTATTTTTGTTTTTTTTAGCTTGAAAGAGTCGGGTGAATGCAGATTTACTCGGTCACGATTTGGAAACAAAAAATAAAAAGGTCATGTTGTTTGGTTGTGGCTGTGGTTTTGATGTTTGATTTTTGTTTTTTTGGCTTGAAAGAGTTGGGTAAATGCAAATTAGAGATTCATGTTGGTGAAGATTTATGTTGTTTGAAGGATCTGGGTTGGTGGAGATCCAAATCGTCCATCCAGACGGATGGACGGTGGAGATCTAATTTGTATCTCCATCTATTGATTTTTTTTTTTTTTAATTTCTCTTTAATTTTTTTTTACTTTCTTTTTCAAATTTTGATTTTAAAATTAACTTTTAAAAAAATGCACCATCTCATGGGACGGGTGGTGATGGTAAAAGAATTTTTGTTTTCAAATTTTTAAATATAATTTTTAATTTAAATATAGATGTGGAAATTTATGATTGGTGCAAAATTGGTTTTTAAGTTATATTTATATAACTTTTTTAATTATAAATGATGATGTGGTGATTTATGATTGGTAAAAAATTATTTTTTATTTTTTTAATTTTGTAAATATTTCAACTTTATTTTTTATTTTTTATTTTTTTTGTTTTGTTTTAATTATTTTGTTAGCCTCTTATCCAAAAGGACCATTTTACCCTTCACACTCAAACTATTTGTCACCGTTGACCGTTAGTTGGCTAACGGTTAGAATTTTTTTGAAGAGTTTTGAAAAAATTAGGGATGAAAAGAGCTGTTTTCAAAAGATATTTAACAACTTGATATTTTTCGAAACCTTAAGGATTAAAGTGAAGTTTTCTGTTTATATTATTATTGTTTCGCACAGTAGTAAGTGACAAATATTCTTTTTGGAATTCTGTTGCATTCTTTGGAAAGATGAACTCACTTACCCACTAATGTGATATCTTTCTGTTTGGCCTTATTAGGGGAAACTCTTACAAGTCCAAGTCCAAATTTCAACTATAAAACAATAGGAAAGGGAAATATATTTAAATCTCTGTAAATCTTCAATAGGCCCTTTATTTGTACGATATCAGACTTTTTTAAAATAAATAAATAAAATAGAAACAAAATTTCATTTATATATGATGAAGTTTTACGCATAATTGTTAGAATTTAATATTATAGAACCCAAAAATATTAGATTATTAGGTTATAACTCGAGTTTCTACATTTCACCCTTATGTTTACACAAAACAGGAGTTCGTTGTGGCACATGATTTTCTGCAATGATAAAGGGTCAAGCAGAACCTTATCATGTTTGATTGCATATTAAAAAAAAATGTTTGATGTCTGCCTCATGTTGCAGTTTATCAAAGGTGTATCCCACCAAAGTAGGGTTGTTGATAATGAGGCAATTTTTGTGAGCTTGTGGACGGCTCATGTTTGCAGAAAATTCAACTGAGTGGCTAGGAGCCTAGGGACATATAATAGCCAAGCAATTTTTAGGAATATTTATTCTACTTCTGGGGAGACCTTGCTCCTAATTAAAGGAAGAATTAGATTAATATAGAATCCACTACTTGATAATGGGCCATCCTTGTGATCATTGCATGCATTTATAATGTCATTAAGTACTCTTTTCTGCTAAGTTAATTATGCATAAAATCCCAGAATAGGTTGCATAAACAAATAAATGCTTGCCAATAACTAATCATGTTTTTGCTGTTTTTGAAAAGTAGAATTGGAGAAATGATTCGAATCTCTTCATATGCAAGCCAGCGAGAACAAAACTTTAATTACATGTAAAGTCTCAACTGGGCTTTGCTTGGAGCTGGAGTGAGTGATGGGCTACAAGGTTTGGGCTCTGGCTAGCCTTTGGAGATAGGGTTCCAATTTGCTACCGTCTTATGTCTTATTGTAAATATCCATTTAATTGAAAATACAAAAATCTAAATTATGAAAATATAGGAACATTAGATATATTCAAGGATATTTCCTGTGCCCAAATTAATGCTGTGCAATAATAATGCTTCAAGAGGGACGAGTCACCACTAAAGCTGCTGCAAAGTGGTGCACGGGTAAAGCTAGTGAATGGAAAGCTAATCTGCCAGATATTTGCCTCCTCAATTATTGTTGGGAATCCATATTGGCTCTGTATAAAGGTAGTCCAGCTAAAACATTGAAATTGTAGAATTAATTTCTCTAGTGTGAACCATCATAAGATTTACATGCTTGACTACACTTCAAATGTTAGCTAGTAAGAGACACAACTTAACATCAGAAAGGATGCAATGAAAGCGGCCTCAATTATCACCCCCAAACACGGCAAGGAGAGCAACAAAGAGGTTGATGATGTCCAAGTAAATAGAGACAGCAGCAATGATGTAATCGTCGTAGGTGAATCGCTTGATCAGGTTGTCTGTGTCATATACAATGAAGGCACTGAATAGGAGTGCTGCCAAGCAGCCATATATCATATGTAGTAGCTTTCCCATGGGGAAAAATACCTGAACATCAATTAAGAGTAATAGTCGATGAATACAATTTCAAACTGGGGGACAGCATGAAGCAAAAACACAAGCAAATTGAGAAAGTAACTGACCATGATAAGGGAAAAAACAAGCAGCATCAGCATGGAAGCAAACAAGAAGGGTCCAAGAAAGCTGAAATCTTGCCCTCTTTTTGCAGCCCAGAATGTGTAGAGTGTGAGACCAACCACCACAACAGTTGTCAGGATTGCAGCTTCCAAAATGATCTTCCCTGTATAATGAAAATCAGACCAAAATTCAAAATAAGGAACTTGTATTTGATTTTTCAATGCTTTGGCGAAACATGTATCCTGATGTATACATCCTGATGATCCATATATTTACTATAATGTGAACCCTTTACTCTCTACTTTAAGAATTCAGATTAAAATGAAATAACTAATTTTTTTATCACAGTTGAATTACGAATTGAAGACTTGTGTATGAGTTGGCATTCGAATGTGACTTAGTGTAAACAGAAAATGAAAGGCAAGATCCGAGTTTCATAGTTCAATACACAACAGGGCCTCCATCATGAACACAACAAATGATTCAGGGTTTCGCAAGCTACAATTTGGTAAGCGACAAGAGTGCTCACATTGCCAATTAAGGCTTTAATAAATTAAAAGATAGGGGCAGCATCTATCTGTGACAGAAACCACGGGATTTTCATTTGAAATCAATAGTAATGGAAAAAAAGAAAAATTAAATTAAAGGCCACATTGGTCATCAGTAGAGAAGAATCCAAGTTTCGCTTAATACAGTTTCTGTACGCAAAGCTTTTATAAAAAAATGAACAGAGAACATAATTCAACTATGAGACCACGAAAATTTATCACCACACAACACAAATAAACGTCATTCAGCCAAAACATCTAGTATGTGAAGCAAATTAAGCATTGACCCAATAATTCTTGAACCAAAACTAATGTGAACAAGGAAGGAGCAGGTCCAATAATTTCAAAAAACCAACATAATTAAAAGCACAAAATTAGAAGCAATAGCAAATCAGGATCGAAATAAATATGATTGGTGAATCATCGTACCTTTTGTAAAGGCGCAAGTGACTCCCAGTGTGAGGGATATCAATAATGTGAACAGCAGGAGAAGGACGAAGTTCCACGGGTGACGGTTTTGGAAAATAACCAATAAAATCATTGCTATGTATCAAATATAAACACATCAATTACCACCAATTGATATTTCAAATCACAATTCTTTCAAAATTCAATGCAGACGTTCACAAACTAAAATTACAGGATTTCTAGTTTTGAATAGCTACAACCAAAACTACCCAAAAAAAAATAAAAATAATCCAAACACCAAAAATTTTAGGACGTCTGGTTTTGCATGTTACAAACAAAACTAAAACTTTCTCGTGGAACTCTACAGTAGAGAGTTGCATAACCCTCAAATACCTTCCATAAACCTGGAGAATTAAAAGAAAAAAATTGTAACCCTCCAATACCCTCCAGAAACCTGAAGGAGAAAAAAGAAAAAGAAAAAGAAATCGGTTCTGTAATGTTACAAACAAAACTAGAAACCTTGAAACTTTTTTTATTGGTATCGCATTAATGAATTTTCAAAACCCTCACATACCCTCCAGATACAAAAGAAGAAAAAAAAAAAAAAACTTACTTATGAACGTGAAAACGATGACAATGAGATATAAAATGTTGCCAGCGGTAGTAGTTGCTAGGAAGTGTGAAATGGGGTTGACAAAGACGACGGCAGCAGCAATGGCGGCCGTGAGGAGGAGCTGCATGCATATAATGGAATAAACCTTGCGTATAAAAGACCAGCGAAGCTCTGGGGATTCCATCATCCCCGGATAGAGTTGGTTACCACTCTCGACGTCTCCTCCTTTCATTTTTTTCTCTTTTTCTCTGTTGTGATCAAACGGAGGAAAATCCGGTTACTTTCTTCCCAAGTTATGTGCCCTTCAATGTCAGAAGAAAGAAACCAGAATGATATATTGGTGAGTTTCTTGGATTGGAATTTAATGAGAGGTATAATTATAACGAACTTGACATCTCATATGGTAGCAATGCCCCTTTTTTTAAGGATGAATTTTTTTATTTGTGTTTAGGATGTGATCGGATCACTTTGAGGATCGGCTTATATTTCCATCTCATCCCTATTTTTCCACCCTTCCCCTAACCCCATACAAAAATATCCATCTAACTTTTTTTCACTGAGTTTTGAGAGCAAATGACAAATTTATCTGTATTATTTAATTCATAATCGACTATTGTCAATTTATGAAAAAAAAAAAATCATCCTTACATGTGTCTGCACGTACTTTCTTAACATAGATGGTTGTGTCATTGACTTTGTTGATAGATGTTCAAGTTCCACCGAATGTATTTTATTAACTTTTTATGAGTAATTTTTTTTTTAATTGTAAAAATAATGGTCCTTATTATGAAATTAAATATCTCAATCGCATAATGAGTAATTTCGATAGATTGTAATAAATCTTTTACTATAAACAACATATACTCACACGCTAAAGAAACATTCCAATTCTTTGCAGTATATTGTGTTTATATACTTGGAAATTGTTTGGAAACTCTCAAAACTTGCTTATCTTACAGTTGGACCAATTATGAAACTATGACCAATACGTTGAGCCCAAGAGAATCTAAGAAAAGGGCTTGGGCTCAAAACTTGGATAATAATAGAGTTTGGATCCTAAGTCAGGAGGAAATGTTGTAAAATATCCAAACGCTGTCCCACCAAAAAGAAAGGTGTGAACGCATTAGACAAATCAGACTTCTGGTGTTGTTAGTGAAGGCAGAGGCCACACACTGACACATGAAGTTATCTTGTAAAACTTCGCATGAAAGTTCTTATTTATTTGTCATCACACTAGAAGGAACGTTAGAGGGTATCACCATGTCAATGTCTTCGGCTTCTACTTCTTCTCCTGCAACTACTAGTGTTTTTGAGACTGGAAGATACACAACCACGCTTCAAATGGTGGAGTCAGCTGGGACGACGACTATATGCAAAGCAAACTGTTCATCAGTGGATGTCCCACTTCCACCGCCAAAGCCACTTCTGATTGCCACCCCATGTGAAGCAGGAGAGTTCCCACTTCTATTGTTCCTCCATGGTTACCTTCTTTACAACTCCTTCTACTCTCAGCTTGTCCAACATGTTGCTTCTCATGGCTTCATCGTCATTGCTCCTCAAGTAAATTCACCTTCCCTTTTATGTCTTTTGTGTTCAATAATAATTGTGTCGTCTTTCACCATTCCTTTTGATTATTGTGATATTATAAATTGTAGAAAGTGAGTGCATGGTGTAGTTTTAGTGTTTAATTATTTTTATTTAGGGAGCTTTCTAATTACTGCCACTAGTTAATTGATTTTTGAATTAGGGTTTATTTTGTGAATTAGAAGCATAGGTAGTCTGGATTGTCCTTTTTTTGTAATCTGTAATGCTTTGATTTTATGAATTTTTATTTTTTGGCTTCTGTAGGGACTAGCTAGAGCTAGACATATCTTTAATCTAGATAGTGTTTTGTGTGTATTGTGAAGGTTCACATTGTCATGAATCATGATTGTTGTACTTGTCACTTTACTTTATTAAAGTGGCAACTTTGTTGAAATTATTTAGCTGTTCACATTCAAATGCCAAGGGAGACATGATGGCTTTGCAATTATAATTCATCTTGCTGTTATTTGTTTGTTAACTTAGAGGGCCAGTTAATATGAGTATCAATTGGGGTGTGTCTGTGTGTGTGTGTGTACACAGACACACACACCCCAATTGATTTCCTTCCTCTAATTACATTAGTTTTTCTTAGTACTACGTACATGAGTTTGTGCATGTGTAGCATTGCGTTAAGCTCTGTCCATAACCGAAGAAATTGAGCTATATATGGATGGCTGATTTCAGGAAGAATTAATCAATCTGAGATTGTCTAATTACAGAAATGTTCAAAAAGGGGAGTAAAATAAGATTAAAATATGACACAATTTCTTGTTTGGTTTATAATGGGACATGTCTTCTTATGCGTTCTACAGTTATATGAGGTGGCTGGAGCAGACTCGACCGGTGAGATTAAATCTGCAGCTGCAACGACAAATTGGTTGTCCGAAGGACTCCAAGACAGGCTTCCACCGAAAGTTCACCCAAATTTAAGCAAGCTAGGCCTTGCTGGTCATAGTCGTGGAGGCAAGACTGCTTTTGCATTGGCTCTAACAAAAGCAGCGACTACATTGAAATTCTCAGCCTTAATAGGCATAGACCCAGTTGATGGTACGGATAAAGGGAAACAAACTCCACCACCAGTACTGACTTACATTCCTCATTCATTTGATCTTGATATGGCGGTGATGGTGATCGGTTCAGGCTTAGGTGAAGTAAAAAGAAACCCTCTATTCCCTCCTTGTGCTCCGAAGGGAGTTAACCATGAAGACTTCTTCAACGAATGTCGAAAACCAGCCTGTCATTTTGTGGCTAAGGACTATGGGCATCTTGATATGTTGGATGATGATACAAAAGGGATCAGAGGGAAAACTACTTATTGTCTTTGTAAGAATGGCAAGTCCAGGGAACCCATGAGGAGGTTTGTTGGAGGCATTGTTGTTGCTTTTATGAAAGCTTATTTGGATGGTGATACAAGTGAGTTGATGTCTATAAGATATGGGCATGAAGCTGCACCTGTGGAGCTTCAAACTGTTGAATTTCTTGAATGAAATTTAAATAAGTTGATGATATAGCAGATGTATTACAATACAAAACACAAGTGACAGTGGATTATTAGTTAGTGGAGATTGAACTAAGCTTCTATGTTGGGAGCAATAGTGTTCATCAATACCTAGTACAGTATCTACACAGCTTCTATGTTGGGCCGGTCCACTGAGATGTTTGGGCCAAGATTATGGGCCATATCCTAGACTGGGTCGACCGAACTACTGGGTTGCTCTACCAAATATGCATTAGGTCTGGATTCGATCAACTAAGTCACTGGGCTCATTGGTTGATAGTTGCGTTGGGCCGTAAGTCTGTGTTGACCGGCTCATTGGGCCAACCTGTCACAGTAAGCTCTGGGCTTACAACTCTAGGTCTAGGTTTTTGGCCACTACAATACTTAAATAATTTATAATATATATAGAATGCAGACTTTTTCGTATTTTGTAGCAGTGAAAAATGTAGGGTAGTTGCCTACTGAAAGTTCAAAACATATGTTTGTGTTATTATATAATTATTTTTTACTATGTTACATTTTGTTTATAACATTTTATAAGTAGTGGTTTTGTCGGTGGATTTTTTTTAATCAAAGTAGTTCTTAGTCATTTGGTTGTTAATTTAAGCGTGTTTGAATGTAAATTAGCAAGGTTGATTATAGTCACTAGAGTGGAATCTTTTGACCACTGTGTGCCCGTGTGAATTGACTCCATTATTTCAGAGCTCTAGAACAAAATTTCTGGACATTGACAATTTCAAAAGGCTATTGCTATCTCTATAAAGTCATTTCATAGAAAAAACCCACAGACAATCCATTTTACATGTACCTATTCTAGAAATTAACACAAAGTGACATTTTGAAATTAGCAATATTAACATTTGACTAACATAATGATTTTCCTTTCCAACCATTCTCAACTTAGATGTATAGGCAAATTTAGCAATCATTAACATTTGAATCGACTTCTAACAAAGAAACAAAACTATGTTAAGTAACAAATGTACGCGTTATTTGACAAGTAATCACTATACCTAATTGATGACAAAATCATAAAAAATATTCTTATATGTTTTATATGCTTTGCATTATTTTGGAACATTTGATTGAAATGACTATATTAAATATTAAGAGAAAACTAAAAATAGAATGCGATTGGGAAAAAAAAGCTTTAAGGCATTTTAGAAAGTGTTTTTCCATTTTTAATAGTACTTATTAGTTAGTATTTTCATTTAGAAATACACTTCCAAAATATATTATAAATAACAGGGACATAAACATTTTTCTAATGAATACCATTCAAATACCAAGCATGTTTAGTGTCATTCGAAAGTGTTTTTATGACATTTTTTTTTTCGTCCTTTTGATATTATGTCAGATAATTGTCAAGATCAATTGATATAGAACTCTTAACGCATGACTTAGAATGCTACTACTAAAAGGCAGGAGAAGGCAAACCATATAAAGTGAAAAAATTGTTCACACTTGTGAATTACGTTTCTCAATTCTTGTCACTTTGCCTCTTGAAAAGCAAGACAAACGGGGGTGGCGCAACTTGGGAGCTATGTCATTAAGTTATTATTTTGAAAAATGATTTATTATCTATTTATTATCTTAAATTATTGATTTGTAACAATATTTTAGAAAGAGTTGACATCATGTTATTTTTGTTTTAACTTTTATTTTGTTTTCGATACAAATGTTGACGTTGTGTTAATATAAGTATTTAAGTGAATTGGTCAATTGTGTTTGGTTTATTGACTTCCGGGGACACTTCAATCTAGAACGTTTTTCCTAATTAAATTTCAAAAATTGTTTTATTTTTTGTTTATTAACAATATCTTTGTTGTTTGCTGATTCATATGTTTGAAAAACCGAGCTCGCTCGACATGGTAATCTAATCATTCCTATGTGCTCACGGCACCTAACGTCACTCATAACCCTATAATTGGCTTCTACTTCGTTTGGTGTCTCCTTCCATCAAATTTAAATTAGTATTATTGATTTTATTTATAATTTGAGTTAGATACGAGCGGGTTTGAATAGTTTTATAATTCAACAGTTAACTCTTTTATAGAAAAATTTTATTAGAATTTCTAGAGAAATTTAGGATGAATTCAAAAAATTGACGTACTTTTTTATTAATTTAAATATCATCTCAATCCTTTTAATTTTAGATCATAACATGGAAGATTACCAATTAAATACATAAACCCTAAACTTCTTGTCTCCATAATGTCGTTTGGGTCTTTTGCTTTCCAATCAAACAATTTTATGTTTGAAAATTTACACAAAACAAATTAAAGGTCTACTAAGATTTATCTGAAATCAATTATTATTTATATGTTTAAATATTTATTTTCAAAATTAGAAGACAATTACTCTTACAATAAAAAAAAATTAAAACCTACTCAAATAAGATTATAAAATATACTTAGTAGGAATTGAATACCCATTTTATATCATTTTTGTTCCAAGCAAGGATGATGTACATGCATTTCCCCCCACCAACTTCTGTGATACCCGAGTTGTTATGATTAAACTTTCTATGTCTCTCAAGTTGGGGCCATCATCAAATGGAATTAAACAAAAAACAAATTTCACATGAGCAAAGAAATTAAAGCCCAAAGAGGAATTTTTTTTAATTTATAGCGCGCTTTTATAGACCACCGAAGCCAGAGTCTTGCCAACCCTTTTAAACCCACCTGCTCTTCCAGTGTTTTTGGACCAAGTCTTAAGAGGATTAGCAGAACAATTTGATTTTAATTTAAATTATCATCTTTTGGTGATTACTTGTAATATAATACAACTGTGAGATCATACTAATTGAAATGGGATACAGCCACTAATACCTTCTAATTATTTGAAATTCATAATTTACATTGGTAAAATGTTTTGAATATTTTGAAATTTTATTACCTTTTATGAGATGTACACCTATTCTATACTAGATATTAATTTCATTGATGAAAAATATTCGGTTGGTGTTTACTTGTTTCCAATAATCTATCTAGCACATGCATATTAATAGCAATAACATAATCTAATGTAGAGATAAGTACTTGGTCTATTTAATAACAATTTATTTTGCAAATGTAGGCAAAACGTTATGTCAATAATCATCACTCAACAACATACTGTTGAGTGTTGACCAATGCCTTATCAATTTTATTTTGCTTTGGGAAATTTGCAACCACCAACAATTTGTAGACATTAATAGTCTTATATTACAAGCTTTGTGGATAAATAAATTGAAGAACAGTTCAATCTTTGGAACAAAATCTTTATAACAAACTAATTAAGAAAATCTTTATAACAAACTAATTAAACCTAGATCAAGACAATTATAATGGGACAAATATATGCTCCAGATTTATTGTCTATATATGATAAGCATCAAAGAAATGGTAAATGATTATTTACTTCTGAGACAAGATGCCCCTATTTTATATGCATTTGCAACCTGGAGCTCGGTCCCATATATTTCCCTTGGTTGCAAGAAACAGACCTACCAACCAATACTTTTGTCAAATAATTAGAACCACCAGATTTGCAATCTAAACAACAAATCTTAGTGAGTAATACAATATCAAGTTTCAAAATTTATAAAACATTAATCATGAACTCATATTATTTCTAAAAACACTCTTAACCATACAAATTGTTTTAAGATATCTATTTTATAGTGTACCTATTATTAAAAAAAAAAGTATTTTATTTACAAGTCTGATATGCTTTAATTAATTATTATCTCATAAGTAGCAAAAATTATAAATAAAAACCGCGTAATTATTGAGATTGTTCACTGGTTTCCTTCCAACCACCCACCAAAAAACTTTTAAAGCCATAATATTTGTGGATACCCGCCCATCGCTACCATGCCAGTTCATTTTAATGTGTACTTGCACAAAAATATGAGACGAAGCCAATTTGTTGTATACCAAAAAAGCCAAAGGCCACAGGAATGATGAAGAACATTCTTGCTATGTTCTTCATCCCAGAAGTCAAAATTGAAAGTTAAACTGCTCTGTAATCCAACAATCTTACCTCAGTTCCCTTTAAAAAATAAACACCACCCCACATAAACAATTGTTTTGTATTTTATAGTCAAGGTTGTGGTCCTTTTAAATTGCATAAGTATTGCATCCTCCAATCTCCTTCAAAAACTTGTCAACGCCTACATAAATATTTCTTCATTTCTCCACCTCTTTATATATGAACATGAATGATGACATGCTCTTATGCAAAATGAAGATTTCCTGTATGAGTCTGGCCCGTTGGGGGCTTCTCACCATCATAATTCTACTCTCTAATTCTTCTCAATCTCACCAAACTTTTCTTCCTGGATCTGGACCTCCTTGGGTTCCTCCAATATCTATACAGAATCCTAGACTTGCCAAAGCATACATAGCCCTCACAGCTTTGAAACATGCCATCACCTCTGATCCAAAAAAGTTTACCTCTAATTGGTATGGCCCTGATGTGTGTAAGTACAAAGGTGTATACTGCGCCCCGGCCCCTGATGACCCTCACACCACAACAGTAGCTGGACTGGACCTGAATAAAGCTAACATATCGGCTGTTTTTCCTAACGAGATATGCCTCCTCTCAGACCTTGCTCTCCTCCACATAAACTCCAACAGGTTTTGTGGTCCAATTCCTGACAGCTTTCGCGACTTGAAGCTTCTCTACGAGCTTGACCTCAGTAACAACCAATTCACTGGTCCGTTCCCCCCTGTACTTCTTTTTATACCTTCCCTCAGGTTTCTTGACGTCAGATACAATGGATTCACTGGAGCAATCCCTACAAAACTGTTTGACCTGAAGCTCGACGCGTTGTTTATCAACAACAACAAGTTCCAATCTTCCATTCCGGAAAACATTGGAAACTTACCTGTTTCTGCGTTAGTTCTGGCAAACAATGGCTTCCAAGGTTGCATACCTTCAAGTCTGTTTAATATGTCAGGAACCCTGAACGAGGTCATCCTCAGTAACTCAGGGTTGACAGGGTGTTTGTCATCAGAAATTGGATCATTAAAGCAACTGACAGTGTTTGATGTCAGTTCTAACAATTTGGTTGGTTCGCTGCCAGCATCCATATCAGACTTGAAGAACCTGGAGCAACTAAACGTCGCAAACAACAAGCTATCAGGTGACATCCCGGATAGTATATGCTCATTGCCTAAGCTGGAAAATTTCACATACTCGTCCAATTACTTCTGTCAAGTATCACATAAGTGCCTGGAATTGCCGGACAAAGATGATAGGAGGAATTGCATTCCGGGTAGGCCACGCCAGAGATCACCAGAGGAGTGCAAGTCATTCTATTCCATTCCTGTTGATTGTGGTGCCTTTGGTTGCTCAGCAAGTAGGTCTCCACCACCCCCACCACCAAAGCAGCCGCCACCACCATCTCAACCAAAGCAGGCGCCAGTGCATGATTAGTTTTGACTATCAATGACAACCATAGAGAAAGGGACAATAAAAAAAAGAGCAATAGTTCTTCATAAGTTTCTTTTTTTTCCTTTTAATGATCTTTGAATTTGCATGACTGAATATTTTGTGATTGTGACTGTAATATGTGAATTTGTACGTATTGCTTCTTATGAATTTTCAATAAAAGGAGTTATGTGAGTTTGTTTAATTGTCACATCAAAAATCGAGAAAAGTTGCATCAGGAATTCATGTGTTTGCTTGTGGTCGTACGTATGGTAATTTGATTGGTAATATATTAATTTGTGTTTGTCTTACAAGAAAGTGAAGCGATGGTCCTCTGTTTTACTAACAATTTGCCATAATAAATTCTTATTATGTCTTGCCGGCAATCAAATACTATATATAAAAATTTAAATGGGTGGTTGAATGATTAATACTTGAATTGCAGGCCATGATTTTCGTGTTAATTACTAATTACACTTATTTAACATCTATCTGTTTTTGTATGTTCCTTTCTAGTGCATCTCCTGTCCATCATTAGGGGCACACAAGGGCACATGGGCACACTTTACAAGTTTCCTCCTCTTATTGTAAAAATAAATATATAAACTGTTCAAATAATTTCTTTTTTCTTTTTTTATCTTGATAGATTTTTAATAAACTTCTATGATTTTCAATCAGGAAAAATGGGAAAACTTATCAAATTATAAGTTGAAGTTTTTTCAATTCATAATAAATGAACAAACAAGAGATTGGTGATCCATTTCGTTATGGTAGAGGAGATCCTTTCTCTGTTGACTGACCTTTTCTAAGATATATTAACAAGAAGAATTAGTGAACTTTTAGGTAAGTTAAATTTTCATTTCATTTTCTCATTAAGAAGAAGAATTGGTAGCATTAGATAAAATATATTTTTATTTGATTTTTCTTTTATACAAATTTGTTCTATATTGGTGATTCGCAAAAGATGTGTTGTCCTTTTCTATACATTGTGACAGAGGTATATTTGTTTAATGACTTTCGAAATCATCGATTGCGTACTCACTAGGTAACATGAGTATATCAAGCTTTCCCTTTCTTTTCCTTTGCTCTCGTTTAAGGAAAACTGATTGGTGAAATTTAGACTTTTTAAATGAGTGGGAACATATTCTTTTTATCTAGTAATTCCTTCCTACAAAACTTTTAATTACTAATTACACGTGTTTAATATGGAACAAATTTATTTTTGGCCCAAACCAAAAAAAATATTTTTAATCCAAGATATAATGTTATTAGTTTTTAATCCAGAACAAAACTTTAATCATTTTTAACACGTTCTCATTCTACAAAATATTTCACATAGATCAATATTTTCAATGATTTCCAAATTTAAATTTCGACTGATTTTGCACACCAAGGGATGTAGCTCTGTGTGGGCTAAGGCCTACGCTAGCCCTCATTTAAAAAAAAAATAAAATTATATGTATAGTTTATATAGGTGCTTACCCATAAGCTGGGTCCTAGATGGTCTGCTTTGGTTGGAATGCTGGAAGTATCCTTTTTGTGCTGTCCAGCTGCTAAGATAGCATTTGTGAACAGGTAAACCACTAAAGCTCTCTGTTTAGCACCTTGGTGAACAACCTATGTGAATGTGGTATGTAAGTGTTGTCCAGTAGCCTGTACACAAACTTGGATTTGCGGATTAATATACTATTCTTTACTAAAATAATTAAAAAAAAAAAAGAGAAAGTACTTACACATGAGCCAAAATGCAAAGGTGCATAAACAGCAACAAAAGTGCACAGTAGAACCATCGATCGAGACCCTTTTTCATCAACTTCTATATCGTCATTTTCACACGGGGACGGATCATCAAGCCACCCTTGCCCACATTGGAGAAAAGAATATAATAATAAAATTATATTTATTTTAAATATATATATTCATGTGTCAATTATTTTAATATCAAAACAAATACGTATTTATTTCATACCTATTGTATGTATTTTTTTGTTTATATTTATATTTATATTCAAATATTGTATATGTAATAATTTTATTTCATATATTAGATCTAAATTTTTATTTAGATTTTTCACGCTTTGCTTTTTTTTTTTTTTTATAATAATATTAGTTGCATAATATATTACTTAAATTTAATATTTTTAGTGTTTTTCTAATGTACTCTTTAATTTAAAATGTGATAGTAATTATGAATTATTATTGATAAAATATAAATTATCTATATCTAAAGAAAGATTGTTGATATTATAAAATTATTATGTTATAATCCATATTCAATAAATTTGATTATTTAAATATATTTAGTTACAGCTTGATTTATATCTGATTTTACTTACATTTAACTTTTCTTTCATATTTTGTTAAGTCTTTTTACTTTTATTTATTTATAATATGAATTTTATGAGATAAGTAAGACTTGTTATATTTCCTTTCACTAGGTATATTTATGTTTTTTTTTTTAATTTATAAAATATTTTCATACCGTCGAAGTTCATTTAAAAATTTTATTCTATCCCATCCTGAATGAAATTCCTGGCTACGTCCTTGTGCACACCCTCTTTCTAACTTAGGTGGTTGTGTACTTTTTCTCGTTTTTGTGATGTTTTATTTACAAATATATATAGAGAGTTTTTTCCTTCTTATTTATCAAGTTTCTATTAGAGTTTGGGTTGAAGTTTTTTAATTCACAAAATAAAATAATTAATAAATGAAGAATCAAGAAATTAGTTATTCATTTCGTAATGTAGAGGAGTCTCCTAATATATATTTAATAATAATAATAAGAATTAGTAAATATTCTAATAAGTTAACTTTTTATTATATATATAGTAATTTTATTATCAGTACCTCCTAGTTTGAAAAAATTAAGATGAACGAATCAAATTAATCCATTACATTCTCTCTCCTAACACAAATTCTCTCTCCTATTTAATTCAAATACAATTGATAAATTTGATTGATTTGTCCTAACTTTTTAAAATTAAGAGTTGTTGATAGTAAAAATACTATATATATATATATATATATATATGGGGGCTGGATTGGGGGATACAAATACATATTAACTTTTAATTTTAAATTTGTACACTTCATCCTATTGTGTCTCTACCTTGAAATCAAATAAAAAAATTTTTAATTCAATTTTCATTTAATCTTTTCTCTCATTTAGTTAACCAAATCATGTAAATAATATATGGATTTAAAGATCTCAACATGAACTTTCAAATAAAATTCATATTGCATATGTTTAAACAAACATATTGACCAGAATAACCTAAAATAAAAAATCAATTAAAAAATAAATAAATAGAGAAAAAAGAGAATAGGAAAGAACATGAGTGAAGAGAAAGAAATGAGTGCACATGTAATAATCTGGTGTAGCACACCTTTCCGACAACTCTCTTGTCCTAAAAAAAATTAAATCTATACCATTAATTGTTTTTCAATCCAATAGTCGAAAAATTATATCAAAACTTGTGTCAAAATTTACGTCCCTAATCCTGCCCCATATATATATGTATGTATGTATGTATTTGGTTGATATTGGTAATTTGTAAAAGATTTTTAGTCCTTTCCTGTGAATTGTGATAGTGATATTCAACATTTTTTCAAGATTTTCAAAATCATCAATAATATTATTAATGCTTTTAATAGGACTTAAATAGCAATTATGTATAATACGCAATTCTCAACATTTAATGTGCACATCACTAAACTAAACATAAGTTATATTTAAAGTTTTCAAAAAAAAAAAAAAAAACACTAAACAAAATATAGAAATGGTCAATATAAAATATAAAAAATGTTAATCCTTAAACCCACGATGTAACATTACGAAGATTAAGTGGAAACAGCAATTGATGGTATGCTTATCATTAATTTTTATTCTTCAAACAACCGACAAGACTCAGTCTGCCAAAACTCACTGAAACTCAGTCATATCTTCAATTACAACTAACTCATATTTTTTCAAATCATCTTTCTCATGTTCTCATTCACTTCATCAGCCTTGGTTGACTTCAATCCTAATATACTTAATACATATATATTAGAGTCAATTGTAGTATAAATGAAACTAATTACATTTTAATTTCCACCTATATATTAACATTAAATAATCTCATCTCGATGTATATTTTGTGATTTTGATTGTGCATAGAAAAAAAGTCATTATATGTATAAAATAGTCATGTATATCTTATGATTTTAATTGCATACAGACAAAAGTCGTTATTAACATGTTAAAATAGTCATGCAATCAGGGAATAGAAATACAAATTCATGTATATAAAACTACATGTTTTGTCATCAGTTTGTGATGATAAATATGTTTGAAAGGTGGGTTTCAAGTTACTCACATATATATATATATAGTTATTTATTTATTTATGATTTATTAAATTGTGAAAAATCATTTTAGTATCATAAATTATCAATATTCTTACTAAGAAATTATGAATGATTATCTTACTGTAGAAGAGATACAAAATATTTCACATGGGTCACATTTCATTAATTTCCACATTAGTTTAGCGGTTTTTGCACGCCCCCTTCTAACTTAAGTGGTTGTGAGACTTTTGCTAGTCGAGATCAAGTCCTTCATTCTGTGCCGGTTTCTAGGCTAAATGTGCCCCAATCGATTCTCTCTCAATATTTCAAAGTATTAAGAACCTTTGTCCTTTGGCAATTGAAGGTCTCTTAGCGGACACTATCAGGAAGCTTTCCTCTGATTTGAGGGATTAGTTTATGTTTTGTGCGTAGAGGTGGGAGTATGGTTGCCCATAATTTGGCTAAGTTAGCTCTTTCTTTATTTGATGATGTTTGTTGGGATTCCAGTTTTCCTTCTTGTATTCACACCTCTGTTGTAGTTGATTATCATCAATAAAGCTTTCTGGGTGCTGTTTAACCCTTCAATATAATAATAATAATAACCTTGTATTTTTTTCCAATATCATACTATACTTACACTTATCATAGTCAATTATATTATAAATGAAATCAATTACATTTTTTTCCTACTCTAATTCAACATAAAATAATCTCAACTCAGTATGCATTTTGGGATTTTGATTGTTCACAAAAAATAATTATAGTCATACAATTAGGGAACAGAAGTGCAGATTCATGTATAGAAAACTATATATGTTTTATCATAAATTTGTGATGATAGATATGTTTGAAGTTTTCAAATAATAGGAAACTCATATATAGTTGTAACAGACAATTAAATTATTATTGTTATATATTCCGTTCAAGTCTTTAGCAAATTGTTTTGCTTATGGAAGTATATGCTTGTTTTTGTTGCATGACTTGTAAAAAGTTAATTTATTTGGATATAAAAATAAAATCATGAAATTAATTATTTAATTGATAATTTATTAAATAATATGTATAGATTATAGATTTCATTGGATTGACTTACCATTTAAGTTAATTAGATTTGTATATACAGTGATGATGAACTTATCATCACAAATTTCTAAGGTTCATGATGATTTTTAATAAAATAAGATTCAAGAGATGAATAAATCCCGGACAGTCAAAATTTTCTCAACCAATATACTAAATTTCTTGATGCTTTGGGCTAATAGATTCCTTAGGAAAACACATTTTATTTCTCTTTACATTGGAAACTAGATTTGGTGGCACATATAAAGCATGTGGTTGATTTGTGTGTGATATACCCTATTGATATATATATATATATTTTAAATACCCTTTTGATAGTTTTATTGTATAATAATGATATCCAATACATATGAACTTCAATAGATAGATAGATAGATATATATATATACATATATATATATATATATGATTAGAACCACCCCAATGTACAACCGGGATCAGTTGTTATGTTTGTTGATGACCATATATATATATATATATACATATATGACTAGGACCAACCCAAGGTGCAACCATGACTAACTACTATGCTTTTTTTATGATTAGGACTAACCCCGGGTGCAACCGGTACCAGTTGTTATGTGACTTTATGGCGAGATCCGGAGATCAACTCCCAAAAATGGGAGGAGGCAATCACATAGAGAGGAAAATGCCCACAATTTTTGTAAGACTTGGGTGCAGAACCGTAACCTATGAAAGGCAGTGAGCGGCTTAGTGGTATTTACCACTAGACCACATCTTGTTGCCTAATTAAAGATAATTATTATGAATAGCAAATTATCAATTTTAAGTATTTTCAAAATCTTGTTGATCACTGTATTCATGAGCAAGATAAAATCCATCCATTAACATGATCTCCCTACAATTATCAATGAGTAGAAAAAATTACAATTTAATATTAAAAGTAAAATAAAATAAAATAAAAACCATGTAAATCTTTTAAAAGTTTTTTGATTCACGAGTTAAAAACTATTTTAAAAGATCATCATAAATTTCTTTATCACATTTCAAAATTTCTAATATTCTTGCCAAAAAAAAAAAAAAAAAGCTCCAACTATTTTCGGTCCAACTTGCAATCACAGAATTACTTCAATCGCTTTCTATTAACGAGCTCTCACATAGACACATTATCCTTTTCATTTCATAGCCAGCAAGCTTTCCCATTCCATCTCTTATTTTTAAAGAACATTTGATCGGTTAAAACTTTAATTTCAAATAATGTGATAAATATAATTTCCTTTTAAATACTATATGCAGTGCTCAAACCTGAATATTATTAAAATGAACATTCTCTATTATCAAACTAGTGGATCATATCGTTTATTTGATCTAATACTTTATATAAAACGTACATGTTTATATGAAGAAATATTATCTTTGCCCTCCTATTGAACTTATTCAATATTTAGAGTTAAAAGTGATGAAAACTTTGTAGTTGTTAATAAATGGAAGCTTCTAAATTCACAACAATTTTTAAAAAATAAGATCAATAATTGGTTTGAAAATATAAAGAACAGTAGAAAAAACGATAGCAACAACAAATTTCTCATCCAAAATTCATACGAGCTCTAAACATGGAGTTAGAATTGCAAACGACGCTCGAAAATCGGAGATGACGCTCCATCAACGAAGGATCTAATGGAGGTCGAAATTATTTGTTTGTTATAATTTTTACGATTTATATTTTTTAATTTCAAAATATGTTTAGATAATAAAATGTTCTTTCAATCATCACAATATAATTTATTGGTAAAATCTTCAATATATATATATATATTTTTGAAACTGGTAAAATCTTCAAAATTATTATACGAAACTATAAACTCAAATCCCCTTTCTTTAATGTGATATTTATTTTTAAACACCAGGGATTTTTTTTTTTTTTTGATAACAAACGAACAACTAAAACACCAGGGATTTTACATAAAACACAAGTTAGACTATCCCAGCAGGTCCTTTCCAATTTTCACTTTTTTATATAAAACAAACGAGCCCATTGCATTGGGCCTCCAAACCAGCCCTTACCAGCTTCACTTGGAAGCTCTTTTTAATCAAAAGCTAATTTTGGAAGAATACCTAAATACTCTAAATAATGGCTTTTGACTTCAAAAATCCGAAAAAAAAAAAAAAAAAATCCTCTTTGAGAAACCCAAATAAGCAGATATCATATCCTCATTCTTATGGTCATTTACTTCATCAACCTTGGTTTACTCCAATATCCGACTATAGTTAGACATACATATTAGAGTCAATTGTAATATAAATGAAACTAATTACGTTTTAACTTCCACATATATTTCAACATAAAATATTTTGTGATTTGGATGGTACACAAAAGAAAAAAAAAAAAAAATCATGTTATATGTATAAAATAGTCATGCAATTAGGTAATAGAGACACAAACATCTGCATTAATACAAGGCAACTTTCTATTTCCATACCTCAGAACATGCAATTAATCATCTGCTAAAGAGAATTTAATAAATCCTAAATCCAACATCAAGTGTGTATCTACCATAACAAATTCTTGATTAATTCCATAGCCCTTTAAAACTAAACAAATTGGGTATACGTTATCAACCCATTTCTTTTCATCAATTTGCTTATCTAATTAGAATTTAATTAGGTAAAAAAAAGTTCCATGCGAATCAATTACAGAGACAAACCATTCTTAAGCGTTCAAGTTATAATTGAAGGCTGAATCAAAGTTTCTAAAGAAAGCTTTGCAAAAGCAATAGACAACATTGCTTAGGTTCATTCAAGAAGTGATCCGTACTACCATGTAAATTATGATATTGATCTAGTTGGAGTAAGTTTAAAGTTCAAATTACACATTGATACGGAATATGGATATAAAACACACGTTGAACCAATACCTTACACTATAACTAGAATCTCTTGACTATAAGCTTAATTAGATCTCCAACACAACAAGCAGTTTGCTCGAATTACTTAAAATTGTTTCTCACAAGCATTGTAACAAAAACATCACTAACAACAATCATAACATGAGGCTTGAAAAGGACATATCGGAACATCACTAGTAACAAGCACAACAATCCCCTTCTTGTTTTCCCTCCTCAACGGTCGGATACCCCTTCCCTAATACTTGGTCAGCATACTCAAAAGCATCAGCTTTGCTCTGCAACCATATTCCTCATCAATGTTCAATATCCAAAATTACAAGAAGCACCATCCACACAAGTTTCAAAACTCTACCAACATTAAGCTAAAGTCACATTTTTTATTGGAAATGTGTCTCTTTAGACTGCACTCAAAAACTCACAAGACCATAAAAATATATATATATATTTTTTCTTACATCCTCACATTTTCTCAGTAACCAAACAGAAAAACAATGATTTTCAATCAATTCTACTCTCAACTCCTATAATTCAGACAACAAACATTCCCATTTGTTCAAATCATCAAAAGGGTGTCTAAAAATAATCAAAACTCCCACTAAAAGTACACCAAAAAGTCCCGTAACTGATCATGTAATGTAATAATATATAGACAACAATAGGAAACTTGTAATGCGTTGACATAGTTTATGAGAAAATTACAACATAGTAATGCTGAACCAGCTTATTTGATGGGTTAAGGTTGTCTACCTCTTACACTTCTACGTTAAACCAGAGTAATTTACTAGTACAAATCCCGTAACTGATCTCTTCAGCATGGTATCACAGGGCAATGCAATGAGAATTTTTCACCCATATTATAATAGGCTTAGTCTCCGTTAGTTGAAGGTCTTATACAACCACATAAACAGCCCTTCTTCCCCCTTCCTCCGCTACTTCTTCCACCACTGTAGATGAAGTCCCTCAGGAGGGCACCAGTTTTACTTTCCGAAAACCTGAAATTGCCTTTGGTGTTATCTTCATCCTCAAGTTTGAGCAGAACATATTGAATGCTTTGCATCTCAAGCTGTAACCGTCCAATCTTTTCAGACCCTTTTCGTGTTTCCTCTGTCACTGTGTTCCTGGATGATATATCTCCAGCCTCTTCTAATCCTGCTGAGGACTTACTGTCGAAAGAAGAATTACCACTCTCCTCGGTATCTTTTGTCAACTGAAGATTGCTATTTACCAACTGAACAACAGCCTCTTCAACCTCGCGTAGTTGTCCTTTGATTCTTTCGTATTCAGGATCATTGGTCTTCTTGCTTCTCTTGCTTGTCTCCATTCTCCTTTTCAAGTCCTGCACACTTGTCTGAAGACTTGTCAATTTCTGAGCATTGGAAGCAAGTCTCTCCAAGATCTTTTTATTGTTTCCTTCTTTGTTTGGCTCTCTGTTGCTTCTGGATATCTCTAGCTTGTCAACACTCAACTCCTTCTCAACTTGTAATTCTGAAGGAGGATTCCTCAGCTTCATATCTGTGGACTGATGATGTACACGAGTTGGCGTTGGTGTAGCTGCCCGCTTTTGTGTGCCATTCACCATCGGATCTGGATCACAGTCCTGCTCAGCAGATTCCCACAACCCAAGCATCTGGTCATTTGTACCACTACTCTCTCTTCTGCTTCTTCCATAGAAGGAACCATCTGAGACCTGATCAAGTGGAATATCTTTCAGCAATGTCCTGTTCCCAACTTCAGAAATCTCATGTTTACTCTTCTGCAACCTAAGATGATTAGCGAATTCATCCTCAAGTTCAACCTCTTTGGTCAGCATGTCTTCTTCTGGCTGCGGCGTACTTAATTTTAAATCTGCGGTCTCTCTTGTTGCATTCTCTACTTTGATGCTTGTGTTTAAACTTTCATGGGTTGAGAACCTTCCCATTTCTTCAACCACTGCCTTTTCAACTGCTCTAATTCGATTCTGTATCTCCTGCAGCTCCAAAATTCCATCTGCTACTCCAATGCTTTGAACTTCTTTTTGTTCTTGACCAGCCTTCTCTGAACTCTGCTGACATAAAGACATGACATGTCATTGTTATCCAAATTATCTTCATAAATCAATTAAGTGGTGCAAGATTTTGTGATCAATTTCACAAATTTGCAAGGCATGCTTAAGTCCTGGCAACAGCAAGGATATATTCTGCCCCCCCGAAACATGCCAGGACAAGTGAAAACTTGTATATATTTCTTAGAACTTATGTCTTCATGAAATTGAAAGCATGCTAAGTTAATATGAGAAGACTGCAATTATTTTCAGAACGAAAGAAATAATTCTAAAAACTTGCATTCACACTGACAGTTTGATTTGATAGTTAATTAATGTTTTCCAGAAGAAGAAAGAGTATTACCAGTTCTCCTTCGTCTGTCGAACAATGCAATTTCTGATGCAGGACATTGTGCTCAAGAGATGCTATATTATCTCTCAAGGAAGCTATTACAGGAACATATGAAGACCACTGGGCCTTTAATTGTCCGATTTCACCTTCCAAGTTCCCAACCTTTTCTTTCATATTATCTATCTCCACACTTTTTGATGCCTTTTCATCTTCAAGACTCTCACAAACTTCAGTAAGCTCATGGACTTTATTTTCAAGTAGAACTTCATGGATAGAGGAGATTTGCAGATCAAAATAAAACGACGCAGCCTCAGCATCCCAGAGTTCAAACTCATTGTTTCTCTCCTGCAGTTCAGAACTCAAGTACACTTCTCTAATCCTTCGTTCTTCAATTTCCTCATGTAGCATACCCACTTCTGTCTCCAAACTCCTATTCGCTTCATGAAGGCATTCAATTTCGCTTCTTTGTTTCGTGCAATCTTCAGACACTTCCAATAAGCGGTTCCCTACAATTTCTTTAATAAGTTCCAATTTCTCACATTCTTTCTTCAGATCCTCAACAGTTCTCCACAACTCTCCATTCAAGTTATGTGTAGCCTTAAGCTTCAGTTCTGCCTCTAAAAGCTCTGTGGCCTTCTGTCTCAGAGAATCCTGTCCTAAAAGCATCTTGGAATTCTCCTCTTGCAACACTACATACGCCTCCTGCAAATTGACCAGTTTTACTCCCTGACTATCCAATTCAGACTTCAATGCAACCTGATGTTGCTCTCCCTCGCTTGCCTCCAACATTAACTGCCTGTTCATCTCAATGAGTTCACACTTATCTTTCTCTAACATTGCATGCTGCTCAGTCAGGATCATTAATTCCAACTTGACGATGTCCTTCTCTGACTCAAATTCAGCTCCCTCTAATTTCAGCTGTCCAAGTAGAGTTAAAAGCACCGAGTTCTCCACTATCAATTGCTGCTTCTCATCCTCGTTTCTAAAAAGCGAGCTTTTCAAATTCTGTACATTGTCCAAAATATGTGGAATATAAATTTGGCCTTGTTCCATCTTATTGACATGCCAGTTAATCGGATCAAGTTGAACAGCCCTGAAGACTTGATAAATCCCCACCCTCAGCTTTTCAATTTCATCTAACAAGAATTCTGTTTCCACCTGCTGCTCAAGATTTTCTGTCTCCAACTCCGATATGAGTTTATTAGACAACTTGGAGGCCTCAACATGTTTCTGACATTCCATGGTCAGAGACAAATTCTTTTCTTCAAGATCTTTCAAAAACTTCTGCAAAATAAATATCTCAACCTGCGCATTTACAGCTTTATCCAGTTCATCTTCAAATTCTTTCTTCCTCAATTTACTTTCTTCTTGCAGTAGATGGACATGGTTTTCCAGGTCTGCCATTCGAGACTCACTCGACTGTACATACGATGCACGTTCTTGGTGCTCCACACTGAGGGAATCCCGTAATTCTTCTACCTGACAAAGTGTAGATTCTTTTTCCTTCTCAAGATCAGCATATTTTTCTTCTAATCTTGTAAACCTGTTTTCCAGGTTTCCAAGTCTTTTTTCAATAAATTCCAGCTTTGAGACTAGGGTGCCTCTTTCATTTTGAAGATTGGATTTCTCATTTTTGAGCAACTGGCAATATTCCTCTAAGCTCTTTGACTTCGCCCTCAAACCTTCAAGCTCAACATTTGCACCGGCAAGGGATTTCTCCAGCAAGACGTTTTGCTCTAAGAGCTTCTGCATATTCTCGGTCATAATTTGTAACTGTGAAAGCAAGGCAGCTTTCTCAACCACGAGAGAGGATTTGTCTTCCCGGAGAAACTTGCAAGACTCCTGCAATTCCTTGACCTTTTCTCTTGACCCTTCTAACTTGCCATTCACGTCTGACAGTGAAATTTGCAGAGCTGTATTCCTCTCTGAAAGATTATCCATGTCCCGTAACTTCTCGCATAGAACTTCTCTCTCATCAGTGTGCTTCTTGCAGACTTCTTTCAGCCTTAAGTTCTCATCTTGCAATACCTTCACAGAAGATTCAAGGCTTTCAGGTTTCAAACCTGCTGACAGCACTTGCTCCACTAAAGCCTGGTATCTCCTATTTAAGTCCATGATTTCCTCCTTCAAATGAAGAACCTCTCGCTGGAGAGCAGTACTTTTCGCCACTTGCAGAGTAATCTCCTCTTCAAGTTTCTCTTTCATCTCCTTCAAGTTGACTATTTCATTTTGTAGGTCCTTTATTGAAATTGTGGAAGAATGGTTCAATTCATGCAGGTTCTCATTTTCCTTTCTAACCTGCCTGATGTCTTGCTCAAGACCGTTGTTGCATTTCTCCAAGTCCTTCAGTGTTTGAAGCTTATTTTGAAGTTCCAATGTCAGAGCTTTTTGTTCCTCTTGAGATTGAGAATGCAACTTTTGCAAAGTCTGAAGAGCAGCTTCAACTTGGACGAACCGTGATTGTTCATCCTGCATTAAAGCTTGAACTTTCTCCACCTCTTTCTGCTTCTCAGAAAGTTCTTGATCTTTCGTTGCTATCTTCTGTGCCAGATTGTCTGCCTCTACTTGCAGAGACTGATTTGACCTCTCCAGGAGAACACACTGTTGTTCCATGGTCTTCAATTTTGCAGCCCCCATAAGAACTTCACTGCTTAGTCGTTTAGCTTCCTCTTGGGTATGAAATATTTCACTCTCCAATTTAGCTATCTTATCCATACACTGCTCATACTTGAATGCCGCTGCTTCTTTTTCTTCATTCAGTCTAGCAAGAGCTTGCTTCAGTGTTTTAACTTCAGCTTCTGCTCTTTCCGTCTGTTCATTAAGCATTTTGGAATTTTCCTCGGCAAGAGAAATTTTGTTCTCCAGTGCAAATATCATCTCAAGACATTGCTTGTACTGAAGCAGACCAGCCTCCTTTTCAGCCTCCAACCTAGAAAGTTCATGCTTGAGATTTTGAGCTTCTATTTCTGCTTTAGAAGCTCGCTCATTAAGTCCTTTTGTGTCATCGTGTGCTTGAGAGATCATAGTCTCCAGACTAGATATTCTTTCCAAACAATTATTGTACTGAAGAAGACCAGCATCCCTCTCAGCTTCTAATTTAACAAGTGCTTCCTTTAATACTTTAATTTCAATGTCCGCTTTGCTAGCTCGTTCGTCAAGGCCTCCAGCATCCATCTGTACATGTTTAAGTTCTTTCTCCAGGCTAGAAAACTTCTGGAAACTCTGCTGGTATTGAAGAAGAACAGCTTCCTTTTCGGCCTGAATCTCAGCAAGAGTTTTCTTCAAGACTTCAACTTCATTTCCTGATTTACCTCTGTGCTCAAACTCACTATGAGTCTGGCTCTCCTCTACTTCATGAACATTCAGGCCTTTTTTCCTTTCTCTGGACCCGAACATCTCATTGAGCTGCTTTAAACCCCTTTTGCTTATCCCAGAGTCCAATTCTTCTGAACACCCTCCATTCTTTTTCAACGCATGTAAGTTGGTTGAAGAGAGTCCCAATGCATCTTTCTGCAAGTCATCTGGGTCAATCAGTGCACGTACCGGATGCAGCAGTTCTGGTGTATGAGGCTCAGCCCCAGAGCCTGATGAGCCTGAGGGTGAATCATCATGCATGACATATTGGTTGGGAAATGCTTCAGCCATGGTTCGATGGGCCTGGCGGAGCTCTACAGTTGCATGATCATACCTCTCTGCTAATGCACGGTAAGCTCGATAAAACTCCTCAACCAATTTCATGAGCTCTGGGCGTTTCTTATAGTACATTTCTGCCCTCCTTGCAAAAGAATCTGCATCTTCTTCTATAAGCTTGATCATTGCTTTGACTTTGGCATCCATATCTGTTTCAACAGAAGCAACGTCGGTTGATAGAGACTAAAACACAGTTCTCAGAACATCCACTTATATTTTTTTATTGTGCGTCAAAAGGGGGAAAAATGATGCAGCTCCCCTTATGATCTTTTTGTAATGATCATCATAACTCTACTACCTCTTAACATTCATCAATTACATAATAACCTATATATTTCTACGATTATCATCAAATACAGGACAAGGGTGACAAGTACTGGATTATCAAGGGCTATGTTAACATCATAAAGTCAACTAATGACAAAGAAGCCTGGTTGTTTAAGGCTTGTAGTTTAAGAGATACCAACATTTAAACCTAACCAATATTCAAGACAAGCACTTTGCTTAAGGCGGTTATATAATTTAATTTCAACCTGAGACAAGGCAAGGAAAACGATACTTTTTCCTTCCAAGAAGAGATAAGTAAGGCCAGTTGAAGGAAATAGGTGCTAAGACAGGTACCGGAAAATAAAGGCCTATATTATGTGAATGACATCAGATACAACGATGTATGGATATATAAATTCCTATATGTGACAACGTATGGACATCCACTCCCATATAGGAAAATGTTATTTTATTGCCTCCTAACTATATAGTAATAGTTTGAAAGGTATACACTTGATTTGAAATTAAATGGTATGTGTGATAAGCTAACAATCTTTGAACCTATGTAACAGTTCCTAGAACGTGAGACCATATTTTTTCCAATAAGTAGCTCATAAGACCTTACTTATATTCAATCTTACTTTCCGCGACAACATTTTTGCAAATATTCCTCTGAGTGAGTTCATAACATATCATGTTTAGATTATTGATCACAGTAGTGAGGTCCACCACATCTTGGAATCACAGTGTATGTCATGAGTAAGAATGATGAGTTGAAACCAAAACATTGATGATTGACCACAGTGATAAGGTCCCCCACATCTTGGAATCTCAGTGTCTCAAGAGTGAGAATGAACGCTAAGTTAAGACTAAAAAACATTGATTGAGACATAAATGGTAATATGCCATTTTCTGTAAGGGTATCTTAAATAAAAGTATTTTCAAATTGCAATCATGTTGCATTAGCATTCATGCTGCAGCAAAACAGATTGAGGAAACTACATGTCATTTTCACAAATCCTAATGTCGAAAAGACATAACACTCTTCACTAGTAAGGACAATTCAACATTCCAGATGAAAGATATGTTAAAAAGAACAAAGTAAAGCTACAAGATGTGCATCTTGTAACTTCAATATTGTCATAAAAACACACAGATATTGCTCGAACATAGTTAGCCCACCAGAATTTAAGAACAAAATGAATACCTGTAAGATTCTCCTGAAGCCACTTTGAATTCTTTGGACTAATGTGGCTGTCCCACCACCAAGAATACAAGCGCCTGGACTCCTGAGGCAACAAGGTTGCCATGACTCCAGCAAAAAACAAAACTGAAACAGGTTTCGACGTTGTGAATGCCTGGCCCTTACAACGGTAATAAAAAGCCAAGTAATCTATCCAGGATAGAACAGCAATTTCACAGATCCGCACAGCCCCCACTATATCCTAGAAGAGCCTTTATTGATCACCATGCCTCACTCCTTGAACACTCGCCAAGAGAATTGAATAAGTGTAGAAATTAATAGATTTAAACCCAACCATTCACACCAGCTTCTTTACGATATAGGATAGATGGAATGATAGCTCCTCAAGCATGATAACACTAGATGGCCAACTGATTGCCAGTCTTACTAAACATAGCAAATGCAACTCCTCAGATGTAAACTGATCCAGAAAGAGATAAAGGAATTAAAATCAGATCTTAAATTCTAAATAATACAGTCAATGATACAACATCACCAAATTCAATCAACAAATGTAATTGCTAGTAGTCAAACACATAAACAAAAATGTGTCTTATTATTACAGTTCTTGAAATTTAGGATGTAAAATTCAAGTAATAGGAAGCCATGCATTTACTAGATCAATAAAACCAACATAAAACATCTAACAAGTAATTAGACAAAAGGTAAGTGATCATCAGTGAACATGAAAAACAAGACAGACCCACTATCTACTGGTCAAAGAAGCAGAAAAGCATGATCTCCATGAAAAAAAGATCCCAACAAACAACTGTAGAGAAAAGTTTTCAATAATTATATGATCAAGAACTTATCAAAGGAAAAAAAAAAAAAAATACACAGTGACAGGTCCTGATCAGCAAGTAAAACAACAGTCTCAGAGAAACACAAAACAAAAAAGAAATATAAGCAGGAGAGTCTTTTCAAAAACATAAAACAAAAATGGTTCTTCATAAATGGCAAGATCAAGAACTTACCAAATGAGTGAGAAATCCTGAGACGCTTTCTGTGGGCTAGAAAAAGACTACCATTCAAAACAAACACAAAATCCTGAAACGTGACCAAAAGGGTGTCAACAGAATCCGTAGAAAAATAAATAAATCCAAAAAATAAAAACTCGATGAACCATCAAGATCATGATACATACCAAAAGACAAAAACCGTAGATGGAGCTGTCCTGAGCAACTGTGATAGTAAACCTCCAGCTGCAAATAATCTCTGTCACCCCATTCTCTCTCTCTCTCTCTCTCTCTCTAATGCACTCACACACACACACACACACTCTCTCTCTCTCTCTCTCTCTCTCAAATGAGGTTGTTCTGTTGTTCACTTCTTTACATTATATTTACTGAACCTGGCTCAGTGAACTATATAAAAGAGAGAGACAGGTGGATTGTACAAACAAGGTAACATACTTTGTTAAGATTATTTTGAGAAAAGGAGTTTATAAAGTACTTGCAAAGTAAACAAGCTTGCTTCAGTTTACTGTTTTCTCTCTCTCAGGAATTAATATAAAAATCAATAATATAGGAACGGTCACCTTCTATAAATTGCGCTGTCTTTTGTCGTTACTTTCTATGTGGATCGTTACGTGCTTGCTTTTGTCACCTTCTGTGACTAATCTACCCTTACTTAAAATCTCAAAAATGTTGTTTCTTGGGTTCTTAAATTAATTTTAAGTTAATTGTCGATTGTATTCGAATCTGAAATTTATTGGAATTTAAGAATTTTAAAAATCAGGATATGTTCAATCTAGATTTAAATGAATACCATTAAAATCTAGATATATTCAATTCAGAATGAAATAAAATTTATTAAAATTTAAATGTATTTAATTTAGATTTGTATAAAATCTAATAAAATCTAAGTGTATTAAAAAGTCATTGGCTTCACAATTTTCATATAAGTTTTAGTATATTCAATTTAGATTTATTTAAATTTTATTGAAATATATATATTTAGTTAGATGTATTTAATTAAGATTTTTAAAAAGTCCAATCAAATTTAGATGTATTCAAAAAGTTATTAATTTTTTAGATTTTATATAAACAATGAAATTTGATGGATTTTGATGGATTTGAGAGTAAAATTTGAGAATAGAAAAGACTATCACAAATCCTACCTATTCCTAAATATTCCATTGGATTTCATAAAAAACTTCAATAAAACCAATATAAAATCTATAAAGTCCATAAATTCAATCAAAATTTAGTATTTTAGTAAAATCTATCAAACTCCAATAAATTTCTTAATTGAATTCACCCTAAGATATCACGCCTTCAATAAAGTTTATTACTTGTTCATGGGTTTTTTTTTTTTTTTTTGTATATATATATATATATATTTCAAGATTTTTTTGTTATTTTATATCACTTCCTATATAACAATTTGAATATGAAATATTATTGGATTGAAAGAGAATTTTTTATCATCAAACCACATTCCACGATCTTCAAACTTGTTATTATAGTTACTTTACATTAAACAGTATAAAACAAATTAAAAATATCCAACACATATATTTATAATTCAAATGATTAATATATTTTTCTTTTACACCCATAATGGGATTCAAGTCCAACCATATATGTGTGGAAGGTTTCAATAATAAATAAATAAAAGAAGAAGAAGAAGTTAAAAGATATATTAAATAATAAAATTTTACTCTTAGTTTTAAGATATCAATGTATATATAAGGGTTTTTCCTTAAAAAATATATGACAAGAAGTAGGTTAGGGTTTTTTACAAGATAAGTAAGGTTTTTTTAAGAAGAAGATAGATAAGTAGTTTGATTTTTACTCTCGCAACATCATAACATTTCTCCTGGCGGGATGTAAGGAAAACCATACCACAGACAAAGGTGTATACGCCACTTAATGAGTAATGGATGTACTCAATATATAATTTTAAGTGTCCCGAAAAAGTAATATATTTGTTAATTTTCAAATTTTTTAAAAGATAAACGTTAATATAATCGATACTTTATTATGACTGAGTATGGATTTTTTTATTTATAAAATAATAATAATAAAATTTTGCTTCACTTTCAAGTAGTATCCAAGTGATTTTTGAAACTAATCGTTTGTAAATTGAATAATACCGGTTAAGTAGTGTCCAAGTGATTTCTGAAACTATATGATCATTTGTGAATTGAATAATACTAAAAAGCATTACTTTTTATATTTTTGTATGAATCGGATCCAATATATTTACATTTATAATTTGTTATATAGTTTCTTTTTATAATAATTGAGAAACTTCATGACGCTGACCATTGACTCATTGAGTAGCACTTGAACAACATATTTGATTCTTAGAAACTATATATATATATATATATATAAAGAAAAAGAAAAGAAAAGAAAAATAAATAGAATGTGCTCCATTATTTATTGCTACAAGCATTGATGATTTGATGACTTTTTTAGTTATATGATGGTATCTCTTCTTTGAATTATCAAAACACATTTCTTTTCAACTTCCAAACAATGTATTGAACTTATAACTTAATAAATTATTATAGTTGTTGATTCAGTTAAGTTCACATGGGCCATCCAAAAAATAATAATAATTATCAAGGTTCTCATGCAATGCTATCCACAAAACAAAAGACATGATTCATGAGCATTTTTTATTTTATTAACTTGTTGCAATAATGGGGCATCAAAAGGAGCCAAGGAAAAAAAAAAAAAAAGCATGGCCAAGAGGAAAGTTTAAATGCAACATTAAATTAAGAATCCAAAATTTGGCCAATTTTATCTTTTGTCAAATATATATATTTGGGAACATTATTGGATTTGGATTTTGGAATTTATATATTTTTTCTTTCAAGGGGCAGGATTTTGGATTATATTAGTCTATGTCTTGAGGTAGGTGGCTGCATTTCAATGGTGGGCCTTTTTAGATGGTTGCACTATTTAACAACATATTCATGCTTCAAATCTTGGGCAGTTCATCAATTAAATTTGGAAAGAGACATACTTGCTTTATAAGAAATAAATTATGAAAAGAGAAAAAAAAATGTTGAAAATCCATTATCCTAAAGCTATGATACTACATAAAATTACAATCAATTCACAATTTAAAAATAAATATAACTCAAACCTATAATTTCAGTGGTATAAATTTGATAAGTATATTATTACGTCAATATCGTCGCTTCTATATTCGAAAGGAAACAGGAAAATCTTTGGCTTTGTAGATATTCATAGGGAATTCGAGCCCATATAATAACTTCATATAGTTAAAGGTCAATATTTTAAATATTAAGATTTAAAAGATTAAAGAAAGCATAAAATGTTTCTCAAAGTTGTCATGTAACTTTAAGGTATCCATATAATAGCTAGATCCTCGATTTTAAATTAGGGTTATTATGAAAAACCCCCCTGAAATGAAACTTAATCGAAATTTACCCCCCATTTTTAAATTATTAGGTAAATTACCCCCTGCCGTTAACTTTCCGTACAAAATGTTAACATTTTCCATCCGAAATAGTAAAATGACCAAAATACCCTTACCATATCCTATAAAATTCCTCTTATACCCTTCAAACTTATGAAAGGACTAAAATGTCCTTTAAATTCTTAATTAATTAAAATATTAAATAAAAAATAAAAGATTTAAAAAAAAAAAATTTCTTCACACCTCTCTTCTTCTCTGCTTCTGCCCTTCTTCTTCTGCTTCTGCTCTTCTTCTTCTTTTTCTTCTTCTTCTTTTTCTTTTTCTTCTACTTCTCTGGGTTCGATTCGAACCCAGTTTCTGGGTTCGAATCGAACCCAGTTCTGGGTTCGTTGGAACCCAGTTTCTGGGTTCGAAGGAACCCAGATCTGGGTTCCAATACGAACCCAGTTTCTGGGTTCGAAGGAGCCCAGATCTGGGTTCTAATGGAACCCAGAACTGGGTTCGATTCGAACCCAGTTTCTGGGTTCGAATCGAACCCAGTTCTGGGTTCGTTGGAACCCAGATCTGGATTCCAATACGAACCCAGTTTCTGGGTTCGAAGGAGCCCAGATCTGGGTTCCAATGGAACCCAGAACTGGGTTCGAAGAAACCCAGAACTGGGTTCCAACGAACATAGTTTTTGGGTTCGAATCGAACCCAAAACTGGGTTCGTTGGAACCCAGTTTCTGGGTTCGTTGGAACCCAGAACTGGGTTCCAATGGAACCCAGAAACTGGGTTCCAACGAACCCAGTTCTGGGTTCCATTGGAACCCAGATCTGGGTTCGATTCGAACCCAGAGAAGTAGAAGAAAAAGAAGAAGAAGAGCAGAAGCAGAAGAAGAAGCGCAGAAGCATAGAAGAAGAGAGGTGTGAAGAAATTTTTTTTTTTTAAATCTTTTATTTTTTATTTAATTTTAATTAATTAAGAATTTAAAGGACATTTTAGTCCTTTCATAAGTTTGAAGGGTATAAGAGGAATTTTATAGGATATGGTAAGGGTATTTTGGTCATTTTACTATTTCGGATGGAAAATGTTAACATTCTGTACGGAAAGTTAACGGCAGGGGGTAATTTACCTAATAATTTAAAAATGGGGGGTAAATTTCGATTAAGTTTCATTCCAGGGGGGTTTTTCATAATAACCCTTTTAAATTATTAGAATCATTAAGCTGAAAAAACTGTGATTTATAAGTTAAAAATTAAATGAGAATGAACTCAATGTTGATCTACTAAATTGTATTTTTTAAAGAATCTAATTTTCTTGAATGAAGATGTAAGTTGCTTGCTTTAAAATGAAAGTGTAATTGTCCTCGTGCGAAACCTGAGAAGATTGCAATTAAAGAGTGAGATAACATTGACAATGTCGGTCAGTTTGCAAACGTTTGGTTGATAATATTAATCAAAGTGCCTCCAAAAATGTTTTGAAACAATCAACTTTTCTTATGCCTCTGTTAATTTTTCTAAAAGAAACATTGAAAAATAAAAAGAAGTTTATCTTTATTATTTGAAAAAAAGTGGCTCATGATGGGAGTCGCTTACCAATCCAAAAAGTTACAAAATCCAATTCAACTTCTGACTTTTGATCCACATCATCATCATCATCATCATCGTCATCATTATTATTATATGTTCACAAATATTTCATTTAACTTACAAGCATATATTCAAAATAGAGATAAATTTTCCTTTTTTAAAAAAAAAAAATTTAAAAATTTCTATTAAAGATTTATGACAAATAGGTTTTCAATTTTTTTTAGTATTTTGATTAAATTCTTAAGAGATTAAGTGTATCTATGTTTAATTTATTACTTATCATTTGATTGATCCCTAAAGCTGATATAAGTAAAAAGATTATGTTTTGTCAGTGATAATTTTTAAGTAAGATTTTCCTTTTAAGCTGATAGAACCAAAAAATAAAAGACACCAAACAAATTAGAGGTCAATTAGAATCTATTAGATCGAAAACTATTTATACAGTTTATATATCTATTTTCATCATTGGAAGTCAATTATTATGATAATAAACAAAGAAAACTATTTGCGCAAAAGCAAGGACAGAGCTTTATGGTAGCCAATGCACTGTTTAATTTGAAGTAGTGTGGTTATAATTATGAATTATAGTTATTAAAATATAGATTATCCATATTCAAAGAAAGATTATTGATATCATAGCATTATTATGTTATAATTTATATTTGATAAATTTAATCATTTGAATATATTTGGATAATATTTAATTGATGTTTGATTTTACTTGCATTTTATGTTTCTTTCATATTTTGTTTAGTCTTTTTACTTTTATTTTTATTAACATAGTTATTTATAATATGAATATTGAGAAATAAAACTTATTATATATCTGCTCTCAAAAAGAAGATAAACTTATTATATCTTCTTTAACTAGATATATTCATTTTTTTTTAATTTATAAAATATTTTTATACGTCGAAGTTCATTTAAAAAATTTATTTAGCTCACTCTGATGTAGAATCTTGGTTACGTCTCTATACAAAAGTTTATAAAATTCTTTTAGTAAATATAGAGTTTCGACCATCAAAAAGAATAGAAATGTACACATTCACCTAAGAGGTAGTATGCATTTTTAAGTAAAAATTTTTATGATAAGTTCCAAAATTAATCTCCAACATGAAATTATCTACAATAATGGATGATCAAAGATGAGGCACTGTTAGGCGATAGGGGTTTTAAAGGGACAAGACATTTAGATTGTAGGTGGTCCTCTTAAACAGTGCAGTTAGGCAATAAGAGCAAAGCTGGTCCCTCTTACAATTAGTAGAGCCTGCCCTTGACCTTACAAGGCTGTTTTTTCCATGCTTAGACTTAGACCCATCTGGCCATTTCCCTAAAAATATCAATGTCTCCAGGCTTCTTCACTTACTCATCTCTCTAGGTGCATGTTAGTTATGGCTTCTACTTTGGACCATCTCACTTAATGCACCCAATTCTATGCTTCAAGTCTGAACATGAGCAATTTTTTCCACCCATCTTTCAACTGATATTTTAAAGGTTTGTTATGAGTAGTTGTTTGAGTGATATAATCATTCAAAGCTTGACAGATTTCATATTAGTAGAAGGTCTGCGTCTTAGGGATGAGGCAACTAAAATAATTGTAAAGCAAGAGTTCAGGTTTATAAGAATTTGTATTATTAGATCCTGATTTATATTATTAGATCCTGATCTCAAAGATGACTAGAACAACTTCTGTTTATAGTAAAATTATTTAATAAAATATAATTAATATTTTAAACGATATGGGTATTAATAATGACTAATTAGCTCATTACTACGGGTAGTTATCCCTAATACAATCATAGATTTTGGGGTTTTATGGGCTCACATAACCCAGTACCGGGTTTTGTATTGGTCGTCATTTTCAACGCTACATCTCACCGAAAACCTCTATTTTCAATCAAATTCAACTCAATCTAATTAAATCAAACTAAACTTAACCCTAAACATCAATACTCAACATCCAAAACACAAAAAAAACTCGAAAAAAAATCCAAAAAAAAAACCTTAAACAATCAACAAAAAAAAGTCAAAGATCTCATATCATAAACAATGAAAGAGGAAAACAAGGTTGGCAATGATAGTTTGGGTAAAATGGGTATGTGGCACAATTAATTTGTTTGAGGGGTTAACAACGAATATTTTTAAAAATATGGCTAAAAATGAATTCTAACATTCTTGCATCGGTATTTTTTTGCATTTTTCACTTTAATCATTAATTCAAGTGATTTCAATGTATTTGTTTTTTCATTTAGACCCTGTTTGTTACACAAGTTTGGATTTGGATTGGCCATTTTGAGTTCAAATCCATGTTTGGCAAAAGTCATGAGATTGGATAAATTCACTTTGAATGACATTATATATTATAAATAAAAAATTATGAATTCCAGTCAATTAAATAAATAATAATTTTTTGACATAATAAGGTTGGTCAAGTAATATATCCTTTATAGTTGTACTCTGAATATTGTATCTTCAAATCACATTTTGTTTGTTAAATCCCGAACATATGTAATATTTCAATAAGAAATGAAAAATTATTTTCTAAGCGAAAGATTGTGACAAACAAACGTAACTGTATAAACTTTTTTCGTAAGATTATATGTCTGTTCAATATTTTCGCGTGCACCTTATGAAAACACTATTGTATGAAAGGTTGATCCATTATTTATAATTATCTAGCTTAAATTGAAATCAAATGCAATAAATAATTATATTAAGTAAAAGTGTTTCAATCTGTCAACCTGTGCCCTCTAAAATAAATACACCTGCCATCACTAAAGGTTCTTAATGCTAATAAATTGAATTTCCAATCATGTTTTTGAACACAATATTCAATCTTATTTATTAAAAACATCAAGTAAGACCAAATTCAATGAATATATATTAAAATAAAACTAGAACCATCTTAATTAAATGTTCCTCTAGAACTAGCTAGAAACCATGCTGCAACAATTAAACCCATATTCTTATTCTATTGAAAGATATAACTAGTTATCATCTGACAACCTATTAGGGTCACATCAAAGAATTCCTTAATTTGATTAAGTTTAATTGCCAATTCTACTCCTTCTTGATGTTACTCCCCACCAATTCTACTCTACCATCCTTTAAAGACACTGGAGCTCCAAATCACCAACAATGATGATGTTGAAAACTCCATTTCCTCTCTATCTCTCTCTAAATTATTGGTGGGAGAAAATAAATAATACAAGAGTAGAGTTGGAAAAACTTTCGGTAAAACGGACATGCCATACCATACTATATCATGTTGTACATATACCATGTTGTCCATATATCTTACTAGGATGACTTGATATGCGACTATTGTTGAATAATATTATAGATTACTTTAGCATAATTAGTCTCATTTTTTTTTTTTTTCTAAATCTACCATTCTTGGTTCACATTTCCAAAAACCAAAACCCAACACCGCCCCACCAACCATAATTACAACTTGTCCACAAAATCTGAAAAAGCAATGCGGAAGAAAGAGCGAGATTGAGGATTTGATAATGTGATGGGGTCCATTAGAAAAGATAAATCCAGATCGGGTTTTCGTTTTTTAGTGTGATAGCCAGCGATGCAATGCAAACCCCATGTTTGGGCTCAGAGATCCTGAAAAGTTGATGGAAAAAGTTGCACATATTTTGCTGGGGTTTGTGGTAGCAAGTGAAAAGAAACGAGTCATGGGAAGAACAATTCCTCTCATGTACTGCCAAATGTGAGGCAAAAAAGGACCCCATAAATGTTGATGTCTACACCTTAACCAAGTGATGAGTGCACTTATTTTACCTCTGGCTCTCAGATGCCTGGCTAGCTACTATCACTTTGAATGTGTTGGTACAAACTTTAATATTAAACACTCAAACAAATATATATATATATATATATGATTAAAAAAGCGCTTAACCTTGCAACTTCTATCTCCACAATTTTATCCACTAATGTGATAGCTAAATTGGTCTATTATATCATTCAATAATATTAGGTATTCCAATTTGTATGCTAATTTTAATGTAATGATTTAATTATTTAACCTGGGTTAAATGAGAGAAGTTGGTATGGAATTGGGGATGTAAAGTTAGGATGTTTAACATTATTGTTTTTTGTTTTTTTCCTAATTTATGATCGATTTAATTGAGTTTTTAAAAAAAAAGGACAATGCCCAATTACTGTTAGGAATCTATGTCTAATACAAAGTATGAACAGAATTTGATTGAATAAATTACAGTAATATGATACAAGGCATGATTAAAGGATAATTAATTGAAGTTTATAGGGAAGAATTTAATCTGTATATAAATTTAACTTCAAAATGGAAAACCATTCTTACTGAAGACCTGCTTCGAGGAGCCAAGCACAATCCAGGAACAGAAACAGATTATGTCTGATGGCACCGGGCTGGTTTATTTTGTTAGGCCCATTCAACTTCTGGGCCTGAAAATTTCAGTGATGATTTGTTTAGCCTTGCTCAGGATTTTAGGTTTTTTATTTTTTAACCTAGCACTATATGGGTTAGAAGCTTGATTGTAGATATCAAGAAAAATCACTATTTGTACGGCATCTACTTCCATAATGAAAAATCATTCACATAAACTTATAATATCCATTTGGTGGAACTTAAAACGTTACCACTGAGACAGATGGGGTATGTCAGTCTAATGTTCCTATTAACTTTTTTTTTTTTTTTTTTTTCTCTTATACATCTTTCCATGCTTCAAAAAAGTTTTTAAATTAAAAATAAATTGGCTAAATTGTTCACATAATAATGGGTTCAAATAATCCACTCAACTGTTCCACCTTCATCTTCCTATCCTATTATATAACCTAAAAAGATGAAAAAATAAAAAATAAAAAATGAAAAAACTGTTCATATTATTTTGCTGTAGTGAATTATTTATGGCCTCCATCTATTATTTCACGAATATGCGATTTAAGTTGATATTGGTGCATAAATTTTCTGTTGAAAGTTGCAGCTCACCAATGTCTATGAACTTGCATCATAAAGCATCACTTAGCCAGAATTCTAATAATTTGCACAAACATACATTTTATAATATTTCCTTACAGCTATCATTAATATACAGGAGGAAACGTAGATGGTAGCGGTAGCAGAGATTTCTGTACGGAAGTGCCATCAGTGTTACATCCATGTGTCGAACATGCACCCGTCGGCAGAACGATTACATCCAGTCCAATAGTTAGTCCATGGCCATTTGCTACTTGGGAATTAGATATGGCTAGGACCACTTCCAAACGGCAACCTCAGGAAAACAAAATGGAGATATTAGTGGTATTATCTTGTTAGCACAAATACGGATATGTAATCTTTACTTCATTTTAAAGTGTACAATTTGTTGGCCCCTCTTAAGAATTTCATTTTAATATTTCCATGGAGATATTAATGGAACAACATTCAACCTGATATTAACAAGTTTGCTGCACTTTCTAAATGTTAATTTTAGTGCATTGGTCCAGACATGTAAATAGATGAAATGCAGATAGACAAGTTAATACTGCTCTTATAGAGCTGCACAGAAGATATCTAAATGTTATAAAAAAAAAATTAAGATTCTAGCTTGGAGAAACAAATAACATAACATATAATACAGAAGAGTTGCTAACATTAGCTAAACATTATGAGAGCTAGACATCATATTATTATACAAATACAGTTGATGAAACTCATCCCATTAAACAACATTTTCTCAGACTCAACAAAGATTTAAAGAATTTCATCCAGACTCCCTTTATTTTCAGTGCTGTGGAGTCAGCGAAGGGAACGATGGTATGGACTGTAGTATCAATTTCCGCCCACTCCTACGAGTAGGAGATGACCCCAAGCCGGTGTTTGGTGGAGAGACCCTCTTGCTGTTGGGAGAAACGGTCTTGACACCGGAACCGGGAGAGCTGTTGCCTTGTAGAATCTCAGGCATCTCGTCTTCTGGAGCAGCAGTTTGGAGACGCTTCTCAAACTTGGGTTGTGATCGGAGAATATTAGGCTTTCCATAATTGAGTCCAGTGTAAAATGCAGTGGAGGATCCGATAGAAAGTAAGGACCGCGGTGGCTTGAACTTGGATGAAAATGGTATCTGAACCAATGGTCTGCAAACACGAGTATTAAACAGAAAGCTAATAACAATAACTGTAACTTTGTAAGGTAACGAATGGTTCAGATATCAGACCTGGAAAATTGTAATGGTGTTGTAGGAAGAGCAGAACCAGGATTCTGCTCTTCATTATTTGGAATTTCAGTTCTCTGCAAAATTGGATCCACTCCACTCTTTTCACTTGTCTCGGTTTCTTCTTCTTCTGGTTCACCTTCTGTTTCTATAATTGCAGACCCTGAATTCCAATATAACCAACAAAGTCCAACGAATTATTGAACTAAAACACATCAATTATAAAGACACGGGATATGAAGGTACTTGTAGAGAGCAATATGTACTAAATAGACTAGGACAGACTCACCATCCTTACGACCGAATGCATTCTTACACCCTTCACATCTGCAGTTAATGGAGCATCCAACGCCACCCTATGGAGATAAAGCAAAACAGTCGTTAAACACTTTATATAAAACATGGAAAGCATTAAGAATGTATCGAGGAGTCAAACTCAAACCTGATAGCATTCACAGTATTTCTTAAGACAACTTGATTTCTTGCAGTTGCATCCTCTTTTATGTCTAGCTGAAGCGGGGGTTTTGCTAGATTCATCCTGCAAGAGTAAACAACAATAAGGTTAACTAGCAGCTTGAATCTGCTGACTAATCAGAAAGCATGGTCAGAGTTAATCTAACCCCATGTTCGGGTACTGAATCAGAGCTCCTAATCACTTTAGGAGCAAACGCAAGAGGGTTTCGAGATTCAATCTGTTTGCGAGTTGCAAGAACAGTATCTTCATGAATAGGCTTGTTGAAGCAATCCTGACAGGAACATGGTTCTATACAATAGACTCCAGCAGCAAAGCATTCACAGTAACTGCATACAAAAATACAAAAGAAAAGTGAGAAGCATAAATGCATAATACATGTAAAATCAGTCATCTTCCTTCTCTGTTCCTTTTTTATTTTTGGTTACCTAAACATTCATGACATGAAAAAGAAGGCAACAGATATAGAAGCAATACCATTAATTGGGGCGTGGGGGGTTAGTGCAAGAAGGGCTCATTTATTCAAAGAGGGCAGTAAATCTTGAGACATCAAGAAGCGATATGAATGTAATTGTCATTTTCTCAAGTTCAATTTACTATGAATTTCAGTGCTGGCTAACAAATATTCTTTAATGTGATAGTGTTCAAAGTTGATGGATCTATGAAAATTTGTAACATAATATATAACTGCAATGGCAACTAACAACCTGCCGCAGGCACACTGGCCCTAAAACTTTGGTCCCTAAGTCACAGAGTTAAGAATTCCAAACTTACAGTTTCAAACACTTTGACTTTTTACAATTGCAACGCTTGCAAGAAGCCTCGCTTTCTCCTGCCTGTTCCAACCTCCGCCTGGAGTCCAATTTTAGACCATAATGTAATGATAAGAAACAAAAATAAGACTAAGACTCAAAACATAGTGGCATGATATAAATTAAACACATAGTCAAGTACCTTTTCTTCTTTGGGCTATTCTGATTAGATTCTTCCCCGATTAAATATGCAGGTGACTGAGAAGCATCTTCTGCCAGTGCAACTCCATCATCAACAGAAACCATGTCTCTTTCAGCAGAGGCTGAAGTGAAGGTTTCTTGAACTGGTTCTTGACCAATTTTGGGAGAATGAAAGGAGGCAGTAGAGCAGGGCACGCTTAGCTGTCTTCCAGAAGAAGACAAAATTTCATGCTTGAAATTTTTGTTGTCCTGTGAAGATAATGCTAAAGCATTCAAGTGCAAACCAATTCCAGGCAAAACACACCGAGGAGAATCACTGGTAGGCTTAAGGGGCACCAGTTGCTTTTCCTTAGAGGCTAAGTTCTCATTGGATTGCAGCATCATAGAAGAACTACAATTTGAACCATCATTTAAGTTCTTCCTCCGAGCCACCCGTTCAAAATCTAGACAGCGCCTCAGCATACCACGATGCAAAGTAGAAACACGCTGCATACAAGAGAAAAATCACTTAAAAGCAGAAAAAAGAACATTACATTTCTGGACAGACAAGTGAACACAAATCTCAAAAGTAAAAAATATGAATGACTCTTCTCAATGCAAAAGTTTTAACTTAAGTTAGTTTCAAGAAAAGGAAAAAAAAAAAAGTTTTAACTTAAGTTGCCAACAAGACCATTTGTCTACTAAAAATAACAGAAAGAAACCAAATCCAGGTCTAGCTACATGAGTACAGCATTTGTAAGTACAATATCAGTACAGATGTTCCTTTTCAACAGCATATTAATTTCAATGATGGTAATTACAAATTAGTAAATTCACGTTTCCATGACAAACAATGACTTCACATGCAGTGAAGTTAACGAAAAGAAACTTAGCACATAATGAATTTGAAGTAGCTAACAGTAAAAAATTATAACTTTTACCTTAGAAGCATCTTGAACATACACTCCGTCCTCATCACCCACTTTCTCACTTGGATTCCCACTTAGGCAATTATTTAGATCATCACTAGCAAGGTTGTCTTCTGCCTCGTTTGTTTCCTTCAGCTCGCTGGTTTCTCCAGGCTGAGCAGATCGAGCTTCCATTTCATGTTGTTGACAAGAACCAATTGAATCAACCATTTGTAATTTTGACTCCCCGCTAAGGCCACTTTGCGAGAATTGTGTCAGGAGAGAAGTACAAAATCTTGCCCTAGGGTCCACTGATTTCTGAATGAGGTTAAAATCCTCTGACTCATTGGAGTAATTGAAAATTAACAAGTCCTGAGAATCAGCAATCAAACTCTCCCAGTCACATCCCGCCTCTTCTTTTTTTTGCTCAATATGGGATGTGCCTTGTGGATGCACTTCATCTTCCAATGAATCATTTTCAGAGGCCTTTTCAACAAAGGGTGCAACTGAAGCAGATGTTCTAACCATTTCTGGCACACAGTTTGTGTCAATTACGGAACCTGTTGGATCGCAGTCAGGACTACCACAATCATATTTCAAGGCTCGTGGCAGCTCAATCACAAACTTTGAATCACTAGCAGGCTCAACAGAATCTTCTTCAATAGCAACCCCAGGACCAAAGTTTTCCTGTAGTTGAGCGGAGTTATCATAAAGCTGAGGTGCATCCATCGCAACCCCATCATCTGTGCAGACTTTATTCCCATTTTCCGAACCCACTTTTGTTGGATCTGAACAGTTATTACTCCTACAAAGAAACAAGACATAAGCAACATATTAATAAAACAAGAAGCCTATTAACATAGTCTAGAAATTAGCATGAACAATCAAGGAACATAGTCAAGCACCTTTTCAGGAATCTAGTTTCCTTGTGAGCGCTGACATGGGGCGAAGTGAATATGGATGGAAGGGACGTGAAATTCAGCGAGTTGAATGTCTGAGTAATGTGTACAGACTTAACAGGCTTGATAGGAGAAAGACTATTAATATAGTTAAAGACAGGGGAATCCTGCAAGGACTCAAAAAAGATCCTTCAAGTGTTAATGTGTATACTCAAGATAACAACTGAATCTTAAGACAACAAGTAAATTGAAAACAGATCTCAAGCATCAACTACCGCTGCATGCAGGATGTCATCTACTCTAAATCAGATAATCACGACATATAATCATCAAAAACTATCACATCAAAAATGAAAAATTAAGCGTGAATAAGATATCAGGACACTGCATACATCCCATAATGGGTATTACAGACACTAAAGATGCTTCTTCCCAAAAAAAAAAATGTAAAACCACTGTTTGACAATAGGTTCAAATAAAAATTCTGGGGGGAAATTGGTTTTGACAAAACCCTGGTTAGCAAGTGGTGGAAAACATAAAAAAGGTTTCCCTGAAATTAATTTCATGAATATATCAATTATCAGGCAGAGAGTAAGTGAATATAAAACACTTTCAAGTAGGAGATTTGTAAAATGATTCACAAAAATTTTAGACTTCTGCTCTGATATGAACTCAAAGATTGTAAAGAAAATAAAAATGGTCAAAAACCAACCTTTACATGGATTACCGAGATTGAGTTGGTAGGACAACCAGTTTCATAGAAGTATAAACTGAAAGGATCTCAACAAAAGAAAAAAACAGTATCCAAACACAAACACTAGAAAGCAGCAAATGACCATTTAAAAAAAAAAACTGATAAAATTGAAGTTAAACTGAAGATCTACATCAGCATGAACCATAATTCAGGAATTCACTCAAATGAAACCACTTTCCAAAACTCATAACCACAAAACACAACAACTCCCTGCAAAAAATAACAATAATAATTTTTTTAAAAAAAAAAAAACACCCAATTCAACGAACCAAACAACCCAAATCCACCAAAACACAGAAAAGTCAGCACACCCCATAAACGAAACCAAACCACATGCAACAAAAAAACCACACACCTCGAATTTAGAGAGTGGAGTAGCGATCTGGGTTGCCTTGTCTGGGGTGTCCATGTTTACACAAGAAACACTTCCAACGTATCTCACACCACACACATCCCTCTCTCGCTCACACACACTCACTCACACACACACACACAATCACACAATCTATCTATCCATATCTACAACAGCCAACTAAAAACACTTTCTCTCTCAATGAGTGAAATGAGTTTGTCTAGTTGTCTGTGTGTACTATACTACTACTAATGAGATATTCAAGAGGGAGCGGGAAGGCGGGAATGCCTTTGTGTTTGTATGTGTGTATGTGTGTGTGTGTGTGGTGGGACTATTATTTTTCTCGTGTAGATAACCCACAAAAATTCATGAAGAGACCCTACCAACACAACCCCACCTCTGTGTAACAGCTGTCTCTCTCTTTCTCTCTCTATCAACATAAACAATTCCTTCGCTTTAAATAAAGTAACGCCCTCCCACTGTGGTTATTTTAGTTGATACTCGGATCTTCTTCTCTTTACTTTTCTTTTTTCTCTTCGTTTAAAGACATCAAACTAAACAGTGTGCTCGTGTCTTTTGAACTGCTCGGTAAATGTATATGTAAATTGCAAGTGCTGGTTCTGTTTTGGATTTTTATGCCATTTTAGTTACTGACACTGTAGATCTTGTCTAAGTACATTTTTTGAGGGGGTGATTTTACCTTTTTAGCCTCGCACTTTCTTGTGAAAATTAACATCAAAATGTGTTGGTCCATTCATTTTAGTTTTAGGTTGTAAGGGTATGTTACATTTTGACCATTTGCAAGTTTTTTTTTTTTTTTAATCCTATTATTATAATTCCTTTTTGAGTAATGTTAGTATACCCAAATTTTTATTTAAATGACATGACATCATAAAAATGATCAACGTCATATTAATTATTATATTATTTTTATAATTTATAAAATATTGATAATTTACACATCATATTATTTTGATATCAATTTAAGTTAAAAATTTGGAAACGTTTGTCATTACTCTTTTTTTTAATTATTTACATGAATTTGTTGACATTACAGCTTGTGGTTATGGTTATGAGAGATTCAAATTCAGTTTTGATTTGATTTATATAACTGGTGACAAAGGTAAAGATGGACGCCCATAGTACCCTAACTCCCTACCTAAAAAGATTTTTGAGTTTTAACCAAAGGTGGAGGCAAAGAAGATGCCCAAAGTTCCCAGCTCTCGAAAAAATATATATATAATTTAAAAATTTGTAACTACTCAGTTCTTTAATACTAATAAATTTCTTCTTCTTTTTTTTCCATACTATTGTCTTTTTAGTTGTGTAGGTGCTAATAAAATTCGATTCAATTTTTTTGTGCTAGTCAAACAAATGCTTAATTTTTTAATGTTGGTTTATATGGTTTTCACAAAATTATAATTAGCACTTAATTTTGTATATATATTTTTTTATTAAGCTCAGTTGGACAAAATTTTGTGCCCCTCTCTTAATTTTAAATTCATTTTCTTTTGCTAACCTAACTGTAAAATTTGTTACTTTATTTCTTTCCTATTTCCTTCAAACTCGCATAGTCGCATGTGCTTTAAAAATAATGTATATAAAACTTAAAATAGAAATGGATATATTTCCTATTATAAAACTCTAAAACGTTATCTCTAGGAACATATGTAACTAAATGAAATTATAGTTTAAGTTTATATATGAATCCTAAGTTATTAAAGTAATGCTAAGTTTTTTAAATTTTTAATGTAGTATATGAGTTGTTAATATTTTATAAATCATGAAATGATGTGATAGTTAATATGATGTTAATGACTTATATATCACATTATCTGGACATGAGTTTAAAAAAAAAAAAATTAAAAACCTAATATTGCTTGATTTATAAATATTACATAATTTATGTTTTATAACTCTAAAATTATGACCACCATCAATGTGGCGGGTAATAGAGAGCGTGACAATATTTCAGATTGAGTTACTACACTATATATGGTTACAAAATCCTTGGTTTGGATTTGAATTAATTATTATATCGTAGCTTTACTTTCTAGGAAGATTTTTAAGGGCTCGAATTCACTTTATAATTTTATTTACATTAAATTTTTTCCACACCACACACACATGTATCATTTGGGGACCGTTTGATATGCTTTAATGCTGAGATATTAATTAAAATAAATAGATATTTTCAACCTGGAATTTCCCCTGTCTTTTTCCCTAATTAAATTTTGTATGATTTTTAGTAGCAGCCAAGTTTTTCCTTTTTCTTTTGTTTCCCACATGAATTTCCATATTTTTTCACTATTTTTGCAGTAACAAAATCTGTAAAACTGTCAAATGCTTTTAATGAATTCGTGAATAAGATCCCATATATTTTAGTTGCATTATAAACCTAAACGGCAAGAAAGGTTGATTATGATATTTATTCACAATTTATTAACAACTAGGGCAGTAAAAATAATTAAATGAGACATAAAACCGTCTGTCTTTATATTAATTATATAATACCATTAATATCTTGAAAATTGTGGGACTTTTAATTTTTGCTACTGTGATTTGTATTATATAATACATTTAGATCTAATCAATAATATTTGTTTAAAACCGTAGTTTATACATGCCGTGACAACTTAAAACTGAAATATTATAATAAAAGCTCTCTCAAAAAAATATATTATAATGAAAGCTCAATCGTTTTTCAAGAGAGCCAAAGACTTCCATTTTGTTGGGGATTTGCTCTAATTATAATTAGTATCAAATTTGTTTGTTTGGGATAGATACAAGGCATAGCAGATATATTTTTAACAAATTAAACCAAAATAGAAATATAATTATATAAACAATATTACGGGACAATAAAACAAAGCATATAAATATAAAATTTTCATCCTTGTCTTGTCTTGGTCATATCTAGCTCCATATAGACATATTTTTTAATTAATTTTTATTAATATAGATTATCATAAATCTACATATACTTATAGCAACTCATCATAAAATACAATTATCCATCCCTTTTCCTTGATAAAATTTGAACGTAAGTTGTTTGTGGCTGGACTAACACAATCATAGATCAATCATTTTCATGTCCAATAATCAAATTTGTCAACCATATGTTGTTGACTGGATAAAAATTTCCTGTAATTAGCTTAAAAAAAAACAAACAAACAAACAAACACCCCTTTTAGTCGAAATAATTACTCAATTCATGTAATATTATCTTTCAATTTTTGTTAAATCTTAAAACTTTTTTTCTTGTTTCGATAAAGAAGCCACATAAACTTATCCACCAAATGCCAACTGCCCATAATTTTTAGTCCAAAATCACATATGTAAAAGTTAATATAGTTGCAATCACTGTTTTTAGGTCATATTTACCACCAACCCTATCACCCAATTTGCTACCAATACCAACCATTTTAACACTTTCGTCAACATCATGTTGAAAAACGAGTGCAGCATAAGTTAAGATCTGTTCACTAGTCGTCTATAAATCTAGGACCACACAAAAGCATATACAATTTCCATATTATAATATATGGTTTTGTTGGTTGGCTCAGTCAATGCAATTTTAATGTCAGCGAGAGCAGTTATATACGGTATGACAAGTAGTAGTTAAATACCATTAAACATTGACTTAGATCTACGAAAAATTCCCGTGACCACCTGGATTTAGCTATTTTACTTTTGTAACCTTTGTTTGGTGCAAAAATTATTTCTTAGTTTGTAAAACGTAGGGGTAATATGGAGAATATTTCGTCCGGGTCAGAATCTAGAAAAATTGGCGGGCAAAAATTTGAAAAGGTGGGTTTGGTCGGGTCCATTACATTCGATGGACCCGTATATGTTGGTTACGTGTGGATTGGTGAATCGTTTTTGGCTTGCGGACTAATTGTGTGGATGACCAATTGGAGATAAGCAGGGTGCTGCATGATAAAAAAGAAGGGCCCCTCAAAACCATGTTTCTGTGTTTGGAATCACAGAAATTTATATAAAATTTGTGTTGATGTATTGGATTTGGAGGAGAGGAAGGAGACATGGATAAAGAGACATTAGGGGTTTATATTCTATAGTTTGTTGACCCTTCACATCAAAGTTTTAAATCTGCCTTGATTCCCAGTGCATCCCATCGATCATCATGACACGTGTACGGTTTGAAGGGGCCTTCATCACCCAATCACTCATTTATGTCCCACTCCTTGTTATGGTGGCAACATTAAAACGCTTGTACGGCGCATGTTAGCAAAAGAAGAATTATGAGATTTTTTTGCTTTTATTTTTATTTGAGTTTATCATATATGTTGGTCGCATGTCACGGACCGACAGGTTGAATGAACGTTGTCCACCACTGAACTATATTATTTGATATTGTTTCTTCTACAATTAACTTAATATTATGAAAATAGATATTCATCTTATATAACATTAAGTTTTAATAGATTTTAATTAATAATAACTTTATTGATAAGAAAATAATACTACCGTATTTTATTTCATGAGCATTTTATTAAAGGAATATGTATATATTTTCTCTCTCATTTTTTTTAACACATATTAACTGGATGAATCAGTAATAAATTCTTCACTCACACCTACATCAATTAAGTTATAAGTTCGAGTCATAACCCATTTCCCAAATCTTTATCTATGCTTAGGTTGATTGCGTTAGACATACATAATCAATACCCATTCATTCATTCATTTAATATCAATCTCAATCCTCTTAAATACACCTTTTACTTTTAACCAATCAAATATGATAACTTTTCCCAAGTTTTCCACAAAAAAAGAGTGGATTATTCTTGATAGGAACCTAGTGGTCCCGAAAGGTATATAAAGTAAAAAGGCGGGAGTCACATGAAAACGCACCGAAAAAAAAAGCCCTAGCTAGCATGCTCTAAAACAAATGAAAACCCAAATAAATGATAGATTTGTTTTTGTTCTTTTTCCACATTCTCTGCCCTCCAAACTCCATGCCTGAATCATAGTGTCCGCGACATGCGTTACTTCTTCTGATCATCACGTGCCCCTTTATTCAAGGCCAAAAATTATAACAATACACCTAAGAATCTTAAACGTTAACTTGTCAATTAATGATAATTATAATAAAACTGATCATCGGATAATCCTCTGATTTTATTTAATGTATACTAAAGTCTTGGAACCCTTTTGTGTGAATGTCAGATTTTTAGATTAATAGAATAAACTTAGTTGACTAAACTCCCATTCTTTATTTATTTATAATTATAAGGATGCTCTTGTTGCTTGCAAGAGACAAAAAAAAGTCAGAAATGAAGTAATGATGAGTAGCAGAGACTGTTGACACTGCTTATGAGTGTCGACATAGCCATAGACCACATAGTACAACGACCATGAAATATATTTATATAAATTTGGGTTTGGCAAGTTACTCTTGAAAGAATATGATATCTATTTTCTTTTATTTATTTTTGTCTAGTAAAGTGAGCTGCTGTGGACTTTGAGTGCTTTGTGTTTTTTGGATTCTGGGGTTGTTATGGGATTTTGGGGTGCTTTAATGGGGTCATGGAGCTTTTGTGTGTGTTGGTGCCGGGATGCTGAGTTTTATATTTCTTCATGTTTTGTTGCCATACGAAGTTTCCTAATTGACACCCATGTAAGGTTGATATGATGAGAGTACTATGTCTGGTTGTTTTGTGGATAGATTCTGGGGTTTTTTTGGTGCTTTAATTATGGTATAAATGGTGTCTGCTGGCTTTTGTGTTTTCAGGATTTTTGTATTTAATCATGTTTTGATGTTGTAAGAAGTTTCCTAACTGACACCCATATGAGGCCGTTCGTTTGTGTAAATTAATTTGCTCAATATGGATGGACATTCATGTTACATACAACATGGTGTTTGTGTCTATTAAAAACAACTGATTAAATTTTGAATTACTCTAAATAAATCTATTTAATTAGTTGTGCCTTAACCGACGGTACTAATTAACATAATTTTCTTTATGTTTGTATCTTTTTCATGAACAACTTTAAAATTTATTATGTCATAAAAATGATAGTTCATGTTATCATATCGTATTGATATTAGCTTAAATACGTTGTAGTTAATTTTTAATCCACTTGAAGACATTCATTATAAGTTTGGATGAATTCAAATATGATACATTTCATTAACTGTGCCAAGACCCTTTTGCTACATGTTCTTCTAGTGTTTCAAGTTGGTGGGAAACCTAATAAGCCTCATTCAACCAGCCTAGCAACTAATCTAGTTGAGTTAGGGCATAGTGATGAAATGATACAACCCCACTTTGTAGACACCAATAATTCACTTCAATAATGGAATATATTAGTTTAAAGAAGACCGATAGTTAATTTAACTAATTGTCCACCTGGAGGTGTTAAATTTGACATTATATGTCATGCATAAAATATAAGGACAATTATTCACTCTTAAATAGGTACATTAGATTGTGATGGAAGTGAGTTTCTACAGGGATGATGTCAAATTTCATACAAGAGAGATTTGGATGAACAATTATTTAACTTGGAAACATGCATATATAGAAACATTAGTGAAAGTTTAGGAACCTTGAATTTATGATTGTCCTGCATTTCAAATTAAAGTGAGATCCTGCAACTTGGGAACCCTAGTCCCACTCGTGAAGAACCCAAATCATCACAAAAAAGTTGTATGGACCACAATTGATAAAAAGGGCTGGCCCAATTCACACGAGTGATCCTTTTTAAGGCCAGATCTCTCAGGACCCATCAGAATCAGGGTCCAACCGCTTACCTGCCACAGAAGCAATGTATCATCTATCAACGTATGTACTTAATTATAGATGGCATAGATTCTGATTTGTTATTTTGTCAACCCATTTTAGTGCACAATATTTATATACTTTTAAAATAGTGTTTAATTCCTGAATTTAAATGTAATTATATATATATGTAAATTCGATGTAGGAATTGGTGGTTGATACCCTAGCTATACTTCTTTTTCATGACATGAGCCGAAAGGCAGGCCAGGAGAGGAATCAAAATTCCAACAATTCAAATATAATAAACCCCATAAAAAAAGAAGCCATAGACTGTACAATGATTGGTGGTTGATGAGCCACTTGTGGGAAAATTATGTGTGTGAAATCATGCTCTTTTATAAAAAAAAGGAAAAAAGAAACGTGGTCGTGAATGTGCTGGCAATACTTTAGAGTTTCGTGGAAGTGACTGTGTAAGCCATTAGCCTAGCTATTCCAAGGTCAATGACTTGGAGCTGACCTCTTCCTTTACTGTACCTTGACTCCTTGATAACAAACATGTTCTGCTTTTCTTTTTTTTACTCTTTCCCCACTGTCTTTGACTTGCTTTCCAATAATTTAACATATAATTATTGCTTTATGTACACATATATAGACTATAGTACAAATGGTATAGTTCTATTAGAAGTGCGACACTTAGTGGTGTATATATTCTTTTATATGTAATAATTTAAATAATGCTTTTTTTATTAGTTCCACCTTGCTTACTCATAGCAAATACACCAATAGTCATGCTTTCAATTACTTGACGCGGTACAATTTGGTCTGTGCTCTGACCTTGTGGTTTTCGAGTGGGGTTTGACTTTTTAAATCCAAAAATTGGTTAGTCAAACTAAAAAATTTAAAAATATAAATAAACAAAAGATTATATAAAATAAGGTAAAGTCCATTGAGTCGGACAAATCAGAGTGGTACATATACACATACACAGAGTTCTATGGTCAATGTATACTAATTTTTAAATTGTTAGAATCATTCATTGATTTCTAATGCTTTATAAGGGAGTTTTAACTACGTAATGAGACTGTAACATATATTTTAAAAATTAAGTTAAGATTTACTATGTAATAAGATTCACTGATAACAGTACTTACTGCTTAATGCTTCAATTGGATACACATATAAACTTAATTTGGTTTAGAGTGACAATATTTACACCCCTAAAGAAATGTATGTGCACCCCAAATTAACTTGTTTTAAATATCCAATATTATCCTTGAGTAAAATTATTAAAAGAGTAAATATTTTATAAATATGCTCACAAATTGTTAATTAAAATATCATGTATAATAGAATCCTTTTTACCTTTTTAGAACCTAATTTTTTTCTAAATACTAATCTTACACACCAAATTTTTATTAATTACTAACAGACATCTTTTCTCATTACCTCAAACATGGTTCTGATCGTGAACTTGGCGGGGATCGTGGCTGGTGTTTCGTATGCCATAAACAGTGGTTATCAATCATGGGGTCCCCTCTTTGACAACTTGTTCTTTGTTGTATAGGTGATTGCCCATATGCATCCTTTCTTGAAGGGTCTATTAAGTCGCCAAAATCGTACGCCTACTGTTATCATTGTATGGTCTATTCTTCTCGCTTCATCCTTCCCGTTATTGTGGGTGTGGATTGACCCCTTTACCTTAGACGTCGTAAAAGCTGCTGCCAACAGACAATGTGTCATCAATTGTTAGTGTATCATCTTCAGTACATAATTTTCACAGCGAACGCCATCTCTCATTTATAGCCTTGATCGGTGTATATAAGAAGAAACTGAGGTGTTAAAAATTAAATTTCGGATGATCTAAGTTACGTGCCCCTTCTTCAATCTTCGAAGCGTTTAATGGGTCATATTCGTTTTTGTATTGGAGCAGTAGGACAGAGACATCAACTAGTATAATGCTCTGGTTCTATCTTATTTTATATCTCATCTCATGTTTTGTCATTTCTACAGACGTGTTTTGTGTTCGTCCTTGTCACTTGTCCTGGACCTCTTATATTGTGCAGCTCTATTTTATGTATCTTAAGAACATGTAGAAACAATGCATTCGATCTTTACTGTTTGACTGATAGAAAATTATTATTGACATATAAAATAGATATAGATGAGAAGTATTTATAAAACTTATAAAAATACAGTATAATAAAAAAAAAAAAAAAAAAACCTTGATATTTAATGAAGTTTAAAAATAAATTAGAAAAAATTTAAATTTTTTAAGGGGGTGTGAAAACAAAAGAGGTGTACATACCATTTTTTAGGGTTGGAAATACTGCCACTCTTTGAGTTAATTAGTGTCTGTATTCAATTTGATTTAGTAGTCCACCCAATCCAGTTTACTTTCATTTACCATATTTGGGGTGTGTTTCTTCATTATACACTAATATTTGACTACTGATGTTTGTCTACTCCTCAGGCCGGGTTTTTCAAAATGTAATTTTATGCAAGATCACAAAGTATAAAAGTTGATTAAAAGTTGAAAGTTTCAATATCTAATCTCCCAATCCACTAAAGTAGCTTTCACTTCCTTCTGGATTCTAATGTGTCTGCTCAGCCAAGACTTTTTGGCATATACATGATCAAGTTCATAGAACTTGAATCATTTTCTCATCCCAATCCATCAACTTTTGAAAGATTCTGTGATGACGTAACCATCAATAATGTTAACACATAAGTACTGTCTTCCTCTTCTCTTTTTTTTCTTTTTTTTTTTTTTTTTCTCTTTGAAGAAATAAGTACAGTATATTTTTCTTTTTTATTTTGAGGAGAACTTTATTTTGATTACTATACTTTTAAAAAAACTTCTCATTTTTAAATGTGAATCTTTTTATAGCGTCTACAGGCTCTTACATTTAAAAAAAAACTCATCAAATTAGTCTCTCTGATATAATTTTTTACGATCAACGTCAACAAAAATGGTAAAAGACTGTTTTGCTTTTAATTTTATATACACTTATAACTATTGTTTTTATATAGTGTTTTTTAATTTTTTTTATTTGACATGTGTTCTTATATCTCTAATTAACATTAAAAGATAAAACCACCCCATATGTATAACATTTGACCATTTGTTGAGTAATGGTAAGGGTTAATTTGATAAGCTTTTTGAAGGTAAGAAACCATAAACATTATAAACGGATTCACATTTAAAAATAAGAAATTTTTTAAAAAATTAGGGATGAAAATGAAGTTATCCCTTTATTTTAATAAAAAAAATTTAATAAAATGGAATTAAATTTAACGTAATAAAGACAAACACAACGGTTGAATTAATCTGGACACTTTTGATGGAACATATATAAATTTGTTGCAATCTTTAGGGTTTTCAAAAATGTAATACAATACAAGGTAAAAGTTAGATAGAAATTTTTTCAATTTCTTATCTCCCAATCCACTTAATTAGCTTTTCATTTCTTCTGGGTTGCAATGTCTCTACTTTTGCCTCACTTTCTCGTTTATACATGACCAAGTTCATAGAACTTTAATCATTCCCTGATTCGAATCCAATAATTTTTGAAAATTCTGTGATGTGTAATCTCTAATAATGATTCATTTTTTTTTTTTTTTAAATTAGGAACTTACATTTTAATAAAAGTTAACATGATGAAAAAATTTACATTTAAATTGAGAAGGATAAAAACAACGGTTGAATAAATTTGGATGGTTTTAATTTTGTGAACTTCTTGTATAATATTTGACAGCCTGTTGATCTCGTTGTTGAAACTTGGAATGTCCAAACTTTTCCTTGTAAGTTCCAAATTTTCGAATTAGAATGAAGAAGACAATTTTTTTTTTTACAATTGAATGGGATTAAAAGGCCATGACAGTTGTCATTATGTGATAATCTTGCAACAGTTAAAAACTGTAATTCAGAGATATCTGATTACAGAAAATTGACAATTCTGTGATCTTGAAATGAGTCGTTTTAGTACAATACATATGATAATTGAATGTCAAACAAATTAAATCTTGCCGTAAATTTAAAGAAGGATGCTTCTTTATTCGGCTGCCAAATATATTCTCTCTACCTGACTAGAAGACCATGACACCATTAAGGATCATTTTGGTAGGCAGACATTTAGAAAAAAAAAATAATAATAAATAAATAATCAGTTTAAGTGTTTCTCTTTTCATTGTAGAAATCTTTGCCTTTCAATTATAAGAATAAGTATCTGAATTTTATAAGTAGTGACTGATTTCAATAGATCCGACAGTCTTTCAACACGTTTAATGTCAATTCAAAAAATAAAAAGTTTTCTTTTAAAAAATATAATGCTTATTGCAACCAGAAACTACAAAAGAAAAGTGTAGGTAAAATTGTTTGGATTAATATTATCATTGATTTAAACGTCCACTTTTATGAAAATATTTAAATTCCTAAAGTAACCCTGAATGAAATGTCTATAAAATACAATTAAGCTCAATCTTCTAACCCAAACAAAAGCTGCATTTAATGTCCGTTTCTAGAATCAAAGCACAAAAGTTTGCTCCTACCGTCCAATTTCGACGATGGATTCAAGAAATGGGTTCACTTTGTCAGTTTATTACATGGTTTTGTATTAGAATCTCTATTGTTTAATATTGAAATCTCTACCCAAGTTCAAAGTGACTCAATGAGATTCAATCTTCCTTCACTGTATGTAGTATATACATAGAGAGGCAGACATGGATGATTTTGTTTATGGGTAGAATTAAGGAACTGCATATACTGTAGTTAGGCATTGCAAATCTTTTCTTCTTTCGGTTTCACACTGTTTTTCTGGATTTTTTTTTTTTAATTTATAAACAAAAAGTAAACACCAAATTACGTGAACTAGGTTGTGTGTTTATCATCTTTCATTTATTTAGATAAACATGTTTTGTTTGTGTTTTTAATAACTTTTCTTGGATGTAATGATAAAAATACTATGGGGTTATTTATGGTATTACAAAGGGTGCTTGAAGTGAAGTTCTAATTTTCAAGTTACGTGACCGGGTGTATTGAAAAGTTGGGTGCTTAAATAATTTGTCTGGGTGGTAATATTGGCACCCTGAGAAGTTTTTTTCGAACAACGTAAAAATTTCTCAAAAGTATTTTTCTAGGATTATTTGGATTAAAAGAATCACATCAGTGCATAAATTAAAATTAATATTATTTTCTCTCACTTTAACATTAATGGCAATAGTTTAGAAGATGTGGATTCTTTTAGATATACTACAATAAAGTTGTAGATTTAAATCAGACGTTTTATTTTTAATCTCAAATTATAATAAAAAAAAAAATTGTAACGTGCAATATTTAGATTTCGGCCGCCCATAATATATGAAGACCTAAACAGTGAGAGGGGACTAACCTAATAATTTTATAAACTTATTTGAGTGTTAATTTTTTTTTTTTTTTAAACAAACCCTCATTTTATGGATTTCTGTGGATATAATATATATAAACCTAGTGCTGATAGACCATTTTAATTTGTTATGTGATAGATGGTCCAAAATCATATCGTATCAAGAGGAAAATGACCTTACAAACAATTATTTAATATTTTTATGAGTTGTAACCATTTTTCAAGCAATCAGTGTTCAAAACGTATTAATTTATAATTGATGTATAAAACTATTTATAAATATCCTCTAGATAAAAATATTATAACATAGTAGATGATATTGTATGTCACGGGTAATAGTTATTAATCATTTATTATATTACTCGTGATGAATGATCTAATAAGTAAATCAACTTAATATATAATGATTGAAAATGAGTTCTTTTGCAAATGAACTTTCACTTTAAGTGATAAGTTTTTCTTTTCTTTTTTTTTTTTTTTTTTCCTTTTCCTTCATAGATTATAAAGAAAATAAAGCCTAATTATACGATACATGTAGATGAATTAACTTGCTCAATTTACTCTTATCAGATGATAATTGATAAATGGGCTTTTTTTTAAAAAAAAATCATAAATGGGCTTAATTAAATCACTATGGATTGATAAAAAAATAATAATAATAAATCGCTAGATTGCATCTCTTGAGATTTAAATAAAATAAAATAAAGTTTTGGTGTTTGGATGCATAAATTTACATCTTATGACCTTGTTTTATCAAAATACCGATTTCACAAATAAATTTCAAACGTCATAATCCTCTTCTATCATTCTATGAAGGTGGGACAACATAAAACTGGCATTTAAAATGATTTATAGAGAACAAAACAAAAACTTTGTAAATTTTAAATTCCTATAAACCCTAAATTATATCAAAATTAACAAGAAAAGGACTTTGCTTACACTTCACATGTCTTGTTGTTACAATTCCTAGGAACCTATCACTAAGAACCAACAAGAAGAAGGTGGTGCCTCTTATTTTACGAAGAAAGAGAATCACAATTATTCATTTATTATTTATATTAAATTAAAAAAATAATAAAATAGATCTTATAATTTTTAAAATATTTTTATTGACTTTTTCATTATATATCCAAAAAATTATAAAATACGTTATTTTTAACATTTATGATTGTGAATCTCTTCATTTATCAAGATAATGAAAGTTTAAATCCCATTGAATGCATTTTACAAGTTTGTGTGCATAGAGGGTAGTTTATTAAGATAGTAAAGGTTCAAATGCAACCAAATATATTTTACAAGTTTCTGTGTCTTAAGCATAGATTTTGCTTATTGTAAGTGTAATTGTCTTTTGATTATGAGAGTAAATATTTGGACGTATTTTAGAAACTTATATGAGTAGTTTTCCTTTATCATGGGAGTAATAGTCTCACGATTATGAAATAGGTATTTGAACCGCATAAATATTGATTCATCTTGACAAGTTTTTATTAAAATTATCTTCCGATTATGAGGATAGATATTTAGATTGAACAAATAATTATTCATCTTGTTAGTTTTAATCAGATCATTAATTTAGCTGGAAAAAAAAAAAACCACTAGGATTAAATAATTTTACTATGATTCGAAAAAATACCATGCCCATACTTTTTTTTTATAGACCTTTATACAAGTTTATTCTAATTACTAGCAAAAATTAATTTTTGTTAAATATTTGATGTGGGGAGAATTTTTGACATATATTAAACTGTATTGAAATCAGGGGCGGGAAGAGAGAGGGGGACCTACCCTCTGAACCAATGCGATTTTTTTATTTTTTATTTTAAATAATTTAGTTATATATATTGATATATTATTTAGATTTTAATTCCAATAATTTAATTATACATTCACTACATTTATTTTTACTAATTTTAGGAGTCCTATTTTATCTAGATTTTAATTTTTATATTTTGATATACGACTCACAACTTATTATTAATTATCTAGTCATAATTTTATATTTATTTATATATATATATTGTTTTAAGTTTTTATTTTATAAAAAATGCAAAATAGGGTGATTCTATTACACTAAAAAAAGTTCTCCCTATACCTTTTTGAATAAAAGTGTTAATTATTAAAATTCATAAATTAATAACTACTTTACATACAAATTTTTTAAGGAAAAAAAAAGATGTTGTATATATTTGATATTTTATTTGATTCACAGGACCAATATTTATTTATACATTAATTTTTAATACCGTTATAGTATATGTTCAAGTTTGGTTTTAATAACTTTTTTTTTTTTTAAAAAAAATATTAGTACATTTGATTAATCAAAATTAAATTTTCATTTTGACCACTATAATCAAAATCGTGGCTCCGCTACGATTGAGATTAAAATTACAAAATTATTTAGTATTACATCCTCTCCATATATATGTAATTGTCTATCTTTTCATTCATCTAATGGTAGAAATTTTAGTCCTACCAAACATGATAGATTATATTCTAAATTTAATTCATTTGTTTTTATTATTATTATTTTTTATTTTTTATTTTTTAAATGTGTTTACTAAAAGGAGTCACAAAAAATATCTAATGAGAGGATCGTCCTTAATCGGTGGATCCGAGATCACCTATGCAGATCCTAAATAAATCATGTTCAAAATTAAAAACATAAAATAAAATGCGCCCACACAAAAATATTTTATTAAAATTTCTTCCTCCAATGCAAGGGAAAGACAATTGGACCATTTTATCTATGTCGTCTGTTTTTTTTTTGGTGGGGGGCGGGGGGGCGCGCGTGGTTGTGGGGCGGGTTTAAAAACTCATTAAATAATATGCCAAGTAAGCTTAATTATTACCTCATTTTATTTAATCACATTACCTTGCATACTAAATTTCATGTTAAATAATATGCCAAGTTAAGCTTAATTATTACCTGATTTTCTTTAATCACATCAACTTGCATACTAAATTTTATATGTTAAGTTAGGAAACTCAATTTAAGATATTCTTAACAAGATTTGTTATTTCCAATTAGATTATGTTTTAGATAATAATTCAATTATTGTGATATAATAATGAATTATTATTCACATTGTGATATGATAATGAATTATTATTCATACTTCTATAAAGTATTATTGTAACACGACAATTCATTATTATTCACACTTCTATAAAATATTATCACCAACCTAACATATACTTTGGTTGAAATTTAGTCAAATTCAAATAATTGAAAAATTCATTATTGTTTTCCTAATTTAAACAATATAATCGTGATTTAAAATCTAAGATGCAATTATACTCAATTAGACATTCTCTTTCACGAAATCATATATGGAATTCAAAAACCCTCTTAAGTTATTAACATGAGATAGCTCATATCCGACACTAATCCTAAAACCATCTTAGTATCCATGTAATCTGATGTGGATTTATCAAAATCCACAAACAATTACATTTCTACCATAATTAGTTAATTAACTAAATAAACAAGGTAAATTTATTGAGAATCCACCACCCTTTTTTCTAATACAAATAGGATCTTATTCCAATTTATACAACAATACCACTAATTAAAACAATATCTACAGTTTTGCTCATTCAATTACAGCTTTTCTTGTTAAACATAAATCAAACTACCCATATATATATATATATCCTAAAATCACAAAAAAAAAAAAAAAAATTGCAAAAATATGGTTAAGACAAGATAGGAGTTTTATTTTTGAAAATCTATTTATTTATTTATTTTTTAAAATGAAAATTGAGAGAGTCACAACTCAAAGGAGGCTATAATAGGCAGGACCCGCGCTTTTTTCTGCAAAAATCTCTCATTCACCTTCAAACTACCAAATTCTGTTTGGTTGGTTTTTGCTTTCTTCTCTCAAACCCCATTCTCTCTAACCAAACCCTATTATGTTTTTCAGTGTTTTGCGCCGCAAAAGACACATAATAATTTCGACTTTTTCGGTTTTTTGATCTGGGTGTTTGTGGGGTGTGTGTTTGTGTGCGTGTCAGAGGTGGTGGATGATGAAGCTGATGTCATGAGCCCGCTTTGAATCTTCCAACAACACAAAAAGGAGGAAGAAGAAGCTTGAAACACCACCACCGACTCTTTGTTCTTCAAGCTTCGTTTTTTTAAATTCAAAGTCAACCTTTTCGTCTCTCTCTTTGTGTTTTTCTTGAGTTCTCGGGTTTGTTTTGTGGTTTTTGGTATTTGCATGCGTGCTTGTTCTCATATTCTGTGTCTTTTCGTTGAATGTAATTGTCGTTGAAACGTGTTTTTATTTTTTAAAAAAAAAAATCACGGCATTGGTCAGATAATGGAGGGAAATAAGTCGTTTTCTTAGAGTTTACTTTTGTTCTTTCGTGTTTTTATTTATAATTCAGATTTAACAACAATTCAAATTAAAAAAGGACAAATTTTTATTGGTGGGGTTTTTCAGGTAGTGGATTTTTAGTTTTTATTTTTGGATTGAAGGGTCAAGCTTTGGAGGGAATTGGAACAGGAGTTGGGGGGTTTGGTGAAATTGGGTTGTTTTAGTTTGATAAATTTTTTTCTTCTTTTTAATCATTGCTATCTGATCTGGGGTTGGTGGAATTATTATTTTCAGTTAAGGTTTGCTAGTAATTGTATTCATTCTTGGGTTGGTTTATTTCAAGTTAGGTTGACAATATCATGATGATGATAAAAATAAAACAATCTATGTTTGATCATGTCTATATGATGCAATAAAGAGATAAATTTGCATCTGGGGGGTTCTGTCTTTTCTTGTTTCAAAGTCCTTTTTCTGAAGGTTCCTGGTGTTCCTTTTTTTTTTGGGCCGTTTCAATTTGTGTGTGTTTGTTTATATTTATTTGAATATGGATTTGAAGAAAAGTGATGAACTTGGAGTTGTTAAGTCACCAATGAGCTCTGATGGACAAGAGGCTAGTGGGAATTCAAATTCAAAGTTGAAGGGTGGTGGTGGTGGAGGAAATATCAGCAGCAAAGACATGATTTTTCGAGCTGATAAAATCGATCTAAAAAGCTTGGATATTCAGCTGGAGAAGCACTTGAGCAGGGTTTGGTCCAGGAATGTTGAAAGCCAAGGGCCTAAAGAGGAGTGGGAGATTGATTTGTCTAAATTGGATATAAGGCATGTCATAGCTCATGGTACCTATGGGACCGTTTTTCGTGGTACTTATGATAACCAAGATGTGGCGGGTAAATCTCTATTATCTTCTTATCCGAATTAGTGTGTTTAATGTAGCCGATATATTTTTTTAATTGGCTATAGATATCAATTTGTGCTTACCTGTTCTTGGTTGAACGAATGTATAACAATATGTGAATTTGTTGTGCATGTAGTTCTGGTGGCAAAATGGGTTGTCAACTTGTAATTAGTTTGTTTTCATTTTGATAATCTACCTTACATAGCAGTGCCAAACCCTGTCCGATACCTTTTGGTGTTTGATTGGTAGATATATAATGGAGAATATATATCTTTTGCTTTTTCTTCTTTTACAGGTAGTTGTCTGTCTGCTTGTGGTGCATTTAGTTTCTTTCATGAGTCTATCTGGTATTGCTTTGATTGAAGGTTGTTGTCATCTGATAAGAACTTGGCATTTCCAATGCCAAAACAGCTGGATCGACTCATTTAATCCTGCCATGGCATTTATTTGGCCTCTGGTTTTGAGATTATATACATTGATAAAAGGAATGCAATTGATTTGCTCTTACATTTAAATGGACATGATGAAACTGACGTGAACTCCATCCTAGATCAAATTAACTTTTGCAATAACCATATAAGCTTTTTGCAAAGACATCTGGCAGCACTTTATTTTGTTTTGTTCAATTTTGGTGTGCTCTGTTCTGTGCTATGTAATTCTCTTTTGATCCTCTTCCTTGCATCTTTCTAGTCATAGTAGACATACAAGCACATCATTGAAAAATCTTGTTTGAGAGGGAAGATTATATGCTAACATATCATTCTTTTGTTCTTTAGTGCCTTGAATTTACAGTATTTTTGTCAAGCATGAGACAATTATTTAAAAAGAACTTATTGCCTTTTCTAGTTATGGTATTTAGGCATTTTAAACATTCTAGAGATGTTTTGGAAGTAAGATGTGTTAGATAAATATCTTAGGTTGTTGGTTAGGAAAAATGGATAAATATGATTTTTGTGTTTTGAGGACTAGATTGGAACATCTCGTCAGAAAAAGGTAGCTTGTATTGTCATCCTAGTAATGTATTGATTAAACTATGAATTCTGTGCTATGATATTGGAATTTTTACATGCCTTACAACTGAGCTTTGTTTGGCTTAGGAATGCATTTGAAGTTCATAAGCTGCTGTTATAGTGGCTTGCATGTGCTAGGCTGACGTTGAATGATACTTAGCTGACAACTTTGACAAGATTAGTAGAACTTATGTTAGGTTATTTTTCCATATGGGAGGTTTATATCCTTCAAGCTTTTTGTTTGTTTTGATGTTCAATTCTCACTGTGCCTTTGGTTGGATATTATAGTGAAGCTGTTGGACTGGGGGGAAGATGGTGTTGCCACAACTGCTGAAACTGCTGCTCTGCGGTCATCATTTCGGCAGGAGGTTGCTGTGTGGCACAAGCTTAGCCATCCTAATGTTACACACGTAATAACTCATTCTTCAGCTTCTTATGATGTTCATTTAATGGACATTTTGTGATTATGAGCACCATTTTAATGTGTAAAGCAGGAGTTATTGATTTCATGATTTTCCATTTCATATAACTATTGAAGATTAACAATGAAGTTCTTACTTGGCAAGCTTGGTGTTTTTTGACACCCAACTTTCATAATATAATTATTTTATAGTTTCTTAATTAGTTGAACTTTAAAATTGTTGCTTATCATTCAAGAGCTTCTGATATAGTAATCTTATTTTTCAAATTTTGATCACAGTTTATTGGCGCTTCTATGGGAACTTCAAATCTTAAGATTCCTGGCAAAAATCCTTCAATAGATGGTGATGTGAACCTTCCTTCTAGAGCATGTTGTGTAGTTGTGGAGTATCTTCCTGGTGGGACACTAAAGCAGTACTTGATTAGAAACAGAAGAAAGAAACTTGCTTTTAAAGTTGTAATCCAACTTGCTTTGGACCTTGCTAGAGGGTAAGCTCTGCCTTGTATCCTTCTTGGCTTTGAAAACTCTGTATTTCTTTTATCTTGTTACTGATCATTGTTCATTTTGCTCTAATTTGCAGTCTTAGCTATCTGCACTCAAAGAAAATTGTGCATCGTGATGTCAAAACAGAAAACATGTTGCTGGATACACACAGAACTCTCAAAATTGCTGATTTTGGTGTTGCTCGTGTTGAAGCTCAGAATCCAAGAGATATGACGGGTGAAACTGGTACTCTTGGATACATGGCCCCAGAGGTATTCATGCATGTTTACAACCTAGTTTTATTTTTGTGGAGCAGGAAAATTTGAAAATTGAACTTTTAATTTTATGAAATATGTTCATCCATTGTCTTTCTAAAGGGGGGGGTGGGGGGTGTAATGGGGGTGTAAAACATTTAATTTTAGATTGTGTGTATGGTGCTTATGATATTCCTTCTTTGTCTTACAGAGTTGTGTCCTTCTTTGAGAGTTAATTACCGTCATCATTTGCATGGTTACATTTGGATATGCATTATTTTCCTACAAATGAATAACAAATTACTAGAAATTGACAAAACCTCTTTCCCTTGTAAGATGACTGTGGACATAATATGTGTTTTTGTTTCCAACTAAGAAAATACTTTTGTGTAGGTTCTTGAGGGCAAGCCTTATAACAGAAGATGTGATGTCTACAGTTTTGGCATATGCTTATGGGAAATATATTGCTGTGATATGCCTTACCCAGATCTTAGCTTTGTTGATGTGTCGTCTGCTGTTGTCCGACAGGTTAGTTCTTATAATTTGAATGTTGCTCATTATTTGTTGACGTTTCATTATGTAACATTATGACTTGGGTAAGTATCTGCTTTTTCATCGTGTTTGATTAGTTGGATTGGTCAGTAGTTGGGAATGATACTTACTCTGCTATTTACCATTGAATTTAGAAATGCCTCTTCACTTGGGGGTGTGTTTTTGCATTTTCAGGATAGGATCATTTTTGGGATTCAAGAACAAGTTTTGCCCAAACTTTCGTCATTATTTTTATCAAGATTTTGCTTTCCTTACACCATTCTAAAGTGTGGAAGTCATGCCTTTGTTGCCTGCTAATATCTATTTGGAAAATTCATTTCTTATTGTAATCTGGCTTGGCTGTCTTGTCTGGTTGACGGAAGTTTTGGGCCTAGATATATGAAAGTATAGTTTTGAATGTTGAAATCTTCTCTGGCTTTTTCATGTGAGGGTAGAATAAATTGGTTGTGATTTGTGAGGTCTGATCATCGAAACGATTGGTAAATATTGCTACACAGATAAGGAAAATCTCAGTTCTTGAATTGATATTCATACAATTGACTTAGAGTGCATTCAGGATTGTTTCAGCATATGAAATAATCACTTATTTCATAAGTTTTGAGCAATAAATTGTTTGGTAAACTTTCCATAATCTGTTTAGACAATGGTGTGATCTAGTATTTAGATATCATTTTATGCATGAATTACTGTAGATTTAGTTTGATGTATGTTAAAGAAAGATCCTCCAATCTATGCGAAGGAATTCACTTCTGATCTATGTGAGTGTGCTCTTTATTGATAAAACACTAATCTCTTAAATAGCTTCTGCTAAGAAGAAAAAGAATGAAACTCTATGAGATTTTGATTTGTCATTGCATTAACTGCACTAGCAATTGCATAACTGGAGATCTGGAAATTCAGATGTAGTGTAAAAGGTTTGCCATTGACAATAAGAGTTTCATACTGACTGTTTTCCTCGACAGAATTTACGACCGGAGATCCCCAGATGTTGTCCAAATGCTTTAGCAAATGTCATGAGGAGATGCTGGGACGGAAATGCAATGAAACGTCCAGAAATGGAAGAGGTGGTGAAAATGTTGGAAGCAATTGATACAAGCAAGGGAGGAGGGATGATACCTGACGACCAGACGCCAGGTTGTTTCTGTTTCACCCCTCGTGGTCCTTGATTTATACGCCACCATAATTTGTGCTAATAGATGAAGCCAAGCATGTGGAGCCCTTGGATCAATTGCATGATAAGGAGATCAAGTTTTATGAATTTTACCCGTACTATTTTTTCCAACTGATTATGTTTGCCGCCTTTGTTTGTATTGAAACGTACGAAATCATGTTATACATGTTGGTTAATGCACAGAAATCTTGCACATCCAGTTATCGTTTTGAGCTTGGCAAGTTCCATAAATGACAGAACAGGGAATATGAGTATAATTCTGGAATCAATAGGACGGTATTGCCTTTCCTAGTGGAAGTGCATGGACATAATGTGCAACTGTACTAATCGTTTTTAGTGATATCTTCATAATTTGGCATCAATTAGAAACACAAACAAGAACTTTCAAAAAAAAAAAACCCACACACAATCAGTCAATCATCTTCTCATATTTTAAATAAAGGTAAACATTTCTTTTGATAAATGTGGATATACTTGGACAAACTGCTCCTTTCGGTCAGATCTCATCTCCATTGCGCAGTGGCGGGGCCGTGGGGTGCCCAAATGGGCCATGGCAGGCCCATGCCGCGTCCTATTATTATTATTATTTTAAAATTTTAGTTTGTATCTTTTTAATACAAAATATATAAAAGTAAAATTCAATTAATTCTTCTAATAAATTATTATCCACATATATCAAATTAGATTTTGTTTTAAAACATAAAATACTTCCATTTTCATTTTTTGATAATAATTAAATAATTTCATTATTTCTATCTTAATTACGAAGATATAGTTTTCCATTATTAGCATATTATGCAATTATATCTATACAATTACAACAACTTTTTCAATATATTTTGAATATTCGTTTTGACTATTGCATCTAAAGTTATCAAGTTTGAGCTTATAAATTAATAAATATTTTATATATTTTTTAAAAAATTTGTTTTATTTATTCTTGTTATTTTGTTAGCTTATTAAAAAATAAGGTGGAATGTGGCTTTTTTTATGAACTCCTTGATCATTTGAAAGGAAAATTGTAGAAAAAGTGTAATGTAGTTTCAATTACGTAAATGATTTTCGAGATTCAAAAGAGTGATGAGTTTCATATTTTATAATAAGACTAAATGATATTATCTTTACATTTTTAACAACTTAATATTTAAACATAAACAATTGTTTTCTATCCATTTAAATGGTTATTTTTGATTGGGCCCTAAAGCTAAAATCCTGGAAGCCCATTGGTTTCTGCCTTACGTGGAATCCATCCAACTCAAATGAATCACTGCCTCCATTTTGCATACTCTTTTTGTCAGTTCAGTTGGCACTAAAACATAAGTGGACTCCACACAAGGTTTCGACGCAACACCCTGTACTGTTTGTTGCTTCTTTTGCATAGAAATATGCCACTCAAGTATTCCCGTCCAGAAACATTTATCCTCCATATAGAACTTGTAAGACTTTCACTAGAACGATTGCCTTGTCATTCTCTCAGAATCAGTGGATTCCACTTGTAAAAACATTGATAGGAAGTGAGACCTGAGTAGTCTTGCACCTGTCCTTGCTGCCCTCTCTCCAACCTGGAAAACAACACTTATGATTCATGAATGTTGTAATCCTTATTTCAATTTATTAGCAAAGGAAAGTGATAATGCTTATTTAAATACAAATTTGGTTGAATTAAACAACCTCATAACAATTGTTCTAGTCATAAAAAAAATATAATCCAGACTTGAAAGATGTGAAACAAGATTCATTTACACATGCACTCTAGTAAGAATCGATAGGTTTTGGAAAAGAAATTCAGAACCATTCTGACTAGAGAAGAACCATATATATATATATATATGAAGTAGTGATATTTCAACTTTATATTTCAATTTGAATTACTATTTATGATTTATTAATTTATAGATGGTTATATATTTATAATATTAATAGATGGGAATTTGATTCTTATTGGTGAGAATTTGATTCCACTAATAAGATTAGAATGGTCCAATTTTTTTTTTAAAATTATCCTGACCAGATAAGAATCCTATGTGTGTGTGTGTATATATATATATATATATATAACGCTTTTATAATCAGGTATAACTAATTTTAAAAAGTAAGGATCAACTAATTAAATTCATTCTTTACATTTGAATTAAATAGGAGATAAAATTTATTTTAGAAAATATAATGTAAATGATGAATTTGATTAGTTGGTCCTTACCTTTTAAAATCATGTATACCTGATTATAAAAATTCTTTCTATATATATATATATGAACTTTTATGAAGTGATGATAGATATCTCGACTTTATATTTCAATCTATATTATTATTTGTGATTTATTAATTTATAAAAGATAGATATTTAGAATATTAATATCTTTTGGTACTCGTATTATGCTCAAGGTGCAACTGAGATTAACTATAATTTGATTTTAAGACGCTATCTGAGGATCTATTCCTAGGATAGGAGAAAACAATTCATATCAAGTGGGAGAGGTACCCCACAATTGATGGGTAGGAAATTATTCACAAATGGAACGATTAAGAGTAGAACTCATAACTTTGATAAAGGATGTGAGTGAGCTCCAGCTTGCCATCCAACCAAACGTATCCAACCAGAGATCTATTTAAGAATATTAATATTTTCGTCGTAAGTCATATAAATGAAATTATAAGTTAATAAATATACGTGGAAATTTGAATTTGAAACATTAATCATTATTAGTACGATTTTTGTTATTATATTTATTATGTCCATGTTCTTTGAATGGGTCCTAGGATAAAAAGTGATGTATACTGCACGACGAATATGTAGTGGGATGGGGTGTTGCATCAAAGGACATAGACTTATCTTGTCTTAAATAATAGCAGTTCAATCATTGAAACAGCTCTGTGTCCAAAATGATTTCCAATTGGTTTCTGCACGAGGAGTCTGGAATATGGGGAGAATTGGAGATTAGAGAACATCAAAAGGTCGTGTCACCACTGCCCACTAAAAATAAACCCCAATCCACTACTCACAATAAATAAACCTTTATCACCTTATCCAAATCTACATGAAATCATAAACAAATTTCAAAATAATAACAAGATGAAAATTTTCATTGCGCCTCGGTGCATGTACTTGGCTTAGAAAATCATGAAGTGTGGTGTGTATATTGGATTGGTTATTTGTATCATATAACTTGATTTTATCATATATGATTGGTGTGGTATATAAAACATATTGGATAGGTTATTTATGTTATATAACCTGACTTTCTCATGTATGATTGGTAAGAAAAAGAACGAGAAATCAAGAATTTATCATAAAGCTTTAGCCCTCAGGTTTTTATTTTTTATTTTTTATTTTTTAAGGAACGTGGACGCAAAGCTGACTTGATACATCATTGCTAGAAGATTTCCTCGTCAATTTCAATAGCAATAAAACAGTTCAATATTAGGGATAATTTTAATATTCCTCTGTAGTTTGGTATAATAGTAAAAAAAAACCCTTAATTTTAAGAATTACTAAGAACCTCTTATAATTTATAAAAATAGTCAAAAAACTTATGGTGACAGGATTTTTTGACTATTTTTATAAATGACAGGAATTTTTTTTTTCGTTATTTTAGTATTTTTATAAATTATAAGGGGTTCTTAACGATTTCTGAAATTAGAGAATTTTTTGACTGTTATGTTAAATTATAAGGGAAAATTAGAATAATCTCTTAATATTATAGTTTGTTCTCCTATTTATAATTCTATAAATTTTTGAGTTTAGTGGACACCAAGCATGTTATTAAAAATTTGAAATCTATGTTTGATGATTCTAATGCCAAGCTCATTAGTGGTAACAATGTTTTTTTATTTAATTTGCCTTGTACTTTTTGGTCAATAAATGTGTCCAAATTTATAAACTTTTAAGTGTCAATTAGAATATGAAATCTTGGAATTCTTTAGATGATCAATCTTTATGAGTAATAGTGGAGAAATTTTTTTTTTTTTTTAAAAAAAAGAAGTCATATTCACAATTCAATAGTTATGTTAGCTTAGTGATTAATCACTAATTAAAAAATTTATGCTTTCTCATAAAGAATATTAGACAGGTATTTTTTTTTTCATAATTTAAAAGTTATGCTTTCTCATAAAGAATATTAGAGAGGTATTTTTTCGTAATTTAAAAGTTTGATCAGAACATTTAGCTTAGTGATCAATCACTAATTCAAAAAAGTATGCTTTCTCATAAAGATTAGACAGGTATTTTTTTTTTTTTCATAATTTAAAAGTTTCAGAAGAATCAGAGCATTTTTAATAAACAAATGCTTCAAGAAAACCTCCTATGATATGATTACTTATTCCAAGTAGAAACTTAAAACTGACATCAATTATCATGATAACTACTTGCGTTTGAGTAAGAAACTAATTCACGACACTTGGATGCATATAAAAGGTGGGTGTGATAAGGCACAACAATTGAGTATATATGCTGCTGAGCTCAAACTTGTAGTTGATAATAAACAAATGTTGGTCATTTTCACTTGCCAAGATAAGATTGCTGTTGTCTATCATTTTCTCGTTTCTGGTTTTTTTTTTTTTTTTTTGGTAGTAAATTCGTGGCGCATAAGCTGGTGCTTGTTCTTATTAAGCTACATGCCAGTCAAAAGTATACATCATGATAAATATATGGTTCTCACGGTTTGTTTGGGCAATTAACTTGACTAGTTACATTGGTAATTTCTTGATGTCTGTGGAAAGTTGAAGATAAATTTCCTATATATACAATCATATTTTGCATGTTATATACGGTTTTTAATTTTTTAGAGCATTTGTATCCATATAACCTGAATCATTGGTGAAACTGAATATTAAATTTATCATGGGTGCAAACTATTTGTAAAATGAAAGGAGTTTTAATATGAGTTTTGTAACATAAAATTACATGTTTAACGATGACCTTAATAGTAATATATCAAGTTGAGTTATGTATTTGCGATAATATTGTTGCACAATTTGTATAGTTTAAAGTAGATTGTGTCGGTTTTTAAAAAATATTTAAATTTCAACTCTGTTTCACATTTAAGAGCATCACCAATATTGTTATGCATGTTTTAGTTTCTATTGGTGATACATTAATATATATATATATATATTTTTAATATGGATCCATTTTGATAAGAAAAATAAAAAATACATATTTTCATATGCAGTACAATTTTTTAAAATAAAATATACTTAAACTTTTGTCAAATTATTATAAAATATGTGTCATACTTTCTTATCTTTTTATATTTTACAATTAAACAGAGAAAGAATGAGATGAATATTTATATTTTAAATTAATTGAAAAATTTGGAAAATTCATATTTTTAGAATTTGAGAAACTTATTTCACTTTTTTTTTTGTCACATCAACTTCACATTTTGAGTAGATAATTACGTTGTATAAGATGCTTTTACCTTATTATCTATCTATCTTATATGATAAGAAATTCAATTCAAATAAAAAATCGCATTAAAGATGCTCTAATTTTCAATATTAAATTACCCTTTTTGTGTTCATTTTTTAGTTCATAATTTTGTATATATTTTGTGAAAAAAAAAGGAATAAGTGATCTAGAATTACATTTCAAGTACTATCATATATATATTTATTAATATATGCGGGTTAGAATTTTTTTTTTCTTCTTATCACGAGAGTATATACCATCTACTTTTATAGAAATAATTTTCTAACGGCACATAAGTTTTAATCTTAACAAAATTTGGATAGCCCCATTTTTTATCTGTTGAAACTATAGGTCAATAACTTTTGATGTAGCAAATTTGCAATCAACTTATAATTATATATATTAAAAATAATCCAATATCTTTTCTAATTTGTCTGTAGTTACACCAAAAGTTGGGGCTATTTTTGGTATTTACTCATTCTATCATAACATTTTCCAAAAACCTATATATGACGTTCAAAGAATGTGGACGCACCGACGACTGGATACATGCTACTTTCAACTACAAAATTTTAGATGATTTGGCACCTTTATTAAACAGGTCACGAGTATCTAAAACAGCAATAAAATGGTTTTGCATAAGATAACTTGTACCAAAAAACATACCAAAAACCTGTAACAATGTGATCTGTCGATGCCCTGAAAAGAAGAAGAGAATATTATCAACAACATAATTTTTTATGGTAACTTGTCCTAAAAGAAATTTATGTCAACGTTAGATGTTTATCAACAATTAGCGGTGCTAGCTAGCTTCATCTTTGGATTGGAAATTCTTGCACGGCATCTGAGAAAGAGAGCAAAAGTAGCTGGATTTATGCTCTATCAATTATGGTCCCATATATACCAGAGAAAGCTATTATCTATTTATATTGTGTGTCAAATTATCATATGATATGGTTCTTGTCACAAGGAAAACCAGGGTCAATCTGATTAAAAAGGTTGACATATTGTGGGAGAATAAGTCCCATTAACTTTAAATTTAAATAGGATTAATTGGGATAAACTTTAAGATATTAATCATCTGCAAACTATGTGTATTGAACTGATACAAATAGTAATTTAATATTGCTTCTTATGCAAGTTATAACTTATGTAAAAGACAGTTAAATTTCTAACATGGTTTACATTCAATCTTTATCACTCAATTTCACGTTTGGATTCTTATATTCCTTTTCAAATTTTGAACATGATGGAGTGACAAATTTAATACTAAAAATATTATACTAAGTACCCACGAGATTGGATGTAAGGCATGTTAGTTTTGTTGTGTCCAATATCTGGCTAAACAATATTTTCGGAGCGGTGTACAAACCGTGAGATTGGATTGGACACAATATTGCTAAACAATATTTTTATATGCTACAAACACTAGACACAAGAAACCCACCTTCACCAGGAGTTTCCTTTTCTCCCCGTTTTTGTGGGTTTGAATCATTCTATATTTTATTAATTGATAGTACTTTTTCTCTCTTCTTTTATAATTCATTTCAATACAATTCAATATGACCTATTAAACCGAATATAATGTCCCAAATGGAGCACTTGGGGGTGTCAGTTTAGTGGTAAAACTGCAACCCCTCTTGCATTTCTAGTCAAGGGTTTGATTACAGCAAGCGCATCTCACATTTTCACTAATAGAAGATAAAATTTTTTCTCATGTACGTAGTTTATCTTCCATCCAGATGTGGATATATTTGGACTGTGTTATCAGTGTACTATTAGTTTGATTTCGGTTATTTCCTGAATTAGCATTAGTATCTGAAAAAAAAAATGTCCCAAATGGATTATGATGTCTAGGCTGGAGGGCAAATCAGAAACACTACAATTTTTCTTTTTTCAAATTTTTATAATCATAAATGTTAAGGGTAAATGTGTAATTTAGTGAGGAACTTCCCTATAAGATTCACTGCATATCAGTTTATCACTTGGAAAAAAGCCAGTAGATGAGTTTAGAGCTCTGTTTTTCATTTTAAAAAGCAGCAGAAAGACCAACCAATAGGTGGTAGCTGAACAGCAACTGCACCATCGCCATCCACCTCTAACATCCTCAAAACCACCCCTCTTTCATTTCTCCAAAATGATATCGGGAAGAGGTGTCCAGCAGTCCTCTTTCATGTCTGATTTCCTCCAAAACTGTGGTGGCTACGCCGTCGTCGACGGTGGCTTTGCCACCGAGCTCGAACGCCACGGCGCCAACCTCAATGACCCTCTTTGGAGCGCCAAGTGCCTCGTTACTTCTCCCCACCTCGTCAGAAGGGTACTCTCTCTCCCTCTCTCTCTCTCGTTTTAGTCTCTGCACACATTTGTACGCATACATATGCTCATTTGTAGACAATATAAATACATGTGTACATGTCTTGTGTTTTTCCTTTGTGTTTACCGTTAAATAAATGAAGATTGTTTTTGTTTTTCATTTTTTCATTTTTTTTTTCTCTCTAAATGTCGGTTTCTATACTTACTAACCGACATGTACCTAATTTCATGTATGTGATGTTAAAAAATAAACCAGCGGACCGGCCCTGGTTCTTGTATTTTAATTGAGTAACTTTTTATTTTGTTAAAAACACTATTTGTTACATTGGAGAAATTTAGCTAAAAACGGGTCACACAGAGCACTCATTTAAACTTGTAATAATGCAAAGCACTTGTTTAAACTGGTAATAACACAGAACATTCATTTAAATCGATAATGATGCATTATACATGACACTCATACAAATCCCAATTGCTAACGTGGCAAAGTGTTATTTAAAAATAAACATTAGGGAAACTTAGTCGCTATAAAACTACAAATCCTGAGTAGCTCTGTTTGTAGGCATGTTTATGGGGGTGATATATTTATATTGAATATAGAAAGAAAAGTTGCAGTGAAATCAGGATCTGGAAATCACAGAAACAGGACATGATGGTAGCATGTTAGATGTGTCGAGTGAATGAAGTTTCATGTTCTGACGAGTGACGTGGAGGAGAAATGGTGCCTTGACCAACTCGAGTTTTTTAATTTAATTTTTACTTTAAAAAAAAAAAATTCATGTGAGTTTACCTCATAACTGTTGTCTATTTCATGCAACTAAAATTATATTATATTGAATAATATACAGAAAAATTTTATACAATATCATGCAAAGCAGTCAGATGATCTAAGCATTAGTGGTTGTAACTTGTAATGTTTTCTGATGTAATTTGTATATAATAACATGATGGTTCTGGGTAGAAATCATATTTTTTGTACTCTCTAATTATTGTCCAAGTATAATTTATTATTGATCCTTTAAATTACAGTTTAAGGTAATGATGGCGGGGTTGATCTTTAAGATTCTCCTAGGTTTTGGTTTTGGTTGTGTTTCTATTATTATATTGATTGTACAGTTTTACTTAGTTAAAATGATTCCTTGATTCTTTCAAAAAAAAAAAAAGATGATTCCTTAATATTCTTTGAACCAAGTTGGTTTCTCCATGTACTTTTAGGAAGTGATGTGCTTTGTGAAGTTGGATGTTGCAAATGAAACAGTTGTTGCTTTTCCTGAGGTTCTTAGAAGTTGTTCAAGACATGTAAAGCACTTAAATGTCTGGATTAATGTATGTAACAACTAAATATGCCGCCTGTTTACATGAATATATTAAGGATATAAAAAGGATCTCATGACCATCTAATTAAGGACCAAAGATGCAAAATAATAATCAGTTTGAATAAAGCATGGATTGACTAGTATTTGACAAAAATGTAACAGGCGAGCTAGAGGATATATTCTTAAGGACAAGTTTATTAGACTGGAATACAATGTGAAACATGTTGGGTTGAAAATATTGAGAATTTGACTAATTGCTTTGAAATCTTTATTTTTTTTAAAAAAAAAGCCAGTCTTTTCTTTTGAATTAAAATTGCTATTTTGGATGAATTTTTTATGTGAACAAGCACAGCATGATTCTTTCATACCGTATTTTTAGTGCTAAAGATAGCTTCTTAAAATACTTATCCAAATGTGTTAAATGTTTAGAGATGAGGATATAGTCAACCTATTTTGACAAACAATGCCTTTCTAGAGTGTTCTCTGCGATTTACTTTGAGTCTAAACTCTAGTTAATGGATTTGATGAGGAATGCATCCTAGAAAAGAGTCCGTTCTAAATGCTTTGTATAAGGAGGTGGTCTTGAAATTGCAATTATGTTAATGAAACAACAATGTTGTAATCCATGTGTTATTTGATGTTATTGTGGGGGCAGTAGAAGGAAGTTTGTTCTTCAATAAAATGTGCTTAAGTGCAGCTTTAGTTCTATGACAAGCCATAATCGTATTGATGATACTAGTATTTCCTGCAAGCTATGCATTTCTTGTCTTATTGAATATTAACTCGCTTAATGTAACAGGTTCACCTAGATTACCTTAGTGCTGGTGCAAATATCATATTAACGGCATCTTATCAGGTGACTATTCTTTAATGCATACAAGTCTCTTTTGTATTTTGTTTCTTACTTGTAATGAAAAATAGTGAACAAACTCTATGATTTGATTCAGGCCACCATTCAAGGTTTCGAGGCCAAAGGCTATTCTACAGAGGAAGCAGAACGTTTGCTTAGGAGAAGTGTTGAAATTGCTTGTGAGGCACGTGATATATATTATGACAGATGTACTAAAGATTCTTGGGACTTCATCAACAATGAAAGTACTTCAAGCCGTCCAGTGGTAGTTGCTGCTTCTGTGGGCAGTTATGGAGCATATTTGGCTGATGGGTCTGAGTACAGGTGAGTGGATTTGGTAACATGGACTTAAGTACTTATACAACAGTTACATTTTTTCAAGTCTGACTGAGAACATGCCTGCTGTAGTACGTAACTCATGTAATTGATGATTGTATTTGTTTTAGTTGGTAGGGGTTTATCTTGTAAGACTTAAATGTAACATTTGCAGCAGATAGACTTAAAAGGACTGTGTGATCTCAATGATATATTTATACCATTGTCTATCTGTTGTCTCTTTGTATAGTGGGAACTATGGCGATGCAGTTACCCTGGAAACTTTGAAGGATTTTCACAGGAGAAGGGTACAGATTTTAGCAAATTCAGGCGCGGACTTAATTGCTTTTGAAACAATTCCTAATAAATTGGAAGCCAAGGTATTTGCTATGTATGTGATAGCTATTAGAGAACAAATACTTCTAAAAGATTATATTGTATGTTTAACTATGATCAGTAACAATGTAGATTTGTTATATGGCTATATGATTATGTAACATGTATTTGGAATCATTTTCATTCTAGTTCTGGCTGACTCTGAATTTTGCTTGTGCCTAATGCAGGCTTATGCTGAGCTTCTTGAAGAAGAAGAGATTAATATTCCAGCATGGTTTTCTTTCACTTGTAAGGATGGAATCAATGTGGTTAGTGGTGATTCTATATTAGAATGCGCTTCCATTGCAGATTCATGCAAACAAGTTGTCGCTGTTGGAATCAACTGTACTGCTCCTAGATTTATTCATGGACTGATACTCTCGGTTAGAAAGGTATGATCCTTGACTTGGACACTTTTTAGTGAATTAAATTTTCAAATGGGACGTAGCTGTCTGCTTTTGTGACACCCTCAAGGAAATTGATTTTGTGGTCCTTGTGATTCAACAATCATTTGCTGTTCTAATACTGGATGGTTCCATAATTGTTTACTTAAATGTTTTAATATAACGTCACTTAATTTTTCAAATTGTGTTGATTTGTCTTTTAAATTTTTTCTGGCTAATTAATCTGGCAGGCAACTAATAAACCGGTGATCATATATCCTAACAGTGGGGAGACTTATGATGCTAACCGCAAGGAGTGGGTGGTGAGTTCCAACCTGCACATTTCCCTTCGAATCTTTACCTTTAGTTTCTAGGTGTCTTAGAAGCATCTTCACGTGTTTCTTTCTCTTTGCTACTGGACTCTGCAGTCACTGCAGTGCGGTTTAATGTTCAGTCACTTATTCACTTCACATTACAGCCTATTATGTAAATAGTCATGTTTCAGAAATTTTGGCATACAGTCCTTGTCAGCAGAAATCTCTGCCTTTTAAAGGCTTTTGAAGGTTCTCCGTCGATTGGAGTTGTTTTTCAATTCGTTATCTACTGTATGTTAGTGATCTAGGATTTTGATGATTTATGTTGCAGGAATCAACTGGTGTAAGAGATGAGGACTTTGTCTCCTACATTGGAAAGTGGCGTGATGCTGGAGCTTCCCTTTTCGGTGGCTGCTGCAGGACTACTCCAAGTACCATCAAAGCCATATCCGGAATTCTATCTAACAAATCGTCACCATCCTTAAATTAGATGACTATAAGATGCACAAGAATGTGTCTGGAAATTTTCCTTTTCCAAAAGAGGCCTGTATTACAATCCAATGTTGTGTCATGTAATTTACCTTTGTCTCCTTCGAGTCCTAATGGACAGTGTAAGTGAAGATCCAACTTGAGTTCATGTGATGTAATGTTCTCCAATGCAAAGGACAAATGAAGTTTTCTTGCTTGCTTAACCAGTTCATTCTTTCACGACATTTTTAATTTTTTTTTCTTTTAATCTTGTGTTGTCATTTAGAAAATTGGTGGCACAGCATGTCTTACCTTGCTCAGTTTATCTCTACATTACCTTAGTGGTGGGGTTAAGTTCCTTTATTAAGCACGTCATAAATATGTAGGAAGAGTTGTTTCCCAGTTGTGGGAAAAGATATTTCCTTGTTATGAGAGTAAAGATTCGATTATTTCAATAGTAATAATTTATATTAATAAGTTTCTATCATTTCGATAACAATAATTTATCTCGATAAGTTTTAATATACTTTAGATTCATTTGGTGTCAGCTATTAAGAAAATAATTATTTAGTGGAGTGGGGTCTAAATTGTTTGCTAGAGGATTGTGTGGTTCATGTTCATCCAGGCTATTCCAAATCTTTACCAAATTAATGTAAAACAGTGGTGATTATGTCAAGAGTTATCAACGCTCCTCCAAATCCTCATCCCCAGCAGGAGGAAAACTTTGGAGATTGGCGATGGATATGGAAATCTATTCTCAAATCCAAACGGGGATGGGGATACCCCATCCCCCTTTCCTTTATTTATAATATAAATATATGAAAATATTTATATTTAATAATTAAATTAATCATAATAATTTCTCCATTATGATTGTATCATATGTAATAGTTATATATATATTTTTTAATTTTTGTCATGTATAATAATTTATGTAAGAAGGTTTTAATTATAATGTAACGTTGTGGAATTCTTACACCATAATATAACAGTTTATATAAAAAGAATATAAGATTATAATTATAATATAATGTTGTAGGAACCCAACTGTAATCAGTGAGAATTCTTATTTAATTCTTATGTAAGCGAATTCTCTTAGGATTCGGCCAGATTATAATTTCTTTAATATAACTAAATACAAAATATAATGGATTCGATCCACCGCCAGACCTACTCTAGAAATCATTGCCCACCCAAATTAGGAAATACGCCTGAGACTGTTACGGAGATTACACAACCAAAAGGAAATCCTGTGAAAACCAGGAAATTTTTTGTAGCCGTAAGATAAAGGATACATGACTTAATCTCAACCGTCCATCATGCATGACAATTCCTATATAAAGGTTTGCTTCTCGATGGATATAACACCACTTCAGGAAGATATATACTCAGAAATTTGTTTCGTAATTGAGTTGTTTCACTTTCAGTTGAAGATTTTCTTGCAAGATATTGAAAAGATGGTGGCCTGCTTACTAGCGAGACCAGAATTCTTTCTGTCTGGTAATGGAGGTCATATGTTACATGAATATTTCCTGTCAACATCGATCACCAGAAGCAAAACAATAACTATCAGGGAATTCTTCTGTCAGAGTCTTCTTCTACTATCTGGTCTGTCGTCTACAAAGAAGAAGAAGAAGACAATGATGGTGTTGGTGATTATTCGAAAGTATTATATCTGGCCAAGCTTGAATTTCCCCTGGATGTCGAGCCTAGTCTTGGTGCTACATGCAGGTTTTCAAATTCCTGCAACGGCCTCGTGTGTGTAGTCGTTTTCGGGTATTCTGTTGTTATATGGAATCCATCTCTTGAGGATTATAAGAGAATTCCCACCAGCCCTCTTTCTGATGATAATGGTGGTAATATATTTGGGATTGGATATGATTCCATCACTGATGATTACAAGGTCGTGAGATTTCCTTCAATTCTTTGTGACAGTGAGCATTATCCCAGGAACAGGATTGAAGTTTTCTCCCTCAAACCTAATTCATGGAAAACCATTCGGAACAGCAGCCGGGAATTCCCGTATTTTGTTTTACAAGACAGTCGTGCAATTACTGTGAATGGACGTCCACACTGGAACGGACATGGGGGCATTCTTTATTTTGATGCAAGTCAGGAATGTCTCGGTCAGCTGCCTTGGCCGGAAACAGGCTTATCAATGACTGCAATAGAATCCTTACAGGAGTTCAGAGGGTGTCTAGGAGTGCATATTAGTGAGTTGTTGAGTCACCATGAGCTGTGGGTGATGAAGGAATACGGAGTGAAAGAATCCTGGACTAGATTGTTAAGGATTCCAACTATGCCTCTACCAGGTTCACCTAATGCTTTTCTTCCATTGGAACCTTTTGGTTTCACCAAGGATGGCCAAGTTCTATTGAAGAGGGATCACTATGGGTTCTTTTTGTACAATCCAGGAAATGGCGTGTACAAGAAATTCAACATCCCACAGGAAATAACTTGCTATTTTGGAGACATTCCATATGTTGATAGTCTAGTTTCACCCAACCGTGGAGACACATTCTATTTGAAATAGCAGGCACAGCATGGCAGGACAAGTGACTTCCAAGAGTTTAATCTTTTTATTCGGATTTTTTTTTTTTTCGTTTGGAAAAGAAAATAAGATTGCAACTTTTGCTATTTTTACTTCTGATATTTAGTAAGTCATAACCTAGTTTCTAGCTTGAATGATTTGTAATAACTTTGAGATTATGAGAGAATTAATGACTCTTAATCTGTTTTGAGATCATAATCTTCAAGCATTTGTTTTTTGAGTACATAATTTCATTATTTATGCATATAAGTTTTGTTTCAACTTGAAGAAACTTATATGCATAATTTGTTCGTTCATTTGTTATGTTATTGATTTATTTCACTTTACAAATTTTATAAGTTTTTTCTTGTTAAAATAAAAGTTGAAGGTCTTCTTAACTGATAGCTTCAAAACATGTTAATCGATTGCTTTCAAAAAAAAAAAAAAAAAAACATGTTAATCGATTCTATAAAATATTAACTAGACAACAAAATTTTTATTTCATTTTAAACGTAAGAGCTTATAATTTTATTTTTTAATTAGTATGGTAACGATTATTTGAAGTTTATATTATTTCTCTAAAAATTTATCTAATTTTTTTCACTTTAACACTAAATGATAGTTAATGTGTCTCATTCACAAAAATAATTGAATTATAAAAATACAAGTTTTTCACCATCCACTAAATCAAAATGTATCAAATCAAATTTACACTTTTAACTTTGTAAATTATCCTTTTCAATTTTATGTATTTTATACCTCAGCTTTTCTTACAACCTTAAACTAAGGTTTAGAATAGTATAGCAGTCATAAAACTTTTAAATTATACTACGGCTTTTCTTACCATTTTAAAATAAGATTTAAAATGAGCCAGCGGTCATAAAACTTGTAAAGTTGTTACTTCCAATTTAAAATATCTTCACTATAAATTATAGGAAATTTTATTTATCTATGACTTAATTTTGATTTTTATTGAAATTTCAATATAAATTCTCTTTTCAATATTTTTTATTGTATTATCAATTTTTTTAAACAAATTATTTACAAAAATTTGAAATATTAATAAAATAATTTGATTTTAAAATTTATTAAATTATTTATTTTATAATATTAAAATATTAAATATATAACAAACAATAATTAAAAGGATACAAACATCACTCTTCGGTCTTAAGAAAAAACAAACGCAAAATAATTACATCATTCCTGTTTTGCATGAGCATAGGATTTTTTTTTTTTTTTTTTTTTTTGTTTGTTTCTGTTAGGTAAGCTTAGGATTTTTTATTTGTAGTAGATTTGTGTGTTTCTATTTAATTTTTAATTGCGACATTGTAATTTTATAATTTTATAAATAACAAATTAAACATATTTTGCCCAATATTTTTCTCCTTAGTTATCTTTTAACTGTTGATGATATATTTTTATTTTCTTACAAAATAAATGCTAATAAGTAGAGTAATGCATGACATCACTCTCAATTATTTTTATTTATCTTAAATCGAATGATAAGCTCGAGTAGCAACTACATCTAAATCTTTTTAATATATGAGCAACTTTTTTACTTTATGTAAGTAACCCTCTCTCATCTATTGAGAGTTAAGTTCACATGTGTCTTATAATTTTAGTCATCTAGACAGTTGTAATTGTAATCATCACAGAAAAGAGAAAAAAAAAAAAAAAATCAGTTAAGACGGTTACTTCTTATAGTTGGATGAACCAGTGGAGATTAGTTAAACTGTTGAGTTGCAGCAAGTGCAAACACAGACAATGGCTGCCACTCTAACTCTGTCTCCACTAGTGTTGGCAACCCCAACATCCACCAATCCACCCAATCAACACAACCCCAGAACCAAACCCATTTCCAAACACTCCTCCTCTACGCCTCTCAATAACTGCAAAACCTTAGACCAACTCAAGCAGCTGCATTGTCACATAATAAAGCAAGGAAAAAACCAAAGCATTGCTTGTGCTACTAAGGTTATTACAACATGTGTTGAAATGGGCACTTTTGAAAGCTTGAAATTTGCCCACAAAGCCTTTGATGTGTTTAAGAGTGATACTGAGAGTAATGGTACTTTGTTCATGTACAATTCTTTGATTAGAGGGTATTCTAGTTTAGGACTTGGTGTGGAAGCTATATTGCTTTATCTTGAATTGGTGGAGTCTGGTTTTTTGCCTGATAAATTCACGTTCCCGTTTGTGTTGAGTGCATGTGCCAAGTGTTTGGCTTATAGTGAAGGGGTTCAGGTTCATGGAGTGATTGTGAAGATGGGTTTGGGAGGAGATGTGTTTATAGCGAATTCTTTGATTCATTTTTATGGTGAATGTGGAGTGGTTGATTTTGGGAGAAAAGTGTTTGATGAAATGTCTGAGAGAAATGTTGTGTCTTGGACTAGCTTGATTTGTGGTTGTGCTAGGAGAGATAAGGCTAAAGAAGCTGTTGATTTGTTTTTCGAGATGGTGCAGGAAGGTGTTAGGCCCAATTCGGTCACGATGGTTTGTGTTGTTTCTGCTTGTGCGAAGTTGCAAGATGTTGGATTGAGTGAGAGAGTGTATGCATATATTGATGAGTCGGGAATGAAGGTGAATGCTCTTATGGTGAATGCACTCGTTGATATGTATATGAAATGTGGTGCTGTTGCATAGGGCGAAGCGGCTTTTTGATGAATGTGAGGATAGGAATTTGGTTTTGTGTAATACGATTATGACAAATTATGTGCGGTTAGGGCAGGCAAGAGAAGCGGTTGGTGTATTGGAGAGGATGTTGTTGCATGGACCACGGCCTGATAGAGTCAGTATGTTGTCTGCAATCTCAGCAAGTGCACAATTGGGTGATCTTTTATGTGGGAGGTGGTGCCATGGTTATGTTTTAAGAAATGGGTTAGAAGGTTGGGATAGTATTTGTAATGCTATAATTGATATGTACATGAGATGTGGCAAACAAGAAATGGCGTGTAGAGTTTTTGATGGCATGTCAAACAGGACTGTGGTATCATGGAATACACTGATTGCGGGATTTGTAAGGAATGGTGATGTGGAATCAGCTTGGGAAATGTTTGAAGAGATGCCAGAGCTTGATCTTGTATCGTGGAACACTGTTCTTGGTGCTTTAATGCAAGAGAGCATGTTTGAGGAAGCAATCGAACTTTTTAGGCTGATGCAGAGAGAGGGAATTAACGCTGATAGAGTGACAATGGTGAATGTTGCATCTGCGTGTGCGTATTTAGGAGCTCTTGATGTTGCGAAGTGGATCTATACTTATATCAAGAAAAGTGAAATTCACTGTGATATGCGGCTTGAAACAGCCTTAGTTGATATGTTTGCCAGGTGTGGTGATCCTCAGAGTGCAATGCAAGTGTTTAATACTATGGAGAAAAAAGATGTGTCTGCCTGGACTGCAGCCATTGGAGCCATGGCCATGAAAGGAAATGGTGAACAAGCAGTGGAACTTTTCAACAAGATGCTCAAACAAGGAGTGAAACCAGATGCTGTAGTATTTGTGGGAGTTTTGACTGCATGCAGTCATGGAGGATTAGTAGAACAAGGCTGGCAGTTTTTCAGGTCCATGAAGGAAATTCACAGAATCTTCCCACAAATTGTTCATTATGGTTGCATGGTTGATTTGCTTGGCCGAGCTGGGTCGCTAGTAGAAGCTTTAGATCTCATAAAGAGAATGCCGATGGAGCCTAATGATGTGATCTGGGGGTCTTTCTTAGCTGCTTGTCGAACCCACAAAAATGTCGAATATGGCTGCATATGCAGCTGAAAGGATAAGAGAATTGGCTCCCTGACAAGACAGGGTTTCATGTTCTTCTATCGAACATATATGCCTCAGCTGGAGAATGGACCAATGTTGCAAGAGTGAGGTTGAACATGAAGGAGAGAGGTGTTCGGAAAGTGCCAGGGTCAAGCATGATAGAGGTCAATGGAAACGTTCATGAGTTCACTTCTGGCGATGAATCACATCCTAATATGACTAGCATTTCATCGATGCTGCACGAAATGAACTGCAGACTCAGAGATGCCGGCCATGTTCCTGATCTTAATAATGTTCTGCTTGATGTTGATGAGCCGGAGAAACACTACTTGCTAAGTCATCATAGTGAGAAACTGGCCATGGCTTTTGGGCTAATCAGTACAAGGCAAAAGATGCCCATCCGTGTTGTTAAGAATCTGCGGATATGCTCTGATTGCCACTCATTTGCCAAATTAGTTTCAAAAGCATATGACAGAGACATTAGTCATCCGGGACAATAACAGATTCCACTTTTTCCATCAAGGGTTCTGTTCTTGTAGAGACTTTTGGTAAATAAAGAGTTACTTGTATTGTTCGGGTAACTTTCTAGAAGAAAATAAACCTCACTGATTTTGTCAATTTAATTGCAATCAATTATTTGTACCAAAGAACACACCCTGCAATTCTTGCCATTAAATCCGTAAAGGAACAGTTTACATATAGAATCAATATCTCAACATTCCAAGCAAGAGCAAATGCCAATCACAGCATTTTACAGATTTTTTTTTTTTTTTTAAGAAAAAAAAAAAATCAATGAATGAGTTGCACTGAAAATGCATACAATGCAGATGCAACATTCATAATATTAAGGAACCTCTGATTGGATCAACACCAAGACAAGGTAAAACAGATGAGCTTTCATCACTCACTTGGTGATTGCGGGACTATCGAATCAATAAAGGCATCATGCATCGAATCTGAACTCCAGAGTTTGGCTATTTGATGATGAGATGAGGTTTGCCGATGGATTTCTTCAATAAGCCAGATAGTTGCTTCTGCTTTTAGGGGATGCATAATTGTGTCCAGGTCCCTATGGTCATTCACCATGCCAAACCTCAACTGGTCCCACTGCTTTAAGCGAATATTAGTGAGGTAATGCAAGGGTTGATCATATAACTGCTTAATGGAATTGCCAAGTCCCACCCACGAGGTAAATGGAATGACAGAGCCTCGCTTTGTGGGGATTGGAAGCTGCTGCATGTAGTCCTGATACATTTCTGCCCTTTTTAACAGTCGATCTACAACTCAGCATATCAACAAAAATGAATTCTGTTAGCATGCATAACATATGATAAGAATAACACTGATGGTGATTCTATTCTAAAGCACAAACTTCACAAATAGAACCTAAAGTTCGAACCTCAAAAAATGAGAAACTAATACAAATTAACCCTTTAAAACTGTAACAACTTCAATGGTAGGGAAAAAATTAGCTTAGTAGCCAACAAAACTACATATGACATGTAGTTATTGACCTGTGACCCAACAAATATGTTCAACCTAATAGCACACAAGAATTGGAACTAAAATGAACCTTTATAATGAGGAGGTTAGAAACGTTATTCAATAATGCACACTCACTGTTTGTGTTATGAATGAGACAAGTACAAGCAGCCAATTATCAGCGGAAAAATTCCTATATTTTAGACATAATGGGGAAGCAAATAGAATCAATTAGTTTGTTGACCACTTATGAGCAAAACATGGCATGGCAAAACTGCACAAAAAGGAGATATTATGGATACTACCATGGAAAGATCCCAGAAGAAATCCTATGAAATCCAAAAAAAACTTGGTAGCCATTAGATGAGAAATACATGAGTTAATCTTAATCATTCATCATATCTGACAACTCCAATACAAAAATTCGGTGTTCAATTATTACATTGATTCAATTTCAGACATATAGAGATTCAGTGAGTTTCTCATCGTCCCACTATCTGTCTCTAAATAGATCGGTTAAGTTTCACCTACGCTTAGTTTAGTAGTTCCTTCGGTTCAATATTTGGTTTCCTAACATTTGTGGTGTTAGACTGACCTGCTTGTTCACGCGAAGAAGCATCAGGGGAATCAGCATGTGCAAGCCCATCATAGTCTGTATTAAAAATAAACGAAAATTGTTTATTACAAAAACAACATCACAAGTAGCTTTTCATGTATCTAGATCAAAAAACACTCATCAGAAAAGATACAGAAACTGAATACCTTCAGGTGTGACTTCTTTAATAGGTTGATCAGTGGTAAGATTATCATTTGATTGCAGACCACCACTCGCATTATCATCACCCATCTCCGTATCCGAAGACGAAGATGAAGTCGAGGAAGACAATTCATCTGATGATATAAGATCAACCTGCTCGCTCCATGGCATTGACCTCTTCATTGTATGTCCACCTACTTCAGTACACAACTGCAAATCCTTGTTACCAAAACTCTGGTCAGCTAAAAACAACAAGAATCATCAATAAACATAACACCACCTAAAACAAACAACACTGGGTCCTTTATATGACCATTTAGTATTTATTTACATTCACAACAAAACATAATCAACAACCCAGAAAGCTAACTAAAAGAAGCAGCCATGAAGCGACCTAAATTCAATAAAAAATCCAACTTTAGTATTTCAATTCAAAGTCCTCTACTTTACTAGTTTGCATGAAAAGCAAGACAAAATAAAATGTGATAAAATGGAAAAATTGACAGTACCCAGAGCTAGTTAAAGCTTCTACATTTCATGACAGATAATGAAATTCTAATACAAATTCATAAACAGTACATGCAAATAAGTAGAGTTAGTTAACCTTCGAAAAACCAAAACCCCAGAAAAGAAAAACAAGGAAACAAGAAATCTGGAAGTGGGTTCCTCTGTTGACGACTGAATTGAGCAGTGGTCATCAGAGAAGAGAGAAGAAAAAGAAGACCACTTGCCTGTGAAAAGACTGCGAGAGAGAGACTTATTGCTGATTATTTCATTATAATAATCTTATGTTGATGGTGAAATAGAGTTTCTATGTTTTCCAAGAGAGAATTTTAAGCGTCTGGGCCTCTAGGGTTCATGGTGGTTACCAGAGAATTAAATATGGCTTTAGAATATATATTATATTATTAAATTATTAATTTAGATATTAAAAATATCATTAGCTTTTTTTAAAAAAAATAATAAATTGAAAAAATTTAAAGATATTTACGACGTAAATGATTCTGAAAAAATAAAAAGAAAGAAAAGAAAAATGTCAGACTATATAAAAAACCAACACTTATTTTCAGTGCGAAGTTACCGCAATTTTGATCCGAAACTGTTCAGTCTTTAACCCAATTGAGTTGATATCTACTTGGACCCAATTTGTTTTGTTTTGTTTTTTTGTTTTTTGTTTTTGTTTTTTGTAATTAATTTTATTATTACTTTTTAGATGTTTTAATTTCAAATTTTTTGAAAAAGTTATTAAAATATATGTTAATAGAATAATAGGTAGTCAAGCATGGTCCAAAAAGTAACAACTATTCATTTCGAAAAAAAAAAACAAGGGATATCTATTATTTAATGATTTTATAGACAAAAATTTTGTAATTTTCTAGATAAAAGTGAGACTCAGGATATAAAATGCAAATGCAGGAACTTTTTTTTTTATTTTTTTTCAATCAGATTATGATTATTTTTCAATTAAGTTTTAATGCTTTCAAATTTGCTAAGTTAACAATGAAAAAGTAATTTTTTTTTCCAAATAAATAATGAAAAAGGTAATTTAGTCAATTTGTATATAAAATCTTACGCAAGATTAAATCTTATAAAAACCATTAGGTAAGAAACTGATATGAAACATATTCAAATATGATAAATACGAATAATAATTAATATATTAATAAATTTGCAGATTACAACATGCTAACGCTTGGAAGGAGAGAGACTTTTCTAAGATGTAGATTACAGTACATCTTTGCTGACGCTCTATCAATGCAGTCCCATTTGACTGAAACGTACTGTGTGATGTAAGATTCTGCATTAGGCTCTAACGGGGAGAAGATAATACGGTGATAAAAGCAGGATCCTCTTGGCCCTTGAATGTGGTCCTTCAAAGAGATGAAAATGCGGTGCATCAGGGTATAACTGGATCGGATGTCCTAACCTGCATGCGTTAGAAACAGGCTTTTAGATTCGATTAGAAGACAGCCTCAATATAGTGCATGCCACTAACTTAGACATGCAAGTTGACTTTTCACAAACAACAAATGGGACTAGCATTGACTGAGTAGCAAAACAAGATTGATCATATTTTCCTATGTTTTTCATGTATTACTTAAGTCATGCTGTTGGTGTCTGTATTGTTTACACTTTTTTTTTTATTATTATTTTGTTTTATTTGACCACACTATTCTTTTTTTTTTTTTTGGTTGAAATGCACACTGTACTATGTTTGATAGATTGGTATGTTATGCACAACTGAGTTTACTTTTTCTATGTTCAATTTTTCTTGTTAATTAATAATTAATTACGCAGTAATTTACCTGATCTAAATTTTAGGAAATGATATGACGTGTAGATTACAGTACGAAAGCGTAAAACTATGGTCATGTTAGTGTTGAACAATCACTATAAATCTGATGGTATAAGATTTAAAATGGATGGTACCTGTATCTCCTCCTCTATAGAGTCCATCGCATTTGCTGGTGAGCGAACACCAATATTCGCAGTGTGTCCTCCATGAACCTGTTACCAAAATAAATTGTTTTCATATGTTATTAGATTAGATCTAACAAATCCTAAGAAGCTTTTAAGCAATTGAATGTTGCATTCCTCCTCATGGTTGTCCATGTCTTCATCGTCATCCTTCTGAGCAGCAGTTGCAGCAGGAACACTAGGGAAGACAGCATGGATATCATTCCGAGGAGCATCAATCTTCCGTGCAGTCCAGGCTTCAGAGAATCTAATCTGTCGTCCAACAGTCTCTGGAACATCCCTTGAATATAGTCTGGCAAGCTGGATTGTTGTTGAGTCTAGGAAGTAGTAAAAGTAAACGACGAAACAGTATTACTCAAAATATAATATTGAAATTACAATTTCATAACTCAAATAAATCTATTTATACGGCTTACCTGTGTAGACTGCCTTATGTGTCTCCCATTTCCATCAGAATGAAGTTTTGGAAGAGATGGCCGAGCTGAATCTGTCTGAATGTGATCCCTGGTGTCTGTGCACACTCTTTTCCTAACATCTGATGGAGCTGCTGGTATCTCAGGCGGATCCCTACTTGCAATTGATGGTTCCATCATCCTAGTTCCAATTGGATGGTCTTGAGAATGCTTTGACTTTGTCTCCCAATAGATTTTCTCCTTCAATGGCTCTCTATCGCTCTCCTCTCTGTTTTGCTGATCATGTTCCATCTCATCATCCGGCTCCTCATTTTCAGAGTCATGGCCTAATCCGTCTAATTTGAACGTATATGGTGTGACCATCTGACTAGGATCAAAATATCTGTAATAATCCATCTCCATCACGGCAGGTGACGCCTCCAACATACAACCTTTCATCTAATTATACAGGAGTTAATGTTAGTGATATTGATATATGTGCAAATAAATCAACAGAAATATAAACAAAAGCTAATGTTATCATCTTACCCCAATTAATTTCTCCATTAGGTTTGTTGCCTTATTCCTTAAGGACCATCTAAGACAGCGTGGTATTTTATCATTAACCCTCTCCCCAAGGACACCAGTCAGGTCTGGAAAAGTTTCCATAGCCCACCACTATAATCAAAAGGATTCACAATTTGTAACTTTGTAAAATAAAATGTTTCCATAATATAGAACGATGATAAAACTAACCTGTATAGCCCAGCAGAGGCCATACACGCTAATGGTGACCTTTTGCGTCTTACTAGTCTTACTAGCCTTCATTTTCAAGCGCCTTTGTCAACGGCGACCAGCTTTGCTAAGCCAATGTAGCATCAAACTATATATGAAGGTGCCCCATGGGAACACCTCGAAGGGACGCAACTGCTCCACCAACACCCATAACCAATCTGGGACTTTCTTACAATAATCTAGACCCATCAATATGTGCCCAACAAAAAACACATATGCCAACTTCATGGCATCATCTTCCTCGGTGAAATAACCCTTCTCTAAATAACTCTTCCTCAAGGCATCCCTAACGGATTGCAAACGCGTCCGAACCCCATTTACCTTTGGTGTACACTACCATCTGGACTCTAGTCACAGTCACAAGCCATAACCCCCACTGGAATGGGACCAAACCTCAGTCCCATGCAGAGCAAAAACTCCTCCTTTCCAAACCTAACAGCATCTCCACCAATTTCAAACCACATCTCGTCCTTACAAGCACCAGGATAGATGAGCTCCCTATTAAGCAATACAAGGAAAAACTTTCTACGAAAATGCCACCAAAGAAGAGTCCACGATCTCTCCATGAAATGGGCGAAACAACCCCTCTTCCACCCCTCTAATTTTCCTTCTCTATGCATGACACCTCGAATAAAATAAATATCATCAATCCTACAGGGCATAGTGAAATGGGCATCGAATTGATCGTCTTGATTCTGTTTGTAAACAAACTCCTTCGCCATCTGCCAAAAAAAAACCATCCAAAATCAGCGAGGGGAAAAAAGACAATGTTCTTCATTTTTATCCATATTTCAAGTTTTTTCTCATGTCCCAAATATTTTGCCATCATGTTTCACGTAAGGTCTTCATGTTTCATGTTAATTCCACTTATGTTCTACTAAATAATTTTATGTTTCATGTTAGTTCCACTTATGTATCACTAAATGTTTCCATGTTAGTTCTAAATGTTTCACATATTCACGTTATTTCTCTCCAGTTCACGAAGTTCCATTGAATTTTATGTTTTTAGGAATAAGAAACGGTGGCAAAACAATTAAAAACAGGATACTCAAATGGAAACATTAAAAATGTATCTGGTAACAACATCCTAAAATGGAAGAAAATAACACGACTAGGCTTTGGAGAGTTACCCATTACTAATAATTCTCAGAAGAAGTAAAAAATCAAACCTTTGATTATATGCAATCCTTTTTGCACCCACCGGAGCCACCCAGTTGGATCAAATCCTCCAATACTCAGAACCCAGATGAGGATTTTGTGACTCCTCCACTTGGTTGAGCAGATTTTGAGGACTAGGTAGGGCTTTTGTGGAAAAACACCAGAAGCTTATGATAGCATGGTAGATGTATTTGGGAAGTTTAGAGGTTTGATATTATGTGGGATATGGTTAGAAGAATGGACGGTTTCAGTGATGGGATAGCAAGAGGTGGCAAGTATGATGAAGCTGTAGCGGTTGGGTCTGAAAAAACATGCAAGGGCATTGAACTTGGTGATGGATTCATTGGCTAAAGAGAAAAGCCTAGAACACGCGTCTCAAGTCTTTCGCGAGTTCAACCATTGTATACCCTTCCATGCAGGGATCTTCAGTGTTATCATGCGTCGGTGCTGCAAAGCTAGCAAACTAGAGTTGCAGAGATGAAACAGCTATAGATTAAAATATATGTATCCTTATTTATGTACTTCAAGAATATCAATATTCAATATGTTATTCACATATTCTTTTCGTAAAAGTATTTTTAAAATATTTTTAAATATTTTTAACATATTCGTAAATTGTGGATATCTTTTTTTTTTGGAATCGTAAAATATAGATATCATTCAATATGATATACACTTTAATTTTCAAAAATATTGTGAAAATTTTTATGAAATATTTGTATATTTTCGTCAAATGTAAAGTGTAAATTTGATAATATTTTTTAATTTTCAATTTTACTATTTAATTTATTATTTTAATTAACTTAATTATGTATCCATATTTTTTGTTTTTATATATGGTGATGTTAATAGATTCGAAACAATTATATAATAACAAAAAATTTACCCATGTTTCAATTTTTTATTTATTGTTTGTACACAAGAATTTTTTAATTAACTTTTGATTTTGTAAACAAAGATATCATTAGTCTTTTTTTTTTTAAATAAGAATATTATAAAATTTTAAATTTAAGTAAGACAAATGACGAATGTCATTCTTTATAAAAACAAATTGCCAACCGAGTTTATGTAGCTTCTCACATCAGCCCCATCATCATTTCTTTCAATCGGTAAAAAAAATGTTGGCAAAGCACAAAACTTTGAAGCTATTTGCACAATACTATTCTCATAAGAAGCCAAAAATCAAACCTTTACTGATATGCAATTCTTTTTGCACCGCCATCGAGTCACCGGAGCTACCCAGTTGGATCAAATGCTCCGATACCCAGAACCCAGCTGAGGATTTTGTGATCCCTTCAGTTGCGAGTTGGGTTGAGAGTCACGAAGATCAAACCAGATTTCCTACTGAGGTTTTGAGCGAAAAAACTGATACTGACGTTGATAGAATCAGTAAAATCCTGAAGAACAAGTTCCTATCGCCAGACGAAGTTGTTCAGGCTCTTAATGAGTCCTGTTTAAGTGCATCAAACGCCTTGGTTGGGCAGGTTTTGAGGAGATTCAGCAATGACTGGGTCCCCGCCTTTGGGGTTTTCACTTGGGCAAAAACACAAACAGGTTATAGACATGCACCAGAAGTGTATGATAGCATGGTTGACATACTGGGGAAGTTTAAAAAGTTTGATATTATGTGGGATTTGGTTAGAGAAATGGACGGTTTCAATGATGGGTATGTTACATTGGCTACAATGAGTAAAGTTATGAGGAGGTTAGCTAGAGGTGGCAAGTATGGTGAAGCTGTGGAGGCATTTAAAGGGTTAGATAAGTTTGGTCTTAAAAAAGATGCTAGGGCTTTGAACTTGATAATGGATGCATTGGCCAAAGAGAAGAGCGTAGAACGCGCGTATGAGGTGTTTCGCGAGTTCAAGGATTGTATTACACCATTCAATGTAGGGCTTTTCAATGTTCTTATATGTGGGTGGTGCAAAGCTAGGAAACTAGAGGAAGCTAAGAGAACTATGGATGAGATGAGGAAGAATGGGTTTGCCCCGGATGTGGTTTCGTATACTTGCTTCATTGAGTATTATTGTAACGAAAAGGATTTTCGCAAAGTTGATGAGGTTTTGGAGGAGATGCAAGAAAAGGGTTGTAAGCCTAATGTTGTGACTTATACTATTGTTATGCATGCTCTAGGGAAAGCGAAGCAGATTAGTGAAGCGTTGGAGATTTATGCGAAGATGAAGAGTGATGGTTGCTTACCCGATGCCTCGTTTTATAGCTCATTGATATATGTTTTGAGTAAGGCTGGTAGGATGAAGGATGCTGATGAGATATTTGAGGATATGAAGAAGCAAGGAGTTATGCCAAATGTTTTGACTTATAATACTATGATTTCTTCTGCTTGTGCACATTCGCGAGAGGAGAAAGCATTGAAGTTGCTTCAGAAAATGGAGGAGGATTCGTGCAAACCTGATCTAAAGACTTATATGCCTTTATTGATGATGTGCTGCAGGAAGAAGAGATTGAAGGTGCTTAATTTTTTGTTGAGTCATATGTTCAAAAATGATGTCAGTATTGATGTTGCAACCTACGCTGTTTTGGTGCGCGGACTGTGTATGAGTGGGAAGCTTGAACTGGCGTGCTCATTCTTTGAAGAAATGGTATCAAAGGGAATGGTTCCTTTAAATGACACCTATAGGCTTTTGGTGGACAAACTTGATCAGCATAACATGGGGAAATCAAAGGAACAAATCAAGAAGTTAATGTCTCAGGCAAAAGCACAAGGGACCGTTTTGCAACTCTTTCAGAATCCCTGCTGAGATTCAGGCTGAACTAATTGATCAATTTGTTTTAAGTGTTTTGGCCTTCAATTTGCATGTATTTGTTATATTCAGTGGTTGACCATAGACTAATGCTGGAATGCAGTCTCCTGATCTTGGCTTGAATATTGGTGAATTTATAACATGAAATATGTCTACATGTATGTAAAGTTATGATTTTCCTCGAGGTTTACAGCAACGATGGGATAGTTTAATGTTGTCTTTTATGGAGTGGCAAGCCAATGGTCGCAGGTGTCATGTATGCTTATGAAGAGAGATTCTAGTTGAGGATCATTTTACCATCATTATAAGGTTGATTAGGATAAAAAAAAAAACAACTTACATTAAGTGAAAAATGTTTCTTTTATACATCAATGCTGCGAGCGAGCATAATAATGTCAAGGATTACATATACATACAAGAAGTCACAGAATGGGAGGGATTGGGCATTCCTGAAACAAATAAAACAAATGGAGCTTAGTGCTCTAAAACTGCTAATAACGAGAAAAGATAAATGAAAACCTATAACTTATACCAGTTTACTATGAGAGTCAGTTTACTATGATAGTGACTTCTCTAAACTTCCTACTTTTAGTATTCCACAGTTTCTCAGAAGCAGCTTGCAGCACAAATGAGCAAGAGTAGAGGTTATTATGGTATAAGACGATTAGTATCTTATAGATATTGTCTAACTTCTTTGGACAGTAAAGAAGTTGAGCTACGGCGTGGTGTTAATATTTTCCCCCCCGGTTTCTGCCACCCAAATCTTTCCAGGAACTCCTCAATTAACCTACAGATTTGGAGTAGAGCAATAAGATTTTTCAGTCACATTAAAGTAAGCAGAGCAAAGAGGCCCTAAATGCACTTACAGGCTGCAGATAGCCTTCTGCGAAGAAGCCAGCTCACGATCTGGGAACGACTCCTCCAATCGGAAACTCAACCATACATATAGATCCAAGACCTTCAATTGTAGCACCAAAAATAAAAATGTTTTTTTTAGTAGCTAGTACTCTTAACAAGATGAGACTTAAATAAATAATGAGAGTTCTTGATCACAGAGTTAGAATTAGAGATGAATCAACTAAAACACTAGGTATATAGCTAGATTCGTTGTCAAGAATAATGATGACGCAAAGAAACAATCCTGATACAATTTTCTTGGGAGCCCGAAACATAAAGGTTGTTATACTAGTAGTTGATACTAGGAAGATTACACAACTGGCACCAGATTTTACTAGACACACTAGTCTGCCAATAATAAGAAAATCATGATCAGTTCTTACTACAAGCAAGCCAACCAATGTTTTTTTTTTTTTTCGAAAACGCCAACCAATGTTTTTAAGTTTCTGTCTTAAACTAAACCACAAAAGTTCTTATATTCTTTTCCTACTACTCGAGTACAAGACATTTCCTCAGATTCCCTAGTGACATAAAATATTTAATTCAATAGTTCAGACGTCGCTTTTAAACTAGTATGGAGTGATCATAAGAGTACAGATGATACAAACAAAAGCCTGACCTTGTGAATGGATTCAAGCTCCTTGAGTTTACCCTGTGTTTTTGGAACCTGAAGTGTACCAGGTGTAAAAATTTCTCGAAGCCGAACAATTCCTTTTTCCGCATAATTTTGTGCAAACTGATCAATAACAACATATAGATACAATTGATTTCCCACTCAAAACAAACATCTTAATATATTTGGGAACTACATGTACCTGTGTGAGGCCCTGAGATGAAATGTCATCATTCATGTCAACTGGACTGCACATCACAGATATTAATTAATCTGATTCTGACCAAGTGAAATGATGATGGTAATAAGAGAACAAGAAACTAAAGCAATTCATAATCGTAATAATAGCCCAGTTTTTAGACAGTAGAAAATGTCCAGCAAGCTAAAGTGATAACATGTCCTGAAACATGCTCTGCTTGTTTCTGAATACCTAGATGTTTGACCCCAATAGCGAAATTGCCTAAACATCATTACTCTCCACTTCTGTCATTAAATGCATTAAAAGATTTTTCCACATTATTCATAGTTTAGAACTTCATATATATGAGAAATAATAATAAAATCCCTTATGACCAATTACAAAACAAGTACTACAAATGCTTGTCATTACATGAAAATGCAATCAACCCATCTAAAGGTACTTGATCTTTCAAAATTTATCTGTCAACTTAAAAATTACCAGATTTTCTGGCAAGAGCAAGACTGAAATTAACTGTTCAAATAGAAGATCATCAAATATTCCTTTCTTCCATTACTTTCATGCCAGAAAAAATTTCAAGGAACTGGAAGTTTAGAACGAACTTGGAAAATCTTATGCCCTGGATGATAATTGTTTTCCAGCATACCCCAATACAAAATATTACTTTAAACAAGTTTCCTTACATTTGGGTGATGGAGCCCATTACCTGATACAGAAAAGATACTTATCATGCAATCCAAGAGGCAACTCATCAATAACAGCAGCAACTTTCTGATGTCCCCAAACCATAGTCAGTAGTCATAAGTGATGGTTGTGATCAGCAAATCTTTCTCATACATGAAAATGCACATAGCATAACAAAAACACATCTTTCCAATAAATGAAAAATGTGCATAGCAGAGCAAAAACATACCAAGATGTCTTCACAATTGGTAATAAAATAGTTTTCAGACAATTTGGCATTATCAACAAAGTGCTCCTGGAACCACACAGACGAAAAAAAAAGTTAGACAAATTTACATTGACGGGCAAAGGACAGCCGATAACATAACTGTTAGATAGACCAGTACAGCTGGAAACGTCAACAAAGTTTGAAAATTCATCATTCTGATTATATCAGATTACTCTTGATATCAGTTTATTCCAGATGGATCTTTTAAGCTTGACCATTCATTAGAAACGGTGAATACTAGTTATTAAAATTTTCTGAAAAAAGTGTAAGCCGGTGTATTTTCATTGAAAACCATTAATATTTCCTTCAGGGAAACAGATATGATAGATCTTTAATTGAAACAGTTAATTAACAATTTAACATAACTTCTGTCAAAAAAAAAAAATTATTGACATAACTAATGCAATAAAAGATGAAATTATTCTTCATCTCTTTTTGTCAAGAACACATGCAATCATGCACACATCAAAATGAATCATTTGAATGCATAATCACATAAATTTAAAACGCAGATGATTGGAGCTTACATATTTTATATCGAGACAAAAAATAATAAACTATAAAACAAATGAAATAGCCATATAATAACCAACTCACCAATATTTTATGAAGACCACTTTTTGGGTGCAAACGTGAATACATGAAAATAAGATCAAAGTTAGGAAATAGTCCAGCACACTGCATTGTACAAGATACTGTGGTTTAGTAACAAACGATATGAAAGTATGATGTCAGCCAGGAAAGAGATCTTTTATCTGACAAGCTCCATTTAAATTCTGAACTTCTATATATTTTTTAATGAAAACGACGTTTTGTGGTTGCTTCAGTGACAACTCATTTACCTCTAGAGTTGGAGATGGAGATTCCAGTGATGAATGAAGCAAGGGCAGATCTTCTGAATCTAAACAAGTCACTTCACCAACAGGAAATTTAGATCCATACCTGCCAGCTCTCCCTACAAGAGAAAAAAAAGAGGTACAAAAAGAAAAATGAATCATGAACCTCAGATAAGATCAAATCCTTAAATGCACAGCTTTTTACAGATGGTAAGTTTACACAGGAGAATGGGCACATGAAAGAAAAGTTGATGACTGTGAGTTGCAATATCACTGAAACTTGAAACTTGAGTAGTAAATAAGCTTAAATCCATTTCAAAACACATAATTTATTTAATCCCATATTTAAACCAATTTGAGCATTGAACAGAATAAAAGAAATATAAACCCAGCTCTAATAGCAATTTTAACTTAATTTGAAACTTCACCACAACAGATAAATAGGTACCTGCTATTTGTTTGATCTCTGGTACCGTTAGGTAACGCATCTCAGAACCGTCAAATTTTTGCATTGTTGAAAATATAATTCTAGAAATGTTCAGATTAAGACCCATCCCAATGGCATCACTAGCCACTAGCACATCAAATTCACTGGTTGCATCATTGAACATTGTCGCCTGCAATCCTAAGGAACATATTAACTCAGCCAATTCTTACTTTCAAGATACAGTAATCATAACTATTAACTAAACAACAAAAAAATTATTCAAAAAATTTAAAGAGCATAGCAATGCTTCATACATCTCACTAAGATTCTCTCTACTTTTGTTCCAAAAAGAAAGAGGGAGAGGAGACTCAGTTAATAAATACAAGAATAAGCAATATAATCACACAAAAAAAAGTGTAAATAAGAACCAAAACACTTCAGATAGCCAAGGTTGGATTCTAGTTCATGGAGGGGAAACAAAGGAAAGATAACACATCAACAAATATGTCAACAAAATGTTTCAAAGTTCTCTGTACTGTTCTTTCTAAGAAGCTCACAGTTATATGCAAAACAAGACAAATTAAGTTTCTCAAAAGCATTAAAGAATCTGTACTTGTACCTGTCTTGTTCGAGTCTCTGGCGGCAATGAACCATAAACCACAGAACAAAGATGCTTTCCCCCAGTTTCGATCTTTTTCTATCAATGATTATAAACATAAACATTTAGACAAGTTAGTCCACCAACCAAAAATGTGTTGCATCACATGTATTATAAGCAGAATTATAAAAAAAGGTAACCAAGTTCATTCTATGACCAGCCCCACCCAAGAAAAGAAATCCTCAAATTGTCTATACAGGAACCTCATTATAACATAAACAGCAAAACTTGAAAAGGAAAGAATTCCTTTTCTCCTGAATGGTTCAGAGGGTTATCAAGTTCATTAGAGAGTGTGTATGCTTCAGGCTGCTTGATACCACCAAGCTATCGGCGGCAGCCTGAGGCCCTAGACCAACAATTTGAAAACTATAAAGGCACCATATGTCATGTTGTTCTTTCTCTCCCTCAAGCAAACATGATTATTAGGCACTTATGACACACTTGACATCAACAGGAAAGTGATATCATAGAAAGTCTTGGCAATCAAAATCCTTACAAAATACTCATGCTTATGTATAGATGCTCTCATAGTAACTTCATCTTTATAATGAAAAATCAATCAACACCTTTTTTCCCTCAAAAAATAAAAAACCCAAATAAAATTAATCATGGAAATTTAAACACCATCAAATTGCTCCTCTTGAGGTTTAAGTTTAAAATTCTTGCTTAAATCAAGTCTATATGCACTTCAGAGTTTGCCCACAAAATTTTTACCTGAGATTCTAAATAAATAGTTTCCAATAGCATAATAAACAAATGATGGGACATATATAGTCTGACAGTACAAAATCCAATTCGCATATTTTACATATGTTGGAAGAGAGGGTGAGACAGCTAAGTGGTCCCATCACATTCACAATCTTGAGAAGTGCATCAGATAGATGTAAGATTCACCATCAATTGATCAAGCTCTTAGTTTATTAACTAAAGATAGTAACAATAGGGATATATCATCAAGATTTATTTGATTTGTTAATGTTTCGAAACTTCGCCATATGAGGAAGATTTAGTAAATGGAATTATATTTTGTTAATTCTCTCTCTTCCTTTTCATCTATGGTTTCTCTCTTGCCTTTCACTTTCTTTCTCCCTCTCTTTTCCTTCTCCCACCCCAACACCACCCCCCCCCCCCCCCCCCCCCTCCTTGCCTATCTTATAGTCTGCATCCGAGGGATCATTGCCTTTGATGCTGGAAAATATCAGAACTGCTCAAGACAGTTCGATAAAAGTTAAATTGGCGAGAAACCGTTGCAACTATATGACCAATTTCTAATAGCTACATTTCCTTTGCAAAGACAACTCGTGGATTGCGCGAAACAAAATTCAACAAACTGACAACAGATCCAAACAGAAACCAATAATTATTTACTTACCTTTAATTTGTATATCTCACGACGTGAAAAGGTTACAATGCAGTCACCTTTTCGTATGTCTGAAAAGGATCCAAGAGGAAACTTCAATGGAACTAGGGGTGAAAGTCTCTCATACGATTGTACCTAGGGATTCATATAAAAAAGGGTAATTATAGGAACCAAAAGAGCCAAATTATGATAACGAAGCTCCTAAAAAATCTACCAAAAGTCAACAGTCAGGCTTCAAGAAACAATTAATCATCAACAATTTCTAATGAAATCAGTATACACAATCTAGAATATAGCAACTTATATGCCACAACAGAAAAAATTATTAAAAATTCAACTAACAGAACACATTTTGGGGGACAAAATTGAAGGAAAACCAAATATATCACAGGGGCAGATTATCTGATGCAATTGGTTTTTGCTAAACAATATATATATGCCAAAAAAACCAGTACCCATGATCAAATTTATGACAAAAGAGATCAACATGAGCCATGACAAAATAAAGGGTTGAATATCAGAACATCTGCACGAAACCCTTTTATGGCTAAAAGTACTGAAAATAGAACTTATTTCATTACCTGGACATTATCACCAGTTACTCTAAGTATTTCCTGAATAAGTGGAACCGAAGCTGGATCTCCACAAAGATGAAGTTCATCAGCAGAGATCCCCAAAAGAGCACGTGTAAATGAAAAACCCCTAGTCTGACACCCTAACATCTGATTACAAAAGACAAATAAAGCATCAGAGGCACCAAATAGAATGATAACAAGAAGTAGTAGATAAGTTTTAAGGCCTCAATTGACCTTACACAACACAATAATGTAAGGTAAATTAGACCAGATAAATCTACTGAGCATGCGAAAGCCAGTAAAAGAATGCTATGAAGTAACTCCTAGATAAACCATCAACATGCCTGAATTTCGTCAATAACAGCACAATCATAATCAGAAGTGACATCAGCCATCTCAACGGTCACAGCCTTGTGCTTTGCACCATCAACTTCTTCTCTTTCTTGTCCCGTAATCAAATCACATGGAACCTTTGCTTTATTCAACCGCTTGGCCACCTCCCATGCCAACAATCTCAATGGTCCACAATAAACACCTGCAAGAAAGGAGAACACCGATGCAACTACTTGAACAATCGTAACAGCTACACTATCTGTCCTAGAGTCAAGCTAGGATTATATAAAAATAATAATAACAACAAACGTGTGATAGGAATAAGTATTGGAACCATACCAGAAGAACTTGACTCAAGCTGCTTCAACGCATGGTACGTTTTACCACTGTTTGTAGGTCCCACATGCAGTATAACCTTGCGAATCTTTTTACGAGCAAGTGGGTACCATGTATGAGGACGACTAGCATAACATGAAAACGCTCTTATGAGTATTATACATTATCGAATACATTTGCAATCAGCAGAAGCCACCAAAGGCAACTAAGATGTGACTATGAGGACCGGATAAGATATTACTATGTTCGAAAATTCTCCCCACAATTTTAAGAACATTCAAAATTCATAAATGATTCTACAAACAATTTAGCATGAAAAATTCAAAACTATAGGTTAGAGATGTTGCATAATGTAAACTATCAAAGCTGCACGCATTTAAGCTAACTCACATGTTTTGCATAAACTATTCTAAATATACCCATAAAGCAGAAAACGATGACATATCGAAATTCTTACGTGAGGTCGGTAAGATCAAACTTGTTGATACAGCTATCCGTAAAATCAAACTTGTTCTTACCGCTGTACTTCCTTATGGTACTAACAAGACCTCCCAACTTCATCAGCCTAAACGACTCCACATTATCTGCTAAATATTCACATGAAATCAAATTATATAATTGAAATATGTTAAACAAAATTCAATCAAGCAGAACCAATCTCAATAAAAATTTCAATAACAAAACAATTCAGTTATGCTAAAACTATCAAACTTTAAACAATCTGAACGAAATTATCAAAAGCAGTTGGTAGAGCGTAAAAATAAAAATCGAACCTGGAAGAAGGCGAGAAATTCCCAAAGTTGAAGCCTTTCGATATCGAAATAGTGAAGGAGACATTTTTATTTATTGAGTTTATTTTTGTTAAAAGTGAGAAACGAATAAGTAAATAAAGAATAAAGAGAAAACGTTGAAATGAGAGGAGGACGAAGATGCGGTGAATGGAAGGACCGCGAGTTTCGGCTGCGAAACTCATTCTCAGAGTTGATGTCGACGCCGACTTCGGGTCTTGAGACCCCAAGACATGGCTTCTACTTCAACTCCAGCCAGGCCGGGGAAGAATATTTTAGTAATATCTCTGCGGTTTAGTTTTTATGGACAGTTGTCATCAAAAATTGATGTAGTTGTCAACTTATAATGATTTTAATTGGTGAGACAGGTATCAACCAGGGTCCATGATCATGTAGCATGTGGAGCCTTTATAAATATAAATCTGGACCTGCTGGATTGGGCTTTAATAAAGTTGTGTTTAAAAGTGTTTGGGCCGTTTTGTCTTATGATGAAGGGTTAGCTAAATGGGTAAGCATGCAGTTTGCTCTCATGATGTTTGGGGTTCGATTTGTTCATGAACACTTCGGTAATTCTTAACTATTGTAGGTTTCAGAATCTCAGGTTCGCTAAGCTGGATTGCTTCCACAAGATTTGTTTTATAGGTATCTAAATGACATGGTATATAGTCTACTGTTTTTCAAATATTGTAAAGTTTATGGGCCTGGGGCACCAAATTTGGATTTGGGGAATTTCTTGCTCATAAAAAAAGTGTGGGCCGTTTTTTGTGTGGTCTTCACAGGCTGGCCCAATTTTGGCTTCGGCACCACTTCTCCAATGAGTGTCGATATTTAATTATTTACACCCCTCTAAAACCGTACATACATCACTCTACTAAATTCATATCATTACTGAGTTATAATTATATTTTATAATTTTTTAAAACAATCTTTAATAAGGAGTATGTACAAAAGGGGTGTACGTACAACTTTAATGTGTGCAAATATCGTACTCTTCTCCAATTTAGTTGTACGGGTGACGGGTCATAGGGCTGAGAAACATCACAAAGCATGAGTTTTTTTTTTTTTTTTTCTTTCTCTTTTGAGGTTCAAAACATGAATTTATTTTAATTAAAAATGTATCAATAAATTTTCCTACTTATTGATTTTTAATGCAACAATCTAAAATGATAGAGAAAATTGTCAATGTAAGTTGAACAGTATGGAGATGTTTATAGAATTGTCAAAACTATTCAAATAGATTCAAAGATTTATCTGAGATTAAACAAGTTATGGGAAATGGAGTACTTACAAAAAGCAATTGATTATCAAGTGTTACTGAATGATTTTCTGAGAAGTTTTATAGTTTAAAGTATCTCATATGAAAACATTCCCCCACACGTCACAACCCCTAATTATAATTTAATTCCCAACTCGTGAACTAATAAATACTATAAAATAACTCTATATGTGAGTACATTTTCTAAGAATACTGATCAAGTTAATTTAAAAAAAATAGCGTTCGACTTTAAATACAAAATTTTATGTTCAAAATCGATAAAATTTATGTTCAACTATACAAACGTAGCACTTGAATAGTTGGCTGACATGACCTTAAACAAGAACACTGTTTCATCAATGGGAGAACCAATCCACATAGAGTTTCCATAAATCAAGAAACTATTACAGATTCATAATCATAGGGAGGATAGTAGTAATGAAACTGACATCTTGGAAGCATTAAAAGATCAGTAACTACCAGGAGGGCCAGAGAGATTGGATATGGGTACACAAGTTGGGTGTGTGCATGTAATGAGATGGAGACATCGTGACAGAATTGGAGTCTCTCCCTATACAAATCAAATCTAGTGTAATAAATGCTAGGACTAGCTAGAGAACTTGTTTTATGGATGAAAGGACTTTAAAACACATAAGATAGAATGAGAGACAGAGAGAGAGAGAGAGAAAGGTTCAAATATTCAATCGGAAACCTAATGATTTGATGGGCAATATGGAGGGTGGTGACTACTGACTACAAATTATGTGCTAAGAAATTTTGAAAATGAGTGACCACCAGATGTGTCAAATATTGTACAAGTCAGTGAGTGGTGATGAGTGGGTGGCGGCTTCTTCTCACTCATTTTCTTCGTTCTGAAACCTATGCTCGAGTATTCATGTCCACACCCATGTTTTTCACATATTTAGTCAATCATTTAAAGTTTGATCAAATATGTAATAGTTAATCAAGAATTTCTTTTGCTAATATTTCTTATGGTATAGATTACATTTACATACGAACAACTTTTCATTCAACCCCCACCAGAACCATCTTCAAAAAGTGATTATCATCCCATTACAAACTAATTAATTTTTGCCACTATTTCGAGAAATAAGATGATGCTTCACCTTTTCAAACTGGTCATTATAGAATAATTTATCATGCAAATAGTCTTTAATTAAACACAAACGTTCACAACCAAATATTAATATGGATGTATTTGGCTTTTTTTTTTTTTTATCGATTTATTAAAATAAAACAAATGGAAGATGTATTCTAAGTTGTACCTTGGGTTGCAATAGTTGATCTTGTCTGATTTGATAGGCTGCTGACTTTATCCGCACTAGATTTCAAGGGGGAAATAATCTATTTGCAACTGTTACTAGAATCATAGTTCAATGGGTTGCTGTGGCCTCTTATATTTGATTCACAATCCACTATGTGTGTATATATATATATATATATATTTCTTTTTAAAGAGCAGAATTTCATAAAATGGAGGTGATTCAAAGAAATAAATGTTAGACTGCCTGTTTTTGTCAAAAATATTGCAATCAAAGGAGAGTTGATAAAAACAAAAATTCTCCCCAACACATTAAAAACAGTGGTCCATAGTACAGACATTCTCGCAACTCTTAAACCACTAAAATACGAGCCATAGTTATCGACCTCCTCCTGGTAGAGGAAAGAAAAATCAAAACAGTACTTACCATTTGCAGGAATCAGAAATTGACATCAAATGGCCCAGCATGAAAAATGATCACGCATCATCATTATCATCCAACTTTTTCACAACACAATTACAAGAATTTTAGATGAATAAGAAACAACAAGTGCATGCATATCGAAAATAACATAATGTTTTTTAATTTTTACTAATTATTACAAACTTTTTTCCACACAATGTGAATCTCTAAAGTGGGCTCATTAATTGCGACATTTTTAATAATTTGCATGCAGAGCCACTTGCGTATGAATTTTCATGCACCGTTAAAGTTTCTTTTTGTGACGACTGTTCATATTTCTTTTACTAGTCGTTCTGATGAAATTTTCAGAGAATTTCGAATTCAGATCACGGGTATTGGCTTTGGTTTTATTTTTCTTTTTTTTTTCCTTTTTTCATTTTTGAGTGACATCAAACCTTTTAATTAGGAGATTCATTCGGATATGTCAAAATCAAATATTGATTAGGTAGTTAATTTGGATGTTTAATTTTGTAATTGGGAGACATCAATTACTATATAAAGAATAAGAAAATTTCTCATAAATATTTATAAAATGACTATAGCGGGATTTGAATCCAATCAATATAACATATGTATTGATTAAAAATTATTTTTCAACAATGTTTTTTATGATACTGTATTGAAAAAGTGAATAGTAACAACATATCTGATAATATATTGAAAGTGGTAAAACAATAAATAGTTTTATTTTATATTCTGAGAGTGTATTTTGAAAAACGTTAAAACAAAAAAAAAAAGTATTCTAAATATATGAAACATCCGAACTTATATTAAAAAGCAAGAGTAATGTTATATATATATCCTAAAACTTATATATCATAAATAACTTGAAGATAAATTTTGTGATTGTTTTATAGATTACAAAATATTTACATTATATTATATTTTAGATTATAAAATCATGTCAAATCAGAACAAAATATATATTATAACTAGAGATGTTATTTTCTGTTCAAAAAAAGGCCAGTAAACAAAGGCTGATACATCTGCGAGACATGTCTATTTGAAAAGTATGTTACTCCATAATGTTACAGTAAAAGAGGTTTGAAGATACTTGTACAACCATGGTAGGTTCTAAAGAAAGTGACATGTGAAGAAAAGCCTCATCAGAACATTTTGAAAATCAAAGGACCCCAAATAAAACAGAAAACTTGCCTTAAAACGGATATATATTATAAAAGGGGAAAAGAAAAGAAAAGAAATAAAGAACAAAAATGGGGTCTGAGTAGTGAAGAAAAATCATCTGGTGCTTGCTGGCTGGCTGCTGATAACCTTTGACTGCCTCGTAATCTTGATTTTTGGTGTCTAAGACTTGGAAGGATTCACAAGGTCCGGGAAACAAAAGGAAAAAGCAACAAAAGCAGATCTCCTTGGACTTATTTTATGGGGTTTTTTGACACTTTAGTTTGATGGTATCTTTGTAGGGAGATTTTCGGATTTTATTGGTCCAAGATTGTGTTACTGATGACATAATCTTAGACCTTGGTCGTACTCATATCCAGTTGTGAACATGGCTTTTTTTTTACTAGAAGTCGATATGATTCTTGAATAATTAATGGTTAGTTTTCTATTCTTCTGATTATGAAATCAAAATTCAAATCTCGAATTCTGCAACGTTATTGGTATTTAATATCTGTCATTAATTAATTTTTTTAATTTATTAAATATATCTAATGAATGAAACTAAAATTTAAATCTAATATCTGCATGAGCGAGCAAATGAAATAGAAGTATAGGAAACATCATTAAGACAGAAAAGGTAAAGAAGTATTAGGTGTCTAATTGTTCAAATTTCAAAAGTTTAACGTGGATGATTTTGAGGAACAAAGGGAAATTTTGTACTAGTATGTTTGGCATGAAATCAAAGCCGCCTTCATTTATTAATTAACAAAATTTGGTCCACCTAAATTATACGCTTTAAAGTAAGAAAAGATATTCTACACAACTGTTTAACGACTGATGTGGTGCGATGAATTAATGAAAATAGTAAAAGAAAAATAAAAAACCAATGGGATGAGCAAGAAAATGAAATGACACTATTTCATGAAGGAATTTTTTATCCAAAACTATCACAGAGCATCCGAACCCAGCCTTTATATCATTCTCTGACACCTCTTTTCTTTTTAAAGTTATATATGTAATTTGAATATTTACTCTCATGATACAACGAAGAAATCTCTCAAATAAATGAATACATCCTATAAAATTTAAATTCCTTACCACAAATGTAGGCTGGAAGAAACACATTGTTAAACCCCTGACCACAATGTAGAATGGGAGGTACACCCACTTGAGATAAGGGTAAGAAAATTTACAATTTTTTTTTTTTTATATTCCATTATATTTATTTATTTGTTGATATAACAGAAAGGTAATAAAAAATCAATCGATATCAATGGTTGAGGTTTTACCGGGGAAGAAAATTTACTAAGTTTTCTTTTTGATATTCTATTGTATGTATTTATTAATTTATTGATGTGATTAAATTTGGGGTCTACTAAGGAAAAAAATTATAATATATATTTTTATATTCTAATATATATATATATTTATTAATTGATACAAGTAATTATAAATTTACGAATACAAATGGTCAAGATGGTTAGGAGTTTATCATGTGACTTGACAAGCTACTCTTGTAACATTGAAAAATACTCTTCTCACAGGTCTGTAAATACTAAATACATATGGTATGACTTCAACTTCCATTACATATGTGAAAGAAAGTTATATTAACCACTTACAATATGAGTGGACTTACATGACCTTTATTTATTTAATATAGGGCAAATTGCACAAACCTCCCCTGAGGTTTGACGAAATTACACAAATATTACGATGTTTGGGTAACTTGCACGGACATTACCTGAGGTTTCAAAAACTCCGCACAAACCTCCCCTGTCGTCAGTCAACAACCATTAAATCGTCATAGTAAATAGTTAAAAGTATAAAAAGACTAAAATACCCTTCAATAAATTTAAAATTAATATATAATATATTTTTGTTTAATTTAATTTGAAAATAAAATATAAAAATTTTTTTTAAAAAAAAAGAAAAAAAGAAAAAATTGGTCTCCATGGGAGACCAGATCTGGTCTCCCATGGAGACCGACAGTCTCCATCGCTGGAGACGGCTGCGTCTCCAGCGATGGCCGTCCGTCTCCAGCGATGGAGACGGTCTCCATCGCTGGAGATCGCTGGTCGACCAGCGATGGAGATCAGTCTCCATCGCTGGAGTCTCAGCGATGGAGATCTCCATCGCTGAAGTCTCCAGCTATGGAGACGATCTCCATCGCTGGTCTCGCTGGAGTCTCCAGCGATGGAGAGACGGTCTCCATCGCTGGTCGCTAATGGAGACTGATCTCCATCGCTGAGTCTCCAGCGATGGAGCGATCTCCATCGCTGGAGACTTCAGCGATGGAGATCAGTCTCCATCAGCGACCAGCGATGAAGACGCTCTCTCCATCGCTGGAGACTCCAGCGAGACCAGGGATGGAGATCCATCACTGGGTCTCCATCGCTGGTCGACCAGCAATCTCCAGCGATGGAGACCGTCTCCATCGCTGGAGACGGACGGCCATCGCTGGAGACGCAGCCGTCTCCAGCGATGGAGACTGTCGGTCTCCATGGGAGACCAGATTTGGTCTCCCATGGAGACCAGTTTTTTCTTTTTCTTTTTTTTTTTAATTTTTTATATTTTATTTTCAAATTAAATTAAAAATATATTATATATTAATTTTAAATTTATTGAAGGGTATTTTAGTCTTTTTATAATTTTAACCATTGACTATGACGATTTAATGGTTGTTGACTGACGACAGGGGAGGTTTGTGCGGAGTTTTTGAAACCTCATGTAGTGTCCGTGCGAGTTACCCAAACATCGTAATATTTGTGCAATTTCGTCAAACCTCAAGGGAGGTTTGTGCAATTTGCCCTTTAATATAATATATCTTTTAACTTCAAATTTATTTTCTATAAGACATACTCTATGTATTATGTATATATTAACAGAAGCTACACGAAAGAGAAACCATAAGAGGTATAAAATATATATGTAATTATTCTCTTATAATATTTTGACTTTGATTGAAAGGGGTTTCCGTCCTACTAAATCTCTATCAAATTGGAAGAATCATATGGTATGTCCAAAGTTTAATAATAGTCAACATATAAAAGACTAAAATGACGGCTGGACTTTGATACCCTTTTATATTCTTCTTTCAATAAGAAAATAATGGGAATCGAAAATGAATAATGTCTTTGTTGAATCCATAAAAACGGTGTCTCCTTTGGTACCACTTAACATGGACTACTAGAGTTCCTTAGAGAATGGACGAGTATTTGAGGTTGCTTTCTTTCAGTCATTTCATTTATCAATTCAATTGGACCCATTACTATTCCTCTAAATTCTTTTTTTTTTTCTCTAAAATAATTTACGGTAAAAAACTATACTGTTAAAAAAATATATATTGACGTGGGTGTAAGCCACTTCTATAATTAAGAGGCTAGAATTTAAGGCATAAATTTTATTTTTTTATAGAAAAAATTTCTTCTTTTTTTTTTAAAAAAAAAAAAGAAAAAAAAATTGAAGGACTTGAGTGAAATAGATACAAGGAGTGCATGATAGAAAAATCCTTGCGTATTTAAAGAAACAAATCTTTTATGGGATTCAAAATTCCTATTGCAAGATGGAACCAAAACAAACTTGTAATAATGAATAAGAAACACACCAAACTAATGCCCTTTATTAGTTTTCCTCTTTAAAAAACATGAAATAATGCGCATTTAAAACTTACTTTTTCATCATTTCTTCATTGAATAGCAAACTATTGGCTTCACTTCACAACACTACAACACAACCCATTTCTAAAATATTTGCATCATCAATGTTGCAAAAGAATAAACTATTAAGAGAGAGAGATGTGCGAGAGGGAGTATATATGATTGTAGGGTCTCTTGTTTTCTTCTTTAGACATCAAAATCTACCAAAGGTGGCCCCATTTGGTCATTTCTCTATAATCTTTGATACAATTCTTCACTTTTTCTCGAGTTGTCTTTATGTTATTCAATGTTCACTTTTTCGTCTCATGAGAGAGAGAGAGAGAGTGTGAGAGACCCACAAGGGCCACAATGGAAGAAGCAAAATGAGAGTATATTGTGTTATGAAATTGATACAATAGGAAAAGCATATCGCCAACCATTTAATTTTTCATGAGGTAATCGAGTTTTTGCTGATTAGATAACCTTGATTTGATTAAATGGAAGTCCACTCATTGTACATGTTTAGAAAATAGACAAAGGCATAGGCATTCTAAGTGGCCCTTTGCGACTTGGTTCTAATGCTGGTATACTTTGTTTGATGAATCCAGAGAGATGGACTATGAGTGCTTACACATTTATTCATCTATATTTTCTCAATATATGGTTCATATTCTCTTTGTATATGGTTTAAAATCTCCAAAATTTTTAACTCGCAAGGTGTCTTTTTAGGTCAATTTCAAATGAAATTTTTACCTGAAAATTATTTTTGGATTTTTTAGAATTTTTTATTGAATTTTCAAATTTATTGAAATTATCTCTTAAGATTTGTCAAAAATCTTTTATGAAATTTTTAAAATTTATTGGGATTTTTTTAATAGACTTGTCAAATGGGATGAAAGAGAATCAAATAAGCTGGTTGATACATTATATATAAAAATAGGTTATATTTTAAGAAAGGTATCAAAAATTAAATCTTATTATTAATTGATTGAGAATCTCCAACTCTTTTTATTGTTAGGATCCAAATATATATATCCAAAAATTTGAGATTAGAACTTACTTTATAGTTAATTTCAACTGTCAAGCCATCCACTCTAATCCAAAATTAAGATTTTCTTATATGACTAATGCCATTTGTATGTATATAATAAAAAATCTCAAAATTAGATCTCTGTCATATCACATCACAACCACTTCTTGATGTACATAAGATATGTAAGTGTCTCCAATATCGTTTTGTGATTACAACTGTTTGATGATCTATATAATATATGCAAATATTACACTAAGGTTAATAGGTCACTTTGGGAATAAGGATAGGTTCCTTATTCTCATCCTCAGCCTTCCCCAACCTTCCATTATCCCCCATCCAAATTTGGTTCGTTAGAAATGGGATGTGGGTATTATTGGGAATGGGTTCTTCCATTCCCATCCACATTTCTTCATTTTTCCGAATTCTTATTCCAGTTGATCCCACTACAATAAAAGGAAAAAAATGTGAATAAGGTTGGATAAATAAAGTAAAGCCATAGAGTATATTTTGACTTTTAAAAGAAAAAAAATGAAAAATACAAGTGGTCGCAAGTATAATTTGATGATAACCATATTTCTCCATAAAGCGGAAGTCTTGAGTTGAAATATTATTTTCTCCTAAAAAGTTAAAAAATATATATACCAAAAAAGTAATTGTTTAGTATATATATTTAAATGTTTTTATATTTATATACAAATGAATGAGGAAAATAAAATTGAGGTAGCTTCCTCTATCCACATTCCCATTTACATTTGGGGTGAATTTTCATCCCTATTTTCATCTCCCATCTACAAAATCTTTTTCTTAATGGGGATTTGAATGTTGGGGAACCCATTAACATTTCTAGTCACATCCTTCTCATTATCTATATATAGAACCACGCCACATAATTTAAGATCCTATATTACTCTTTTATGAGCAATATAAGAGAAAAGGAGAACAAGACACCATGTTAGAGGACACTTGGAGACTTTTAATTTTGGGCGCCATAGGATAGGGACAACGAGACAACTTTAAACAATACCTTAATCATCTCTAATTGGGACCCCAAAACAAGTGATAATATATGCAAGCGAAAGTTGCATTTGGGGAAGGGGGGTTGGTTAGTAGTGTAGTGGTTTATTATTGAAGCTGTAAAGGATTTCCAATTGGGTTTGTTTGCGGATGCTTTGATTTGTGACCCCTTTTTTCAATGGTGCCCTCAACTTGGGGACGTTGCGCCGTCAGCCTCATTAAACTAATTGAGCCTTAAATCATATAAAAACTTGCCCTAATTAGTGTTCAAACCCCAGCTTAATCATTAGCATTAACAACAAGCCGAACAAAAGTGACACCCCCAAAAAAAATGGTGCATGTTTGTTTATATATTATAGTTTATACATATTTATGTCTATATAGACTGGTCAATCAAGATTTTTTTTTTTTTTTTTTTTTTTTTTTTTTTAAAAGGGGTCAATCAAGATTTCAACAATGAGGAGCTTAAACCAGAAAACTCTTTCATGTGTTTGAATATTAGGGTTGGAGCCGATGGAAGTGTTTGATGCCCGAGGAGGAGCCAAACTCTAGGCGTGGGCGGCGGGGGACATTCAATTAGAACCTGGGAATTTGATTAGGACACATTTGACTTATGATATTTATTTTTTATTTAATTAATTTCAATCTTAATAGATTTTATGAGAATAAAAAATTTAGTATAATGATTGTAATAGCATTAATGATAACAAAAACAATAATGATAATATTATTTTTGTTATTATGGGATGAGATATGGAAGTTGTATTATCTAATTCATCCTAATTGAAGCCCTACTCCACCTTTGGTATTGCATGATGTATTAGACAATTATTATAGCTAACTTAATCTATTCTGAAAAAGGGGACTATACATAATTAGTTTTACACTATTTAATGTACTTAATTGTCTTCTGCTTGTAGCCAGAATAAGGACATCAATTTCATGATATACAAAAATTTTGTTAAACTATACATATTTTATAATTAAAATTATAAATATAATCAATTTCAAAATATAGCATTAACTTTTCTGGAATGAACTGATCGGAGTATAAATTTACATGTTAAAAAGCTAAGATTAACACTTTGTAAATCTTACCATTAATATTATTGAGTTTCGTTCAACGGATTTAACTTAAATATCAATTTTTACGTGTATTATATGGAAGTTTAAATATGGTGAAAAACACCAAAATTCTCATTTAGATAATGAAAGCTAGACAAAGCCGGCCCAAACAAGATCTTTCCATCAATGAATTCAGTACATTTGGACCTCAGCCTCAGGCACAAGAATCAGACTGATCGACCATAGATAGCAACGCAAGATTGTACCACAAAGTTGGTAGGTTTGTAAGAGGAAAAGCTGTAAAGAAGAGAGAACAATACCACCACCCAAAATTTAGGATAAGTGCCCTAGTTTCCAGAGACACATAGCCTATAATGAGCCCAAAAGAGGCTCCAAATTGGTTAACGACATTCCCCCCACAAGACCATGTCACTCCGTGTCTATCATCGTGCTATACCTACAAACATACACATTGCTCCACATCCCAAAAGTAGATTTGATAGGTAATAAGTAATTAAAAAAGAAGACTGACAAATCCAAGTTCTTGAAAAGATCTACGATCAACACGAATTTTAGAGAATGTTTCTGTTTTTATTATGTTATCAAAAGAAAATTAAGATTTTAAATGATACAATTTTATTTTTAAACTTATAATTAGTATTAATTATAGTATGTTCTCTAAGAAATGCTAGTAACGGTTGTGCTTGTCACATCAACTAAGTGTATTTTCTATTTTTAATTTTTTGAGGACTTCAACTAAGTTTATTTGATACATATCCATCTTACCATAAAAATGATGTTAACAATTCCACTTAATTTAGAAAAAAGAATCGTTTGATATAATCTAACTACGATAGTCAAGTAAAGGTGGGCATATTTTCAAAAAACAATAACATCAAATTTCTCATGTTGTAAAATTATCTTTTCAAAATAATAAATTATGCCAACAAACTCCTTATATATATTATATAAATCAGGAGAAAAAATGGAGTATTTTTTTACTTGAAAGTTGATATAAAATTGTTAAGATGTGTATTAAGATCTATTAAGATCAATAATTATTTATAGGATTTAAATATCTATTATAATAATTAGAAAACAACTACTTCTAATTATAAAGAAAGAAAACTAATTCCTATCATCTCAACAAATGGAAGGGTAGGATTCAAATATCTATTCTAATAATTATGAAACAACTATTTCTAACTATAAAGAGAGAAAACTAATTCCTGTAATCTCGACAAATGAAAGGGAGTATAATCATACACATTAAGAATTGATTGTGCTAAGCAGAGGATTTCATTGTCAACCAAACTATACATTCCTCACCATTTTCCAAACATGCAAACCAAGAAAAGAATAAAATCAATTTTTTTAAGGAAAAAAAAAAACAAAAATGAAAAAGAAAGAAGAGAGAGAAAGAGGAAGCAGTAGCATAGTAGTAGTAGTAGACACAAACTACATTCCCTTTAACTTTATTTAGCTTTAACTTTGATTGGAAGACCAAAATGTGAGCAATCTGTGCACCTACAGGCCACACTGGATCTCTCCCCCCTGACCGCGGGCAGTATTTCCGCCAGATTCAGTTCTGTCGTTTTATCCCCAACAATCCTCTAAACGACCGGAGCTGCCCGTTTCATTTTTATTACAAATTAAATTTTTTAAAAAAACCCCCCAAAAAAATGTATTAAAAAAGAGACACGACCAAGTCTATGACTATGTCTCTCTCTCTCTCTGCGCTTTATTCTGTTCAAATTCGATACTTTGCTGTTTACTAAGAACGAGGCTTGGGAGAAGGCTTTGGTGGTCTTTGTTGCTTATAAGCTTTCTCTCTCTAAAGACTTTCTCTTTATCACTCTCTCTCTCTCTATCTATCTAGCTAGCTCTGTGTCTGCTGCATTGTCTTGTTCTACTTCAAGAATCTTTGGTCTCATTTTCACGCATTCAAAGTCTCTGTCTTTCTTGCTTTCTTTCTCTTGCAAGTCTCCCTGTTAAGAGCTCTTGTTTTCTGGGTTCTTGGCTTGCCTCCTCTCTTTGTTGTTGTTTTCATTGTTACAACTTACATAGAAGAAACTAAAACAAACATACCCAGTTGCTTGCTTGTCTTCTTTGTTTGAGTTTTGAGCTTCACTTGGTATAAAGGAATGAGTAACCTCTTGAAATTTAGTTACTTTTGCTGATTCTAAGTGGGAAAAACTGGAAATTGAGAGACTGTCTGTATATGAAGTAGAAGTGAAACCATGAGAGATGACAACTCTAAGAAAAGCAAGGTGTTTTTTTTTTTTAATGTTCTCTGTGTGTGTGTGTGTGTGTTGTGTGTCCTGTTTTTGTTTGTGAAATTTATGTGACAAAGTCATGGAAGTTGGTTGGTTGACTGATTCTTTGGGTTTTTTTTTTTTTGTCTTTTTATTTGATTGAAGCTCTCATGGTCCAAAAAAATGGTCAGGAAGTGGTTTAACATCAAGAGCAAAACTGAGGACTTCCAGGCAGATGATCCTGTGTATACAGGTGCTTATTTCTTCTCCTGGGGTTTTCCAGCTGATTTTGTTTGTTTTTTTGTTTGATCATGAAATCTGTTTGCTTTCCGAGAAATGTACTACTACTGTACCTCTAAATTTAATGTTTTTTTGGCTTTTCATGAAATTTATTATCCAATTCAATCATGCCAGATTTTTTACTTACTTGGAATCCATCAAAGATTCAAAATTTATTCTTTGTTCTTCACTTTTCCCACTATTTTCTCTGCAACCAAACAAAGCAATAGTGTATATTCTTTTATTCTCAATCAACTATTTCAGGACATTCTCTTCTGGTAATTGTATCAAGTATCAATTCAAGACATTTTTTTTTTTGTTATTTTGATCGTTGTTGAATTGCTGCATATAAGTATTTGTTAATATTACTTGTTTAGGAGGTGAAGTGGAATACAGGACCAGCTTCTCAGAGAGGGAGCCTTGCACAATCAAAAAGAGTAAAACAGGTATTGGACCACCTTTTTTTTTTCATGAGCAACACCATTTTCGAAGCCCCATCAAAAATGTTGAGGGACATGGTGTTTTTTTTTTGACTACTTTGAATGTCATTTTTACTGACTTCCTTCTTCAACTTTGATGCACAGAAAAATTTAGCAAAAATGGGGAGCAGGTTCGGCGAGGGAGAATGAATCTGGACCACCCTCGAATTATCGATGTGCAGAACTATAGGTTGCCTTTTCTGCAATTCTATTTTTGTTAAAAGTGGTTGCTTTAGTGATCGTAGTTTGTGTGTTGTGATGTGCAAGTACTAATTTGTTTTCTCGTTCATGTTTGGAGCAGTGTTTTTGTAGCTACCTGGAATGTAGCTGGAAGATCTCCACCAAGTAATTTGAGTCTTGAAGATTGGCTTCATGCCTCACCCCCTGCAGACATTTATGTCTTAGGGTATGATTTGGTTGTCACTCTGTTCCCATTTTGGGTACTAAACTCTGTAAATTAGTGTGACTGATAGGAGCAATTTCGTTTCGTTTTGCTTTTTTCAGATTTCAAGAGATAGTTCCTCTAAATGCTGGTAATGTTCTGGGGGCAGAAGACAATGGCCCTGCCAAAAAATGGTTGTCTCTCATACGAAGGACTCTTAACAATCTCCCAGGAACCAGTGGAAGTAGCGGTTGCTATACTCCGTCTCCCATTCCCGAGCCAATTGTGGAAATGGATGCAGATTTCGAGGGATCGGCTAGGCGGAAGAACTCATCCTTCTTCCATCGTCGGTCATTTCAGACTACTCATAGTTGGAAAATGGACAATGATCCTTCGATATCACAACCAAGACTTGATCGACGATTCAGTGTTTGTGACAGGGTGATATTTGGTCATAGGCCAAGTGACTACGATCCCAATTTTAGATGGGGTCACAGGCCTAGTGACTACTCTAGACCTAGCGATTACTCTAGGCCTAGTGATTACTCAAGATGGGGTTCTTCTGATGATGATAACGGCCCTGGAGATTCACCAAGTACTGTATTATACTCACCAATGTCCTATAGTGGATGCAATGGATCTGCATCCATGGACCATGGTTATAGGATGCCAGGGAATTCTAGGTACTGCTTAGTTGCCAGTAAGCAAATGGTTGGCATATTTCTCACAATATGGGTGCGGAGTGAATTGAGAGATTATGTTAAAAACATGAAAGTCTCTTGTGTCGGCAGAGGACTGATGGGCTACCTCGGAAATAAGGTATTCTTTGAGTAAATCACTGTAACTTCTTGTTATATTACAGTTTTTTAAAATTATTAGAACCACTTATAATTAGCTTACGCTGCCTGGTTTGGCAGGGATCTATTGCAGTCAGCATGTTATTGCACCAAACAAGCTTTTGCTTTGTCTGTACTCACTTGACCTCAGGACAGAAAGAGGGTGATCAGTTAAGAAGGAATGCTGATGTCATGGAGATCCTGAGGAAGACGAGGTTTCCTCGAGTCCATGGTGCGGGAGATGAGAAGTCCCCAGAAACAATCCTTCAGCATGAGTAAGTCCCTAATTTATCAGCCATCAATAATCATCACTCTTCTACTTGCAAAATGAGATTATGGATTCTGGAAACATCATGGACATTATTGATTTATCATAAATCATACTGGATTTAAACTGTATGGTATAAACTTAATTCAAATGAACCAAATTATATGTGCACTACTGCACCATAACAATGAAGATTCTGTCTCAGATGGTTTGCAGCTCCTATATCTTTAGCATTTATTGAATGCATTATTATTCTAAATTCTGGTTATATATGGTATCTTCCAGTCGAGTAATTTGGCTCGGGGACTTGAATTATCGTATTGCTCTCTCCTACCGATCTGCCAAGGCACTTGTTGAGATGCAAAACTGGAGGGCATTGTTGGAAAATGACCAGGTATGTACAATCCTAGTCTTGAACTCTATCCATTTCCTTTTCTTGTCGCAAATTTCTAAGCTTCAGTTTTAACACTTACGCTAAGAAATCTTAAATAGTTTCATTCTAAATCTTGCTGATGATGGTTTTCTTGGCAGTTACGGATAGAGCAGAGGCAGGGTCGTGTTTTTGTGGGATGGAATGAAGGAAAGATTTATTTCCCACCAACATACAAGTATTCAACTAATTCCGACAGATATGCAGGGGACGATATGCACCCGAAGGAGAAACGTCGAACGCCTGCATGGTAAGAACATGTTTACTACCAGAAGGCGTGAGAACATACTGGAAAGGATTACTTGAAAGCAAAATGTAATAGTACATATGTTTTAATGATTTGAAGTGCTGATGTAACTAATTTGTGTTTAAAGGTGTGATCGAATTTTGTGGTATGGAGAAGGGCTCCAGCAGTTATCTTATGTCCGTGGAGAATCTAGGTTCTCTGATCATAGACCGGTTTATGGTATATTTTGGGCTGAAGTGGAGTCAACTAACAACCGTTTAAAGAAGAGCATGAGCTATTCTAGTTCCAGGATTGAGGTAGAGGAGCTACTGCCATACTCACATGGCTACACTGAACTAAACTTTTTTTGACGGATGAGGAGACTTTCGTGGCCCACATACAAGTAAGTTCACTCTCTCTTTCTCTCTCACACACGCACAGAAGTTTACTGAGAGGACTAGACAGGCTTGTGACTATTGCCTTATACCATACCATGGAAGCTATCAGGACGATTAGTTTGATTGTCTGTTCATACTTGCAATTACTAACCCTTTTTAATTAACCCTTTTTAATTATTTATTGATTTGGATGGGATGTAACAAGGCTGTTATTTTTCTGTGGCAGAATTTCTTTTCTTTCTTTCGTGTTGAGATGGCTTGTAACTCTCTATCATCAGGTGAGACCTCCATCAAGCTTTGTATTCATTTAATTTAATTCTCCAGCCACTGCATTATGAATAACTTGAAGTACAAAGGTGCTGGCACGGAGGGTCCACATTCATAGTGGTCCTCTGGCTCATTACCTATATGTTATAAGTCATGAACATTGAAGCAATACCCTTACAATTTCTCGCAAGAAACTGAATCTTATCATTTTCGGATATTTAGCATGTGGTTTATGTGAGTCTATACGAAAACTTATACCCAAAAAAGGATACACATTTATAGATCTACTTGGCATATTATCAAAGTGTTTGATTTTTACATTTTCTTTCCATTTGTAAGTTTTGTTGTTTGTTCCCATCCTCATGTAGAATTTTGGTCCCCATTTGCAGGTGGGAATCACTTAAAAGAAATCCATCCTTGAAGGGTGATGGAGACATTCCATTGCCCACTAACCAAAAAAGGTTGGTCCTCCTCCTCTCTTTTACTTTATTTTCATTCTGCTACAGGTTTTGGTTTCTTTGCCTAATCTTTGTTTTCCGTCTTTGACCAGGTGTAAATTTTGTAATTTGACCGGATCACTAATTCCACACATACCCAACTCACAGTACCTAAAGATCATCATCATCATCATCATATTTTGTTTAAGCTAAAATAACTTACCAGTACAAACCACGATTCAGTTACCTGATTAACAAACACCCACTTTTACTTTGGCATCGTCACAAAGTACATTATCAGCCTTTGCAGTCTCAGTACAATGATGAGGTGTTACATCTTTCAAACTTAGTGATCATGCTTCTACTTAACTTCTAATGATAACTTATCAACCCTCTAATGATCAAGCCTTTTACATTTTTGCAGGATGAACTCACGCTATCAGAAACCGCCAAGTGGGTAGATGAGGATTATTATTTTGTTAATTATTCTTTTGTTAGTTTAGGACATAGATTTGATGACTGAGAGAAAGTGAAAGATGGTCAAGTAATTAATCATTCCTGTACTTAAAAAACTTTTTGTCTTAAATGCAAAGTGAAGAAGTAAAAGAAATTATTAAAAAAAAAAAGAATATTCAAGTTTATGATTGAAATCAGAATGTTTCTCTCTCTCTCTCTCTCTCTCTCTCTCAAGTGTGTGTTGGTGTTAATGATTTTACTGAAAAAGTTAAATTTTCTTGATAATCTCACATGTTCACTGCTGCAATACATGCTTTTCCTTTCACTGTTTTGTAAACTGCGGATAACAAACTAGAAAAGAAGAAGACAGATTCACAGATTTTGAAGGTCTATTGGAAGCCATGATTCAGAGTTCACATTTGTCTTTTGCTGTTTGCTAGACTTGGATTATTGAATTTTTTTTTTTTTTTTTGCTGCTTTTCTTTATATATGGGATATACATATATGGGCCACATTTACAAAGAAAACTGTGAAAGCAGAAACAAGAGTGAAAATAAGACTGATCTATGCCTTTCAGGTATATAGTAAGCAAATGGTATTTGCACGTTTATTGATGCATGCGCTTTTCCCCCGCATGCATTTATAAAATTTTCCACAGCAGTACAGGAGCAGAGAAAGCATGATTTTCTTGGTTCTGCATATGGTTTTTTTATTATTTGTTTAATTGTGGGGTTGGGGAAATCATCATAACATTATATAAAGACATGGCATGGCATCAGACCAGTTTATACATGCCTTTGTCAACAGCTTTTATCTTCGTTTACCATATGGAAGCTAAAAATGATGAGCATATATGATTATGCCAAGTTTTTCTCTCATTTCATTAGTCTTATCCTTCACGGGCTCTCGGCTCCTCCAGCTTGAGTTTTAAAAGATTTTGTGATACATGATCGTTATAAAGAAAATGTATGGTCAAAATTTGCTTTTTTCTGTTGTATTCTATATCTTGAAAGAACACGGAAGAAACAAATAAAATTATAACGTTCAAATAGATAACTATTTTTGGAGGTATAATATGGCCATATCTACTTTTGATGGGCAAGACAGCATAAAATGAGGGCATTAACTCTCTTTTTCACTTTAAGTTTGGAAGGTTATGGGTCCAATCGGGACAACATTGTTTTCACCAAACTAAAAGAAAGTGAAATAGCAAAACAGAGACCAAAACAAAGGAGAGAAAAACTAAATAGACTCTAGAATATAAAACTAAGAAAACAATTAAAGCACAAACAACAATGATTTGATGAAGTCTGAGCATAATAACTAAGCAAGTCGTGCAATGAAAATGGTCCATCAAAATTTTCACCGTATTGGAAACAAGAAACTGTTTTTGGAACCCCACAAAGCATCGATAAGTTCCTTAAAAACTGGGGAAGTGTCACAACAAAGTCATCCTGTTCATTTTCTAGATTCAAGTTCAAGAGGGCATATACTTTGCTTCTTCCAAACTGATATTTCTAATTGGTCCCCCACCTACAAGAGGGAATGCTTTCAAAGGCCTTTTCTTTTCTTGGTTTTGCAGTAATTCTTTAGACAATGTCATTTTCCTCGATCTAGAATTCAGATTTGTTCAGTCATATGTCCAATATGATCCTTTAATTTCCACACTCTAGATATGATTCCTGGGCAGCCAGAGTTTATTACTTGTCACCAAAATCCCGAAGAACATCATGATGTAAATCAATAATGATGAACTATACTATACCTATCCGAAAAATGTCAACTAAAGAAAAAATGAAAGAGAATGGCAAATATAATCATTCCCAGTTCTTGTGATGATATAATTGATATGAAGAAGGAAATATTTGGTGGGTAATCATTTCAAAAGACACAGAGTTTATAACAGAGATCTGATGCTTTCTTTCTCTCTACTAATGCTTAACTGAATAAAGTTGTCTCCTGGCCCTTGCTTTGTCTAGAGGTGAACAACAAACTTGAAAAAAATACAGGTTGGTTTACCGATCTGACACTTCTGTATTAAAGTTGTAATTTTTCTTTCGGCGATACTATACATCATGTGATTTGTAATATCTATTAAGGATTGATATAGAGGCAAGTGAATTCGTAATTTTCTATACAGATAATGGATTGGTTGAAAATTTTAATTGTTGGAGTGAATTTCATATAGGATCGCCTCACTTTTTTTTTATTGTTTCTTTTAATGAGAAGGTGAAAGGAACATAACCCTGATAAACAGCAAGGAAAGACAGAAGATGGATGTAGCTTTTGTCTCTGCAATGCAGAGCATACTAGTGGTGTGCGGTCTTATTCTCTCTGTTTACCAATTTTGTAAATATATACTTTGTTAAGAAAAAGCCGGGGCACTTGGACAGGCAAAAAGACATCTCTGCCTGTCTAGTTTCGACAAACACAGAGAGAGCATTTTATTCATTAAAGCAAATTCCATTGACCATCTTGGTAGCAGGAGAGCCAAATTGTTTCAAAAATCATCACAGCTATCTGATGAGTTTCTTCTTTAAGGGGGTTTGATTTCAATATAGAGCTCATAAAAATGGTCATAATTTAAAAAATAAAATAAAATAAAAGGTGTGTGCTGCAATATTAGTTAATAAAACCATTCGTATCTAAGCTTTACACATCATAGACAAAACATAAAAAACCAAAAACCAAAAGAAACCTCAAACTGGAACAGTTTGAAACTACTGAATAAACAAAGAATTGGAACCTCCTAAAAAGACAGACTAAATTGGCATGTCAACTCATGAAAACATCAGATTGACATACATAGCCAACACTATGCTGCCAATAACAAGATGCTAAACAAAAAGAGAGTGAAGCTGAATGCAAAAACCTTACAGCTCCACGCCTCATCTTTTAGCAAATCAACTTCCTAAGTCAGCTAGCTAGCTACTTATACCTAATAATTGTCTATTCGTGCCAAACCCCTACTTCATCATTGCTGCACTGATTGTCTCTTTAGCAATCTCTTCTTCAAATCCATCCAAAGCCATTTGATCTTCTCGGCAATCAGGAGAGCAAAAGGCGCGCAGATTACTGCAAAATCATACATTTTAATCCCATCAATATAAACAGAACAACCAAAGCAATACAAACAACATCAAATTGCAACATGTCCAAAACAGAGAAAATATTATCATTGTGTGACAATAAATTGTATTGCAGTTTTCATATTAATGTTAAAATATTTAGTAGTAGAAAGTACAAACTTCAGTTGATTGTAGTTTCTCAGGTACTTATCGAAGCTTAATTATCAAAAAATTGCCAAAAATCACATTTTAATATAAATGCTATTATGGACATAAATTAATATGATCTTCTACTATGTTTAATTAAATTAAGGAGATCAACTTAGTAATTAAAAACTAAACTAAAAACAAAAGAGAAAACCAAACCCTTGTTTGGTTACTAACTAAAAATTTTAAATTAATCAAATCAAAATTAACAAGTGGGATAGACATGGAATTAACAACATATTCAACTACCAAAACTGATCCTAAAGAGTTTATAAATCTCACTACAAATAAACAGAAAGCAAAGAAAACAAAATCCAAATATACGTACCCATACCCATACATGTAAAAATTTTCATTCTTTTTAAATTTCTTCTTGCAGAGAGAGCAAGATTGGAGAAAACCACAGTACCCTTCATCGATCTTCTTCGTCTTCGACCGCGAATCATCGTCCCTCTCTGGGGACACAATCGTAAACGTAACAAGCGGGCGTGGCTTCTCCACCAATGGCTTCACGTCAATGACCAGAGCCGGACGCGTCTTCTCAAACAAAGCCACCGGAGACTCGATGGGCCGGAGCTGACACAGCACAGTCAGCTCCCCTTGACTCGATGACCGAAAAGCCCGAGACCGCGTTCTAGACATGGTGGGTCTAAGGTTTTCTTCAAAAAGCTTTTCTTCAAACAAGAAACCAAAAACTGGGTTCTTGAGGTCTGGTCGATCAAGACGAGAAAATATGCCAAGTTAGGGTTTTTCATGACTCTGAAGAGTACGTACTAGTAAACAATGGTGGATCAGCAAGAAGAAGAAAGGAAATTTAGGGTTTTGAGCGAAAATTAGGATTTGGGGTGGTGAAGAGAGGGATCAAAAGAATGAAAGGGCGGCGCTTTGAAGTGGAAATTAGGGTTTTTAATGAGCAGAAGAAGGAAGAGAGTGATTTTAGGGTGTTTTATAGAGAGAGTGAGCAAGTTGAGTAGGTTTATATTTGATCTTCAAGTTGGCGGTCTTTTCGGTTATGACGAGTGATTCGTTTTAGGTACCTTAAAACAGTTGGATTTCCGTTTGGATTCTGTGGAACCCACTTTGAGATCCTTCAGTTGAAACACTAATAAGATTAGGAGGGTCATGTTAAACAATTGTTTATAAAAACAAACTGTTACGATAAAAACTAATTAAAGTAAGAGTTTTGATGATTTTAAAATAGTTGATGCGACACAAACAAACAACTATTATCAAATTATTCATAAATTTTAGTCAAATAATGTTGTACGTGATTGTCAATATTTCAGTAATATGATTTATTTGTTATAAAGGTCATACAAGATATCATATATATATATATATAATTGATGATTTTCTATGCACTATTTTAAATAAAAGAAACTTTTTGATATATATATTTTTATTTTTTTTGAACATGTTTTCTTTTTTTCTTTTTTCCTTTTTAGCTAGATACAATAATTATTTTGATTCATTTCCAATATTCTACAATTAATTTATCATCTTAAAAATTATTTAATATTATAAATTAGTATTTTAAAATCATTCATAATATTCTGTAATTAATTTATTTTCTTAAAAACTATTTGATATTTTAAATTAGTATTTTAAAATAATTCTCAATATTCTGTAGTTAATTTGTATTCTTAAAAATTGTTTGAAATTTGAAATTAGTATTTAATGGAGAAATTTAGAGTTTGAGAAAATAAAAATATTTTATCGTATACATGAAGAAATTATTAATATTTATGGGTATAATTACAAATTATTTACTTTTTAGTAATTTATTTTTCTAAGAATAATATTGAATTTTTAGAAATACATCATGTTGGAGTGGACATACAATTTTTCAGGGGTGTAATATGGTTACTCTGTCAAGTTTCGGACCAAGCAACATGAATGGGACCAAAAGGCCAAAAGCCCTTTAAAGCACATTCACGGTTTGGACGAACCCATAAAAATCAGGCACCTGATTTTAATGCAAGTCTCTGCTTCAAGACTTCAATGCAACAGAGCATTCACAACCGGATCATATATATATATATATATAGTACTATATGACAAAAATATCTTATATAATCAGTTATATTTCTCGTGCGACAATATTTTTAATAAATTGAATGTATACATTCAATATATTGTACTATCTCTTTGAACCATTTACACTTTTAAATATGAATCTCTTAATTAATTTATATATTATCTATACCGTATGATATAATTTGAATGAGTTAAAGATATACAATACACGGTTCATCTTCTCTTCTAACCAATAAGTTCCTAAAGTTAACGTGGAAACAGCATCTTCGAATCAAATGAAATTCATTGTGATCACTGCAGCTCACCATCCCTATACATTCAAACGAGCACCATCAACAATCTTTGCTGGCGGGTCAAACTACGTGTCAATTCAAACTCGGGGATGGACAATGCCCTGACAACCCCCTATCCACATTTTGTTGCTGCAAAATGCCAAAACGCGTGTTATAAAAAAGATGGTTTTATCGTGTTCTTGTACAATATGTTCTTGGTCCCACGTGAAGAGATCAACAAGAGGCACATTATTGCTGCCTGATCATCATCAAAAGACCAAAATTTTTTACTGCAACACTTGTCACCTTGCATGTCAAACATGTGCATATATACGACCTACCATATATCTATATGTATATCTAATGTCTTTTGTCATCCATTGTTTTTGTATCACCTATGTAGAGAAAAAGAAGGGTCGCTTTTGTCACTTGCTGACTGATACTAAATTAGCTTGAATATAATCAACCAAACCATGGTGATCAGAATTGGCCATCTTTGGTTGTTGTACATTCTGATGATGATCAGTTTGGTATATTACTCTTCTGGGTTGTTGTTGTCTCGTGGCCTTGAGCTTGAGCTTCCTGTGGTGCCAACGGATATCAACCAATGTGTAGAGATGCTTGGAAGTGGAGGAGTTGTCAGGCGTGCTTGTTTCTGTTGTTCGTTGTGAGTGGAAATATTACAAGAGCGGATTGAGAGAATGGGAAGATAAAGCAAGCGGAGGAGGGCCGCCGCCAGAGCGTGAGAAGGAGGAACAAGTTAAAGAGAGAGAAAAAGAAGATGAGAGGAAAGAAGAAGAGGAAGAGAAGGAAGAGAAAAGTAGGGAAGAAGAAGAAGAAGAGAAGGAGGAAGAAAAGGAAGAGAGAGACGAAAAACATAGACAAGAAGAAGAAGAAGAGAGTGAAAAAAGCAAGAGAAAGAGAGAAAAGAAAAATATAAAGTAGAAGAAGAAGAGAGAGAAGAGGAGGAGGAAGGAGATCTGGAGTACAAAAAAGAAGAAAGACATAGATTACAATTTACAAGCAGAAGAAAGGGAGGACCATGTAAAATATTTCAGGTTTCGTGTTGAAATCCACGCATGAATAATAAAAAATAAAAATAGCGATAATTTTGTACCCGAATCTATATTAATTATTGGACTGTTTGAATAATATTACGAACACAATTTCAGGATATACCATCTTCTTTTCTTTGCTTTTAGAATGCAATTCTGGGTGAGGCTGTGGTTAATGTATATTTGTGTAAATGAGAGTTGAAGTAGGGATCTCCTACGTATAAGTTACTTATTAATATACAAGTTATTTATTAATTAAATCATAACTCATATTCTAATTTATATGTCATGCAGGATTTATATTTTTATAAGGTTCATATTTATTAGAGCAAGCACAATATCCTGTTCGAACGAGGGGGCTTTGAAACCAAAACTCAATTATAGATGGGGCAAGATCCTACTTACATTCAACTAACATTACATTCAACTTTCTATTTACTTGAAGAATCCAGATGGTCTAGGGACCATTATGAGTCCCCTCTTCTTGATGTTTTTCTACATACAAATTCATTTAATTAATACATATGGACTATATATGTTTCTTATCAACTTCAAAAAATTTCGAATGATCTTATTCCATATTAAAATATCATTCACTTGTAAATCAAATTTTATGGTGAAATCGCAATTAGGAAAGAATTCATATCAAAATTCTTACTTAATGTGGCCTTCACACAAAGATATGTATATCGATGTTATGTGTGCAATGGGATTTTGGAATGCATTTTTCAATACTCTTCGATGGTCATAGTTGGCCGTGTAAGTCTTTGATAGTTACTTGGTTGCAACACGTAACGCTACATGCTGCTATAAAAAGAACACTGAATACAAGACAAGAATAATAACACTTGTCACCTTGCATGTCATGCATATCTTCTAAAAGATGTTTTAGTGCTCTCGGGAAGATATACTTTAGCTATATTCAAATCATCGACATGATAAATGCCACTCAAGCAAGAGTCGCACGTCACATGGCATGCCAGCACTTGTCACCATGCAGGTCAAAATTCGAAAACGTGTGTGTATATATATATGAGAAGGTGTCTTGACTTATTTACCTTGAATGCCAGCCAAACAAAAACGATGGTGATCAGAATCAACTTCCTACCATTCTTGATCATTCTCACTCTAGCCTTCCTCTCGTCCGGACTGCAAATGGATCATATGGAGATGAAGGAGGAGGTTTCGTGCATGTTTTCTTGTGCTGGGGGTTGTAAGAGGAGATACGGAGATCTACTTGATATGGAGCAAAGGCAAGACAAAGAAAGATGCCCCAAAGAAGACTATGAGCAATGCATGGAAATTTGCCGGAAGCAACCGGCAAGGCAAAAACATATATGCCGAATAAGGTGTCGGAGACAATGCAGTGAACAACAGCAACTATCAACAGTGAAAGATCGGCTAGGACCTAGGAGGCAGCAGAGGTACTGATGAAGTTAACCTATCATCATGAACCCAAAGCAGCTATGCGCGCTAATAAATATAATTTGTTTGTCATTAGAGTAAAATATCTTTTGCTTTCCATGCTAAGAGCATCTCGCTCCCATCAATGGTGAAAATATCATATGACACATAGGATTGTGTTCAATTACATTTATACAATTTAATTATCAATCTTCATTATCAAGCTAACGTAACAAAAAAAAAAAAAAAGACATCGTGAAGATAACCTGGCCTCTACAAATAAATGATCTCTTAGACATGCTGACTCAGCAAATCATCAATACACCTCTCTCTTCTCTCTCTAACTCCAAACCTTCTCTCCTTCTCATACACTCTCTCTCTCTAACTCCAAACCCATCTCCCAACTCACATTCTCTTCTCTCTTCGGTTTTCCGATCCGATTTTTCGTTCTCACTCTCTAACTTCAAACGCATCTCCCAACTTAGCAAGTCATCAATACCTAGTCTCGTTTATAGCTCTTATCATTATGATCGAACAGCTGATTTACTAGAAAAGAAAACGCCAAGCTTTGGTCCTGTGATTGTGTGGCCTTTTTTGGGCAACGCTATCTCACTGGTTCGTCAACCAACCAAATTCTGGGAAGTCAAGCTGATTTGTCATCCCGTTATGTCGACGTGGCAGTGGGTAGCAGAGTCAGCTATATTTTCACGGTCATGTTGTTCGGGACCAAAGACCAGAGGCGTCCAATTTTCAAGGTGGAGGATATGTGGCGGTTCCTGGCAGAACAGGGAAAAAGATGTGGCGCTTTAATTCAGTTTTTCTATTTCTATATAATCAATGTGAAGACCTTGCAGTGCCAAGATCGAGAGAGGCAGGTCTATCTGCTTCCAGATTCGTACGATCTTGTCGCCGCTGTAAGAAGCGAGAAGAGGTGGAATGTCATTCTTGCCTGTGGCGGGATTCCAGGTGAGGCTCCAGATGCGGTCAGTGTGGCCTTCGAGTGGTTGAATCTCCTCTAGCTCGTACCTTCCGTCTTCGAAGAACTCCATTGATGATGGAGACGATGAAGAGAATGGCGAGGGTGACAACGTTTTGGTTTGTACTGAGAATGAAAAATAGAGTGAAGCTGAACAACAAGACAGTGAAATTTCCATTTAATGCTTTCTTATTAGTATTATTTTTTTACATTTAATTAAATTTAAAAATTAAAATTAAATCATTATTGATTTAATGGCATGACTATCTAACACACTCTCTTAAGACAGATAGTCATGTTGACAGTGTTTTTATTTTTATATGTCATCTCAGTTTGATATTGATAAGTGATAGTTGTATTAAAAGTTTATTTTAAATCAATATTTATTCATCCTACATGATATGTAATTTTTTCATAATCTATAAGAGTATTGGAGATGCTCTAAGAATATGTAAATCAAACTCTTCGTTTTCTCTCAATTTGAGCTTTGTTTTGATTTCCATTACTTGTGCATATCTACTTGCCAAAATCATATAGAATAATGATAGATATCCAAATAATTTGTTCAAATTTATTGTCTAAAATCATTTTTTATTGAGGTGGCAAATGATACGTATCTCTCATATTTATCATAAGATGATGTGGTTGATGGGATGTTATATTTCATTCGGTTATATAATTTTTGGATAAATTAGTATTTATTTGACTAACGGCAGGGGGTTGTGTAAATATAAAATATTTAGTGCTTGGTTGGACTAAGGTATTGGTTTGTGTAAATTAGTATTTTTACAAAATATATATATAGTGATTCTTAAATGATGATATAATTTTATGGTAATTAATATCATTTACTTTAAAGTTAATTTCCTCTTCATAAGGAGATTCATTCAAAATACGTGGTTATAATTAGTGATTATTTGATAACTAATGATGTTATAATAAATATATTCAACATTAATAATTGTAAAAAAATGTTAAATTATTTTTCTTTAAAACACAAAATATTAAATTATTCTAAAATATGTATAAACTATTTGAAATAATTTTATAAATATTATAAATTATTTTTATTAATTCCTTAATTTATATATTATAAATATTTATTAATTAATCATATTTAAAATACCATACTTTTACTTATTATATTATTTTTTTAACTTTATTATTTTCAGCAATATTATTATAAATATTTTAAATTATTTTTTATATTACTTTTTTAAACTACTAAGAATTTAATTTTAATAATTTATTGGATGGTAACCTGCTATATATATAACAGTTACCATATTTTAAAAATTAATGTTTGACTGCCACATACTATTGCATGATAGCCAAACAAAAGATAACTCTCAATTTAAAGAGGGTGTATTCAATCTAAAGTTTATTGGAGTTCGATGATTTTTTTTTTTTTTAATGATAGATTTTATGAATTCTGATGGATTTTTTTTTTTTTAATGATATATTTTGGTGGAATCCACAAATTTTATAAACTCTATATTAATTTTGTTAGAATTCTTTAAAAAATTCAATAAAATTTTAAGGAAAATGTAAGATTTGTTATATATATATATTTTTTGTTTTTCATAAAAATCATTTTAAAATCCATTCAAATATATCACTTAAATCAATAACTTTTTAATACACTTAGATTTTAATGGATATCATATAAATTTGGATTGAATGCATATATATTTTAATAGAATTCATTTAAATTTAGATTGAATACATCCAAACTTTTAAAGTGTTTTAAATTCCAATAAAATTTTAAATTAAATACATCCTCCTAAAAGTTAGACAACTTTACTGAAAATAGAATTTCAAATAAGGTAATCGAACCTTAAATTTTAAATGTTTTAAAATGTTATAGAAAAATAGATGGTGGGAAAATAGAAAATTTACAACAATGACCCTTTATATTTAATGATCGGTAATTAAGAGGATTCTTCTCATTAATTATTTGACATATTCAGAATTTCTTCATAATTAGATTATATTAACTGTATAAATGAGAACCCACCAAAGCACAGCCAAGCATAAGCCAGAATACTCCTGCTGCAAAGGCCTAGCTAGTTGCTTAGCAATCTTCATCTTTTAAGCAATTAAGCAATTGCTTTGTTGCATGCAGTTGTGTGAAGAACTTAGGAAAATGACCAGATCCTCTTTTCTCTTTCAGTTGCTGCTAATCGTCCTTGTGTGTGCTTCAGGTTTACTGATCTTCTGTTTGCATCTAAAATTATTATTATTTCATTTGCGTTATTTAATTTTACATACCAGCTAGGTTTTTCTTTTAAATGCAACTTCGTTACCAAGTCATCATTGAAAAAATGTTTGTTGTGCAAATAACTTTTATTTATTTATTTGGATGTTGTTGCTACATGTACATACGTGCAGTGAAAAACATGGTACCAAAAGCAAAAGCTGGATGCACTAAAATAACAGTCGGCGGTGGATGTCCGAACATAGATGAGTGCGTGAAAGTATGCCGTCCGTGCTATCGAGGCGTGGGAAGGGTGAGAGTGTCCTGCGACGTAGGGGGTAGCAGTTTCCCCTACTCTCGGTGTATTTGTGAACTTAAGGATGGCGCCCCATGCGACCCACCTGGTCCACCCAGATGCCCTGCACCGTGGCCTTCGGCTGTTGTTCATCTCAATAATGGAACTGTGCTTGCTTGAATCAAGTCTTTGATTTAGTTTACATTGAAAATCTTAATAAATTGAGTCATGTGTTTCAATTACCAACAAAAACAACGTCGATCTGTTTAAGTTCAATTATTCAGGCATTTGTCGTCCTTGCCATTACATATGTATGTTTTCATCATGCCCTCAAATTTAGGTAATAATTTTCTTCTAATTTGATGTTTAAATTGAGTATATATCTTGGATTTTGAAATAAAAAGAGATTAATTTGAATGGTTAACTAGCTTAAATACAACTGATTTAAATAAGAAAAGGCTAATGTATAAGAGTAATGGTTCCATGTTAGGCTTTTGCTCTTGTTAGACTTTGCTAGACTTTTTATAATAGGTGTATAAGTTTGAGTGATACATGAGAGAGATAAAAATATAATAATTTTGGTCATCTATTATTTTTCATACTGGTTTGTCACTGGATTATCAAAAGTTTAGAAAAAAAATAATAGAATATTCTTACTCAATGTACAATCCAAATTATAGTTAAATATAATCTCACACGGTAAAAACAATTCAACCTGCAACCTAGAACCAAAGAGAGGAAGGGGAGAGGAGAGATTGGAGGAGTCCGAGGAGATGAAGAAGAAGAAAAACAGAGAGAAGAAACTGAAAAAATAATAATAATAATAAGAGAAGTTTATGTTTTTTTTTTTTTTTTGGGTAGAATTTTGTGGATTTGTATGATTTTTTTTCTTTGAAATAGTCAGATTAGATTTATGTGTATTAATGTGGATTTATGTGAATTTTTGTGGGTGGATTTTTGCAGGCATGTAAGATAATTTTTTTGAATTTTTTGAATTAATTTTAATTTAGGTTATATAATAAAATATTTAAATTAATTTTATTCCAATCCAATTTCAACCTACACCAAACATAATATATTATAATTGTAATTCAATCCCAAGTTCTACCAAATATGGAACAGTAATTTTTCAATCCAATTTATTCCAATATAATATAATATGATCTATTTTATTTCATTCTATTCCAATCTCATATGTCAAACCTAACTTTTGGGTACTTAATTTGAAATTCAACCTAGAACTTCAATAAGAATAATATTATATTTTCTAAATAGTTAGTCAAAAATTTTACTCAAATAATATGATAAACTAATTTGTAACTACTACATTAATTTTGAAATAATGTATTAATGATATGATAATTACACATAAGTTTACCACATCTTTTGAGTTATGAATTTGGGTAAAATTTTGGATAGAGTAGCATTACTCATTCAACAATTATAAATCTAACTTATTTAATGTATACATATACAATTCAAGAAATCCTATCTTGGGCAAATTGCATAAACGCTTTCAAGTTTATATTTAATTGTAGTTAGCGAAGTTTTTTTTATTGAAATTGCATAAATCTCCCGCTACCCACCGTTATTACAAAACTGTTAGTAAACAATGCTAGAAGGATAAACGAATTTTTTAATCCATTAAGTAAAATAAATTATTTTTATTTTTATTTATTAATGATTATAAAACCTCATAAAAATATCACTATAAATAAAATAAAATCACAGCGAAAAAGAAAAAAATACATAAAGTAACAATAATAGAAGAATCGCAAATTTTATGACAAATACAATAGGACTAGGAAAAATAATAATAAATAAAATATTAAAAAATAATAAAATATAAAAGTGTTTTCTAATTAAAAAAATATGGGAACTAAGTTAGCCTATTTTTGGGGTGTGCCTGTGTGGTGTCCCACAAACAAGGGAGCCTATTTGAGCCACCACAAACAAGGAAGCTCTCCCCTGTTTCGTTGTATAGTGTGGGGGAGGTTTGCGCCCCTCTGCTGATAAGAGCCACGGTAGGCTCTAATTATTATTATTTTTTAAGAAATTTGATGTCTTTTTACGAGAAAATTTTGTGAAAAAATTACGGCATAGTTAGTTTTTTTTTTCTATTTTAGTTTTTTAATATAATTAATTTTTAAGAAACTAATATATAATAAAAAAAAGAAAAAAGAAAATTGGAAGTCAACTCATAGGGGAGGCTCATGCAACTTCAGTCACAAGGCTCCACTAGCTGCAACTAGACTCAAACTTAAGAGGGTTGGTGCAATTTGCCCGTACATCTTTGATGCTGGATTCTGCCACTAAACAATCCCATATAGCACGACTGTTGTTTTTCATACACGTTCGAAAATTGACTAGTTTTTCACGACCCCTTTAATAATTGCTGTTTACTATTATGGCTTTTCTAAATAAAAACTGATGGCGCCTTTCAGTCCTCGAGGATCGCCCACTGCCAGTAACACTTGCGCTAGCAAACGTTTTTCTTGAAAAAAATAAAAAATAATCGGTCATACTGGCTTCCGATAATTAATAAAATCGAATTAATCAGAGCTGAAATGCTCCATCTTCAGATAATAATTAACTGTTTTTTAATTTAAAAAATAACTATTTTTTGAACAAACAAGTTTGTTTTATTAACTTTATAACCTTATATATTCTTACCAAAAATATAGACATCAATTGCTATTTCAGATTTACGAGATAATAATTATTAACTGGAGATAATAATCCATCTTTTTCACTTGCACATATAAAACATGCATGCACGCATTTATACACGCAAAAGGAATGAAAACACTGATAACATATAAGCTAAGAAGAGACAAGAAACAGGGATTTTGAGATATAAAATTGTAAGGAAGAACCGTTAACTCCATTGATTATTAATTTACAAGAAGAACACGAATGCGTGACTACCATAAAATGAATAAAAAAAAATATGATAGATTGGGTGCGATCCACCAGTGCTCCTCTATCATTTGTCAATTTTATTCCGGAGCTTCATATGTAGCTTGGCTGCATAAATAACAAGCAAAAGACAAAGTTTATGAATTGTTAGAACTTAAATACAATTATTGGATTCATTACTGTAATTTTTTTAGTAATCACGACAAATATATATATATATATATACACAATTAATCTTATCGGTGTCTATATTTGAGTGACGGCAAGGGGATTTGTGTAAATGTAAAATGTTTCGTGATTGGTTGGACTAGGTGTTGGGTTGGGTTTTTGTTTCTTTAATTTGAACTAGTTTCATTAGGCTCTCATGCATATATATATATATATATATTCTTAAATGACGACATAATTTTACGGTAATTAATATCATTCACTTTAAAGTTAATTTCATCTCAATGATAAGATCCATTCAAAATACATGGTTGTAATTAGTGATTATTTAACAATGAACGACGTTAGAATAAATAAATTCAACGTTTTAATGTAATATTTATAAAAAGATGTTAAATTATTTTTTTAAAACACAAAATATTAAATTATTCTAAAATATGTATAAATTATTGGAAATAATTTTATAAATATTAGAAATTATTTTTATTAATTCCTTAATTTATATATTGTAAATATTTATTAATTAAACATACTTAAAATGCCATAATTTTAATTATTATATTAAATATTTTTTAACTTTATTATTTTCAGTAATATTATCATAAACATTCTAAATTATTTTTTATATTAATTTTTAAGCTATTAAGAATTTAATTTTAATAATTTATTATATGGAAACCTATTATATATTTTAATAATTAATATTTGACTGATAACCAAACAAAAGATAACTCTCCATTTAAGAGTTAGATAACTTTACTAAAAATAGAATCCAAAATAAGATAATGATATCCTAAATTTTAAATGTTATAGAAAAATAGATGGTGGGAAAAAAGAAAATTTACAACCATGACCTTTTATATTTAATGATCCACATTTAAGAGGATTATCCTCATTAATTATTTTACATATTCAGAGTTTCTTCATAATTAGATTATATTAACTATATAAATTAATGAGAGCCCACCAAAGCACAGCCAAACATAAGCCAGAATACTCCTGCAGAGGCCTAGCTAGCTGCTTAGCAATCTTCATCTTTCAAGTAATTGCTCTGTTGCATGCAGTTGTGTGAAGAACTTAGGAAAATGACCAGATCCTCTTTTCCCTTTTATTTGCTGCTGATCGTCCTTGTGTGTGCTTCAGGTTTACTGATCTTCTGTTTACATCTAAAATTATTATTATTATTTCATTTGCTTTATTTAATTTTACTTATTAGCTACGTTTTTCTTTTAATTGCAACTTTAATTCGTTACCAAGTCATCGTTGAAAAAATGTTTGTCGTGCAAATAACCTTTTTTTTTGTCGTGAAAAAGCTCAATGCACTAAAGCAACAATCGGCGGTGGATGTCCGAACATAAACGACTGCGTGGAAACATGCCGTCCATGTTATCGAGGCGTGGGAGAGGTGAGAGTGTCCTGCTTTGCACCGGGTGGAGGTTTCCCCTACCATCGGTGTGTTTGTGCGTTTTACAATGGCGCCCCATGCAGCCCACCTGCTCCACCCAGATGCCCTGCACTGTGGCCTCGGGCTGTTGGTGGTCCCAATAATGGAACTGTACTTGCTTGAATCAAGTATCTGATTAAGTTTACATTGAAAATCTTAATAAATCGAGCCATGCGTTTCGGTCGCCAACAAAAACAAAATCGATCTGTTTAAGTTCGATTCTTCGTGCATTTGTCCTCCTTGCCATTTACATATGTATGTTTTCATCATGCCCTCAAATTTAAGTGATAATTCTCCTCTAATTTGACGTTTAAAATGAGTATATATCTTGGATTTTGAAATAAAAAGAGATTTGAATAGTTAACAAGATTAAATACAATTGATTTAAATAAGAAAGGTTAATGTACAATAGTAAGGATTCTCCGTTAAATTTTGTTCTTGTTAAACTTTTTATAAGAGGTGTTTAAGTTTGATGATACATAAAAGAGATAAAAATATAATAATCTTAATCATCTATTATTTTTTATGTTAATGTATCATTAGATTATCAAAAATTTAGATAAAAATAATAATAACATAAAATTTTTACTCAAAGTGCAATCCAAATTACCTTTAAATATAATCTCATATGATAGAAGCAATTCTATATATATTAGGATATGACTTTCTTACTTTTTCATTGTTAACAATGGTTTAATTAAATGGAAAACATATAATCGAATTATACACTTTAAATCATCACCCAATGTGGCTTGCTAGTACGGAACCTTTAGTTATTCATCCGACAATTGCTTCACCACAAATAGTGTTATATATATTCACCACAAATAGTGTTATAAATAAAATAGCTACATGCTGCTATAAAAAGAACACTGAATACAAGACAAGAATAATAACACTTGTCACCTTGCATGTCATGCATATCTTCTAAAAGATGTTATAGTGCTCTCGGGAAGATATACTTTAGCTATATTCAAATCATCGACATGATATGTATGCCACTCAAGCAAGAGTCGCACGTCACATGGCACGCCAGCACTTGTCACCATGCAGGTCAAAATTCGAAAACGTGTGTGTATATATATATGTGAGAAGGTGTCTTGACTTATTTACCTTGAATGCCAGCCAAACAAAAACGATGGTGATCAGAATCAACTTCCTCCCATTCTTGATCATTCTCACTCTAGCCTTCCTCTCGTCCGGACTGCAAATGGATCATATGGAGATGAAGGAGGAGGTTTTGGGCACGTTTTCTTGTGCTGGAGGTTGTAAGAGGAGATACGGAGATCTACTTGATATGGAGCAAAGGCAAGACAAAGAAAGATGCCCCAAAGAAGACTATGAGCAATGCATGGAAATTTGCCGGAAGCAAACGTCAAGGCAAAAATACATATGCCGAATAAGGTGTCGGAGACAATGCAGTGAACAACAGCAACTATCAACAGTGAAAGATCGGCTAGGACCTAGGAGGCAGCAGAGGTACTGATGAAGTTAACCTATCATCATGAACCCAAAGCAGCTATGCGAGCTAATAAATATAATTTGTTTGTCATTAGAGTAAAATATCTTTTGCTTTCCATGCTAAGAGCATCTCGCTCCCATCAATGGTGAAAAAATCATATGACACATAGGATTGTGTTCAATTACATTTATCCAATTCAATTATCAATTTTCACTATCAAGCTAACATGAAAAAAAATATATATATATCGTGAAGATAATCTCTAGAAATAGAAGATCTATTAGACATACTGACTCAACAAATCATCAATACACCTCTCTCTTCTGTCTCTAACTCCAAACCTTCTCTCCTTCTCATATACTTTTTTTTTTTTTTTTTTTTGAAGAACTGCTCATATACTCTTTCTCTCTAATTCCAAACCCATCTCCCAACTCATATTATCTTCTCTCTTCGGTTTTCCGATCCGATTTTTCGATCTCACTCTCTAACTTCAAACGCATCTCCCAACTTAGCAAGTCATCAATACCTAGTCTCGTTTATAGCTCTTATCATTATGATCGAACAGCTGATTTACTAGAAAAGAAAACGCCAAGCTTGGTCCTGTGTTTGTGTGGCCTTTTTTGGGCAACGCTATCTCACTGGTTCGTCAACCAACCAAATTCTGGGAAGTCCAAGCTGATTTGTCATCCCGTTATATCGACGTGGCAGTGGGTAGCGGAGTCAGCTATATTTTCACGGTCATGTTGTTCGGGACCAAAGACCAGAAGCGTCCAATTTTCAAGGTGGAGGATATGTGGCGGTTCCTGGCAGAACAGGGAAAAAGATGTGGTGCTTTAATTCAGTTTTTCTATTTCTATATAATCAATGTGAAGACCTTGCAGTGCCAAGATCGAGAGAGGCAGGTCTATCTGCTTCCAGATTCGTACGATCCTCTCGCCGCTGTAAGAAGCGAGAAAAGGTGGAATGTCATTCTTGCCTGTGGCGGGATTCCAGGTGAGGCTCCAGATGCGGTCAGTGTGGCCTTCGAGTGGTTGAATCTCCTCTAGCTCGTACTTTTCGTCTTCGAAGAGCTCCATTGATGATGGAGACGGTGCAGAGGATGGCGAGGGTGACAACGTTTTGGTTTGTATTGAGAATAAAAAATAGAGTGAAGCTGAACAACAAGACAGTGAAGTGGAGGAGTTTAGTTTTATTGGTAACAGTGAATAAAATATCATTGAAGCATTGAAGAGCATTTTTTAAACCGTTTGTCAGTTAAGTTATATTTATATTATGCAGAAAATAAGTTCTCTTAGCATTAATGATATGATATTTTTTTCAAAAAGTAATTCATTTTTGCATTAGAGACACTTATAAGAGATGCTTTGCTCTTATGGATTATGTTTTGTAAAGAATATATCATATCATCAATATCAATAGATTTATTTTCTATATAGTATAATAAATAATAAAATTAAAAAATTGTTCTCGAATGCTTCTATATATTTCCTTATAATGTCTTTCTATATATCTATTTAATGTTTTTTTTTTATTATTATTTTTTTACATTTAATTAAATTTAAAAATTAGAATCAAATCATTATTGATTTAATGACATGACTATCTAACACACTCTCTTAAAATAGATAGTCATGTTGACAATGTTTTTTTTTTTTTTATATGTCACCTCAGTTTGATATTGATGAGTGATAGTTGCATTAGAGAGGTTTATTTTAAATTAATATCTATTCATCCTATGTGGTATGTAATTTTTTCATAACCTATAAGAGTATTGGAAATGCTCTAAAAATATGTAAATCAAACTTTCTGTTTTCTCTCAATTTGAGCTTTGTTTTGATTTCCATTACTTGTGCATATCTACTTTTCAAAATTATATAGAACAATGATAGATATCCAAATAATTTGCTCAAATTTATTGTCCAAAATCATTTTTAATTGAGGTGGCAAACGAGACGTATCTCTCGTATTTATCATGAGATGATGTGGTTGATGGGATGTTATATTTCATTTGGTTATATAATTTTTTGATAAATTATTTGGGCAAATTAGTATTTATTTGACTGACGACGGGGGGTTGTGTAATATAATTTTTTTAAAATTAATATAATTTTTTTTTTTGTTTTTCATAAAAATCATTTTAAAATCCATTCAAATCTATCACATAAATCAATAACTTTTTTAATACACTTAGATTTTGATGGATTTAATATAAATTTAGATTGAATGCACATATAGAATTTATTTAAATCTAGATTGAATACATTCAAACTTTTAAAATATTTCAAATTCCAATAAAATTTTAAATTAAATACATCCTCCTAAGAGTTAGGCAATTTTACTGAAAATAGAATCTCAAATAAGGTAATCAAACCTTAAATTCACTTAAATCAATAACTTTTTTAATACACTTAGATTTTGATGGATTTAATATAAATTTAGATTGAATGCACATATAGAATTCATTTAAATCTAGATTGAATACATTCAAACTTTTAAAATATTTCAAATTCCAATAAAATTTTAAATTAAATACATCCTCCTAAGAGTTAGGCAACTTTACTGAAAATAGAATCTCAAATAAGGTAATCAAACCTTAAATTCACTTAAATCAATAATTTTTTTAATACACTTAGATTTTGATGGATTTAATATAAATTTAGATTGAATGCACATATAGAATTCATTTAAATCTAGATTGAATACATTCAAACTTTTAAAATATTTCAAATTCCAATAAAATTTTAAATTAAATACATCCTCCTAAGAGTTAGGCAACTTTACTGAAAATAGAATCTCAAATAAGGTAATCAAACCTTAAATTTTAAATGTTTTTAAATTTTATAGAAAAATAGATGGTGGGAAAAAAGGAAATTTACAACCATGACCTTTTATATTTAATGATCCACATTTAAGAGGATTATCCTCATTAATTATTTTACATATTCAGAGTTTCTTCATAATTAGATTATATTAACTATATAAATTAATGAGAGCCCACCAAAGCACAGCCAAGCATAAGTCAGAATACTCCTGCAGAGGCCTAGCTAGCTGCTTAGCAATCTTCATCTTTCAAGTAATTGCTCTGTTGCATGCAGTTGTGTGAAGAACTTAGGAAAATGACCAGATCCTCTTTTCCCTTTTATTTGCTGCTGATCGTCCTTGTGTGTGCTTCAGGTTTACTGATCTTCTGTTTGCATCTAAAATTATTATTATTTCATTTGCTTTACTTAATTTTACTTATTAGCTACGTTTTTCTTTTAATTGCAACTTCGTTACCAAGTCATCGTTGAAAAAATGTTTGTCGTGCAAATAACTTTTTTTGTTTTTTTTCGGATGTTGTTGCTACATATATATACGTGCAGTGAAAAATATGGTACCAAAAGCAAAAGCTCAATGCACTAAAGCAACAATCGGCGGTGGATGTCCGAACATAAACGACTGCGTGGAAACATGCCGTCCGTGTTATCGAGGCGTGGGAGAGGTGAGAGTGTCCTGCTTTGCACCGGGTGGAGGTTTCCCCTACCATCGGTGTGTTTGTGCGTTTTACAATGGCGCCCCATGCAGCCCACCTGCTCCACCCAGATGCCCTGCACTGTGGCCTCGGGCTGTTGGTAGTCCCGATAATGGAACTGTACTTGCTTGAATCAAGTATCTGATTAAGTTTACATTGAAAATCTTAATAAATCGAGCCATGCGTTTCGGTCGCCAACAAAAACAAAGTTGATCTGTTTAAGTTCGATTCTTCGTGCATTTGTCCTCCTTGCCATTTACATATGTATGTTTTCATCATGCCCTCAAATTTAAGTGATAATTCTCCTCTAATTTGACGTTTAAAATGAGTATATATCTTGGATTTTGAAATAAAAAGAGATTTGAATGGTTAACTAGATTAAATATAATTGATTTAAATAAGAAAGGGTACAATAATAAGAATTCTCCGTTAAATTTTGTTATTGTTAGACTTTTTATAAGAGGTGTTTAAGTTTGAGTGATACATAAAAAAGATAAAAATATAATAATCTTAATCATATATTATTTTTTATGTTGATGTATCACTAGATTATCGAAAGTTTAGATACAAATAATAATAACATAAAATTTTTACTAAAGTGCAATCCAAATTACCTTTAAATATAATCTCATATGATAGAAGCAATTCTATATATATTACAATATGACTTTCTTACTTTTTCATTGTTAACAATGGTTTAATTAAATGGAAAACATATAATCAAATTATACACTTTAAATCATCACCCAATGTGGCTTGCTAGTACGGAACCTTTAGTTATTCATCCGACAATTGCTTCACCACAAATAGTGTTATATATATACATACATTTTAAAAAATAAATAAAATTGTTACACCTGATTCTTAAAAACTAAATAATTGTATTTGAAGTATGTATATTCAAGCCGTCAATCATCAAATCCTTTGATTGACATGGAACTAAGAACATCTCCCGTATTTCCATCAATTGTGAAAAAGTAAGATGCTACATGCGATTTTGTTAAAATAGTTCTCCCATACAACTGTCATCATCCACTGTCAAGTTGATGTGACAAAACAAAAAATATACAGTATGAAGATGAACCTCCACTCAGAGGGTTTATTGAACAGTTAACTCAACGATTCACCAATACACCTCTTGTTTCTCTAACTCCAGACCTTCTCTCCTTCTCATATGCTCTCACTCTTATTCTGGAAAAGGCCTTGAAATCCAAGTCCGGCAGCTTCGATTTCCTCCTTTGGGAGGTCTGTCGGGCCACTTCAGCCCAACCGGCCTGTTCAACCCTGTTTTGATGAAGTCCCTCAACCGACAGACCAGGGGTCTCTCCCTCTCTTTGTATATCTATGATTGTTGAGATGTCTCTCTCTCTCTATATATAATGGTTGTTTCTGGATGTGGGACCTCGATCAATTTTTGTTCTGTACATTAGTCAGAGAGTAAATTATTCACATAAAATGTTGTGCTTGTGTAATGATCAACTAAATGAATGCTTAATTTTTTAATTTATTTCGCTAACCAACAAAAAATATTGAAGAATTAGCGTCACAAACTTTCGACGTGTCACAGTATGGAGAATCAGTTTTAAAAATGAACAAATTTGGTGGTTTTGACAGCTGAAACTGAATGGAATTTGTAACAGGGTTTTAGAAAGATCGATCCAGATAGATAGGAGTTTGCCAATGAAGGATTTCTTAGAGGGCAGAACCCAGAAGCATCTTCTAAGGAACATCAAGAGAAGAAAAACTGCTTCTCAGCCTTTTCCACCACCACAAGCTCTTGGTCCTTGTGTTGAAGTAAGCAGATTTGGCCATTTGGGGTGCATGGAGAAATTGATCGGTTGGTGCGTGTACTAGCTACTCTATCCAAACATATCAGGGAATGCTTCACACCAGAAATAGGAGAATTATTGGCGTTACGGGAAGGTCTACACAGAGGGTTAAAAGTCTGAAATTTTCGAGGATCCATGTAGAAGTGGATGCATGTAATATTGTTGCAGCCGTTTACTCCTCTGATAGCTGGAAAAATGAGATAGGATGCACACTTCTCAGTGTTCATGTTTCTGGTTTGAATCTGGTATAGTTTTTTAGTATCCTGATGTCTGTTTCTTGATAGTGTTTTCGGTCTTTGGATGTAAAATTTTTTTTTTTAAAAAAAAGAGAGTTCATTTTAAATGAGAAGATTTTTTAACTTTACTGTCTATCAGGCTATATTAATATTATGTTGGAAGCAAATTCTCTTACATTTATAATATGATTTTTTTTTTTTAAAGATAATCCACTTTTATATTGGAGATATTCTAATTAAAATGTATTTTTCAAAAAAAAAAAAAACAGTAACTCTATTAATAATGAAGTTTCCTTGGGTACTTAATTTGAAATTTAAGCTAGAAATTCAACAATTATATTTCTAACTTATTTAATATATACATATACAATTCAAGAAATCCCATCTTGGACAAATTGCATGAACCTTCTTCAAGTTTAAATTTAATAGCGAAGCCTTTTAATTGAAATTACACAAACTTCCCTTACTATTATTGAAAAACTGTTAGTAAATAATATTAGAGGGATAAAAGAGTTTTTTTAATCTATTAAATAAAATAAATTATATTTTTACTTATTAATCATTATAAAACCTCATAAAAATGTCACAATAAACAGAATAAAATCACAAATAATAAGAAAAAAATATATAGAGTAACAACATTAGAAGAAATCACAAATTTTATGACAAATACAATAGGATTAGGGAAAAAAATAATAATAAATAAAATATTAAATTTCTCAAAAATAAAATAAAAATATTAAAAATAATAAAATATAAAAGTAATTTTTAATTTTAAAAAAGGGAGCTAAGTTAGCTCCCAGGTCTGGTTACAGGGAGGAACCTCCCTCATAACCTGTTTCTGGGGTGCGCACGTGCATAAACAAGGGAGCCTATTCGAGGCACCACAAACAAGGGAGCTCTGCCCTGTTTCGTTATCTAGTCTGGGGCAGGTTTGCTCCCCCTCTGTCGATAAGAGCCATGGTAGGCTTGCCTCCCATGGCTCCACTTTATTTTTTATTTTTTTCTCTTTTTTAAAGAAAATTTTATGTATTTTTTACAAGAAAATTTTATTAAAAATTTATTTTTAGTATAATTTTTTTTGTTCAATTTTATATTTTTTAATATAACTGAAATTGTAAATGTTAAATGCTTAATTTTGAGAAACTAATAGATAACAAAAAGAAAAAAAAAATAACTAAGAGCAATCAACCGTTAATTTAGATGGAAGTTAACTAATGTTAGGGGACGTTTATACAATTTTAATCAAAAGGCTTTGCTAGCTGCAATTAGATCTAAACCCAAGGGGGTTTGTGTAATGTGCCCGTACATCTTTGATGTTGGATTCTTCCATTAAGCAATCCCATACAGTATGATAGTTGTTTTTCGTACACATGTTCCTAAAATTGACTAATTTTTCACAACACCTTTAATTATTGCAGTTTACTTTGTTTAACTTTAATTATTGCAGTTTACTATTATGGCTTCCCCTACCCCCTCTTTTCTTTTTTTTGCCCTTTTTGAAACTACTATTATGGCTTTTCTAAATAAAAACTGCTGGATCCTCTCAGTCCTGTAGGACTAGGATCACCCACTCCTTATAATACTTGCGCTAGCAAACCATCCTTTACTTTTTTTTCTTTTTTTCTTTTTTTTTTTAAGAAGCAAAGGAAGCAAAGAAAAACAAAAGATAATTTATTATACTGGCTTTCGATAATTAAAATTGAATTAATTAAAGTTGGAACGCTCGGTAATAATTTACTATTTTTGAATAAACAAGTTTATCTTATTAATTTTATAACCCTATATATTCTTACAAAAAATATAGATATCAATTTTTATTTCATATTTACAAGATAATAATTATTATCTGTCAACAAGAATCCATCTTTTTCACTTACGCATATACAAATACATGCACACATGTATAAACACAAAAGGAATGAAAACATTGAAATAACATATAAGCTAAGAAGCAGGGCCGCCCTGAGCACGTGTCAGAGGTGCGATCGCCTCGGGCCTCAGAATTTTAGGGCTTCAGATTTTACAAAATTTCGATTTTTTTCCTATAATTAATTTGTAAAATTTATATATAATAAATGTTGCACAACATAACCATAATTTTGAAATTGCCTTGGTAATTAAAAGCCTCAATAAACGCTTTTTTTTGAGGACTAAAGAACCTAAGTTCGAACCCACCGTTTTCTTAAATACCATTTTTCTCCTTTTTTTGAAAAAAAAAAAAAAAAAAAACCAAGAATACTAGTGTTACAAAGCCTCAAACTAGAGATGGCTAACAACATGCTTCAAGAGCTTGATACCAACAACACTACTTACTATTTTTTATCAAAGTTAATTCAAAAAATATTTCTAATATATAAAGAGCCTCAAAATTGACATATTTTACTTATATATAAACTCACTCTTTTATTTTCAATCATAACTTATTTTTCTGTTCATATTGACGACTGCCACACAACAATGTACTCTAAATTATTGTTATTTTTTTATTTTATTGGTTAATATTTTTAAATTTTATCAACAATTTAAAGTAAAGAAAGTGAAATTCCAAAAATTTGTTCATTTTTGCGGTAAAAGTTATATTTTTATATTCACTATTATTGAATTATGTATTTTTATGATTATTTATTTTTATGGTTTTTTTTTCCGTTCATTATTGTTTTCTAATGTGTTGTTGGATTTTGGATAGGAAAAAAAATATATTATTGATGAATTTGCTTCCAAAATGCTAGAAGAAAACATTTTAAATCATGTTTTATGAGTTCTTCGGTATGTATAGATAAATTTTATTTATGAGTTATGATAAATTTTTTTTATCATTATGTGAATGCATTTGTCTCATATGGAATATATTTTGTCTTATGATATCATTTTTTTTTTCAATTTCTCTTTATGGAATTATTATGTACACAGTAAAAATATGATAAAATAAGTTTATATATATATATATATATATAAAGGATTCTATTTTAGTTTTTCACACCAAACCTCTAAAATGTCAGAACCAGCACTGCTAAAAAGAGACGGTATATAAAATTGTAAGGAAGAAATGTTAATTCCATTGATTATTAATTTATAAGAAGAACACAAATGCATAGACTACCATAAAATGAACTAAATAAAAATATAAAAATCCACCAAGTGTGCTCCTCTATCATTTGTCAATTTTCATCCGGGAGCTTCATATGTAGCTTGGCTGCACAAATAACGTGCCAAAGACAAAGTTAACGAATTGGTTATAACTTAAAATACTTTTATTGGATTCATTACTGTAATTTTTTTTTTTCTTTTAGTAATCACGGAAAAAAATATACGATTAACCGTACCTGCAATGTCTTTGTTAAAGCAATCAGAGTCGCACTTCATTTCACAGAAGGTGTAGCCTTGTCCACTAGAATCGCATTCATCCAAGCAAGCAGTGAAGCAATGGCCGTAGACATCATCAGCCAGATCAACTTTGGGTACATGAATTGCTGCAACAAAAACAAGGCACATCACCAACAATGCAGCAGCGGCAATTTTCATTTCCATTTTTGCACTGTTGGCGATGAATTGTTTCTTCTTTCTGGTTTCTTCCTTCCTTTGAGAAGATCAGGAGATAATTGAAGATTTATGGGGCTACAAAGAGTTTATAGAAAGAGAGATAAGCCTTTAAAACGGGAGATTTAGGTGCCATTTTTTGCTAGATTAGGTATGTTATCAAAGTCTATTTAAATTAGTAATAAAGAAAATCTCTCCATTAATTGGTGGTCTTAATTAGATTAAAATATATGAAAGTTCATCTTTTTCCAAAAATTTGTTCAAAATAATATAGCAAATATGAGTTGTAAACTTGTAATTACTTAAAAATTTTGGGATGAAGTGTTAAATTAATGATTATTTGGGATAAATTTTGGAGGAAAACGTTTGGCTTAAATGGTATGTATATAACTCTAAACCAAAACGTTTTTTGAGTAATAAAAAACAGTCAATAAGTATGTTTACAAAAACTTTTTCATATCTACTTGTGCAACACTAAATATATATTTATAGGAGTTTCAAAGAAACAACTTAAATATTGTAAATATTTTTAATAAAGTTATATTATCCAAAATTTTTACTTATAAATAGAGCTAAATTACTTGGCATATGAACCATAATTAATACATCACTTATCATGTTATATAATTTATATAATGCTAATTATATGTCACATTGTTAAAACAAATATTTTGGACGGTTTAACATGTTGCTGTATTTAATCATACCCACCAATTCGCTTAGGTTTTTTTATACCTCAAATTGACTCCAACACTCTGAATAATAATAATAACCGGCACACCCAGTCATGGCCAACGCTTGGTCAGGTTCTGGCCAGCTAATTGGCTAGGTCTAGGTGAATCCTGTTTTACTCTACATCATTGTTTCAGTTTCATATATCTTTTTTCTTTAATAATTTACAATGTTGTTATTGCCGCATCAATCTTTTATAGGTTGGCTTTGTAAGTTTATTTATTTTTTTTTTTTTGAAAAGCTTTGTAAGTTTATTTGTGTTTGACTTATGAAATGGAAACAAAGATTTTAATGTTAAGTTTGATTGAAAGAAGAAAATAAGGGCATTTTATCCTCTAAGGTCAATTTTGGGTAAGAAAAAAGTTAGTCATTGTTGGACATAATTACGGGTGTTTACAATTCTAGACTATATATTTTGTCAATTTCCCTAAATATATTTACTTTGTTTGATTAATATACTTAATTTTCGAAGATTCGCACATTTAAAGAAAAATGAAATGGTAATATATATATATATATATATATATATATCACTCGCAGTAAGGCAACTCGAATTTAATTCGTTGAATGAATGTTCTTGATCACAAATCATATTAAATAATAATGAAATGGTTGTCTGGTTGTTATCATTAATTTATTGTTGCAACAAAATAATAGAAAATATAGTCATCACATTTTCACATGGTTAGATATTTTTGGACCATTATAACTAATTTTGAGTTTTGAGGGGGGATATGATTCCCCCAAAACTTTGTTAGTATATCAAGCAAAATTTTATTGTATTTGTTGAAAAAAAATAAAAAGTTGTCATGTATTTGTTCAATACTTTCTCTTATCCAATTTAACTTATATATCAAGCAACAAGTACCAAATTTTCGTTTTAATGTATTATGATTGTTCTGTGTATAGCCAATAATTTCTCTTATCCAATGTTATCTATATCAAGCAAAATTTTAATGTTTGTTTTTTTTTTCAACAAAAAAAAAAAAAACTATAATGTTTGTTCTGTTAATATCATAAAATGAGGTCTTTTTAAATATAATCTTATCCTTTGCACATACACATACATATGTACACACGTCATGAAAAAAGGAAAAGAATTAATAAAGAGAACAAAAAGGAGAGCCAACTTCAGAGATAAATATAAAGTTAATTACTAAAGATATACAAGGAGAAGATACGCAAATGAAGTCTTCATCTTTTGCACACACATAAACTCACATAAATTAATAACAATTACAATTAATTAAGTAGACAAAGTACAAGGAACTTCGGAGATCAATATATTTCAAGGAAGAAACTTGATAGATATAGAGATGACTACAAAAATTAGGTAAGAAATTAAAATTATATAAACGAATGAATTTGTATGTTTCATCCATTTGAAGTATTGCACTCGTTAAGGAGGGGTGCAACCCACCATGTGTGCCTTCCTCATCCTGCTCTCAATTCTTCGCTCTAGCTGCACAAACACCAGTGTAAGAACCCAACAATAATGAATTATATAACAATAATAATAAGAGTTTTGCTAATTTATTAGTTTGAATAAGATTATTCAAATAAATTTCTTCAATAACAACCTTTGGATTGATTGTAAGGCTAGTCATTGAATATTTTTATTAGTAATTTTATTCAAATTTGTAAGGTAGTTAAACCCTAATAATAATATGAAAATGAATTAGAATTCTTTATTGATCAAAATAAAAACTACTTACATTCAGCGTCCTTATTGAAGCAGTCGGTGTCACACTTCATTTCACAGAAGGTATAACCGTTATCCTTTTCGCATCCCTTCAAGCACTCAGGCAAGCATTCGCTGTAAACATCAGCTTGGACTTGTGGTACCTGAACTGCAGCAACGAAAACGAGGCACAACACAAACAATGCAGCTGCGAATTTTGCCATTTCGAGTTTTTTGGTTTTTGGTGTTTTGTGTTGCAAAGTTGGTTTGTTCTTTTTTTTTTTTTTTATTTTCTTTTTCAGTTTCCTCTTCTTCCTTGCTCCGAGAAGAAGAATATGATCAACTATTTATGGGGATTCAAGCGTTCAAACGTTGATTGATAAAGCTTTCAAATCGGAGATTTCTATATATACTTTTTCGGTTAAATTGACTTGGTTATACTTTAAGAACGGAGAAGTGGTCTCACTACTGTTGAACATTTAAGCAGTTATGGTGGAGAAATAGCCACGTTAAAGTGTCAACTACCAAGTATTCTAGAAAATCGAGTAATACACGTGTATATAGATAGCTCATCCTCTAAATTTTATTTTAAAATTTTTATTCCTAATTATGTGGCAATTGATATATAATTGGCTAATATATATATATATATATATATATATATATTACAATCAAGTGTCACCATTATTTGCATTGATATTTTGTGATTAAAATTTGGCTTTTTTCACTTTGAAAATAACTTTATAAAATATATCAAAACATGCTGTACTTTTTACACCCAATTTTTATTAGAATTTTACGCTAAAAAATTTCATTGAATGGAAACGTTCATATGATACAGAACAACTTTTACACACAATCAAACGAAAGCATCTATTAACTGGATTTTTAGTCTTTTGTCAAACAATTTTATTTAATCCCCAGTCACCCTGTTACCAATAAAAAAAGGCTAGCTTGTTGGTCAACCGACCCAGAATATCTTGTATTTGCTTTTTTTGTTTTTGGTATAAATTCAACACAAAACATTGAAACTCATATTGATGAAATATATATATTACATTATTACTATCATCATCACAAATATATATATATAACTTCTCACGAATATACGTAAATATGTATAAATGAAAAGTGTACTAATCACTTAAGTTATGAGTGATTATGAATTTTTCGTGAATGAATTAATTATTGATTTCACCATTAAGTTTCATAGTATTACTAGTTACTACAAATAATAATTATAATATTGAAAAACTATTATCATAGCATAATATATATAAAATTTTATAAAAAAAAAAAAAAAAATTGAATGAGAAAGTTTATATCAAATTGAAATAACACACCTAATCAATGAACTTAGAAAATATTACATTTATATTATAATTAAAGTATTTTTAAAATAAATCAATAAAATAACAAAATCAACACTATCATACATATTTAAAAATGAGAGATAAAAAAAAAAAATTGGAACATCTGAATCTGACATTTTTAATGTCATATATATAGATGAGAAAAGTTCATAAATTAGAAGTTGATTAAATTAAAAAAATTTACAATTTACAAAAATAAAAAATTCAAAAAATGTAGCAATAGAGTATAATAATTTAAAAAATATAATTAAAAATTCATTAATTTGCATCAATAAAAATATAAGTACTTTATTATATGAGAAAAGTGGAGAAAAAAATTTAATATATGAATTACAAAATTATTAAAAAAAAAAAGCAAAAGAAAGTTGAGTTTTTAATTTTCAGGAATAAATATAGTATATATATATATATATATATATATTTTAACATTTGAGGCAGGCCTTGCCTTTTGTGGATCTTATTCTCCTTTGTATTCACTGATATAATGAATTTAATGTCTCAATTATCAACCGTTAGGTTTCATATGGGTCCTTTGCTTTGACTTAGTCCATAACCATATATGCATAATCAATGGCTCGCATTCAGTGCATTGATTTAATTAATTTCAATGTGCATTGAGGTGAAAATTATTATTATTATTATTATATATGAAATTTTATATATATATATATAATTAAAAATATGTATACACAATATCTGAAAATGCATTTTAGATACATATGGGATAGATCTAATTATTGGCTGAGAATGGATTAAATTAGGAATGATGATTGGTGTTTTTTTTTTTTTTTAAAGTACAAGTAAGTTGGGGTTAGTTGATGGAGGAAAACACGATTCGATATTACAATCTCAAAAATTTAAGTGTGAGGGACAAACTGTTGAATCAATCATCTTATCAATTAAATTAAAAGTAATTCAATTGTAAAGTGGTCGTGAGTTTGTTGAAAGCTTTCTTTTTTCCAATTTTAATTAGCTATATATGAAGCAAAAAGTATTAAATTTTCATTAAGTTGTAATTAGTGTCATGTATTTTTTCTTTAAATTAATACAAAATAATAATCTAAATATCAAAATGATTTATCTTCCAATATATCCTTATTTTGAGGGGATTGATATTCAAAATATCTTCGAATATTTCCAATATTTTGAGAATATTCTTGATATTTCCGATGTTTTTATTGATATTTTTATAAATTTAAAACTTCGATATTTTTATCGAAACCGATATTTAATTTCTTATTATCAGATACTTATTATTATAAAATCAACTCTTTATTATGATTATATATAGTTAGATCCTTATATAGTGAAATCCTATCTTATTTTTGCACGTGTATGCATACATAAAAGAAAAAATAATAACAATAATTAATAAAGTAGACTGAGCATATAAATACCGTAGCGATACATAGATTTTGAGGAAGAAACTCAATATATTATAGAGTTCATTACAAAATAATATTTAAGAAAGAAATTTTACAAATGAAGTCTTCATGTATTTTAAGTATTGCATTCATCTAGGTGGGGTGCTACCCACCATGTGTGCCTGCTTCGTGCTGCTCTTAATTCTTAATTGCCTTCGAGCTTGGCTGCACAAACAAATCGCGTAAACACAAGTGTTACAACCTTATTACACCAATGAATTATATAACAGCACCAATAAATCTAAAAATGAACGGAGTTTTTTACTGATCAGAATCGAACTACTTACACTGAACGTCCTTGTTGAAGCAATCGGTGTCACACTTCATTTCACAGAAAGTGTAACCGTTGTCCTTCTCGCACCCCTTCAAGCACTCAGGCAAGCAGTCGCCGTAAACATCAGCAGCATGGACTTGGGGTACCTGTACTGCGGCAGCGAAAACAAGGCACAACACCAACAATGCAGCTGCGTATTTTGCCATGTCGACCGTTTTTGTTCTTTGCTTTGCAAAGTTGGTTTCTTCTAGCAATTATTTTTTTCCTTGTTTCTCCCTTGATTCCTGGATGAAGAATACCAATTATTTATATAGGGGGGTTGGGTTAAACATTGAGTGATAGAGCTTTGAAATCGGAGATTTCTGTGGAGTTTCGAATTGAAATTTGACTTTGTTGGTCTATTTTGGAAATGGAGAACTGATCATGTTCATGTATAGTTTTGATATTCTTTCGAAATAATATTGGTGAAAAATAGATATGTAAAGCTTGAACCATCAATCTTATTTTAGTATTATTAAAAACAAATTTTATCACTATTATACAATATAATTTAATTGTTAAAAATACTCGTTCAATCTGATTATCTTTTAAATTTGAATAATAATAATATCTCAAGTTTGAATTGTACAAACCACATAAGAAAATTATATATAAAATATATAATATCAGAGCGAAATTGAGCAATACTACACATTGTTACCTTCTAAATTTATTCCAAACTTTACATCCTAATCGTGTGATACTTAATTTTAATTGCCTTGCAAAACATATCTAAGCTAGTTTATAGTATATTTTACAATTTAAATCATTCATCATACTCTTTTTCAAAAAATAAATAAATATATCATTCATCACTCTTTCAGCAGCTTGTTGGGAAACTGGTCCAAAGATTTTTCAATTTTATTCACATTTTTTAACAATTCAACGCGTCATACTGAAAAACTATTAAACTTGCAATACTGAGACCTTTTGGAAAAACCAATGTCTCAAACATCTGTAGAATAGACGGGTATATAAATGATATTTAGATTATAAGAAGATGTCACATTTATGAATTATATATATTACCATTTATCATCAACTAGATCACTATTGCTGCCCGTTTCGAATTTCAACTAGTTATATTATTTAGCCTTCTCACCATACTATTGATCATATTAGCTTAATCGGCTGTTTAATGGGCCTACCTCATCATTATTCCCAATTCATATTGTAAAAATTCTTTTATTTATCTAATTATATATATCATATCACATTATATGAAAATCATATGTGATTGGATATCTATATCACATAAAATGATATCATTAAATTTATTAAATATGCAAAAATATTTCAGAACATTTTCTGTTTTCATCTAGAGGGTAATCCTACAAAGAATACTGACAAACTGTGAAAAATCAAATCTCAACATAATTAAACATAGAATTAAAATACAATATTGAAAACTTGGTGAGTGAATAAAACGAGGTCAGGATAATTTAAACCAGTACAAGAATGAATCTCTACTCCAAACCAAACCACTCATCCAAACACATATAATTTTAGTAAAATGACAGATTTACCCTCCATCATCCCTCAAAATTCCCGATTCTTACTTGCTCCTCAAGACGCTGCTGCTATAACCCTCCCCTCCAAAAAAATTTCACTGAAACAGAAACAGATCCGACGACGAGAAAAGCGATCGAGACAGAATGGAGTGCGTGTTCGGTCTGGTAGGGAACGGGTTCGCGATCTTGGTGGCGGACACGTCGGCGGTGCAGCAGCATACTGGTGCACAAATCGAACGAGGACAAGATCATGGTCCTCGACTCTCACAAGCTCATCGCCGCCAGCGGCGAGCCCGGCGACAGGTGACGTGGCGTGTCGTCGTCGCCTGTGTATTTACTTAACACATTCAAGCGTTTGTTCTTGTGTTTTTGATTTCTGTGTTTTGTTTATATACAGAGTTCAGTTCACAGAGTTTATACAGAAGAACGTTTCGTTGTATCAGTTTCGAAACGGGATTCCATTGACTACAGCTGCCGCGGCAAACTTTACACGTGGAGAGCTGGCTACTGCTTTGAGGAAGGTAATGTATTTGTTAGCAAAATTTGGGGCTTCTTTTGTTTAGGTTTTAGTTTGCAGACAGTGTAGTAGTGTAAAGGTTTTTGATGCAGTTCAATTTTATAGAGGGTTGTATGGTTAGGAGTTTAAAGTGTTGAAGAAGCAATTTTGGAAATTACTTTGTTTGTTTGAATCACTTTGGTGGCACTGTGCTAATGCAACTAAGGCATTTAAAGGGTTTGATCGTTTTTGGCCCGTAAGTGTTTTGTTTGTCTTTGATTATTAGAATATCGTGTTTTGTATCATTTGAGGGTAATGACGGTGTTAGCTTGGCGAGGAAGTTATCAGTTTTTGTCCTTGCATGAGTGTTGTAGGTTTGTTTTTATATTCTTTATAAGAATTAAGTTATTGTCCAATATTGTAAGAGGGTAATTTTCTTCATGGAGGAATTTGTCTCTCCTTGAGACACCAACTAGGTTCTCATCGCTTGTAGTAGTCAATGATGCAATTCTAGTGGCTGGAAGTTGGAGAACATTCGTTTTGGATCTTTGGTGTATTGGAGCAGTATGGAGACCCTTAAGCCTTGTTGAAGGATTGCCTGTTTCTCGTCACCCTCTTTCCATTTTTCTTTTTTTGGTTTTTCTTTGGGTATCTGAGCCATATCTGGCCTTGAACCAGCATATTTGGGTTTGCTTGAGGTCATCTCTTCTAGGAGTAACACATGTTTGAGAACATCATTAAAAACCTTGTGCCTTTAGGGTAGCTTCGACCCTTGAAGTGACTGAATAGTAGTGATTGAGATAACTAATAAATGGTGATGCAATGCTGAAGATGATGGTTAGATGTTGGTATTATGATGGAGGTGGTAATGGTTCATAGCAGTGATAAATAGAATGTATAAAGACACTATAGGGTAGAAGTTGTGGCATTGATTGGTGGTGATTGCTCACCAAGTTCCCCAATAATTAGGTGGCTGTAAGGCGGTTGTCATGTAAAAGTTAACAATGGAAAAATCAGAAAGGATGAGGACTTGGTCGGTTGACTGCTACCACTGTTTGCTTTTATTGTTATCTCCTATTGTAGCTATGTTGGGGCCACTTCTTATCAACGGCCTAAATTACCTTGTTCACTGCTCTGCCCTAGATTTGATGGAGAATGTTAAGTCAATTTGTTCTGTTCTCCTTCTGTGTGCTTTGCTCTCAGGTTCTTCTGATGGGATTTCACATTTCTCTTATCATTTTCTTTTCTTTCATTTTGGAAATGAGGTTAATTCATATTTAATCTGACTTATAGACATAAACTAAGGCCTGATGGTCTAATTGAAATTATGATTTTGATGGTATGATCTTCTTATGTTTTTTTGACCATCCAGTGATTTTGTCTGGGATATTCTGTTAGTTTCAATCTTTTGCAAAGCATTTTGGAACTTAACCCTTCTTTGTAGTTTATAGTTTATGTTCTTATTTAATTTTGTTTTATGATAAAAAGTAGTTTGATGTTATAGTTTTTTTTTCTGCAATCCCCTTTATCTTTGAGGTATACTTGTCAATTATATCATGATGTTATAGACGTGAAGTTAAACTTGACATCCCATAGGTTAACAGCTGATGGTGATGAAGCCAACCAAGTTAGATAACAAATATCTTTAAAAGAGAGCAGAAGCCTACATTGTATTTTTTCTTTGTGCCTTATACAATACATGTCTTCTAGATTGAAAATGAACTACAATGCAATTATTATGACTCCCTTGGTAACTGGATGTGTCTCAAGTGATTTAGGTTCAAAGGTTCTTGTATATAAACAAAGAGAGAAACATTTTTATTTTAAGTTATCTGGTATTAGGGTGTCTGACATAAGCATCTCTCAAAAACCTATGCCTGATTTATGAGCTGTTTGTATATTGTTTGAGCAGAAAGTAAACAATTAATAATTTGGCAAATATATTAAAGTTCTATGACATAATTTGTGTTGCAGTTCCAAATTGCAACATATATTTCAGGTAATTGAAGATGTGTTCTCCCAACTGCCTATTAATGAGTTTCATATAGGGATAGAAATGAGTGCAGCTAGTAGTACTCGGTCTATGTCTAACATGCCATAGTTGAGGGAAGTGTCCTATATCGCATATGATATCTGCTCAAGCATCTGCTCAATTTGGCTATATACATGTTTCTCTTTTACGTATACCTTGTAACTGCAATTGCTAGAATATCCTACTTCTATTTATCTGGTAGCTAGTCTTTATTAAAAATATATGGCTTGCTAATTGAAGTAATCTGTTTTTCCAGAGTCCTTACATGGTCAACATTCTTATGGCTGGATACGACAAGGAGACAGGACCATCTCTTTACTACCTTGACTACATTGCTACTCTACACAAGGTTGATAAGGCAGCTTTCGGGTATGGTTCCTACTTTTCATTGTCGATGATGGACAGACACTACCACAGTGGCATGTCAGTGGTAGAGGCAATAGACTTGGTTGACAAGTGCATAATGGAGATCCGTTCCAGGCTGGTTGTGGCACCACCAAACTTTGTGATCAAGATTGTCGACAAGGATGGAGCAAGAGAGTACGCCTGGCGTGAAACTGTCAAAGAAACCACTGCTTCTTCAGCATAAGGGTCTTCTGATTTATGATTGCAACTTGCTTCTCTCTTTTTTTCTGCTGTGTAATTTGGATCCGACTACTGCTTAAACTAGTTTCAAATACTTGGCTGGTACAATCGGTTGTTACTTGAATTGCTCATATTTAAGAGTAGCTGATGCTTGAAAATGTAATGCCATTTCTTCAGTGGAATCAGAATTTACCTCTTCATTTTTCTGGAGAATTATCATCTAGCGAAGCTTGATTTGTTGTTCAACAATTACTATGATGTGGAGGGGCTCACAATTCACAGGTTGTTAACTCTTATTTGCTTGAACATTAGTAGCTAGTAGCTACTACGTAAGGATGATTATGGTCCTAAAACTTCCCTAGTGTTTCATTCTACCATTTTAAATAACATAATCTCAGAGTGTTTTGGAACAAATAACAGTATCAGTGTTGTAAGCACCGTGTTAATACATAATCATGATGTCATCTTATTTATATGTACATTTTAGTTTTGATTAGACAATGGATTCCATTTGGAATTCGCAATTGTGTGCACTATTCCATTATGAGGAGGTTTTCTGCTTTACCAATATGATGTTCACTAGATTTTGTTTTGTTTTGTTTTTTTTTTTTTGTTTTTAAATACCAAACATTATTCTTATTTTAGATTTCTAATATTCGCAATTTTATAACCAATTAGTAAAAGATAGAGAAACTAAATTATGAATCTGTATAGAACCAACGAATTATGCTTGGTTACAATTTTAAGTCCCTTTTAAATGTTCGTTTTAGAATTTTTGTTTTGACAGAATCTTTTTTTTGTCTTTTATAGACAGATAATATTATAACTCTTTAAAAATTTTATTCAAGTTGATGTAATTTAAGCTTTTCAAATATATATATATATATATAAGGATTGATGTGAAAATTAATTTGGGACAAGATGAATTATATAATCAATTATTAGATTATTTGGGATAGAAATTTTATAATGATCTATTAATCTCCATAAGAACATGGCAAACTCAAATATAAATTATTATTATTATTATTATTTTTGTAAGTATGTTTGTTTTGATTTCTTGCAAAAAAAAAAAGTAATTTTTGTTTTGATTTAGAAGAGGACAGATTGGGGTTGGCCCACTAGCGACTCCCACCTCATTATAAATCTAGAACTTGTAATATAAGTTGTTGAATTATCGGCTTCAGCCTTTAACGGCCCGCTTTGAACGGGGATGAGGGAACTCCACTTCATTCATTGCACGATCTCCTAAAACCAACTTTCGGTCTTTCCTTAAACCAATAATTATCTGTACGGATCACAAGTCACAAAACCCTTTCGATAATTGTCAGTTGTCAGCCACACGCATATTATTATATAATTTTGTTCCTCTACTTTAGATTATAAACAAATTGAAAGATATAAACAAGATACACATTTTATTTTAAAGTTTGATAGGAGCAAATGAGAGTTTTGCTTTAATTTATTTAGATCAATCATTATTTATACGATAAAATTTACTTCAATCATTAAAAATAACAATTTTTATGATTAAAAAAAAGACTCTCACAAAAGTTTATAAAGCTCATCTATATTAAAAAAGGTGATATATAAAATATATACTCACTCGTTGAAAAAAAAAAAAACTTCTATAATTAGAAGAAAAACTATCTACCGAAATTTATGAAGTGCATCTGTATTAAAATATTATGTACAAGATATATAATCACTCTGACATACTTAATAAATTTATCTTTTGGGATTGTTTATTAGCAAAAATTCTCGATATGAATCTTTGCTATAATTGAAAACAAATCTAAAATATGTATAATTATTTGCAGTTTTGCATATCAAATAGCTTTAACCGTTTTATTTCTTATAAGTCCATTCTAAATAAAAATTGCCCTCTTCTTTCTTTTAGCTTGATACTTCTTTAAAATTAAGATCAATATTAGATTAAAAATTCTTTGAATCTATCAAATTCAAACAATATTAACACGGTTCAAAGGATTTCTATTAGCATAGACTTCCCATCAAGTTTTTAATAAATAAAGTTAATCAGGAACCTATTACACCTCACAAGTAAGAAACATCTTCTTACATCACTAGCATAATTGATTGTGCATCCCATCATTCATTAAGGCGTTACAGACATTAAGGCTTTAAATTTATGTGAATAATTTTATTTTTTTACCGTAGGAGTAATTATCTCATGGACATAAAAATCTAGACCATACAAGTAGTTATAAATTTTGGGATGTCTTGTGGATGTAAATATTTGCATGGTAAAAGTAATTATAAATTTGATAGGTTCCAATAGTATTTTGATCCGTTAAGTGTTAACTTTCTAATAAAAAATAAATAAAAGAGTGATTATATACCTCTCTTTACATATTTATTATGAAGACCGAGTCATAACTTAATTATAAAAATAACGAGTCAAGCATTAACATAAACATTCATAACATCATTTTCAATAAATAGTAATAAATCAATCGTTCAAATATTTGTAAGTAGTTTATTTATTATGGAAATAATGTTCTCCAGATTACGAAAGTATAATTCAAGTTGCACAAATTGTGAATCATATATGTAGCTCTTGGTAAGCTTTTTTCCTGTTTTGTGTTAGGTTTCGAAAAAAATAAATGATTGATCATATGCCTCTCTCTATATATTTATTGTGAGACTAAGGTCGTACCCTTTTTTATAAAAAAATAACAAGACTTTCGATCAATCTTTTGATCCATGCAGTTTTAGCTTTAAAAAAATATATCTAGTGATTAAATACCTCTTTCTATATAGTTATTATGAGACTAAATCATATCTTATTTATAAAAATAACAGGTCAACGCTGACACGAATATTCTTAACATGATTTTTAATAAATAGTAATAAATAGATCCTTAAAATATTTGTTAGTAGTTTCGCCCTTATTATAGGAGTACCATTTTCTTGATGAGATATCAATCCTACTTTGATAGTGAATGATCCAGGCAATTTCTGTTACACTTCTAACATGTTATATATCAGCTTTCATGAAAATAATAATAATAATATACCTCTCTTTACATATTTAATATGAGATAAATTGTACCATTTTTTATGAAAATAACAAACCAATGCTGATATGAACATTCCTAATATGATTCTTAATAAACAGTAATAAATCCATCCTTAAAATTCATATGGTTAACAAACGGGACAATAAATAATAAATATATATATATAATTGAACTATTACCTTGAATTCAACATTTGGAGAGTAACATTTGACTCAAACTCATAGTATTCAAGGCATACATGTGACTTTAATACAGTAACGTGTCAGATATATAATATTGAGCTAACCTTAGCTTATTTATTTGATAAATCGTCAATTCCTAATAACATGATATAGAAATTCAGTATACATGAATTGAAGGCAGCACAGGCCAAAACTTTTATTTTATATTTTATTTTTTATTTTGAGGAACCAACTTTTATTCATCATATACGGGAGAAAAAGAGACAATTATGGAGACTAAAAGTAGACCGTACCCATGCCAACTCTAGTCTAAAACATGTCATTGACCCCTCTAATATACAAATAAAAATACAATAAATTCTCTCTCAAAATGAAAAAATACATCAAAAATAAAAAATAAAAATAAAAACAATAGAATCGCTCGTGTATGTATACGTACACCTGCTGAAGACGAGGTCGACTATGGTATGCATGACTTGAAATCTGTAACGGACGTGATTGGAGAGAGAGAGAGAGAGAGAGAGAGAGAAGCAGTGGATTCCTTGCCCATCATCATTTTCTGTTTCTTTGTCAACCTTTTTCACTGCTCAGTACAGTCAGTACTCACAAAAAAGCAAACATACATACACACCATCTCTATGAGTAATGGTGGTTTTTGCATTCCATAGGCTTCAAAATCAAAAGGGTTGGTTTGTTTTTTTTTTTTCGTCTTTGGCTTCCAGTCTCTGAAGCAGATTTCTGGTTCGGTGTTGTGTCCGATACCAACTGGTGAGCCATCGTCTTTCTTTGTTGTTTTTGTTTTTTATTTTGTTTGGGTTGTGTCAACTGCAAATGTACGCTTTTGTTATTGTGTGTATGGTTATATGTGCATCTGTTGTGTGTACAAATGTATGATTTTCACATATTGAATTTTGGTGTAGTGATTGCTTGATCTGAAGTGTGTTTGTGTAAAATATTTTAATTTTGGGTTCGTGGGTTCGTGGAAAAATCTTAACTTGAAGTACTGATTTGTAGATAAAGCGGTTCTGATCTTGTTTTTGGGTTCAAAGTCCATGCTTTTGCGGTATTGTAGTGATGACTTGAAATTTGTATTGTGTACAGAGTTTAGATTGTTTGGTTGATGACAATGGTTTTTTTTTTTTTTGTTTTTTGTTTTTATGATTTTAGTTGACTGATTGTGTTGCTGTTGGAAGTTGTTATGAAATTGATTACATATGGGCATTATGGATTTTGATTTTGGAATGTGTTGGTTTTGGTGTCATTTCTTGTAGCTATGATGTGTGAGGTTTTTTCACTCGTATGTTGATGAAGCAGGAAGAGTAGTTAATGTTTCTGATGTTTGTTTTTGTGTTTGGTTGTTGGTGGTTATTTGGTGTATTGATTGTTTGCAGTTGAAACTTTTGGATACTTTATTGTTTCACTTTCTGATTGATGATGGGTACCGTTGGCGATGGGTGGGGTGAGGAATACTCCGTCATTGCGGACAAAGGAGAAATCGGTTACATTGATTATGAGGTTGATAAATCAGTGTGTAGTTACAATCCGAGTGAAGAGGGTCTGGTTGTGATTTCTGTCCCATTTCCTTTTGTGAATGGGAAACCACAATCGATAACAGTTGGTGAAAGGGCTATCGATTCAATAACGATCAAGAACAACTCTAGTGAATCTGTGGATCTTTGGACAAAGATATATGCGTCAAACCCTACAGATTCCTTCACTTTATCTTTGGTGAAACCTCCAACAACAAATTCAGATCCAAATGAGAGCAAAGGCTTTTTAGAGTCTTTTGCCATGGAGGACAGAATGATCCATCCCGGTGAGACTTTGACGATTTGGTTATCTTGCAAGCCGCAGGAGATTGGCTTGCACACTACAGTTGTTCAGTTTGATGTGGAGGATAGGTTAGAACGAGCGGTTTTTCTCTTGGCTGAAGACAAGATCACCAAGTCTTTGGCTTCCAAAAAGCCATATTCAAGAGGTGGAAGGAAAAAGCAATTTGCTGTTGATCATTATGTAACAGCTTCACGACCTGCAAGGGGGAGAAACCAAACATTTTCCAGAAATAGGCTTCCTAGATATGACATTCCAAATGAGGTTAGAGGATTGATTGAGAGTAAGCAGATCCCTAACGATATTGAAGAGGGTCTAACTAGAGAGAATTATGCTTCATACTTCAAAACATTATTGATCATGGAAGAATTGCAACTCGAGGTAACTTTTTGATTATGATGGAAGAACAATACCATTGTTGACACGTAATCTATTTTGATATTACACTGAATTTGATGATTTGTTGTTGCAGGAAGACATGAGGGCATATGATATGGAGAATGTTACTATGACAAAAAAGGGACAATATTTGTCCCTTGTTGTCCCAGGGCTTGCTGAGAGAAGACCTTCGCTTGTCCATGGAGATTATATTTTTGCCAAGCTGCCCTGTGAAGATGCAGGAGATGAGACATCTCCTTATCAGGTTTGTGCCCACCTATGCAAAATAATAAATTGTTTAGTTTAATTCTTGAAGAATTTCCATAATAAAGTCCAACTAGAAAAAAGATGATGCATCAACAAGTTTTCCATAAAATTTGTCATATGTGCCATTATCTATTAAAATTAGTATATGATGCACTTATTTTCCACATAAATCCGTTAAATATTGGTTTAATGTGTGTGACACTCAAACCTTCTCAACAATGATGTGTTGATCAGGGTTACATTTACCGTGTTGAGGCAGATGAAGTGCTTGTGAAATTTGCCCTAGAGTTTCATTTGCGGCACCAAAATGGAAATCTTTACAATATACAGTTCACATATAATAGAGTCAACATGAGAAGGTTATATCAAGCTGTTGATGGTGCAGAAAGCTTAGACCCAGGGATTCTTTTTCCATCCGAATCCTCTAGAATGAGACTGATTGAATCAACTCCACTGGTACCTATATCTTGTAACCTTAACGAGGAGCAGATGTGTTCAGTTGAGAAGATCGTTGGCTGTAGAGGAGCACCCCCATATCTGATTCATGGGCCTCCGGGTACAGGTAAGACTATGACACTAGTGGAAGCAATTCTTCAGCTTTACAAAACTCGAAAGGGTGCTCGGATTCTTGTCTGTGCACCTTCAAACAGTGCAGCAGATCACATACTGGAGGAGCTCCTCAGAGAGAATACTGTTGAAATTCGTGAAAACGAGATATTTAGGCTCAATGCACCTTCTCGTGCATATGAGGATGTTAAGCCTGATTATCTTCAATTTTGCTTCTTTGATGAGTGCATCTTTCAGTGTCCTCCACTTGATGCTCTCGCCTGCTACAGGATCATCATATCGACTTACATGAGTGCCTCACTGCTTTATGCTGAAGGTGTTGATTATGGCCACTTTTCTCATGTATTTTTGGACGAGGCTGGCCAAGCTTCAGAACCAGAAAGCATGGTTCCCCTATCTTGCCTCTGCCAAAGGGATACTGTTGTTGTCCTTGCTGGGGATCCAATGCAATTAGGTCCAGTAATACACTCGAGAGGAGCGGAGTCTTATGGATTGGGGAAATCATATCTGGAGAGGCTATATGAATTTGAATCATATTACAATGGGAATGAAAATTATATAACAAGATTAGTGAGGAATTACCGGTCTCACCCACAAATTTTGCATCTCCCTTCAAAGCTGTTCTATGAAGATGAACTGATTGCATGTAAAGATGATGCAAGGTCCTTCTTGACTTTGCTGGACTTTCTTCCTAACAAGGAATTCCCTGTTACTTTCTTTGGTATTCAAGGTTGTGATGAAAGAGAAGGCAGCAATCCATCTTGGTTCAATCGCTTTGAAATAAGCAAGGTTGTGGAGGTCATCAGGAGACTGACAGCAAATGGGAATCTGACTGAGGAAGATATTGGTGTCATAACACCTTACAGACAGCAGGTTCTCAAACTTAAGACTGCCCTTGAAAAATTGGATATCTTTAATATTAAGGTTGGCAGCGTAGAACAGTTCCAAGGACAAGAAAGGCATGTTATTATTGTTTCAACGGTTCGATCAACAGTCAAACACAATGACTTTGACAGAAGACACTGTTTGGGATTTCTGAGCAATCCAAGAAGGTTTAATGTTGCTGTTACTCGTGCAAGATCTTTACTGGTTGTTATTGGGAATCCACACATCGTTTGCAAGGTATTTCTTATTACTTGCAAGCCATCATTAATCTCAAGTGGAATATTCCTTTGTATGTACCGAAAAGGTATGATGATGATAATGAATCTTTTCAAAAGATTGCATCCGAATCCGATTGAAAAGTTGCATGCACATTTACAATTGTATTCTTGTAGTAAAAATTTTGATTATGCAGCATGTAGATTTCCAGTTTACCATTTCAAGAATCCCTGCACCTATAGTAAAGTCTAGGATCATCAACAGGAATAATTATTGACAGTTGCTGTTTGCATTTAATATCCTTCTGATATTATTTTTAAAGACGTAGGCAATACCCAATACTTGCATCAAGTTAGATATTAATACATGTTATGCTAGATTTAAGAGTTCACCTCTGATTTCAGAAGTTGCACAAGGATTTGAAACAGATAGCTCCAAACTAAAAAAATATATATAAAAAAATAAAAAATAAATAAAAATTGATGGAAATGAACAAATAGGAAAGAAGAGTTGACAAAGGTAGGGTTTCATGAATTGTTTTACTCTTGACGTTTGATTATGAGCTTTCTATGTGTCTATTTGTGTTTTGAAGTGGGCTAGGATGCAAAATTTTACTCTTCTGTTCTAACTACTTCTCATTTTTTTGTCTAAAATGAGTCTCTGAACATCCAAAAGGAATGCAAGAAAGGTATTTTGTAAAGGAGAATGATGGGTTAGAACATTCTCTTTAGTCTTATGTTCACATTTCTGTTCTTCAAATGTGTTCTTGTTTCATTAGACTAATTCTTTGTATATCAATTATATGTCTGTATGAGCAAAATTCTGCATGGTGTGTGATTCAACTTGTGTATGAATAATAATCACATTTAACGTTTTGTTTAAAGCCAATTGAAATTTGAGGATAATTAAAAAAATTGTGTTGTGTTATATGGTAGATTATGGATACAACAAAATGTCAATGTCTCAAAACATTCGATATTAACATGAAATTTGTAAAATGGAACCAGAATCAGTTAAATTACCATGCCTACATAGTCAGTTCTTCAGTTGTTTGCATCACTCATTTAGTTCTATGCATTTGGCAGGATCCCTACTGGAACAGACTTTTGTGGTATTGTGCAGACAACAATTCTTATCAGGGTTGTACTCTCCCTGAGAGGCAGGAAGAATTTGAAGAAGATCCACCACAGAATAATTTCTTGAACCATGAAGAAGAAATTTCACAACCCACTGAAGAAGGTGAGTGGAATCAAGAGTCGTTTCAACCAGAAATGCCTACACCTTGTAAAGATGAAAATGAGTGGTCTGATGGTTGGCGCTAGACCTTACTCAGCCGCTGTGAACTTAAAGCAATAGGGAAGCATGAGGGAAGCATGTTTTGTTCTGAACCTTGTTCTCATCCAAGGTTCTTTTCGTATCAGAAACCTTTCTTTTAATTTTCAGCTTTTTTGGAGAGAGGATGGGGTATTATAAAAAATATTGATTTTGGTGAGAGTGTGGTTTCTGGATTTATAATCATATGTTATTTGAAAATTTTGACTGCTCTTTTACATCAGGGTAAAGCAGACTTTTATATATTATAGAAATCAAATATTAAAATTTAAAACTAGCAGCTTGCTCTTTTACATCAGGGTAAAGCAGACTTTTATATATTATAGAGATCAAATGTTAAAACTAGTAGCTTTTGTTTTGCTATAGTTTCTGCCAGAAATGAAACAGTTTGAAGCAAGATGTTAAGATGCTATCTCAAATTTACACGGAAATCATCCAGAAATTGACAACCTCTTATGCACAGGAAATCTCAAATTCAAAGAATTAGACAATGCTAGTTTTTGTGATTTGTACAGTTAATGGTAGCTGTACTTGAAAGGGTTAGATCGAAATTAGTAGAATATATCCAGCCAGGGCATGTTATGAATGAAGATGATAGGGAAAATCAGCATCCCGGAAAATAACCAAATGCAGTTGAAAACCTGTTTTGTTGGGAATGAACCTCTCAATAGTTGTACCGATGAGCTTGGCGTCGTGGGTGATGATCCCACTGAGTTTCCCGGTGGGAAGCTGAATGTGGCGGATGAATTTTTCGCGGGTTGTGCTGGGGAGCTTATTGAAGGAGCTTGCACATCATCAGATCCTGCATGGTGGTGATGACGCCCAGTGGCTGACATTACAAACAAGTAAACCATCAACTTTTTTTCTCATTGTGAGTCATAGTCCTAGGTTTAAGTTTCCATAACACATTCTGAGTTTAAAATGACCCCTTTTCAACGCCTTAACAATTACTGTAGATCCTGTTGAAAAAAAAAAGAAAAAGAAATAACAGTGGATCATCTCAGTGTTTACTGCAAGACTGTCTTTTAGGCATATAACTGTGTACCATCTTAAACAAAGGTACAAATGATATGTTAACACACATTAGAAATTACCAAATTTGTGAATAAAGAACAGAAAAATAAAAGTAATTCTGCTTGGATTGCTAACCAGAATCAGAAGGTTTTGAATGCTCTGAATCTGTCGTGTTGCGCAGAGGTGGCAACGCTGGTGATGCTGAGGCATATAATGTAGTCGAATAAGAAAACAAAATTTTTTTTTTAAAAAAAAGGTAAAAAATTAAAAAAAACTTGCATTGGCTTAGTTTTATACATGGATATTTTTATTTATTAAAAAAATGGGTGTGAGAAGTAGTTTTTTGGGTGGCAATAGCCTCACCCTATCATAAACTCTAATATTCTACTTTCATATCAAAATAAAATTTATTGTTACTAATTGTGAGATATACTAGGATTAAAACTCTAAGAAACATTCTACAATCATTCTTCTTTCACCCAAACTCTTGCCATTTCTCTTTACATGACTCTTTCCATTAGTGTTGAACCATTCCTTCTTTCCCTAAAACTCTTGCTGCAGGCACAAGTGTATTTATGGGGCTTGCAATTCAATTTTTTTTTTTTTTTTAAACACTTGGTAATTTAATCAAAGTGATTTTATATATATAATAGTTTATTATTTGAATTCATTGAGCTCCATCTCCTTTATTCCTAATCAATCTGTCAGAGAGTTTTGTCAAAAAAGAATTCTACGTTCTCATTTAAACAGAAAATAGATTCTGTCAGTAGAATTCATTGGTACATATTAGTATTATTTCAACACAAGCTTAGTCTCTTTCACTCCTAATCAACTTTTTAGTTCCTTATCAATTTCTCAATTCTCCTCAAATAATAAAGGGTTGCGATTGTTTAATGACTTTTAGACTTTAATTAGGGTTCAAATTACTAAAATGGGTTTACAAAGAAATCATTTCATTAAAATCATCAAAATATTTTGTAGTTAGTTTTGACATTGTAAAGGATGTAGAGAGTATAATACTAATTTTTAAATATTTGATACAAGTGTGAAGAGTAAATGAGTTTTCAGAGATTTTTATATTTATTTATTATTATTATTATTATTTTTATATACATAGCCCACCCATACTCAAAATGCAGCTAAGAAATGAAAGTTTGTAGATTCAAGAGAAAATGGATACCTGAAGAGCAGATGGAGTCCAAAGAGCGACTCGTGTTGCAAACGAGAGGGAGAGAAGCTATTCTGGTCTGGTTCAGCGGGAAGCTGAAGATCAGCGGCTGCCGAAGAAGGTAGCAGAGGCAGTTACCGTTGCTGGAATTGAGGACAGACGAGACAGTGTCGCAGCACTCAGACGCCGCAGTTTCAGTAATGTTGTTAGGAGGCGCCGAAACGTACGAGAGGCACGGCGAGAACGCCACCAGCTCGTCGACGCAGTCTGGCGACGACGACGACGGAGGAGGAGGTTGTGCCGATGCGGCGAGGATGAGTGTGGAGGTGGTGAAGAGGAGAACGACGGCGGCGGTTTCCGTCATGCTTCGAGTTTGGGTTGGAGTTGAGGAGTTTGTTAGGTGGTGAATCTGTTAGAGGTTCCGTTATGGTGAGAGAGTCGCTTTGGGCTCTTGTACATGGACGGGACGCCAGTTTCGGCGCCAAAAGCCTACGCGATTGAATCAAGTTGTTTTACGCATTTGCCCTTCTACTTTAGCGACGGATGAAACGGCGTCGTTTCGCTTGGGGTACCCAATCCTCACAAGTTGTGCTATTGTTGTTGGCATGGTTATTTAAGTGACAAAATTCACCGCATAATTTGTCATTCGGGGTACCCAATTCTCATCAGTGAGATTTGAGTATTCCGCATGAAAATAGTATGAAACCTTGTATCTGATAACTATTCTTAAATGACAATAATACGTGATTTGAATAAATCACTTTCAATTATATCGTTCCATAATTTATATTAATATTTTGAGATTTACAAGTTTATTAGGCTAATAGTTTGTAATTAGAGATTTGATTATTAGACATTTTAAAAAAAAAAAAAAAAATTGGTGAGCATTGGTTAATGTGGGTTGTTGTTGTGATTGTCATTTTGAGTCGACTAGCGACTACAATGGGAAACAGAAGATGGTTGCCCAATTGGAAGGTTGTGACCATGTTGCAGGACGTTGTTTGGGTTTAATGATGTTGGGATAAATATTTTGCCTCCAACAAAAAACTAGGGAGGTGATGACGTGACTTTAATGTTGTGAGATTAGCTTATAATTCTTATTAGGAAAATAAATTCAGGATTTCACATCGGTTAAAACATGATCTTTGATTAGATGTAAAGGTGTATCTGGCCACTAGACAATCTCACAGATAGTTCTGTTTTAGCGGAATTCTCATTTTGATAATAAATTCATGTTCTTGTTTCTGGACAGCAAAAACAAGACAGCTCACATTCACAACCCTGAATCCTGATAACCACAATTTTGATCATTTGTTGAATATCCTGAACTGACACCCCTGTACATTTTAGCAAACAAATATGACGAAATATAGACTAAAAAGTTCTCTTATGCTGCCAATTCACTGAAGAAAGCCCATTATATGTTAGAACTTTCATTTCCTGTATATTAGATTAAAATTTAGCACAATACAGGCAGAATATCAGATAAAAAAATAGAAGATTAAGGTAATAAAACGAAAGCTTGAAGAGCTAATAGCAGTAACAAAGACAATATTTTGGTTCCTTCTTTCCCATTTGTCGACTGATCATTCTCCGGATTGTTCACACACAAATCAGGAACAGCAGTGGCATCGGATCGTGGCTGCGTTGGCACCATTGTGGAGTTCTCCTTCCTGGCAGAGTTTGTGGGAACCAGTGTCCCATGTGGAGGCAAAAATGGAAGAGGAGGTGGCGGAGACAGAAGTGGAGGTGGTGGAGGCACAAGCACATTTTGTTTTGGTGGTGGAGAAGATGGAGCAAGCTCCTTTGGGCTAGCTGCTGTTGGTGGAAACACTACCGGCATTGGAGCTAGCACTTCATGTAAAAGAAGAACACAGACAACTATTATTAGTTCATCAAAACAAAAGGAGGATATCAAGTACAAATTTTGTGTAGATTACCTCGACATAGAGTAAAAGGAGGAACATATATGTCACAATTTGAGAGTGGCAATGACAACGGAGTGCTAAAAAGAGGAAAGGATGGTGATAGCAGAGAGCAGAGGCAGTTATACCCAGCTTGAACAACTTGTCTAAGTGTTTTGCAGCAATTATCTGTGAAAGAGCTATTTTCTTGATTCAGGCACTGCAAAAGATCGGTACCTTCCATCGAGCAGCCTTGGATTTGGCTGCTGACTATAGGACTTAACACACTTAGCTCAAACACTAGGAGCCAAGTGACTCTAGTAGAAACCAGTCCCCTTAAATCCATGATGCAGATTTGATGAAAGGGAATGTATGTTGGTTTAATAATCACTGTTCATTATATAGTATATGCCATTTTGCAAATGCTGTATGGTTTGCAAGTTTTCAACTATTTATATCTTTCCTACAATGTCCTTAATGTTTCCATACTCTTTTTACATTTTTGTGATTTTTCCATGTTCAGCTTTTTTCGAGGGTCATGATCAACAAATTGTCACAGAGATCAAGAACTTTTCTGTTCTTCTGATGAATCAAGTGATCGCATTGGGTACTTATCTTCAGATCATACGAAATTTTCTGAAGTAGATAAGAGAAAAACGCATGCTTGTATTAGGTTCAGAGTTAGGTTGGTGAATTGGGATTAGTCATGCAGATAGTGAAGAGTCATGGAACTGTGAAGGTTAAAAAATCAACTACATTTTCTTAACCAACTAGGAGGCTTTAATTTGATGACTGGGGCATGAGTGAGGCATGATCGGAGAATTAAATGGTAATTGGTGGAACTTCATGGACCTCCTTCTGGTGCCTGAGGATCATTAGTGGATTTACAATTGGTTAAACAAGTTCAGTAAGACTGTAAATTTAGCAGATTTATTAGGCATCCACAATCTATCACTAAATTAGAGATTCTTTTATATAAAACAAACCAATCATTTTCAATAATACATATATAAAACAAAACATAAAATTACGCAATAAATAATCACCCAATAGGGGTAAAAATAATATAAACAAGCCCAAAACAATAGAGACACACCAAAAAAATATTCTTCAATGTACACGTAGTGGTGGAATGGAAAGGCAGACACAATCTAGTAGTACTTTAAAAGTACAAATCCTAGAGCAAATAGCAGTGTAGATGTTGACAGAGTGGTGGTGGGCATGGCAGCTGATGGAGGGGTCAGAACGGGGCGGCTCCCTGGTATCGTTGTAGGGACTCCGGATCCAGTATCCACATCAGGAGATGGTGGACTTAATACAGGTGTTGTGTCTGATTCTGGTGGTGTAGCAGAAGGTGTTGGTTCAGGAACAACGGGAGCTGCTCCAAGAAACAGAAGTTTGATATAAGAATGAAAAATTCAGGCAATGTAAACACTCTAACGAGTAATTTTGAGGAAAAGCAGTTTACTCTGTGGAGTTGCTGTTGGTGATTCTCCAGGAGAAAGAGTTGGTCCAAATGCGGCAGGACCTGAAAATTAATAATAATAATCTTGGATAAGCATATTTGAATGACCAATTCAACCCCACCAATTCATTTCTCATTTTCTATATTGTATAGGAAAAAAGAAATTAAAAGACTGATAGATATTTACCTGGAGCAGGAATAGGTGCACCAGAGGCTGTAAACAAATAAAAATTTACAGTCAGTGTTCTAATCAAATGCATGTAGTAACGTAAAAAAGGAAGTCGTTGTTAATCAAAATTGTAAGAATTTGTACATTTGCATTGGAGAGGCACGCCAGGCATGTTACAAGAACGAGGGAGAGAGATGGCTAAGGTTCGATTAATCGGCATCTGAAAAGGGACACTTCCGGCGACGATGAGGCACAAACAGTCCATGCCATTACTTGTAAGGTTATTGAGAGAATTGCAGCAATCTCTGGTTGGTGAAGTACCATTTACAGTGCTATTTGTAAGGAAATTCATGCAAGGAGTAAAGACCGCAAGCGTTGCAGGAGTACAAGGGGTGTTAATCTGGGCATGAACAGGCAAGGTCAAGGCCACCAAAACTATAGCCAGAACAGGAACCAGCCTCTGGAAAGACAAAGAGAGCTCCATTTTTTGTTGGGGAAATTAGAGACTTGAAAAATGTTTATATGAAGCTGAAGACAAGCAAAGATGATTGAATTAGGGAATGTTTTGTGATTGGAAAGAAAGAAGAGTAGTGAAGGAATTTATAGATGAAAAGGGGTTTAGGTGAGGGAGTTGGAGGGAAACACAGGCGGGAGTTGAGTTGGTTTTGAAGCTCAACCACCTTAACTAATTATTGTGAAATAAAGGAGGTTTTGGTTGCCAAGTGTCGTAACTTTTGACTGGTAACCTAAAGTGGTTGATGTGGCATGCTGTGATTGGCAGGCATTTGAAAGTCAGAAAATTTATTGATAATTCAGCCAATGGTGAGTTTGTGTATCTAAAAGCCTCCCCAAGTTTAGTTGGAGCTCAAATTCTCTTAAATTAAATACCATGTTAGCCTATCAAAAGTACAATGGCTCGGAAGAATTAGGCATCTAATCCTGACTTTCAAGGCTTAGTTAGGGCATCTTATAGGTAGATCAGGTAAAGATAACGAAACCAATAAACCAAACGCGCATCTTAGAATAACTATCATGAATCTATATCCTTGTCATCCAATCACAAGGCCTAGATCTTGTCAGGGTTTTGTTTTGTTGTTTATTTATTTATTTTTATAACAACTATATTTTTTATGTGTTTTTGTTAAAAAAGCGGGTTTGAGGGGCCAAGGATGGTCAAGCTTAATATTCTTTTGTTGGGCCTAAACCTGCAGACAAACTGGCTCAAAGTGGGCTTGCTCATAAGAACTTATTTGGTGGCCATGATTGGATTAGTGTTGCTAATTCAGTCCAATTCCATAACATCAGATTGGATTTCTCCACACTTAAACGCTTTAGTGGGCTTCAGCTAATTATTTCCATGGTTTTCTTCATTTCCTAATAAACCCTGTAAAGAATATGATATTCCAAATCCAACCGCTTTCTTCAAAAGCATGCTGTTCTTCGCAAGGTAAAAGTTAGTGATTGAGTTTTCACCCACAGCAAGAAAAGGAATGTCTTGTTTTCATTTTCAGTGTTGGCGACAATGGTGGGATTTGTCAGTCTTTCATGGCGGTTGTTTATACGAAAAGTATCGTAATTAAGAATACCATCACCAATTGATTAAATAGGCAAGTAATTATCATGTCAGGAGTACTTGCAGGTACATCGACCCACAAAGTCATGGTAGCCTCTCTTTTTAATTATTAACAAGAGAGTTACTAGAATTATCAACATTTATTAAGATATATTGAGCAGGTTACTGTGATACAATTTGCGGGGTAAATATGTTTCTAGTTAAAATGCTTTTAAACATAATTGAAGTAAATTGAAAATTCTATTATTTATAATAAAAAGTATACGTTAAATATTTCGATTCACATTCCAACTTCTTATAAAATAGTTTAATTCATATAACATATATAAGTAAAATAAATTATTTTATTAATTAAATGATATTTCTCATAGAAGTAATAATACATTAATTATTAAATTAATGATAAGAATGGTATGACTACTTAATTTGAGGTTAGGTCACTGACTGCTCTCTGCTTCCCTCCATGGAGATCTAAGGTCACTTCCTATTTCCAAGTTCCACTTGCAAACAATCCCCGCAGACATTTGTGTCGTCATCATCATTCATCAACATAATCAACTCATAACCTTCTACTATGATTTGACATGATAATATGTGTAAATAAAGGCATTATATATAAATCTTAAACAATGACACATGAATATATATTTTTCTTATTAAAATTCGAAATCTTACCTCATAGAGCCTGTTATTGTTCACCAAATAAGCCTGCATTGGGAAAATTTAGCACCCCAAATATACATCAATGATATCATTCCATGTAAATCAATAACCAGGAAGAAGGCACACACACACACATATATATATACACACACACCCATCCTCAGATTGCACTAGGAGGAGCAACAATCAAATGGCTATAGAAGAGATGGGTCTAGTCAAGGTTCTAGTGACCGTGACCATGCTGCTCTTGGCTAGGACGATGGCACAGTCGTCTGATTGCACTAATGTCATAATAGGCCTGGCTCCATGCCTCAACTATGTGTCTGGCAGCTCCTCAACCCCATCTCCTTCATGCTGCTCCCAGCTGGCAAGCGTCGTACGCACTCAGCCTCGGTGCCTCTGCACAGTACTCAACGGTGGTGGTGCATCGTTGGGTGTGACAATCAATGAGACGCTTGCTCTAGCGCTGCCTGGTGCATGTAACGTGCAGAGTCCCCCTGTTAGCAGGTGCAATGGTAAAGCTAAAACGTGTGCAATAATTCAAAGAATATTGTTGATTGAAATTTGAAGTGTTTAATTTAGAATTTGAGGCTTGAACTTTGGGCAGCTGCTGATGGCCCTGTAATGTCTCCTTTTGGTTCTCCAGAGGGTTCTCCTGAAGCTCTACCTGGTGATGGCACTTCAGCTGGTATATATATAAGTTGTTGCATGTGGACTAGTTTGTAAGAATTACTGAGTTCTCTGTGTAAATAATTGAATTCTATGTTTGAAGAATTCAATATATTTCTTTATACAGAAAATTCACTAGTTTCACATGTGCGTATATCTATGAATTAATATGGATTGATCTCCATTAGATAATTATTATTTCATTGAAAAACAACATAATTATATAGAATAAAAAATAGTACAAAATTTCACTTTACATGATAATGTTATAGTTCATCTAATGTTTTACGTAAATATTTTTAGTATTTAGTATTTTTTTTTTTTTTTTTTTTTTGTCGTCAACGATCTCTTTTATAATAAAGTTTTACGATAAATTCAAGAAATATTTTTGAAGAGTTTTATGACAATTAGGTTGATATGTTCTTTGAATATTTTATAAAGTCAACAAAATTTATGAATTCTGTTAATAATATTGCTAACATTTTATCTTGTGAATATATATATATATATATATAGATGGACCAACTGGATCAAAAACAGGAACTGGGACTTCCAACAACGAGACTATGAAAATTCCTCTTCAACTGGTCCTTTTCCTTCCTGTTCATGGCCTCATACGCATTCACTGGCACTAGCAGCTTCTGAGTTCTGTTTGGGGTGCCTATGATATCAAAACTACTACTATTTAAGCTGTTGTTTGTGTGTGGTCGTACTAGTTTTATTTACATTTATTTTTCAATGTTCCTGTGGTTTGCTTAAAATACTTATATTAGTGATTTTACATGCTTAATTTTGTCTGTGTCTTCTGTACCCTGAGACTTGGTCTTAATATATGAATTAATAAAGAAACATGAAGCATGTAACATTCCATGTTACACTGCTTGGTGTATTACTATTATATACTTATCTATCTTGATATTAATAAATTGGAGAAATTCTTTCAGGAATTTTTTAACATAATGCCTGGAGTTTGCATAATAACGATAGAATAAGCAGGCCAATTGCATTATATTTATCTCAAGTAATAAACAAAATGTGACTTAAACATTAATTCACATGTTCTTTTCTTTCAATTAGAAACTACAGAAAGCTCTTGAAAGTTTATGATCGGAACAAAATGACTAAATCCAAGTTATAATTTTATCTTTAGAGAATCTGTAGAATAAACAATCACAGTTTAGTAATATTCATTATTCATACCTTAATCGTCTCAATTAGCTATCAAACGGATGAAAGGCTGGTTTTAGACAAATTAGAGAAGAGGCTGGTATTTTGAGTTCCAAAGTATAGAGAATTCAACATACTTTATGAAATTGGAAACAGTACTCCAAGCATTGCTTGAAGCAAGTTATTTCGAACCCCCAACAACACTCTGTGGTTCAAATTTTAAAAACTAAAATAAAAACTAAGAGAAGGAGAAGCAAGAAAAGGAGGAGAACCCCTAAAGCAACATGTTACCATGCTAATACAAATCTAAATGGCTTGAACTATCTTCACACATTCATCATTAAACTTTCTCAGGTTTAAAGCAAATAAACCTAAGGTACATTCATGTTTACACTTGGTAGAGATGGCTGGTAACCCAAAATTGTATAAAAATTTGGCTTAGTCATATATGTTTGTCCTATATATTTGATCACTAATAGAGACGAGCTGGCCGGCATGGCATTGCTCGCGTTTGACTTATTGCTGCTTGTACCGACTTGTCGTCCAATAGTTTTTGTGATCATTGAAGGGTTCAAGGTTAATGGAGTTTAATTCGTTGCCTTTATCGGTGACTTTTCAAAACCATATTCCCTTGAGATTTCTTTTATTTACTTTTTAAATACTAATCACTTAAGTTTATGCGGTTGCAATGATGAAAAATAGAGATAGAGATATATACATATTTTTATATAATTTGAGTAATTAAAAATCTATTAATATTAATATTCAAACATCTATTAAGATTTATTGAGATTAAACATTATATACACGATCCTTATTAAGAGAATTTTCACGTATGTTCATAATTATGTAAGGTATGACTCCCAATTTTTACTACAGATATGAAAAAGATGGTACACTAACAAGTTATACTATAAATAAAAGGGTATGAAAATCAAGATTTTCGATAGTGAAAATATTGAAATTTTCATATATTTAATTTCCATCGCTGCTTGATATTGTATTAATCGTTGCCATTCAAGTGGACGGGACTCCCATTTGAATAATTAGAAAGCAATTGCGTGGTGTAAGATTATGGATGATGGCATTTTTATAATTACTACAAAGAAGAATGTGGCAGCATGTACACTCACAACAATTGGTCTTCAGCACATTTCTCTACCAGAACATGTGTTTCGAGAATTTTTTTTAAATATTTTTTCACTACATGATTACATCATTAGAGAGATTAATCATCATTATTGCATAGACTTAATAATATGACCATGTTTAATAACCATTAATAGTTTAGTTGAATTATGTTTAATAGAGATCTAAGCTTGGAAGATTATTTGTCACTATCACTACAATAAAATTTCCTCTAGTCCAATCCAAATGAATCATCTTTTTCAGTACGTATATTCCAATTGCATGACACACCATCCTAGAGCCGTGATCGGGAAGAAGCAGGAATGTCTTTTGGAGTAAGCAAATATCATTTTCTCCAAATTCAAGTGACCCTTTTTGTTGATGTGATGATTTCTTCAAACTGTTTATTATATTAGAGAAACATACACTATTACTGCTTAACAATATAACGTAGGAACCATGTTCATAGTATGTTTTAGCTTTTAGGGCTGTCTCAAGACCGATCAATTAGAACAAATAGTTAAATTTTTATAGAAAATTTTCTGCTTTCTAGACAAGATGCAGATTCTTAAAGAGAAAAGTGTCAAATCATATTCCATATCCAAAGTTGGCGTCAGAGAAACGTTACGCTTTCTTCTAATAATTTTCATATAAATCTGTTGCTTCAAACTTCAAAAGTCTACATTGCTCCTGGTCCCCACAAGCACCAGTCAACAAGCCAGGCTTCAATTTTCCAAGTTTCCACGTGTAAACACACCGGAACCTACGGTTAAACAAAAGAAGAGTTAGAGAGTAGGAAAAGTTGATCACCCATATGTGCTCCATTGGACCATACCTATTTGTCTATTCTTTAGTTTTCTAACTACATGCACACATCACCCTTTCTCTCCTCTCCACCAAAACTAGTCAAAACTCCGGAGTTTCAGGATATCTTCACATTCTACAGGCGTTTCCAGCACCAATCCGAAGAGTTTCAGCGGCAAAGAGAGCTGTGGAAGCCGGTCTGGTCCTGGTTTTCGTGACCATGTTGTGGGCAGGAGCCACTGCTCAGTCATTGAAATGTACTAATGTGTTAATCAGCTTGGCACGTTGTCTAGATTACATTAGAGGGAACTCAAGTACCCCGTCTTCACAGTGCTGCTCACAGCTTGCTAGTGTTGTCCAATCATCACCGGAGCGCTTGTGTGAGGTTATAAAAGGTGGTGGCTCTCTTTGCGTTGGTTTTGAACCTCAACGACCTTGACCAATTTTTGTGAAATGAAGGAGGCTGTGGTTGCCAAGTGTCATAACTTTTGACTTATAACCTAAGATGGTTGATGTGGCATGCTGTGATTGGCAGGCTTTTGAAAGTCAAAAAGTTGCTTGATAAGTCAGCGCATGGTGAGTTTGTGTGCCTAAAAGCCTCTCCAAGTTTAGTTTGAGGGGCCAAGTAAGATCAAGCTTATATTCTTTTGTCCGGCCCATACCTGCAGGTAAACTGACTCAAAGTGGGCTTGTTCATACGACCCTGAGGCCCCATTTGGTTGGCCTTGATTGGATTAGTGTTGCTAATTTAGTCCAAATCCCAAAATCGGCTACATGGGATTGGATTTCTCCAAACGTAAACGGTTTAGTGGGCTTCAGCTTATTTCATGCTTTTCTTCATTTCCTAATAAACCCTCGTAAAGAATATGACATTCCAAATCTAACCATTTTCGTCAACAGCGTACTGTTCTTCACAGGGAGAAAGTTAGTGATCGAGTCTTCACCGACAGCAAGAAAAGGAATGTCTTGTTTTCATTTTCAGTGTTGGCAAAAATAGTGGGATTTGTCAGTCTGTCATGGTGGTTGTTTATATGAAAAGTATCATTATTAAGAATACCATTACTAACTAGATTAAATAGTCAAGTAATTATCATGATAATCGTTTAATTTATCAGGACTTGCAAGTACATCGACCCACAAATTCATGGTAGCTTCTCTTTTTAATTATTTAGCTTAAAAATAAACAAGAGATTTACTAGAATTATCAATATTTATTAAGATATACTAAGCAGGTTATTGTGTTTGTTGGGTAAACATGTTTATACTTGAAAATGTTTTTAAACATATCCAAAGTAAATTGGCAATTCTATTATTTGCAATAGAAATTATATGTTAAATATTTCAACTCACATTCCAACTTCTTATAAAATATAGTTCAATTCATATAACATATGTAAATAAAATCAATTATTTTATTTACTTTATTTTTCAAATTATATTTTACTTAAGCGTAATATTACATTATTAAATTAATAATAAGAGTGGTATGAATTAATTTGAGCTAAGGTCTCTGACTAAAATTGAGGCTAGGTCACTGATTGCTCTCTGCTTCCCTCCATGGAGATCTAAGGTCACTTCCTACTTCCAAGTTCCACTCACAAACAATTGCCGCACACATTTGTGCCATCATCATCATTCATCAACATAATCAATTGACCTTCATGATAATATGTGTAAATAAAAGCATTATAAATCTTAAACATGACACGTCAATATATATTTTTCTCACCAAAATTCGAAATCTTGCCTTATAGAGCCTGTTATTGTTCACCAAATAAGCCTACATTGGGAAAATTTAGCACCCCAATACTACGTTTGGAGCATGGGATTGGATTGAGTTTGGACAAAACTCGATCCAATCCCATGTTTGGTTGAGACATGGGATTCAAAGCCAATCTCATGTCTCTTTCTTTAAGTGGCTCCAGTGGGATTATTTTAACCCACCACTCCACATGGGTTAAGCAAGGGATTGGGACTGCTCTAATAGTGCATTTACTTTAATTACATGAATCAGAATAATATGAAATCAAAATAGCTTAGAATAAAAATAATGTATCAAAATCAGAATAAATTGTTTACTTTAATTATAAGAATCGGAATTGGAATCAACAGTATTCTTATTAAGTTGTTTATTTTACTTTGAAATTGAAATTAATTAATTATAAATTACAAAAATATTCTTAATTGTTTTTAACAATACTATTGTGAGCATATTATGCATCTATATTTTACTTTTTATTTTTGTTAATGTTAATAAATTCCAAACTATCCATAATATATGAAATCACAGTCACATTATAATTTATTTTTTCATTGTTTTTAAACAAAAATTTCATAATATTATATAACTTCTCAAATAAGAATACGATGGCCATTTTTGTTTATCATATATATATATATGAACCTTCCTCATAAGAGTTATGCTGGACTCAATCATTGTAGTTGTTATGATTATTGTTTGTGTGATTAATTCTAAACTCTCATATAACCCAACAATATGGTAAAAATCAATAATTTTATTTAATAAGGATACATACCATTTAATCTATTAAACAAAAAGGAAAAAAATAAGGATATATAAGTCTTTTTAATTTGGCAAATGAAATAGGAATGAGAATGAGATTCTTAAATGGGGTGAGAAAATGGGATTCTCATTCCATAACTCCAAATTCAAGTGAAATCCACAATTTTATTCCCATTACGGAATGATTTTAGAGCAAGTAACATCATCAATTATTTTCATTCTTCATTCTCGTTTTTCAATCTATCAAGTAAACACATCATTACTCTCTTGCTTCATGTGCTTCCTCTCTTTCTTCTTTACCAATAACATCTCCACTTTCATCCGGTCTTCTCTTCTTTACGTGCTTCTTTTCTTTCTTCTTAGATCAGTTCATGTTCTTCTTTTTCTTCTTCAACTGATTCACAGATCTTCTTCTTTTGATTTGGTTTTGGTTCGTCTTCTTCTTCCTCCAACTTCTCATTCTTTCTTCCATGATCGCCCGTGCTCACGACTTTTCTGGGTTTTTCTTCACTTTTTTTTCTTTTTTTGAAATTCTTATTCACTTTTTTTTATTTCTTTAATTTATTTAAATACTCTTCTTCTTATTTTAGGATAAGCTACTTAATTTGTTTAGATAATTCCTCTTTTCTTTTAAAAAAAGAAAAAGAAAAAGTGTAGATACTTCTTTTTATTCTTTTAGGATAAACTAATATTTTTTTATGTTAATTATAATATAATTATTATTTTATTTAAAATTAATAATATATAGTTATATTTATTTTTTAGAAAATAATTTTATATGTTAGGTTATTTTAAATTAATTTAATTATTTTAAATCTAAAATATATTTATATTATTCATATTTTTTAGTTCAATCCCAATCTTGACCAAACAAAAAATAATATTATTTTTATGAAATCTTATATTGCACCAAATATATCACAGTATTAATTTATTTAATCTAATCTAATTTAATCTAATTCGATTCAATCTAATCGCACGTGACAAATGAGACCCAAATATATACCAATGACACCATTCCATGTAAATCAGTAAGGACAGGAAGAAAGCACACATCCTCAAATTGCACTATCAGGAGCAACAATCAAATGGCTTTAAAAGAGATGGGTCTAGTCAGGGTTCTAGTGACCGTGACCATGCTGCTCTTGGCGAGGGCCATGGCACAGTCGTCTGATTGCAGGCTTGATGCCTCGACTATGTTTCTGGCAGCTCCTCAACCCCATCTCCTTCATGCTGCTCCAAGCTGGCAAGCGTCGTACGCACTCAGCCGCGGTGCCTCTGCACATTACTCAACAGTGGTGGTCCATCGTTGGGTGTGACAATCAATGAGACGCTTGCTCTAGCGCTGCCTGGTGCATGTAACGTGCAGAGTCCCCCTGTTAGCAGGTGCAATGGTAAGGCTAAAAAAGTGTGCAATAATTGAAAGAATGTTGTTGATTGAAACTTGGAAGTGCTTAATTTAGAATCAACTTTGGGCAGCTGCAGATGGCCCTGTAATGTCTCCTTTTGGTTCTCCAGAAGGTTCTCCTGTAGCTCCACCTGGTGATGATACTACAGCAGGTCCAAGTTGTTGCGTGTGGATTAGTTTGTAAGAATTACTGAGTTCTCTATGTAAATAATTGAATTCTACGGTTAAAGAATTCAATTCTTCATACGGAAATTCACTAGTACCACATGTATGTATATCTATGGATTGATTTCCACTAGATAATTAGTATCTCATTGACAAACAAAACAGTGATATAGAAAAAATAAAAAATACACCGAAATTTCACTTTATATAATAATTTTATAGTTCGTCTAATGTTTCACGTTGATATTTTTAGTATCCATTATTTTTTTATTTTTTCAATTTCTTTTGATATGTTCTTCGAATATTTTTGTACAAGTCAACAAAATTTATGAATTATGTTAAAAATGCAACATTTTATCTTGTGAATATATAGATGGACCATCTGGATCAAGAACGGGAACTTCCAACAGCGAGACTATGAAAATTCCTCTTCAACTGGTCCTTATCTTCCTGTTCATGGCCTCATACGCATTCACTGGCACTAGCAGCTTCTGAGTTCTCTTTAGGGGCGCCTTTGAGATCAAAACCACTACTATTGAAGCTGTTGTTTGTGTCGTCGTGCAAGTTTCATTTACATTTATCTTTCGAAGTTTGTGTGTTTTGCTTAAAATACTTGTACTAGTTATTTTACATGCTTAGTTTTGTGACTTTTGTTGTGTCTTCTGTACCCTGAGACTTGGCCTTCATATATGAATTAATAAAGAAATATGAAACATGTAACATTCCATGTTACACTGCCTTTTTTTTGTTTTTCCTTATGTTTGAGACTAGTCTAGGATACAATCAAAATCTACTGGGATAGAAACACTAATAGTACGACTCGGAGAGTTGCTCCTAAATGAGAGGTATTCACCCACACGAAAGTGGGGAAAAGGGTCACACGAAGGTGGGAGGGCAACCCACACAAAAGGTGAAAAAACATATTATTTAGCATGAGAGAGTATCAACCCATACCTTTGGAGGCATGGAGGCATGGTGGCAGCTGGCGCACTAGCCAAGTGTGCCAGCTGCCATTGACCCATGTTACACTGCTTTGTGCATTACTATTATATACTTATTCATCTTGATGTTAATAAATTGGAGAAATTATTTCAGGAATTTTTTGACATAATGCTTGGAGTTTGTATAATAACTATAGAATAAGCAAGCCAATTGCATTGTATTTATCTCAAGTAATATACAAAATGTAACTTAAACATCAATTCACATGTCATTTTCTTTCAGTTGGAAACTACCTAAAGCTCTTGAAAGTTTATGATTGGAACTAAATGACTAAATCCAAGTTATAATTTTATCTTCAGAGAATCTATAGAATAAACAATTACAGTTTAGTAATATTCATTATTCATGCCTTAACCGTCTCAATTGGTAGCCATTAAATGGATCAAAAGGCTGGTTTTAGACACATTAGAGAAGAGGCTGGTATTTTGAGTTCCAAAGTATGGAGAACTCAACATACTTTATAAAGTTGGAAATAGTACTTCAAGCATTGCTTGAAGCAAGTTATTTTGAACCCCCAACAAAACTATTTGGTTCAAATTGTAAAAACTAAAATAAAAACAAATTAAGAGAAGGAGAAGCAAGAAAAGGAAGAGAACCCTAAAGCAACATGTTACCATGCTAATGCAATACAATCTAAATGGTTTGAACTATCCTTCAAACATTCATCATCAAACTTTCTCAGGTTTAGAGCAAATACACCTAATGTACATTCATGTTTACACTTAGTAGAGATGGTTGGTAATCCAAAATTGTATAAAAATTTGGCTGAGTCTTATATGTTTGTCCTTTATAATTGGTCACTAGACCATATTTGGCATGCGAGATTGAAATGAAATTAATTGAATTGGATTAAAAAATAAATATTTCATGTTTGATAGAATTTGATATTTGATTAAAATTATACCATATTGTGTTTGGTGTATATTAAGATTGGATTGAAATAAAAGTAATTAAAATTTTTTTATTATAAAAAAATAATTTTTTTGCATTAAATTATATTAATATTAAAATCAAAATATTAAAATAAAAATAAATTAATATCTCTCTCTTTCTTGATCAAAGTAAATCATTCTTTCTCTCTCTTAAATCACTCTCTCTCTCCCCTCTTTTCATCGTGTTTTCATCGCCCTCTCTCTTCTGCTGCCGCCATTTTCATAGCCGACCATCTCCGTCTTTGTCCCCATTTTCATCGCTGACATCACCATTTTCTTCTCTGTTTACATCATGTCTCACGCTCTCTCCATCGCCACCGTGTCAACCCTCTCTATTGTCGTCATGTCAACTCTGGTCTGCTCGACTGCACCTCTCTATGGTTTGCTTGACTGTCAACTCTCTACATGTGAATTATTCTTCCGTGGCCGTCATCGAGACTACCGAGATCCGCCTGCAGAACAACGCCTCTGCCACTCTTGTTGCTCATAAGTTTTCTTTTCTTTTTCTTTTTTTCTTGTTTATTGCTTATCTAATTTTTTAGGTTTTTGTTGGAAGATCGAAATATATAGAAATTAAATGGGGTTTTGTTGTTGAAGGTGGTTTGTGGTGATGGTGAGAGAAATAGACAGTAACTGGTGGTAGTGGGATGGCATGAGAGAGAGAGAGAAAGACTCATTCATGCCAAGGCAGAAAATGAAATCCCACCATTTTGGTCTGGATTTCAATTCATGCCAACGCGGGAATGGATGGTGGGCTCAGGAATGGTTGATTTTCCTTCCCTTCCCGCACCAAACCTGGTATTGAGTGGAATTTGGGAATTTTTTTCAAATCCCACTCTAAATCCCGTGAACCAAACATGCCCTAATAAAGACGACCTGGCCGACATGGCATTGCTCATGTTTGAATTATTGCTACTCGTAGTCGTAGCCGACTTGTCCAATATTTGTTGTGATCATTGAAAGGTTCAAGTTTGAAGTAAGAATTTTCAGCCATTCTTTTCTTTTCTTTTTTTTTTTTATTAAGTTTTTAATAATCTATTAACACATTGTTATTATTTTTTTTTTTCTCTCCTACGGTGTTAAAACTTAAATTTTTCTCATAAAAAAATGAGTATCATATCAATTTTGATAGAAAGTTCTTTCTCGATTAGATTTATGAAGTTTAATTTGTTGCCTTTATTGCTGACTTTTCAAAACCATATTACCTTTGAGATTTCTTTTATTTACTTTTTAAATACTAATCCCTCAAGTTTATGCAGTTGAAATAATAAAAATTACAGTTATAATTTATATATATATAATCTCAAGTAATTAGAAATCTATTGATATTAATATTTAAACATCTATTAGGATTTATTAAGAATAAACATTATATGTAAATCTCTATTAAGGGAACTACTAACATATGCTCATAATTATATAAGATGGAACTTTAAGTCTTATTACGAATATGAAGGAAAAATACACTAACAACTTAAGCTATAAACAAATGGACATAAAAATCAAAATTTTCAACAATGAAAATATTGAAATTTTCGTATATTTAATTTCTATCGCTGTTTGATGTTGTTTTAATTGTTGACATTCAAGCGGACAAGACTCCCATTTGAATAATTAGAAAGCAATTGCGTGGCGTACGATTATGGAAGATGGCATTTTTATAGTTAATACAAAGAACAACGGGGCAGCATATACACTCACAACAATTGGTCTTGAGCATATGTCTCTGTCAGAACATATGTGTCGATAAATTCTTTTTAATTTTTCACTACATGATTACATCATTAGAGAGATTATTTTATTTTTCACTATCAGTAAAATAAAATTTCCTCTAGTCGAATCCAAATTAATCATCTAATTCAGTACGTATATTCCAATTTCATGACACACCATATCTGGCCTAAAGCCGGGATGAGGAAGAAGCAGGAATGTCATTTGGAGTAAGCAAGCATCACTTTCTCCATATTCATGTGACCCTTTTTTTTGACGTGATGATTTCTTCAAACAGTTTATTTTTTTTTTTTGAAAGTGAGAAATATATTACCCAACAAGAGAAGAAATACAATTCTCGGTGACTCCATGCCACCGACGGACCTCTACAGAGGACAAGGCCAATGAGGCCAGAATATGTGCCAAGCGATTCCCTTCAAACAGTTTATTATAATAAAGAAACATACACTATACTTCTAATAATATAACGTACCAAAGGGAACAATGTTCGTAGTATGTTTTAGGCTTTAGGGATGTCTCAAGACCGATCAGTTAGACCAAATAGTTAAATTTTCATACGAATTTTCTGCTTTCTAGACAAGATGCAGATTCTTAAAGAGAAAAGTGTAAAATCATATTCCATATCCAAAGTTGGCAGTCAGAGACACGTTATGCTCTCTTCTAATAACTTTCCTATAAATCTGCTGGCTGCTTCAAACTTCAAAATTCTACATTGCTTCTAGTCCCCACAAGCACCATTCAACAAGCCAGGCTTCAATTTTCCAAGTTTCCACATTTAAACTCACCGGCAACTACGGTTAGACTAAAGAAGAGTTAGAAAGTAGGAAAAGTTGATCACCCATATGTGCTCCATTGGACCATGCCTATTTGTCTCTTCTTTAGTTTTCCAACTACATAAACACATCATCTTTTCTCTTCTCTCCACCAAAACTAATCAAGACTCCGGAGTTGCAGGATATCTTCACATTCTACTGGCGTTTCCAGCACCAATCCGAAGAGTTTCAATGGCAAAGAGAGCTGTGGAAGCGGGTCTGGTCCTGGTTTTCGTGACCATGTTGTGGGCAGGAGCCTTTGCTCAGTCATCAAAATGCGCGAATGTGTTAATGAACTTGGTACCGTGTCTAGATTACGTTGCAGGGAACTCAAGTACCCCGTCTTCACAGTGCTGCTCACAGCTTGCTGTTGTTGTCCAATCATCACCGGAGTGCTTGTGTGAGGTTATAAAAGGTGGTGGCTCTTCGCTGGGATCTGAGGTCAACCAGACTCAGGCTATGGCCTTACCAGCTGCCTGCAATGTTCAAACCCCACCTCTCAGCCGCTGCAATGGTAAGAATCTAGATAAAAGTTATCAAGTTCAATCTCAATCTAAAAATGATCCCAAACAAACTGACTGATTAGTATTGACAATCGGATTCAAGATACTCATAAAGATAACTTAAGAAACAAATTACACAACCATCACTCTGATTACTCACTAGAACAATCTGTCTCTCCTCAGCTGCTTCTCCATCAGACTCTCCAACAGGAGCTCCCTCAGGTACTAAGACTACATCTAAAATCATTGCCTTGGATCTCCATTGTTTTCAATATTTGCTTGCTTTTATGCTCTTCAAACTCAGCCTAAGAATCGAACATGTCAATGTTTTTTAATGCTCATGTAGGAGATGGATCTAAGACCTGTACCATCAACACAAGGAGGACCCATATCAGACGGAAGCTCAATCAAGACATCATTGTCTCTGCTCGTCTTCCTTGTCTCTGCAGCATCATGTATTTCGATCTTCAAAACATACTGATTTTCTTATCTCTAGATACTTGAGTGTTTCGTTATTTCTTATTAAGTTCACTTCGTTGATTGGTTGAGTTGTATGTAATAATTTGTTGTTATACACAACCTCTCTCAGGGTTGGTATAGTTTTGTATTATTACTGAAGAGACTAGTTTTGGCTCTCTTCCCTTCTCAATAAATAGAATACTTCTGGCTTATGATTGCATACTCAACTCTAAATCTAAACGTAAAAGCCGAACATAGAAAATTAGAAAAGTTTCTTTTATATATATGTATATATATATATTGTGAAATAGAGAAAAGTTCTTATAATTAATGTAGCAAATTGGTGTGTTTGTTGACAAGGTGCCACCAAAAAGAGCAAAATTAGTAATTTAAAATTCTGAGACATCCTACAGTTCTTTTACCTTTAAATTAGCATCCACATATCAGATTTTAACAAAGAAAACAATCCTAAACACTTTCAACCTAGGTTCAGCGCATGAATACCATCAACAACAAACACACACGACGATTATACATAATTTGCTCAAACACATGTAATAAAGGAAAAACTGATTAAACTAATTGATTGGAAAATATAGGTGGGGCATTCATATGTCTAGAGACAAGCAAATGCTAAAAACTCACATTGAACGTAAAAACACTGGGTCCATAAATGACAAACGAAAATCATGTCTACTTCACTCACTACCTACTTCTTGTGCACACAAAGAGAAGTGCCCATCAGGCCTCAGCTAGACTACAATTGATTATAATCACAAAAGTGAAATTTTTTGGAACTACCATCAACACTACTAAATGATGACTCATCAATCAGTGGCTTCAGGCCTTCAACATGGTAAATTGGCATCCACAGAAAGCAGGATCTGCCATAACAAGGTATATTTCATAACAACCATAAAGGAAGTGAAATATTTAACAGCAATCTAGTCTAGTAGCTCAACAACATTAGTACATTAAATATTGCATGACTGATTATCTAACTTCGCAGTTGATGTAGTTATGTGAACAAGACATGAATAGAAACTGCAGTGTCGTTGCACTATGACATCTACAACAAAGAAATGTTTGATCCTGGCAGATGAGTCATGAGAGATGATACTATATTCCATAGACCACTCTGATATGTTGCACTCCAGAATCTCGTTGCATCTGAAGCAAACATTGTCAACAATCATCAACTTATGTCCAACTAGAAAGAAACCCTTGAGGAGAGTGATTAAAACAAAATAACCGCCACTTCTGTCAGTTTGACAAATAAATTTTGCATTTGTTTTATTTGATAAACAAGAATTCCAGTTCTGGATAAATGTTTGCATGGTAGCATACAAAATTACAGATTCATCGTCCAGATCCCAATTCGTCTCTGACAAATTCTCACTTGCTCACTGGAGAATCTTTTCATTGCTGATCACTTACATAAGCAAGAAATGGAATTGTCTAAATCCCTTCAGCTAACCTATCAGTAGAGCATGATAATTGATAAGTCACTGACTTCAAGTTTAGACTCTCCAACAGAGATTTGTATTTTGTATTCCAGAATTTGACAGCCAAATTAATAGAGTGGTCAGATATTCAGCCAGCTCGAACCTCACCACAAAATATACCACAAAAAAAGGGTTTACTATGAATTTTACGACATGCAATCATTATATATATTTAAAAAAAGAAAAATGAATTTCCAAATTTTGCCTCTCCCACTTTTAGGTGTTGAGTTGACTCCATGAAATCTACTTCCCAATCCTCATTTCTGGAGTGGACAGATGTTTACCCAACCCCAGCAAATAACTAAGCATCTTAGATGCATTTTGGTAAATCCAGGATATGCCACAAGATCAAAGTGAGGCCTTTGCTTGAATACCATTGCTTAAGTAAGATTCTAAACTTGAAAGACCACTTCTGACATGGACTATTTGATTATAGCTAATCACCAAGCTAATCATAAACTGTCGTTCATACAAAGCTTCTTCACATATCATTCCTGAACTAGATCCCCAATTCAGATTATATAAACACCAAACTAATATTGAAAAACCAATAAGCACAATTTTTAGATGATTTGGTCTTGGCTAAAAAATATGGGGCAAAACTGTAGATACCATGCACAACTCACTAAACATTAGAGCCTCTTATTCAATAAATCCAATGCTGCTCTCATTGTAATTGAATCACATGATGGCACTAATCTTACACATGTCTCAAATCCAATCTAATCCTCCAACTTCTTACGTAAACATGTGACTCCTTAGACTGGGTTATCACCCTTTCAATGATCAGATAAATAACAGGAATTAGTATGACAAAAATCCACTGGTCAATGTCTTCTAATCCTCAAGCTAAAAAGAACTTATAAACAAACTAGCTGAAACCATAAAATACACTAACAAAATTCCAAGTTACAGTTGCTAAGGCTCAGAAAGTTTATAGCAGCATACATACAAATATTCTACGAAACTTTGAGCAGTTCACGAATGTGACCGTGACCGCACAAATTCTTCAAGTCTATCCCACACCTCTAGTGCTGCAGCCCTATCTTGGTGTCGCTTGTTCTTGCTAATCTGCACATTTGAGATATATTTGACCAATGTGAGCAAAGAATTTACAACGTAAAAGAGAAGAACAAGAATTCAATTCTTATGGGAAAAAATGCAACACATTATCACACCAAGATCAAAATACAAATAAATAGATTAAGGGAGAAAATTTTTACACACCGAGATGATTTTTACATTCCACTGCTTCACAATCTTTGCAGACTCCACACTGTCGTCTTCAAACCGCATGAAAAATCCAATAACTACATAACATTTACATCAACCAATCAATAACAATCGCATCAAACTCACCGAATATCTCAGTTCTCATTCTCTAAATGCAAATAAAATCACCATTCCCCCAAAACCAAAATAGGCCCAAAACAACCCTTCTCAAAGTGAAAGATAAACACACACACACTTCACCAAAGCATTAAACTACTCAAAACTTATTTTCACCCACCAAAAGACATTCAAATTTGCATCAATGAAACTCAAACTCAAATCCTACTGGCATCCAAAATTCAACAGCTAGATATAATTATCAACACATGCAAAAAAGAAATCCATCGTACTTTTGTTGAAAATCTCAACATGGTCCTTGAAAGGCCAATCCTTGAATTGCCATTCCTTGCCCAAGACGAAAACGGCAACAACCCTATCCCAATCCTCAGGCTTCAAAGCAGAGGGCTTGTCCCTGACCTCATAAGCCTTGACGACCTGGTCCCTATCCCTACTAAACTTCTTCTGGACCGTGACACAGTCGGGTCTAACCCCATTCATGTTCTTGACCTTGACATCAGTGGGAATAAAAACCCCATCCTCCAAGAACTCCTTGACATTGTAGATGGTTATCAATGTCTGGAAAGCACTCGGCACCAGAATGATCGGCACTCCCTCCCCGATTTTGCCCCCCTTCAGCTGCAACATCTTCGGTTTGGGGGTCGCTTCGAAACCCTCATCTCCTCCACCATAGCCCCTCTCATCCACACCCATCAGCCTGTTCTTCGCTACCAACCCGTCTTTCCTCTGCTGAGACTCGATCCTCTGCCTCTCCTCCTCCCTCCTCGTTGACGAAACCAGAACGCTGTAGAAATCACTGTTCTTGCACTCCAACAGCGCCTCCCGATCCTTCAATGGCTTCTCCACTTGCCTTATAAGAGACATGTAGTCCAGACTCTCGTACCCATCACCGGTTCCCTTCACTTCGTTCTGGTGTGTGAAGGGGGGGAACTCGATCTGGGAGGTGGGGTGGTGGAACTCGATCTGATCGTTGGAGTCGATCTTGCCGGTCAGGTAGTCGAAGAGGGGCTTGCGGTCGGGGAGGGTGACGGCAGGGAGGCGGTGGCCGCGGGCCGCCTGGATGTAGTCGGTGTGTTTGAGGGTGTAGTTGTTGATGAAGAAGAGGAGGGTCTGGAGAGTGTAGAGGTTGCCTTGCTTCGAACGGAAAGCCGTTTCCATGGAGCAAGGGAAGGCGTAGTCGCTCCCGAACCGGACTTCGTTGCCGTCTACCACCACCTTCTCCAGCTCCCCTCGGACCGTGAAGTCGCGCAGCGCCGATAGAGGGTCCATTCTCCGATATTAGTTTGTGCTTTTGAGTGTGAATTCGAGTCACCAGTGCGTCGTCGCTTCTTTTGGGTAAAATTGGTCGATGGATTGGTGTGTGTACTTGGAGACTGAAGTTGGAAGCTCAATACGGGTAAACAGTAGGCAAGTACAGTGCTATAACGCAATATAATTCATTAACTCTATATAATTTTTTGATATTTTCTTAAGGAAGGATTGTCTCCTAACTGTTTGTTTTTTCTAATCTTTTTATGAAAATGATTAAAATTTAAGTATATATATAATAATTTTAATCACCGATTATATTTTATGTTAATATAATATTAAATTATCAAAATATTAAAACAATATATGTTAGGAGAAAATCCCAACTATATATTGTCTTTGTTTTTGCGATTGGAGTGAAAGCTCATATTCCATTAGCATGTATTGGGAAGATAAAATCATTTGCTATACAGTATAATCCATTTAACATATATCTGTTATATGTCCATATTCCATATGAAACAGCTTGTTAAAGTATTATAACTTCAGTTTTAATACTATGATTGAATTCTTTTATATAGTTTAATATTTTGGGTCCGATCCTAATTAACAACTTCCAAGGGTATGAATACAGTAGCACATCATGATAAAACCATTTACTTTCAACAAGTGCAATTCAAATCTTTACAAAAGCGAGTAATCACAAAAAAGCATTTTGAACTTGAAATCAGTAATCTATCTAATCATTTTGACCAAAGAAATTAGGTTGACAGTGCCCTTTTTTTTTTTCAAAAAAGAGTGCATGGAACTTAAAATAGTTAACCATAATGCTTAAGTATAGGTATTTTTTTTTAAAGAAAGTAGAGTTCGACTTTACCACTTCCAAAAAATAAAAAATGTTCACATTATAAACTGAACGTAAAGGAGAGAAGTGGATAAATCAGAACTTAGTAATTAAAACAAGACTCTAAATATATATATATATATATATTCTACAAAACTAATTCTAGAACCTCAAAAATCAGATATATTTAACTAATAAGCAGTAATAAAAAGTCTAATATAAGAAACTAGTACTAAATCAGTAAAACTAACTTCTTAAAAAATCATAGTAATTGAAAATAGACGAAATAAATTTAATATTTTATCTTAAAAAAAAAAAAAACAATCTGAGTGCTACAATTCAACGTAAACCAAAGCTTACATAAAAACATATATAAATTGCAGAAAATTAAGATACCTTTGTTCCATTTGACTATGTTTAAGAACAGATATGAGATACTGATAAATTATGAATAAAAGGGCCTCAGTTTCAATGTGATACTAATAAACTAATCTACCTAAAACGTCTTTGTGAACAACAATGCTACTATCGAGGTTGTTGAGAAAAAAACGATGATACTAAGTCGAGGGTCCACTTGTAAGACGTGAACCACGAAAATGTCATCTTGTGCTGTATATATTAGTGCTCAAGAGACATAATCAAAGGCCTAGAATTGCTAATAAGATGGAGATCACACTGCGCCCTTATCAATTGTCTGATGTGGATGACTTCATGGAATGGGCAAATGATGAAGAAGTGATCCGCACTAGCAGAATAAGGCACTTCAACTCCAGGGAAGATGCACTCAGCTACCTCCAGGAAGTGGCCATGCCTCATCCCTGGCACCGCGCCATCTGCTTAGATGGCCTTCCGGTTGGTTTCGTGTCAGTGAAGCCTGGCTCTGGTGATGAAAGATGCAGAGGACTAATGAGCTATGCTTTGGGGTCGAAGTATTGGGGCCAAGGCATCACCACATCGGCTGTGAAGATGGCTATTCCTCGTGTTTGAAGAGTTTCCTGACATGCTGAGACTGCAAGCTATTGTTGATGTTGATAACAAGGCCTCAGAGAAGGTGATGGAAAAAACTGGATTCATTAAGGAAGGTGTTTTCAGGAAATATGTTATTGTCAAAGGAAAGACCATTGATGCTGCTGTGTATAGCCTGCTATCATCAGATTTATAAATAAATTTTTTCTGTTTGATTTTATATCAAAAACAATCTTTTAGTTATTGCCTGAAAAGGGTTCTTTTCTTATTCTTCAATCAATGTGCTTTTATATCTAAGTACTTAGTATTCATGTATGTAGACAATAAAAAATTTCAAGACTTCTATTGATGAGATTAAAAGAATAGACATACAATTCAGATAGTTGGCATAGTTCAAATCTGATTAAGATAAAAGGAAAACACATCAATTACTTTGCACAAGTAATCAGATTTTGGGATCAGTAGAGAGAAGACTGAACATGACCATGTCCCTAGCTTTTCCTTTTTGAATGAAATACTTTCTCAGAACACCTTCCTTGAAGAATCCAACCTTCTGCAGCACCTTTTGTGAGCCCACATTTTCAACATCCACCAGAGCCTCGAGTCTCTCCAAATGAGGCCACTCATCAAATATGGTCTCAGTCACCATTTTCACAGCCCTGGTGGCAATCCCTTTGCCCCAGTACTGGGAGGCCAAAACATAGCCAAGCTCACCTCTGCATATATCATTTCCTGAATTTGCTGTCACTGAAATAGCACCAATCGGCCTGTTGTCAAGGCAGATTGCTTTGAACCAGGGGTGAGGCAAAACTGTGTTCTTGATGTAGTCGATACCTTGTTCTTTGCTGCTGTACGGCTCCCAGGAGCAGAATGAGCCACTTTAGCATCAGTAACCCAGACCATGAAATCGTCTATGTCTGAAACATCTAAGGGTCGAAGAGTGACATCAGTGAACTCATCTCGGGTTTCGTTTACTTTTGATTTTGATTGCAAAGAGAGATCCTCCATGTTCACTCAAATAGTATAGTTTAGAAGAGTTGTGGAGACCTTGGGTTGATACACTATGATAAATGAGATGACCAGAGCAAATTGCTTGGGGCTACGAGTAGGAGATAAAATAGGTATTGTGGTCATGATCATGGTCAATTTTCACCGCCTGGGTGGTGGTGGGCAAGGCTGCTGTCGCTGCCTTATTTGACCAGTCAAAGCTAAGACTAAAGTCTGGAAAAAGTGTGAAAATTGTCATATTATTATGAAAGATGGATAAACATCAATTTAAATAATATTATTAATGGATAAACATCAATTTTAACAACAATATATCAAATTTAACAACAACATTTTAAAGTGAGAAGTGGTGTACTTGATCGATCAAATTTACCTATAAATAGATTGCTCCCTGTGTGTTTTTTTTACACACACCTGTAACTTTCTTCTCTCCGAAATCAGGAAAAAAATCCAAGTAAATATTCCTTTCTTATCTTTCACTCTCTCAATTTTATATATTCATTTATTTGCTCTTATATTCCTTATGTTATCGATTTCCTATTTTATAATACTGCCACTCCTCTTATATACTATTTTATTAATTTTTTTAACACGTTATTAGTACGATTCCTGAACCTGAAGTTCTAAAAAAATTTAATCAAAATATTAAATTTCGGATTTCAATTTATTAGAACCTGAAGTTCTTTCATATTCCAACTTTAACTAAGAAGTTTGGTTATACCAATCCAATTAATGTATGGTTCTATCAACTCGATTATTATACTTCATTTATTATTATTATTATTATCATGCATTGCATATCTAACTATTTGACTTTATTTATTTATTTATTGTCATATACTATATGTGCAGCCCTGTCGCCATTATTTAATGTTTTTATTACGCATTACATGCGCGGCTATGCTGACTCAATAAATCATTTACATTAACAAATTATAATTGATTGTCTTATTTCTCTATATTTTTATATTTTGTGTTTTTATTCTCTTTAATTTATAATGTACCAGAACCTAAAGTTATGGATTTCAATTAGTAGAACCTAAAGTTCTAAATCTATATTATTAAAACCTGAAGTTATCATTTTTGAACTAAAAGTATATATGAAATTCTTGGCAACTTGACGTTCTAGATATATTCATAAAACAATTTATCATACACAAATTTCCTTTGAATATAATGTTAATATTATTTACCATTTTGGTTATGTCACTAATTATGAAGTTTTATGCGTATAGCTATGTCAAATATTGCAAAATCAGAATTTGCTCTACTTGATATTTATGGAAAGAACTATCTTTCATGGATCCTTGATATAAAGCTATACCTGCAGTACAAAAACTTAGTTGATACTATCAAAGAGAACAGTGAAACATCTCTAAAAGATAAAGCAAGTGTAATGATCTTTATCCATTATCATTTACATGAGAACCTGAAAACTCAATACCTCACAATTAAAGATCCACTCACTCTGTGAAAAAATCTGAAAGACAAGTATCACCATTAAAAAACTGTCATCCTCCTTAGAGCCTAAAATGCGTAGAGTAATTTAAGATTATAGGATTTCAAATCAGTTACTGATTATAATTCTACCCTGTTTAAAACAACTTCACAATTAAACTTATGTGGTAAAACATTGACAGTGCAAATCTGTTGGAAAAGACATATACAACTTTTCATGCCTCTAATATGCTCCTGCAACAGTAATATAAAGAGAGTAGGCTTACAAAATATTCTAACCTAATCTTATGTCTTTTAGTGACAGAACAGAACAATGAGCTTATGATGAAAAATCATGAACTCCGTCCAGCTGATGTAGTAGCACTTCTAGAAGCAAATGCTAGTGCAAGCAAAGTCCGTGGACGCGGACCTCGACATGGTCATCATGGTTGTGGTGGTCATAAATTTTCAAGTTATCGAAACTAGAAAAACATTTCTTAGAAGTGGAATGTTTATAATGTCAAACATAACAAAGGCAAAAATGTAGAAAAATATGTCCCCAAAAATTATAAAGATATTTGTTTCAAATGTGGCAAGTCTAGGCATTGGTCGCGTACCTTTTGTACGACCAAGCACCTAGTTGATCTGTATCAAGCCTCTTTAAAGGGGAAAGAAAAGAAAATTTATACAAATTTTGCAAATCAAGATGATGATTTCATAGACATCATAAGTCTAGACCTATCAGATTTCCTTGATAATGCAGACAGGAAAATGTATTTCTCAATTGGTGATGAAAATATCCATACCAATTAGGAAATTGCTTACTTAATATTACCATGTTTATTTTTGTAACTTTTTGTATAGAAATTATGTTACTACCCTCTTTTGTACCCTACTAAAAGGAAGATAATCTTTTTTGTTTTGTATTTTGTCATCAATGATGTACTAACATATGGTTTCTTTAATGAAAGACAGATATGGATAAATTATCCATTTTCAAAAAGGAATGTGCATATATATATATATATATATATTGTCAACAGTATACAATACATACTATTCTTCAGAATAAAAAATATTTCTTAAATTTGTTAATGACCAAAACCAAGTCCTATAGACTTAATAGAAAGTTTTGGAAGAGTCATAATCTTGTTAACAAATGGTATTAAATTATGTATAAATAATGTATTATACTCAAGTAGATCAAGAAGAAATCTATTAAGTTTCAAAAATAAAAGCAATAACGGATATCATATTGAAACTACAAATGAGAAGAATGTCGAATATTTATGCATCACTAAAAATACCTCAGGCCAGAAACTTATTTTGGAAAAGCTCAAAGCTTTCTCATCTGGGTTGTATTATACAAATATAAGATTAATTGAAACTTATGTATTTTCGAGCCAAAAACTCTCAAAACCAATAATGTTTTAATTTTGGCATGACCTGTCTTGGTCATCCAGGATCTACGATGATGTGTAGAATCATTGAAAATTCTCATGGATATCTATTAAAGAACCTAAAGATTCTATCATCTAATGAGAATATATGCACTATTTGTTCACAAGGAAAATTGATGATTAAACCGTCCATTTCTAAGGTTGGTTTTGAGTCTCCATCTTTTCTATAGAGAATTCAATGAGACATATATAGACCTATTCATTCACCCAGCGGACCATTTCGCTATTTTATGGTATTAATTAATGCATCCACAAGATAGTTACATGTATGTTGTTGTCTAGTCGTAACATTGTTTTTGCTAGATTGCTTGCTCAAATTATTAAATTATGAGCATAATTTCCAAATTATCCAATTAAGAGCATATGACTAGATAATGTTTTTGTGTACTTCTAATAATATAACGTACCAAATGGAACAATGTTCGTAGTATGGTTATTGGATAATTTCCAAATTATCCAATATTACATCCAACAAATGATTGTATATTTTTGTGTTCAATCCAACAAATCATGAAATATCTTTTGCTTAGATTTTTTTTATCTCATTGGGTTTTTACTAGCTAAGTCTTAAATTAGTGTATATCTAAAGAGGAGTATTATGAAAGATGGATAAACACCAATTTAAATCATATTATTGGTGGATAAACACCAAATTTAACAATAATATTTTAAAGTGAGAAGTGGTGTACTTGGTCGGTCAAATTTGCCTATAAATAGATTGCTCCCTTTGTGATTTTTAACACACACACGTGTAAGTTTCCTCTCTCCGAAATCAGAAAAAAGATCTAAGTAAATATTGTTTTCTTATCTTTCACTCTCTCACTTTTATATATTCATTTATTTGCTCTTATATTCCTTATGTTATCGATTTCATGCTTTATTCTACTGCTACTCCTCTTGTATATTTAATTAATTTTATAGCACATATAACCACATTTTTCTCTCAATTTTTAGAACAAAATCATACATCAATATAAAAAATAATAGATAATCAAGATGATAAATTATTTTTTCATAATAAATATTAGTTTTAGTTTTAAATTTCAATAAAAGATAGAAATTAGATTTAAATATGATAAGATTAGATTTAATCTTATCTAATCATTTATTAGTTTTTATTTTGACTTTTTATTTAGCTATGAACTACTTGTATAAATTTGAGACTTGTAGTTAATAAAAATTATGTTGCTTTGATCCTAAAAAATGTATTAGTATTTGCTAACATTTGGGATATTCTGATTTCCTTCAAAGTAAATTAGATTTTATTTTTGGTGTTATTGAAATGTGCACGTAACATTTGGCATGCATGGCGTCAGTTATGGAGCACTTCACGTCTCATGTCGAACTACTAGTACATGTGTTAGCAATGACAACGTGCAACTTATAGACTAGATAAAAATGTGTTAATATTATGTATGGACGTAACATTACCCGTTGAAATGGCCACTGCAACGTTGGCTTTGGAAGGATGGTTGAATGATATGACCCCATTTTTATCTTATTTAATTTTCATAATAAATATTAATGTTAAAAAAACCAGACAATGCCACGACTTCTTGGAGGGCCTAGACAACTTCCGAAAGAATTAAGTCTATAGCTTCACTAGAAACTCACTAAGACTCCATTTGGCACGTGGGATTGGAATAGAATTGAGTTGATTGGATTGAAATAAAAAAATTCATATCTCATGTTTAGTAAAACTTAAAATTGAATTAAAAATTATACCATATCATGTTTGGTATAGGTTAAGATTCTATTAGAATAAAATTAATTTTAATTTTTTATTATATAAAATTAAGTTTATAAAAAATCTAAAAAAAAAAAATTAAAAAACCACAATTCTTCATCCTATCATCAATCCAATTTATAATATCTCCCACAATTCAACAACATCAAACACAATTCATCAGTATCATCAATCCAATTTATCAACATCATCATCTCTCATATCAACAATATCATTAACAATATCAAAACAACCAAACATGACAAAAAGAAACCATCAAAATGAGAATTCTAATCGAACCCAAAACCAAATGGTTCTAGGTTCGACAGTTCCAACCCAGAAGAAAAAAAAGAAGAGAGCGTAGATAGATTTTTACTGCTACTAGTTCATTTGGATGGAGGAGGAGATGAGAGAGACGAAGAGCGATAGGTCGACGTGGTAATGGTGGTGGGTCGGCGTGGTAGAGAAGAGAGAGACAGAGTTTGTAATTTGTGGAGAGAGAGAGAGAGAGAGAGAGGATGAAATGAAAAGAAAATTTTTTTAAAAAAAAAAAATCTCATGAACTTAGGATTTTTAAAAGACATGTGTGAGTATGAGATTCCACTTTCCAAGTTGAAGGGAAATAAAAATGGGTATGAGATTGAAAAATTCATTCTCATCATTAACTCCAAATGTGGAATATGGGAAAATGAGAAAAAATGAATCTCAATTTCATTTCATATTTCACATACCAAACACACCCTAAGGGTTCTCAACATCTCAAATCCATGACCAAATCCTTAACCTATTAATGGTCACTTAAAAAACAGTGTTAACAAGAACGTTTGACACTCCTTTCGAAAAAAAAAAAAAAAAAAGGAACGTTTGACACTTCCCACACCGCCTTTCTCTTCAAACCGATACCCACTTCAGAACTGCCCTTTTTATTCTTAATCGATTTTTCTAATTCAACCTTCACTCGGTGCTTTTTAAGTCGAAGTCCGCGACTGATCCTTATCATCCTGTTTCCAAATTTTCAACAATATCAAAAGCACTCCTTTGCTTGTCGCCTGAAAAGGGTTTTTCGTAGTCCTCAATGTTCTGTTACATCTAAGAAAGTATATACTAATCATAAATGTAGACAAGAAAAATTCAACACCTGACCCATTTTCAATTAATGATTTGAAAATAAATAATAACAAATTCAGCTAGTTGACATGGTCAATCTGATTAAGGTAAAAAAAAAAAAAAAAAAAACCAAAAAACAAAAAACAAACACATAGCAATTGCTTATTGCAAATTACTAGATTTTGGGATCGGTAGAGAGAAGACTGAACATGACCATATCCCTAGCTTTTCCTCTTTGGATGAGATACTTTCTTAGAACACCTTCCTTTGAGAATCCAACCTTCTGCAGAACCTTTTGTGAGCCCACATTTTCAACATCCACCAGAGCCTCAAGTCTCTCCAAATGAGGCCACTCATCAAATATGGTCTCAGTCACCATTTTCACAGCCCTGGTAGCAATCCCTTTGCCCCAATACTTGGAGGCCAAAACATAGCCCAGCTCACCTCTACATACATCACTTCCTGAATTTGCTGTAACTGAAATACCACCAATAGGCCTTTTGTCAAGGCAGATTGCTTTGTACCAAGGGTGGGGCAAAACTTTGTTCTTGATATAGTTGATGCCTTCTTCTTTGCTGCTGTATGTCCTCCCTGAGCAGAAATGAGTTACTTTAGCATCAGTAGCCCACACCATGAAATCATCTACGTCTGAGAGATCAAAGTTTCGAAGAGTGACATCAGAGAATTCATCTCTCGTTTCTTTTACTTTTGATTGCAAATATATACCCTCCATGCTCACTCCTCTAAAGTAGATAAACAGTTTTAACTGATTAAAGCTTTTCGCTTTACAAGAAATTATCTGTATATAAGATGAGCAGAAGAAATTGCTTGGAACTATAAAGTTGGAAATGAAATAATATAGTGGCTGTGGTCACTGTCACGGTCATGGTCACGGTCAAGGTCAATTTTCACTCCTTAGCGCGGTGGGCAAGAATGCGATCGCTGCCTTGTTTGACCAAGTCAGGAAAAAATCGTCGTTCATGGACCATCAACTATGAAGTTTTTCTAATGAGCAATGAGCAAGTTGTGAATTGTGATTAACTGTAAAGTTTTTCTAATGAGTAACGACCAAGTTATGATTTATGACGACTTTTGTGTTTTTCAAAAGTATCAAATTTAACACGATTTGCAGCAAGTCGTGTTGATAGAGTGGTATACTCACCCCCACTCCAACACCAAATTATGAGTTCGTTTATATATCTACATATAAAAGAGTATGAATTATCTATCATCATTTTTTTATTAATCTATTAATAATTTAATAACATATCAGTATAAAAAATAGTGGATAACTATTATTATTTCATTTTTTTCTCTCTCATGAATCACTTAAACTTAAATTCTTCTTATAAAAAAATTAGTACAAACAAAAGATTGACAAATTCTTACTCATACATACATACATACATACATACATAGTCGTGTGTATTACCTGTAAATAGGACAATAGTCGAAAGGCTAACCACTAACCTTACCTTTCAATTGAAGCTCCTGGATTGGATTCAATGACCACTGTTACAATCAATTTAAGAGCTCCAATTGAGAGATAAGGTTAATGATTGAGTAAAATAGTCAAACTCTTTCATTAATTAGTTTTGTTTATGAAAATTATTGATTTCACTATAAATAAATACATTAAAAAAAATGTCTATATTAACTTTTAGAAAAGCTTCACTTATCCTCTAAATTTGTATGGCTAAAAATCTTTTTTGGCTCTCGCATGGTCACAATCAATGTTTCATATGAAGTAGAATTTTATATTTTTAGTAATTTGTTATTTTTTTAATATAATAATTTTTACTTCCATTTAGGAAATTCAAACTCATTTTTATAGCTATTGGAAAATTTCGGATGATATACAGTCACACTCTTAAATATCTTGTATCAATCAAGTTGGGATATTTTTATAGAATCAATCATTCCTTCAGTCTACAATTTCTCTGGCATTGACCCCACAATTACTTGCATGTTCAAAAATTATATTGTCTACTTGCATCAACTTGATAATTATTATTCACATTGATGAATTCAAGTTACAGTAGAAAGAAAACAAATATACAGACATTCAAGAAAATAGTTCTTGGACATATAATCAAGTACTAGAATCAGTGCAAAGAAGACTAAAAATGACCATATCTCTAGTGCTTCCTTTCAAAATCACATACTTCCTCAGAACACCTTCCCTCTTGAATCCAGCCTTCTCCAACACTCTCTGTGAGCCCACATTTTCAACATCCACCAGAGCCTCAAGCCTCTCCAAATGTGGTAATTCATCAAATACAGTCTTGGCCACCATTTTCACAGCCTGTGTACCAATCCCCTTGCCCCAGTACTTAGAGGCCAGAACATAGCCTAGCTCACCTCTGCATCTGTCACTGCCCGAATACGGCGTCACTGTAATAGCACCGATAGGCCTATTATCAATGCAAATTGCCCTGAACCATGGGTGGGGTACAACTATGTTTTTTATGAAGTTGATGCCATCTTCCTTGCTAGTGTATGCCTCCCATCTACAAAAACGCGCCACCTTATCATCAGTAGCCCACACCATGAAATCATCAATGTCTGATTGAGCTAGCAGCCTGAGAGAAATATCAGTGGATTCACTTTTGACTTCACTTACACATGATGTGAGGGATTCTTCCTCCATTTATTTACTCTCGTGTCCAATTTCCAAAGGGATGTCACCAAGTTACTACTAGCTAGCAAGGCCTGGTAACTTTATAAACAAAATGAATGCAAGAAATTGTTTGGAAATTGAATAGGGCTGTTGAAAATTCAAGTCATGGACATGATCAGAGTCAAATTTGCCTAGCTTTGCTTGGCGTGGGGTGCAAGGAGTTTTGTTCATTGGTTTATTTTGTCTTGACTCTTTCATGAAGTCACTTTAAAAGTAATGGTTATTGTTGCCTTCATTGACTACTTCAACATATTATAAGCTCATCAAAAGTCATCTTCCAATACACACTCTTTGTAGTCTGTTTTTAGTTTTTAATGGACCTATCAAGAGTTTCTCTCCGTCCATTCAAGCTCTCCGATGTTGATGACGTCCTCAAATGGGCTAGCAACGACAAAGTGACACGTTATCTTACATGGAACTCGGTCACTTCCAAGGAAGAGGCACTAGCACATCTAGAACATGTTGCTATACCCCATCCTTGGCGTCGGTCCATATGCTTGGATGACCATTCTATTGGATACATTTCGATCAGGCCTGAATCGGGGGATGATCGCTGCAGAGCCCATGTAGGTTATGCGTTGGCTGAAGAGTACTGGGGTCAAGGGCTAATGACCATGGCATTGAAGTTGGCTGTTTCTAAGGTGTTTAAGGACATTGGAGAATTGGTAAGGTTGGAGGCTTTGGTAGAGGTAGAAAATAAGGGGTCTCAAAAGGTACTAGAAAAGTTGGGTTTCAAAAAGAAGGTTTATTGAGAAAATATGGGTTTTGCAAAGGTGAAATTAGAGACATGTTTGTCTATAGTTTTCTTTCCACGGACAAGATTATGTGATGAGATCGAGCTACTACCATTATTGTTCTAATAACATTTCCCATATTATTTTTTCTGAGTCTTTGGTATCCTGAATCTATCAATTAAAAGCAGAGTCTTCAATCGAGTCCAAATCGCTTGAATTTTGCTGCTCTTATGTACTCCTTTTTAGTGCTGTTGTAAGGGAAAAACCATAATTAAGCAAACTAGTATTTATTTATCTTAATTTTATAATTTCGAAAGTCATTGTAATGAGAATAAGATGTTATTCAATTATGTTTGGAGAATCTTTCATTTTTGTCTCTATTATCTGATTTCGATTAAATTCAACAAAAAAAAGAAAGAAAAGAAAAAAGTTACCTACAGTGATCCTTCCACAGCCCACAACCTCGTATTCCCACCAATACATTTCATTAGCTAAATATATCTCTAATTGATAAACGTGAACTTCTTTTATGTGAATGGGGTTCATTTAGAATCTAGGATCTCAATATTTCAAAAGTGGAACCAGATCAAAGTTGATAGACAAAATTTTGCTAGGAGTGACGCCTCTTTGAAATTGTACGTAGTACTTACACCTCAAATTTATATATTTTCACAATTCTATCATTACACTTAATTTAAATTATTATATTTGAATCAGAAGATTTTATATCTATTAGTTGTTTTACTTTTTCTATATTTTTTATAAACTAAACTAAATTAAGAAATAAATAAATTTAAGATAACATAAAAATAAATATTAAATTTAGAGGAGTTAACTACCTTCCAAAACCTAAAAAGACCAAAAAATGGAGGGGGCAGCTGCCTCCATTCTACACCCAGAAGATGGAGATTGTACTCCATCAAAAGAAAAAGAAAAAGGGAAAAAAAAAATTAAAACATATATATGGGAGCTGCTCCTATGCATGTGGGAAAAAGATATAAAAATGGGAGGAGGCTGCTACCTCCTTCACTATCTTAGATTCAGAAGATGGAGGAGGCAACAGTCTTCTCCATCAAATTGAAAAGTTTAACAAGCAGTGAGGAGGAGTGGCTCCTTTATCATCTTTTTTCATGTTTTATAATTTAATTATTTTTTATATTTTCTTAAATAAAAAAAAAAAAAATCAATGGCATAGTTAGTTAAGAAATTTAAAATGAAATGGTGTAATTGGTAATATATGGTGTGTGTTTGCAAGATATGACATTTTACAAAATTTTAATAGAATGTTTATATAAAACGGGGTGTAAGTAAGATATTTATGGGGTGTAAACATCGATACTCTTTTCCCACTTGTAAAGCAAAATGGGCCATGGCCTGGTCCATGTCTCGTTTGGTGTCCCATACTCGCTGACATAGTATGAGATGGACTTTGAAAATCATGATGTCAGCGTCAACATCAGACGGTTATTGGAGTCTGATTGAAATGAAAACTTTGGTCTCCATGGTTTCTCCGGTGGGTCCACTTGGTAGTCATCGCTCACCTTTAAACGTTAGTCCATGCCCGTTACTTGTGCCCATAGACCGCCCAAAAAAGGGAGGGTTGTGATCATCATATTCACTTGATCTTATCAGCAAAAAAGCACTTTTGCATGTGAGTTTGATATCCTTTTGTTATTGTCATCGTTAATAATAATAGTAAGGTAAGTTGATTGAAGAACATCTTTTAGAAATCATTGCTAAATAAGACATTTGTGACCGATTGTTTGGTGTGATCAATAGAGCAAATTTCGTTGGCGATGAATGAGATTTAGTTTAAATATTACAGACAAATGTATCTAGCTTGACAAATAAGTCAAGATTTTACCTATAAGAGTAGATTCTATGAAGTTTTTATAAATCTTAAAAGAAATATATTTGATGTTTTCTATAGTTTCATGATAATGTTATAATGTGTAGGGAAATTTTATGATTGATTTTAGATACTCAAGTTAAAAGATGAATAGATGTTAATAAAAAAGGTCCTTTACAACTATGAATTAAGGAAACATACATAAACCAAGCCATAATTAAGGCAGATTTTGGAAACCTTGAAAGCACCAACCCATTATCCAATTTTCCTAGAAAGTGTTGATCATTTTACCGGTCATGTTTAAAGGTAACGTGACTGCCTTGAGATACCTATTGGAAAGAATTGCGTGAACTTTGGATTTGTCATGTTATAATAAAAGTGTACTCAATGGGTCTACAAATCTGTGTGTGTGTGTGGGCGCGTGGTTAGAAGATCAATTTGCCATATAGTTGTCTACAATAAATTTTTGACATTAATGAATCCAAGGGTGCAAGGATTGGTGATTAATGGAGAAACTGGAGATAGGGTTGGATCACCTGCCCTCAAAAACCTATGAAAAGGGACATCTGAAAAGGTCCCGGCCCCTTCTAGATAGGCGGGTCGATCTCCTGTACCACTTGGCATTTCCATGTGTCATTTAGGACAAATGGAAGCTGTTTCACCCACTACTTGCCCTTTTTATTTACTTATAATTTTAGGTGAAAGGGATTTGTCATTTGTCTACTTGTTTTAAAAATGGGATAGTTAAAAAAAGAATAAAAAAATTGAGAAGCTACTCTCTGTTGAAGGGTTCTATTAAAACTTTCATTTAAAAGTGAATTTTGTAATATTGATTGCACTTCCTATGTTATCCAATATATAATTTGTGGAATTAAACCTAAGTTTTACGAATAAATGAGAGACCAATATTTTTGTTTTGGGCCACAAAACTATAGAAAACTAAGTTTCAAATCTTCTAATTACAGTATTGATAATAATTCTAAATACAGTTTTATGTAGCAACATATATGAAAGAAGTATAATTAGCAAAATATTTCTAGATTAAAAAAAAAATAGCAAAATATTTCTATTAAAGAGAAAAAATAAGTTTAAAAAAAAAAAAAGAAGAAAAGAAAAAAGGAGAAAGCAAGCAGAGTAGCTCATGGCAGCTGTCTTTATATCTTTTGCTAAGATGCTTCACAACGACTAGAGATGGCACAGTATGCCCAAGTAAAGTTGCATGAGAGACGTGACATACATTTGTGAGAGGAAAACAAAATTAAAAATAAATAAAAGACAACAAAGCTGATGTTTTTACAGTATGGGAGTCTGGTAGCTTTCTTTTCTTTTCATGCTTGTTCCTTTCTTTTGATTGGATTTTGTGGAATCTAATATTAGATTTTGAGGCTACAGTTATCTCATAATCTCGTTGAAATTAGTAGCTGCAGTTTGAACTCAAGGTGAGTAGAATTTATAGACTTTGGTGGAGTCATTTCTTTAGTCTTGTCTTGTCATGTTTTGTGCATGGTTGATTAATGTTGAACCAATTGATTCATGAATTTGGCCACATACCCACATTTTGACTTCTAAGTTATGTAGATATAAATCTTGATAGTTCTAAATTTTCTTTTAGAAGTCCTTTTAAATTTTAAAACCTGTTACATATTTTTATTGGAAGTTATGAAAGGATTTTATTTTTCTAAAATCGTTTTTACATTTTGAGAAATAAATACGATTTGAATTCATAATTTTATTAAATATAAAACGTATGTCATTCTTTTTTTTTTTTATGATTTTGATACTCTGAATTAGAAAGCCTATATGAAAGATGATGTTATAACGCAAAAGAAATATATTTTATCCCACAAAAATCTAAAATAATTGCAAATGTACCAGTAAAATTTATGTTATTAAGGTATCATTGTCATCAATGCTGACATGATCCACGTTAAGGACACAATAATCACTTAGTCAAGATGGGTCCCATGGTGTGGCCCACCTTTTGATGAGTGATTGTGATTTGTGAAAGTTATGCAATTTGATCATGACTTTAATTTACCAAGTCTTTTTTTTTTTTTTTTTTGAAATAATTTACCAAGTCTTCTTGAATAGACACATTCACATAACATTATAAAAGATGACACGGTATTCACTATTCGAGACCTTGTTTACCACTCTCAATTAATATGATATCCAACTTCTTATTCACATAAATGATGGAGGTTAAAGCTTCAATGTGTCCATATGAAAATAAAATAGATATACAAACAACACATGTAATGATTAATTTTGATAATTTGTCATGAATCATTAATCCATTAAATGTAAATTTAAAAAAAAATAGAATAAATAATAAATAATAATTTTTTTGTAAAAAAAAAAAAAAGCCTTTGACATGGAGGCCCCACCACTCAATAACATGGATTGAAACTTAGAAAAGATGAGAAATTAAATCAATATCAAATCATCTTGTCATTAACAGAAAACCCTATTGGTTTCCTTCTAAAATCAAGGTTACATCATGAATAAAGTTTGAATAAGTCCCACTTACTCCAACTAGGGTTAGGGTTTTAGGTAACATGATGACGACATTTTGGTGTTAATTGCCACTTTTTTGTCAATAAAAAAGAAAAAGAAGATATAGAGTCTAAATTTGCCAAACTGCAGTAATTAAATGCACTTTTTAAGTTAAAACTGTACTGCAATCTATGATATCAATTAATTAAGAATCACTTTTTTGAATTAGACAATAGATAAATTTGAAAAAAAAAATAAAAGAGAGAGGGCTTGATATAAAGTACAATTGTTTTCGGTGAAGTAGCCTGTGACATATAATAGATTGTTGCTGCAAATTAGTACTACCTTGCATTTTATACTTCGGCCTTTTTGGGTGAGTGTAAATTTTTTGTATTACCTGCACAAATCACACCAAATCCAAACTACACATGAATGATGAATCTACCCACCTCACATAAGTAATATAGATTGTTACGGATAATATTACTTCTTTTTTTATAGAGACAGATTTAGAAATCAATCAAGATCAAAATGAAGTTTGATATTATAACATGGACTGATGAATGATTCCCATATGAAAGGGATCAACCTTTATATAGTGGAGAGAATGGCTCATACAAGAGGAGAGTAAAGTTTATATAAGATAGGGAGAGTTATCTTAGATGAAAGTTGAACCAAAACCTTAAGAGGCACAGAGGTCACGGTTTTACTATATACAGCACGCCTAACTCTCAATACTACTCTTTTTGTACTTTATTTAATGTGATAATTAATTTGGCAAGAACTATCAATCACTTGCTACACTGTTGTCTACGTCATGTGTTTTAATAAGGTTAATTGTTTCCTAAAACAATTTTTTTAAAGGAAAGTTCAAGAACTAAGAAGAATATAGATTATACCTGTGTGTGTCTTTTTTTTCTTCCATTAAAAAAAGGAACAAATTTATTTTTGGTCAGAATATAAAAGAAAATTCAATTTTGTTTATGTATATAAAATATTGTACAAACTGAAAACGAGCTAACAATTATTGGAGTGTTCATTTGGAATAAAAAATGATAAGATGTTTTTATAATTTTCACAAAATAAAAACTTGAAAATATGTTCAAGTGTTTCATAAGAAAATTACAAATGTTTATGATCCCCAGAAAAATGTTCTATAGAGATGAAGATCTATTGAATAACATTTGTACAAAAAGAAAGTTGATACTCCTCCAATTACCAAATAATAAATCAATTTCATTTCAGTAATAAAGCTATAGCATTTATAAACACAAAATTATTTGGAAACATCTAAAAACACAGTATCAAAATATCGAAATCATCAGTTTCAAAAGGGAAATATCAAAATCACCCCGAAATGGAATTGGACTGGACCACTAAAGCATGCAAAAGTTAAACCACGAGACACTACATTGGTTTGCTAATTTAAGGTTTCGGCTTCTTTTTTCATTAAATTAATATCTATTAGCAGAAAAAAGCCTAAACCTAAGGTTAATCATGGTGAGAGTTTATGCAACATTATTTTTAAGCTAAGCTATAGTGTTTTATTGGTGCAGTGTTATGTCAATGTTTTGGTGTACTAGTTAGTGGGTCACATTATCGTAGAATTTCAACAATGATACCGAGTAATTTGTATTATTATACACATTCGATAACGTCCATAAGTTGATTAATACCCCTTAAAATAATTCAATGTTTGGAGTTTATATGATTGGTTTAGTGTTATATCTCTTACACTTACATCTTAGAGGTTACGAATTCAAGTTAACTTCATCTTTCAGACCTCATATTTTCAAATGCCAAACTTAATGTATTTCAAAAAAATATATACATTTGCTAATCATTTCTTGGTATATATGATTTTGTAGATAATTTCCTTCATTTATTACGGGACTAATTGTCTAGTCTTTGTATATAATGACAGTAGATCTCAAATCCCACAAAATACATTTTACAAGTTTTGTATAGATAGTTTTGTCTCTTTATTACAAGATTATTTGTCTAGTCTTTCCATTATGATAGTAAATTTTATCACAAAATAAGTGGTGATTGATTTTAATAGGTTTTGACATTAGTTGTCTAGTTTTTCAATTATGGCAATGGATTTCAAGATTGCATAAATAATGATAGTTTCCTCCCTTTATTACGGGACTATGATTTTGATAGATTTTGATGTTAGTTGTCTAGTTTTTAAATTATGACAGTAGATTTCAACATAGCATAAATAAATAAATACTCAAAAAAAAAAAGAAAAAAAGATAGCATAAATAAGGATAGTATCCTTCTTTTATTATGGGACTACTTACCTAATAGTTTAATTATGATAACAAAAATTTTGGGATCACATAAATAGTGATAGTTTCCTCCTTTCATTACAGGGTTAGTTGTCTAATCTTTTGATTATGATAATAGATTTCTATATCACATAAGCAATTATTGATCTTAGCGGATCTCAACTATAGTTGTCTAGTTTTTCAATTATGCTAGTAGATTTTAGAAATGTATAAGTAATAATTGATTTTGATAGTTTTCGTGAGATCTCTGATAATTTGATACTATACCTTAGAAAGAATAAAACATTAATGATTCAAAAATTTAAATGTATCAAGAATGACAAACAAAAGTTATTACTCTTTTTTAGAAGGAGAGTCTTGCTCTGGTTCAATCTCTCTGGACTATTTATATTGAAAAAACTAAAATAATACATACAAATAATGTGAAATTGTTGATTGATATTTTAAAATAATAAATAATATAATTTTTATTATTTTTTCAATTATGGATGTAACATGCTAGAAGGACCATCTTCCACAATTAGTATTCAAATCATACAAGCTGAGGAGCTAAGCAGGTAGTTGGTATCCCTACTAAGTAGGTATCTAAGCAATATAATTATAAAAAGAAGTCTAATTGCTATGAAAAACAAAAACAGAAAAGGGCTTAATGGTCATGATCACACTTTTGTTTCTTTACCTCTAATAATTGAGAAGACATTAATAAAATAACACGTAGGTGTAATGATGGTTTTGAATTATGGGTTATCTTAATCAATTCCTTTAACAAGTACTAAAAATACACCAATAATTAAGTCATTGCTGGACGTCAGATGCACAAAAGATTATAAGGGAAACATTCATGGGATCTTGTTGTTTGATATGATTCCAAATCTGGCTCTCCTGTTATAAGGGATATGCCTTTTATTTTTATTTTTTAATTTGCTAAATGACACAATATTATACCAAATTTGAAAATGGTACGTATAGACTAGGTTTGCAAGAAGAATAAAGTGTTTTCAAAGAAAACAGGTGGCTCACATAGGCAAGTAAATAAAATTGAAAAAGGCCTGTGTACTTCGATAAAAATAAAAACTAAATAAGAAACTTATAAAGCTGTAATATCAATATTTAAGTTGATTAACATGCAGTTTAAAAAAAAAAATGTTTAACTTGTGATGTAAATACACAACTATCATATATATATATATATATATATGAAAAGTTTACCTTATTAATAACTTATATATACATTATTTTAATAATTTTTTTAAGTTGGTCATTGAGTTGACGAGTAAATTAGTGTGAAAATAAGATTTGACATTGCTTGATTAATAGTTGCATAAAGTGCTATTCAGCGGTGCAGCGCCCGTGGCCTAATGGATAAGGCGTCTGACTTCTAATCAGGCGATTGTGGGTTCGAGTCCCACCGGGCGTGCCTTCACTTCGTTTTTCACTTTCTTTTATACTTTGATGACTGAAAACGACGGAACGTCTTATATCATGCAGTCGCAGAGTTCAGTTTCTTGTAACCTAAGGTTTATATTTTCATGTGGACCATTAACCAAAAGACCAAAAAAGGTGGGTCCAGCCGTCCAGGTCACGCCCACTGCGTGTGGAGTGTGGACACTGCCAACGGCAGTGGGACGCCTCTGGCTCTGGCTCTGGCTCCTCCTGCTGACTCGAAACTCATACACCATTATTTAACACTCTGCCCGTTATCATTCCTAATGGGGTCCGCTAGATTCTTTTTTCATTCCCCCCCAAACTTCCTAAAACATCCCTATCCCAAAATCACATCGATACACTTACCAAGGTCAGTCTAGTCATTTTATGAGGTAAATTATCTCATAAATGATATAAATCCAAAATCAACAATACTGTTGATAAAAAAAATCAACTAATTACACATTTTACTACCCCAGTATGTAAGTTCATATTATTCAATAACATATTTTTTATGTAGTGAAAATCAACATCAAATCAAATTTTTATTGAAATTTATTAAGATCAATAAATATTTATAATATTTATTCTACTCGTTAGAAAAAAAAAATTATATATAAATTTATAGAAATAGATAAAATCATTTATACAAAATAAAATATACAATAACTATCAATTTGTGTAATATTTGATTTTGATAAGATAATTTATAATTTAATCTATGATATTTTTTTAAAAAAAATTAAATTTATGTATGAAAATGGAAGTGGGACGATGACACAACATGGACATGGATGAGTCGGTGGGTCCAAACTTCCAGATAAGGACTGCTGGCGGGGCCCACGAAGTTTGAAGTTGGAGTTGAGAATGGACCCCATGTAGAGGAAGTTGACGCAGAGGAAGAGGATTCAAAGGGCCGTGAGTGAGCGATGGATGGCAATCGGCAGTGGCACCGGCACAGCCCCATCAGTTGCTATTCTGCTACAACAAGAGCGGAAGCAGGTTTTGGTCCGTGAACTTGCCACTCAAAATTTAGGCGATACAGGCCAATTCAACGGACCACGTTTGGGGCGGCCGCCTGTGGACCAATCTGGAACACGCGGTCTTATTTAGTTGATTTGAGCTGGCTCTCAAGTGGAAGAAAAGCTTGCATGAGATCCATGTACACATCTTTCGGAACATTCATATATTATGTGATTATAATCGATATAATTATTATTATTATTTTTTATCATATGATGTAAATTCAAGGTATAAGATATTTATATTATGATGCATGAGAGATTTTCTATACGAATTAATAGTTTTTAAATTAATATAAGATGAACTATAATTCTATCAACTTTATCTAAATTAATCACTTAATGACATATATTTTAAATAAATGATAAAAAATTCAAAAACTTATGGCTTATTTTTATCAATATGTAATTTTTTATTTTAGATAAATAGTTAAAACCTTACATGTAATTATAGTTTTTAACATAAATTCTATATCTTTGTCATTAATGCAAAGTGACATTGAATTTTCATGATTCTGTTTCTACTTTTATATGCTTTATATTTACGAAAAAATTCACACTTTGCTTTTCCTTTTGACAGCCCTACTCAGACCAAATAGTTTACTACATTATTAATCTTCCTTTATAAAATTTAATCTTGGAAGAAAAAATGTAACCAAAACTCATAAGTATATTGAGATTAGATATTCCTTTTTGAAGTGCTTTTAATAAAAGATATATTTGCATAGCTTACCAATAAATCATCTGAAATACTATCATAAGGATTTTGTTATAATATTGACTTCATAATTATACTGCACTAATCACAAGATATGAGAAGAGAGATAACGATTTTTTTATAAATGCTCAAATATCTAATTTTGATAAAGCATTTGATTGAAATCTAATGATTTTTAATTAATCCATTAACTATACAGAATTGTATAGCAGTAGGACCATTTATATACAATTTTTAATAATTCTCTAGTTAATAAGAATTTGTACTACAATGATGCAAAATTGATTTGTTACATTATATACTATGTCCTTTTAAGAGAAGCATCATACAACTGTTCATCAACTGTAAATACACATACATTATATTATATGATAGCTATGATAGTTATTGATAAGTAGAATAATATATGACGAACCATGAAAATTCATTGTGTGTCCAAAAAAAAAAAAAAAATCTTTGCTTCAACTACTCATCGAGAAAATTCATGTATACCACCGGAATCCACGAACCAAACTCTTACTTGTAAATCATCGTATTAACGATTTTGATTAATAATCACAAAAAGCTGCATCAAAAGCCACTTGACAAATAACGAACGCGCCAAGCCGACGGAGGAGCCACCAGCAGCAAACGTCGGAATCAAAATATCGCAAAAGACGCGCTTTGATTGATTAAGCTCTGTACGTTTCAGTTGGCCAGTCCCGTCAGCTTACGATCAATTTCTGCGTTTTTTCTTCTCTTTTTTCAAAATTATAAATAAATATTCGCATCAATTGATGGTGAGAGAGACACAAACAGGAGAAAAGGCTATCTAAAAATTCCACTGATCCCAACACCAGTACTACCACTTCTACTGCGCCAGTAAATCCAACACCCCAACCTGAAAAAAAAAAAAAAAATCCATTTTTGATTACTTGGGTTGGTTGGTTTTATAAAAAAATATAATAATAATAATAATAATAAAACCACTGATTCCCATGCACGCGCGTCTTCATAATCACCCCAACAACGCCTCAATCCCACTAGCTTCCTTTATCTTTATTTCTCTCTCTGCTTCTGTTTTCTCTGCAATTTCATGTCGATTTTTCAGTTCTGATATTGATTATTGAAAAAAAAAAAAGAAAAAAAGGCTTACTGAGAAATAAAGGGCTCGAGAAAGCATTATATAAATATTCATAATTCAATACTCTAAAAGAGAAAAAAGGGGAGAGAGAGAGAGAGAGGTGGGGGGTTTTATGATTTTCTTTTTCATATACTATTAGTGTGGTTTTTTATTTTTATTTTTATTTTTAATTTTGCGTGGTTATGTTAATGTGGGGTGTGTTGTTTGTATATAAAGATTGAATCTTTATGATGAAAGGAACCCAATTTTTTATTTGTTTGGGGGTCAAGAAAATATTATAACTAGCGTTAAAGGACAAAGCAAGGGAGCGAGAGAAAGAAAAAGATAAAAGACCAAAGCAAAAGAGAGAGCTTTTTCAAACAAAGAATACATACAAAAAACCTTCTTGGTTTCTGCTGTCTCTGCTTCTCTCCCTGATGCTGATGCATTTCGCACGTCTGGTCTCTTGATCACGACTCGTGAGAGGAGAGTCGCTTTGCATGTCGGTTCTTATAGTACCTCACTGAGTACCCCTCTCTCCTGAGAAATTTTGTAAACAAAGAGCGAGAAAGTTGGGGGAAAAGTGAAAACCTTTTCCAGTATCTTTTTTTTTTTTTTTTTTTTTCCTTTTCTTGGTTTGGTCCTGAATCCGGATCAGTTCTTTTAGAAAAATGGAGGTTACAGAAATATAGCGGAGAGAGAGAGAGAGAGAGAAAGGTTGGTATTTCAATGGATCCTATTTTAGGTTCTCTGCTTTCTGGGTTTTCTAAAGATGGTTGTTTTGACTGTACTACCGCCCATTTGCATCTCCTTCTCTAACACCCGAAATCTCATTAAAATCACAACTTTCTGTTATTTAGTGATTTTCAAAGGTGGGTTTGCACTTCTTTACAAAGATCTATGGCTGTTTGTTTCTGACTAACTACTCCACTTTTTGAAAATTTTCAGGTAATTATTGTACTTCTCTTCTATTTTTTTTTTTTTTCCTTTTTTTCCTCTCTAAGGTACAGAGAAGCATTAAAGTTGTAACCTTTGGTTTGAATTCATTGCTTTTCTGCAGTTGGGCTGTTATATATTGGATTGTGTTGATGGCAGAAAGTGGTTCTCTTCCATCTCCAGCCTCTGACAAATACAGGAAACCCACTTCGTTTCCAAGGTTGTTCACTGGTTTAACAACTTTGAAGAGCTTCTCTGAAGCTGAGTCTGCTCCTGTGATGAGTCCAACTTCAATTCTTGATATAAGCAAACCCTTCTCTGTTCTCAAAAACCCGTTTTGGTCTGACTCGAATCCACACATACCACCAAGAACCCCGGAACATGAAACCAGGCACAGGTTGGACACTAAAGGGGTCGGTCTTGGCATTGCTGATGTTCTCAAAGACGATCAATCAGACCCAAATGAATCAAAACCTGAGGCCCGAACCGTCCTTTTCGGGTCACAGCTCAAAATCCAAATCCCTCCTCTGGTTCCCTCTCTTCTTTCTTCTCCACAGGACTCCCCCAGATCTCCATGTGATTTTGGTATCAAAACAAAGAACTCTCAATTGGGTTCTTTTTCCTCCGGGCTGTCTCCATCCCCACCTAAAAAATCAGCTTTCGGGTCAGCCAATTCGGGCCTGGAAACTCCGAATTCTCCTCAGGTATTGTTCACTGGCTCTCTCTCAGCAAGTGAGATGGAGCTTTCTGAGGAGTACACACGTGTCATTTCTCATGGACCAAATCCAAGAACCACTCATATTTTTGACAATTGCATTGTTGAAAGCTGCTGTGGTGTTGTTGGATTCTCTGCTTTGAAAAAAGAAACCAATGGATTTCCAACTAATGATCGCTTAAATTATCCATCCGAAAACTTCCTTGGCTTTTGTTACTCCTGCAAGAAGAATCTTGGACAGGGAAAAGACATTTACATGTACAGGTTAGTTCAAATTTCCTTTTCTAGCAACTTTTTTTTTTTACTTCACTCTTCTATTTGATTTTGGTATGATTGACATGACCTTGTTTTGATACGATTCTGATTAATATAATAATTCTTTTTCTTCATAGAGGAGAGAAAGCATTTTGTAGCCATGAATGCAGATACCAGGAGATGATGCTGGAGGAGGGTTTGGAGAAACTAGACTCCTGATATATCATGATCTCAAAAATTCTCCACCAAATATTTAGTTGCTTCAAATCATCAAATAACCATTGAAGAAAAAAAGTACCAACTTCACAAGAGTAAATCATAAATTTCTCAACACACAATCCTGGAATATGAAGATTGAATCTGGCTTATAATTGTGTTATTTTTCTCTCCCTTGTTTAGTTTCATTTTTCTTTTTTCGTTTTTGGTTAATGTAGAATTCATGGTTTTGTTGAAGTGAGGGAAATTTAGGGATTGTTGTTGGGTTTTTGTCCACAGTTTTTTGTCTTTAAAGAAGAAGTTATGTATGATTAAAGCTTACATTACTAGCTTTATTTCTTTTTTTAATATATATGCCAATCACCTTATACTATAATAATAGTAATTATAATAATAACAAAAATAAAAAGGAAAAAAAAAAAGCAAATGATTGATAGGACCAATGACATCAAGTGAAGTAGATTCTTTTTTTTTTATTTTATTTTATTTTATTTTATTTTATTTGTATTCACTTCCTTCATCTAATCATTTTCATTCATTTTGTCAAGCTCTTTTGAGTAGATCATGGAGTCAGTTCCATTATTTAATGGCACACTGACATATGACCCAAAATTATTTTTATAGGGAACTGATTTTTGAATAATTCAAGGGAATAATTATGTATGATTTTGCATCATTAACATATCAATACAAGCAACAAAATTTTTATTATATAAAATCCGTATACCTACTATAGTTATATTCTAGGGAATTAAAGAGGACCAAGTTGCTCTTAAATACAATCTTAGGTGTTATTATTATTATTGTTATGTCTTCTTCTATTAAAGGTTGTTGTGCTAACATTGTGAGAATTAAATTAGACTTGCACAAAATGATGTTAATTACACTAGTTCAAACGAGTACTTGTCAGTTGAATCTCTTCGCAAGGGTTAAACCAAGTACTTGGGCTTCAAATTTGGAAAAAGCAAGCACAGTTGAAGTGCATGCCACTTACCCAAAGAAAAACAATCGAAAGTCGTTCCACGTGAAACTAAATACTTTTGATGAACTTTTACTATAAAGAGTTCAAATAACAAAATGACTGATTTCTCTATTGCTTATTGAAGCTATTTCAATAAGCAATAGAGAAAAAAGTACAAACATAAACATTAGAGAATGATTTTACCGAGCCTCCTAATCAAGGAAATGGAAGATGGTGAAATCAGTTTTCCATACCGTTGACCTATGGTGGTTCTTTAATGACAAGCAGAGCAAAGAAAACTGAAACATGATTCACTTTGTAGCTCCAAAGCTTTCAAATTGGTCCAGAACTAAAATTTGAAAAAATTTGGTCTAATTATGAGATGCAAGTAAAATTACATGCAGATACAAGAACCCACATAGTACAAAATATGCCCAGAACAATGTTGCAGGACAAAGGCCGGCAAAGTGGGTCTAGCCTTAGCTCGAGTACTCTGACAAAGGAGGTCCTGCCCAACACACTTACCATTTATGTTACTGTAGCCTCTGGTGATAAATCTGACCATGAATCAAAATCTAGGACCATTTGCCTTTAAGATTGGTACCATCCATACATAAAATATTAGTCTTGGACCCGTAAAAAATGTCTTCACAAAATATTAGTCTTGGAGCCGTAAAAAATGTCTTCATCTAAACGGTTGAAAATATGTAGAGCAACTAACGTCAAAAAGGACATTGCTAATATCACTTATGTTTAATTATATTTACCGTATGTCTCTTTTGAACATTATTTTTTACAGTTGCTTAAGCTAAAGCAATAACTCTATCTGTCTTCTTTTCTCAAAAAAAAAAAAAAAAAAACTCTATCTGTCTTCTGGTTTAAATGCAATTTGCAAAAATGTTAAGAACTCTTTACTAGAGTTGGTCTCACCTAATTATTGAATGATGTACAGTTAGGCATACCAACCTCTTGTACTTGTACGTTTATGTGACCAAAATGAATTAATAAAGTATTGTTAATAAATGCGTTAAGTATCATTTTTCAACATTAGATTGGTCAAAAATTTCTTCATCGTCTGTCCCCACGAGGACACAAGTCATTAATCCAACCTAAAGATAATTGGGCAAATTACACTAAAGTACCCGCACCTATCGAATTATTACAGTCATGATGCGAGTTTTATCAAAATTACACATAAATACATTTGACCTGGTTTGACTAACAATCCATTAACGGTAAAATTAACATCTCAAGGGTAAATTGGTTTTTTTATATATCAAATAATATTATTTAAACAAAATATCTCTCTCTCTCTCTAAAAATCAAATCTCTCTCTCATTCTTCTTCTTTTTTTTTTTTTCTTCTTCTTCTTCTTCTTCTGCTCGTCTTTTTCTTCTTCGTCTAGAACTCTTCTTCTTCTTCTTCTGCTTCTGGAACTCTTCTTCTGCTTCTGCTCGTCTTCTTCTTCTTCTTCT